>CM060912.1:921977241-923177241 GCA_030737875.1 Allium sativum
TTCAATACAAATTTGAAATCGACAATTTTATGTTGGAATATCATTTTTGATTTTCAATTCAAAAACTGTTTTTCAGAACAGTGGAAGGTCATGATAAACTGCTAGAAATCATTTCAGTTTCTGTGTGTGATATGCTACCGTGATTTTGAAGTTCAACGTTGATATCAATTCCTGCATTATGTAATTTACTCTAGAGCATTTTTCTATTTTGACCTCCATTTTTTTTTTTAATTCTACGTTTAGGCCATTTTATGTAAATATTGCAATTTTAGTCTTTTTTTGCCAACTCGGCGTTGAGTTGACAAGAAATTGATTTTTTCTACTGGTGCAATCAAGGAATGCGTCTGTCTACGTGTACACCGGCGCAATGCTCGATTGCGTCGGTGATAAAAGTTATGAAAATAACTTTCGGGGTGGGCGCAATCTTGGATTGCGCCCCGAAAGTTATTGTTTTTTTTTTTTTTTTTAAAGCAGACAGGTTTACCTTTCCTTCTCTAATTTCCTACGTCTCTCTTCATAATCAAACCGACCGTTAGGAAGGTTTCTCTACTGTAAAAGCCAAAACCAAATTGTCTGAGCTAATAAATTAAGTTTTAATTTTCGCTCAACAAATGTTATCTTCGTCATTTTCTTGTTTCTCTTAATCAAACGTGTTCTCTCCGTCATTTCTTTCTTTCTCTTAATCAAACGCACAAAGTCCTCTACTGTTTTCTCTCCATCTGCGTGTTCTCCCTACTTCGAGATTTTTTGACGCCCTTTCCTCCAAATCAAACGATCTTTCTTCATAATCCATGTCTGCCTCTATACACCATCATTCTTCAAACCAAGGTCATTATCGAACCAAATCTAAAGCATGGAGGGCGTCAAATCGAAATTCTGACGAAATCCGGTTAATTTGTTGTATTTTATTTTCTGCCTGTTTTCCTTTGTTTATATTTGTTTGTAATTTTTCCACAATCCACTATTTTATTCAATTTGTCTGTACATTCACCGTATTCAACCATAACCCATTGTTCGATTAGGGTATTGGCATCACCTGCGTGCTGTAGTGGTTTGGTGATCGATGAGACATTCGTTAACAGGAAATGGCTATTGTCCGGAAACATTCAAAAATTATTTTGTAGAAATTGCTTCTCAATCAGTTCAAGGTATGATTATTTCGATCGTCTTTGCTGAACTTATCTTTTCCGAGATTTTGAAAATTTTAAACAACTATTCATCATTTGTATTTTTACCATTACACTGTTCAACATTATGCTATTATGGTTAGTTTAAGTGCATTTTTGTTTTCTCAAAAATTTACTTTCTTACAGTAGTTTTGCCATTTTTACAGTGGATGCTATTAGAATGCCTACGGGTGTAGGAGCATTGTCCATGTTTGCGTGGGCAAAACCAAATGGGATAGCTATTACATGCTTCACATCTGGTATGCAGAAATTGCTTGCTAACGGAAAAAATTATGAACTATAAACTGCAATATCCATTACTTCATATTTTTAATTATTTCAGAATTGTTATTTTAGTGCATGCATAATCAATTTCAACCAAATCATTAATAGTTTTATACTTTATGTATTCGATCAGTAACCACTTGGCAACCAAGAGAGTTGCTCTAACTCATACGTCTCTAGCTCTACAACCATTGGCATAAATCACCATTGTCGTTTATAATGAGAATGATGTATGTGATTCATGTGTTTTTTTTTTCACAGTGGCAAATAAATAAGATTTAAGTTTACATATCACACATGGAAAAAATATTTTGATATCATATCATGTTGAATATTTGAATTGTGCTTATGTAGGTATGTTTACACACGACCACTCTTTGCCACATCTCAGTTGTATTTCTTCATGCATTGCCATGTTAATGGTAGTAGGCTGCCACGTTTTTACAGAAAATTTTGATGAAAAATCCCTATTTATCGCTACTGAGAACCAGGTGACATCTCTATTCGTTGATATTGCAGTTTTATTCTTTAGTTTCTTAGATAAACGACTATTGTTCATCATGTTTAACGAAGACAATATAGCCGTTACAATAGAGCCGTTAGAATGTGAACACGTTTTTATCATATTTAGCATGCTTTGTCATTATCTACTAGCCGTTAGGCTCATGCATACTTGGCATATTTAATACTAGCCGTTATGCTCATACGTATTTGGTATATTTTGTACTAGCCGTTGAGCTCATAGCACTATATATATGTGCTCTTTGTATCATGTTTTGCATCAATAAAAATTGCAATTGTTCCTCGCTAGTAACTCTCCTCCTCATCCCTTAATATGGTATCAGAGCCAAATTGCCGAAAGGCTTAATCATCAAGCAGAAAGTTGTTTTTGTTTTATGGACAACAACAATGAAGTAACCTCCGCTGTTTCAGGAAGTATGGGGTACAGTGCTCCACCTAACCATCATGACCTGATTAAACCAAAAAGCCAAATTATCACCACATCTCTAGACGAAGACAATTACATTCTATGGAAATATCAAGTAGAGATCGCTTTAAGAGGGTACGATTTACTGCAGTACATTAATGGGACAATAACAGTCCCACCAGTGACGATAACCAATTCGGAAGGAGAAATTGTGCCTAACACAGACTACACAAAGTTTCAAAAACAAGACAGCCTCCTCTCCTCATGGCTCCTATCGTCAGTAAGTTCGAATTTATTATCACAAATAGTTGGATGTAGCACGTCTTATGAAATATGGAAAACAATTGAACTAATTTTCAGTTCACAATCAGCTGCTAGAATCATGCAATATAGAAGGGAATTACAAAATTCTAGAAAAAAGGAGGCAAGCATGAAAGAATACTTAGGAAAAATTAAAAATCTGTGTGACAAACTAAATGCTGTTGGTCATAAGATCAATGACAATGAGCAAATCCTATTTATTATTGGTGGATTAGATGAAGAATATGAATCTCTAGTAACTGTGTTAGCCACACAACAAACTTTACCTGGTTTACAGTTTGTTCGATCAGCACTCCTTGCTCATGAAGGCAGAATTGACCAAAGAAAAACAACACAAAATAAGTTCTCTGCCAATTATACCACAGTCAGAAATAAGCAGATACAAGGAGATAACAACAACTATCGTGTGAAATGTCAAATATGCCAAAAGTTTGGTCACATGGCGAACAAATGTTACTTCAGGTATAATTCAGACACAGGTAGACAACTGACAAGCCAAAATTACTTTTCACAAAGAAGAGCACAAGCAAATATGGCAACAACAGGGAATTCAACTCAAAATAATAATAACGCAAACCGAAGACATAATGCTGCAGATGATGATGAAGTAAAAAATGAAGACAATGGCTTCGAAGAATGGTACCCTGACTTAGGAGCGACTCACCACATAACTAGCAATCTTCAAAATTTAAACATTGGGAGCAGAAATTACTCAGGTATGAGAAATTTGCATATGGGTAATGGTAGTACTGCTAGTATCACACACATAGGCAAAGGGACTATCTTTGGGAAAAGACAACTCAAATTAAACAATCTTCTTAGGGTACCTACGATTAATAAAAATTTGTTAAGTGTATCAAAATTTTCCAACGACAATAATGTTTACTTTGAATTTCATCCTAAGTTTTGTTTAGTTAAAGATTCCCTAAATCATGGAATATTACTTCGAGGTAACCTATACGATGGTTTATACAAATTCAAGACTGCAAACTCAAGTGGAGAATTCTGGTACAATAATGTAGATGCTAGTAGTGACAATGACTGTATTAGGAATAGTTGCAATAACGTTGATTATGACAATAATAGCAATGAATGTAACGTGATTAATTCTTGGCATATAAAATTAGGACATCCTAATCTGGAAACTGTTAAGACTGTTCTGCGTAATAATAACATTCATTATAAAAATGTACCTATCAAACACACATGCACGCACTGCCAACTCGGCAAGAGCCACAAGCTCCCTTTTAGTGATTCTGAAACCAGCTATAATGAGCCACTGGAACTTATAGCCGCTGACTTGTGGGGACCCGCGCCTCTAAATTCATATCAGGGACACAGGTATTATCTTTCTTTTGTGGATGCTTATTCTAGATATACTTGGATATACATGCTGAAAACTAAATCAGAAACTTGCAATACAGTTATGCAATTTATAACTCATGTCGAAAAACAAATGAACAATACCGTTAAGGTTATTCAGACAGATGGGGGAGCTGAGTTTAAACCTCTAACTAATTACTTTCTCAAAAGAGGGATCAAACATAGATTAACTTGCCCGCATACGTCCGAACAAAACGGTTTAGTCGAAAGAAAACATCGACACATAGTAGAGACTGGTCTAACTTTGTTATCACAAAGCTCATTACCCATGAAATATTGGAATGAAGCTTTCTACACATCTGTATTCCTCATTAACAAGTTGCCAACCAAAGTCTTAAACAATAAAAGCCCACATGTAATGATATACAGTGTTAGACCAGAATATGGTTTTCTGAAAGCCTATGGGTGTCTATGTTTTCCATGTTTGAGAGACTATAACAATCATAAACTAAGTATGAGATCAAGCCCATGCACATTCATTGGGTATGCTCAAAACCAAAAAGGTTATAAGTGCATGGACAAAAATGAAAAAATATATGCTTCTAGGCATGTGATATTTGATGAAAACAAGTTTCCTTATGCAGAAAAGCAAATCGGCAAAAAGGATGGGGAACAAAGCATAAACAATAACATACGGTTCGAGCCATTTATTACTAAACCACCTTCAATTGATAGAAATGAAGAGCAACAACGCACAAGCAATTTAAACACCCAGGAAGAAATTATAGATCAAACAAACGAGCAAACCAATGAGACACACAATGACTCAGAAGATACAAACATACATCAAAACATGCAGCATAGTGAAGATACAGAAAACAACAACCATGTTGACAATACTAGCAACAATGATACACAGCAGCAAACACCACCACAATCAATTGGACATCACATGATCACCAGGTCAAAGAGAGGCATCTTCAAACCCAAAGTATATAATATTTCTGCCAGTGAGATCGAACCATTGAATTTCACTCAGGCTATAAGATCAAACAAATGGAAGGAGGCAATGGACACTGAATATAAAGCTCTCATAAAAAAAAACACTTGGAGCTTAGTGACTCAACCAAAACACAAAAATGTGATTGGTTGTAGGTGGACATACAAAATAAAAAGAAAAGAAGATGGATCTATTGACAAATACAAGGCCAGACTGGTTTCAAAAGGTTACGCACAACAATTTGGTTTTGATTTCAATGAAACTTTTTCTCCAGTCATAAAACCCACAACCATCAGAATTATACTGACCATTGCTCTAAATAAAGGATGGAATGTGAGGCAACTGGACGTCAACAATGATTTTTTGAATGGGGAATTGACTGAAGAGGTATACATGCAACAGCCTGAAGGATATGGTACTGGTGATAAAGTATGCAAACTACACAAAGCAATATATGGCTTAAAACAAGCTTCGAGAGCTTGGTATGAAAAACTAAAGTCAACTTTGTCTAACATGGGTTTCTCACAAGTTAAATCGGACAATTCTCTATATATGAAGAAGGGCATACACGGAACTGTGTTCATTCTAGTATACGTTGACGACATGCTAATAACAGGAGACAACAGCGAAGAAATAAACAGAATCGTTCACAAGCTGGATCAAAATTTCGCCATTAAAGACTTGGGGGAACTAAAATTTTTTCTTGGAATACAAGTGATTAGGAAAAACAATGGTGAATTAATATTATCCCAACAAAATTATATCACTGAAATACTGCAAAGGGCAAATATGCACAAGGCAAACTCATTACCTACGCCTATGATTAGTAACCTAAGACTATCTAAGCATAAAGGAGAAGCTATCGACAATGCCAAACAATATAGAAGCATAATAAGAGCATTACAATACGCAACTATTACTCGACCAAACATATGCTACAGCGTCAATAAACTCAGTCAATACATGCAGAACCCTTTATCAGAACATTGGATGGCATTAAAGAGAGTGTTACGATACTTACAAGGCACAAAACATTACGGTATACGCCTAAATTCAGAAAAGGAACTTAACTTACAGTGCTTTAGCGATGCCGATTGGGCCAACGATATTGACGATCGAAAGTCTGTCTCAGGATACTGTGTTTACCTCGGTTCCAATATCATTTCCTGGTGTACGAAGAAACAACAGACCACATCAAGATCTAGCACCGAGGCTGAGTACCGTGCACTGGCAAGCGCTACAGCCGAAATCATGTGGATAGAATCACTGATGGAGGAGCTTGGTTTCACTCCAAGACGAAAGCCGGTCATTTGGTGCGATAATAAGAGCACAGTATCTTTATCTCTAAACCCTATTCAACATTCAAGGACGAAACATCTTGAAATTGATCTCCACTTTGTGAGGGAAAGAACGCAATCAGGAAGACTTGCAATATGTCATGTGCCCGCATACTATCAGAGAGCAGATGCTCTCACAAAGGCCCTTTCGACCAAAATTTTTATCAGAATGAGAGAGGAACTTCGCGTTATCAGTGCAGGCGGAAGCCAGAATAAGCAAGAAAACCCTAGTTCGAACTGAGGGGGCATAACGAAGACAATAGAGCCGTTAGAGTGTGAACACGTTTTTATCATATTTAGCATGCTTTGTCATTATCTACTAGCCGTTAGGCTCATGCATACTTGGCATATTTAATACTAGCCGTTATGCTCATACGTATTTGGTATATTTTGTACTAGCCGTTGGGCTCATAGCACTATATATATGTGCTTTTTGTATCATGTTTTGCATCAATAAAAATTGCAATTGTTCCTCTCTAATAACTCTCCTCCTCATCCCTTAATAATGTTCCTATTAAAGAAAACTATAATCTAAAATCATATTTATTTATAAACAGAAAATATACAACTATTCTTTGTCAAAAGTTGTCGTACATTTTTACATATAGTTTAGAATATATAATGTCATATCTTTTATAGAATGTGGTTAAAAGTGGCTCTCAGTTGTGTATGTTCATCTTTTATAGTTTATAACATTTTGCAGCAGAACTTCTCTCGATGCGCTTGGCTCATACAAGTTCAACAACGGAATATTATCCTACGATTCGAGCCTGCATCAATCAAGGTACCGCCATAGGTACGTTCATATATATATTGGTTTCTTTATGTTGCTGAATTTGAGTGGCTAGAGCTATAGACAAGCATCATAACTATATTGACATTGTTTAAGACTTCAAGTTTTCTTTTGTTTGATAAATTATTGTAAAAATTTATAACCAACATGTTATTTATTATATATTGGAAATGATGGTAATAATATTTCCATAGAAAATACTACCTACTAGGCTTGGTTCACGATTTCTCTATTCGTTACAGTCTGGATGTTTGATCCGTATGATGAAAATTTTGTAATTAAGTTACCCCTTCAACAAATTATTGTTTTCTTGCTATTTGAAACGTACAGGAAATTTACTTCAAAATTAATTTATATTTTTTCATGCTATGTTATATTAAGTGCTAAGCGAGGCAAGACGATGAAGGGCTCGCTTCACTTAATGGTGCTTGAGCGGTGCCTAAGCGCTAGATCCATGCACAATCAAACTATAACTTAAGGCGCTTAAGTTGCTTTTAAGCGCCACTTAAGCGGTGCTTAACTATTATACAAATAAGTCTTCGCTTAATACTGCTATACAAGTGCTTAAATTTAAGTGAGGCGCGCTTAAGCGTTAAACGCTTCTGCCTTCCACGTTTCAGAAAATTAAGCGATGCAGTTGCAAAAATCACTTAAGCGCGCTTTTCATAACATAGAACTTTGATGACATATAAATTTAATCCATTTGACATTAACCTAGAATATTCTTTAGATTCTTGGATGCACTTACGTACTCAATCAATGACAGAAACAAAATCTTATAATGATTAGTAAAGCTAATTATGTATTTTACCTTTTTCCTTAACATTTTTTTTATAGTTAACAACATATGGAATGTTGAGGAGAGGTTATGGAAACTATGAACAATGAAGTGAAGGAAAGAGAAACGCGAAACAAGAGACAAATAAAAAACACTAAGATGTACATTAAATTTGGGAACAGAGTTGTAAACGAATGTTGGAAACAAAAATGTAATTAAAGCAGTGAACTGTTTTTTTTTTTTTTTTTCAAGATGATGCAACTGTGAAATGTGACAAAAACAAATGTGGATATATTATGCAAAGAGCAGTGCAATAAAATGAACATAAAACTGTGTAACGCAAAGAAAATGCAAACTGAATTAAACAGTGTAACGCAAAATGAGATATACAAATGCAAAAAAACAATTGCACAATTGGAAAGAGTGGAAAACAGGGAGTTGGCACGAGATCAAAGAACACTGACAAACAAAATGAGAATAACCTTAATAAAATATTATTTATCATGTGTCACCCAACTTATCATCCAAATTACTTTAAAAAGGTAGAAAAGCCATATCACGTTCTTTGTAAATTATTTGCATAGCACATCAGCTTTTTTTTGGACTAAATTCTCAAATTGAGACCCATTTTTTTCCAAATTTGACTTTGAATAGATATTAAATCGTTACATGTACTGTTTATGCTTTCTTAAAAATCATTTTTCATTACCGACTGATTCATATTTTGATTAGCTATGCACAAGACTGACAATTTCGTTTCTTCTTCACATCTTTGCTTATGTGTAGGTTGAATATGGTGATGTTTGTCAAAGCTTTGGAGAAGAATGAAAACTCTTAGCAGTGCTGATTGTCTATTCTCTGCCTAACCGCATACGTCAATGCGCGCTGAGTATATGTTATATTGTGTTTTAAACATTGCTAATAATGTTCATTATCTGCAAAGTTTTCTTTTTGTATACAGATGCTATGTCATGATTTATTTTGCTTGACCTAACTTCGTTTACAAATTGGTTGGAGCAAATTTATGCTTTAATTTGTTTTGCATTTCAAGATCAATTACAAAATGAATATATAATTCAAATAAGGTAATTCATTCTTATTGGATTCATATTTACTTAACTAAAGTTATTTGATGGAACTGACATGTCATTTGTATCAAATTTATTTAATCTATTTGCTCATTTATTTGTTTTGCGCGACAGATGGACTTATTTGGATTGTGTACACATGGTATTTTATTTATTTATACAATTCACATTTTGTTTGGTTGGGCATATGTTGATAACATTATTTTAATTAGCATAAAGGAGCATTATTTATGTAACTAATGTATAAATATTTCTCAAATTCATATTGATTTGGTAGAAATATATTACTTATGTCAATTTTGTTTAAACTCACAAACATTTACCATCATTTATTCTTGCATTGCATGTAATTATGAGCACATATGTGTTCTTACATAATACATGTTTTATGTTGATTTCTTGGTTTGGGCCTACTCTCACATTGCATTTAACAGTATTGTGTATAAATTTAACAGAGAATACATGTAATTTGTCAAATTTAAAAGTTATTAACGTTTTGTTTCATTTGCATGTTGATAATATTATTAATATGTATTGTCATATTGTTTTATCTTTAATATTAACTCTTTTTTTTTGCCATAACCGACCAGTTTTTATAGTGATACGTAACACTTTTTATTATAATAAATACAAATATTACAGGAGCTTGACAAATATTATAACTGCTACATACGGTTTTATAGTGGACCGTCCACTATTAGAAGAAAAATAATCTAGCTTACATATTGTTCTATCTTTAATATCAACTTAATTTATTATAGTAATCAACTTTTTTAGGATGTACATTGAGTTGATGCAAACATCACTATTTTCTGACAAGTTAATTGTCACTGCAAAATTTTCTAAACTTTATTCTGCATATTTGGGATGTCTGTCACTTTAAGCAATTGCAAAACCTCTTTATGAGGATCATATCCATTGCTAAGGTATATGCCATGTATTACATGGTTTGAATAAGCATCCAGATCATTAAGGACATAATCAACAATCAGTTTATTTCAAACAAAATGCATATTGTCATATAAACTTGTCAATTCAGCAAAGCACGAAAAAATAAAAGAAATACAGTCAATTAATACGAAAAAAATTAGCAAAAAATTATTCTCATTATCAAATCAATTAATACAAACCACGAGTTAAGTAGCACATATCTCAGGTGATAAGTAGAGGCGGGCTAAGGGTAGAACGACGGTCGGTCAAATATATTCGCGCTGATTGAAATTCTAAAACACATAATTTGGGTTTTTACATTTGGTTTAAAGAATCGAATATCCAGATCGACCGTGTCTATGAGAAAAATTAAATGGTAATACTCAAGTTTTTTTGTAAAATACAATTATCATGACAGTAGCAATTATCCAAATGTTATTTACCTTATTGACATCGTAGAACATGTGACAACCTTTAAAATAGAGTGCACGCATTCACCAAAAGGAGAACTCATGAAGATCTATTATTATGTAACTTGACCAAATTGACTTCTCAGGAGGTGATGAGCTGATCATAACAAAAATGCTATCTCATTAGCTTGAGCCTTTTATATATCAGTTGCTATTTACCTATATATGATATATTTGCATGTTATTGTTTTTACTTAACTTCAACCAATGCCTTCTAGGCAAAAAACAGTTTGATTTATTTTATCTGCTGTTGCAATTATTTTATGTATATGCAATCACATCAATTATCTGGAATGCTGTCAGCCTATTTGATAAAACAAAACAGTGCATTGAATAGTAAGCTTGTAAGCAAATTTTGTATGGTAGTCAACACTTATAAGAAGTGATTTTTTCAGACCCCAATAGCAATATACTTGTATTATCCAGGGTTGTGTAAAGAAGTCTTTAGACTTGAATTGATATAAAATATTCGTATGAGGAACTTAAATGCTTTTTGCATCATCATTTATGACATGGTATGAACATTTGGGAAGAGCTGATTGTCTAATCATATGCAGAAATCACTTGATATGGGAGCGGATTATCAAATTTGTTACTGGGAAAAGGCAAGTAAAAGTCGCGTAGGAATCATTCCATTGATGAACTATGCTTATATATAATATAGTTTGATTCGAGGCATAATATTCATGCAGAGAACTGGGTAGCTTGCTTACACACATCATTCAACATGGCATATAATGCACAATATCATATGTGGGGGAGCCATTTTATGGGATGAGAACTTGGACATTTTGATGAAAGATGAAGTCCCAGCCAAAGTAGTGCATAGTGACAGAGATAAAGTGGTTCCTTTGGAATGCAGCTACAATACGAAAATGAACCATCCCAAATGTAATTCTTCAAATGGTCAGCAGTGCAGATCATGGTATTGTGATTCTAGGCAGGAAGGAATTTGCTAAGGAACTTGAAGAATTTTGGCCTTCATCTATTAAATGAGGCAGTAAAAAATTCTTGTACATTTTTTGATATTTTGCTGATTACTTGATTTTGTGAATTTCAATTTAGCTTTGGTGAAATTGTATTGGTTGTATTTCCCTTTGATATATTCACCATGGAGCGTGCACATTTAGTGCTTCATTGGGATAACATACAACCCAACATTGCTTTATGAATAAAGCTGTACTAACATTTGCTCTCATTTTTCTGTTCTTCTCTCTGAATTTTGATATGCACACAAGGGGTGGCTTGACTGTATGGTGATAAAATTAAGAATTTATATCACCAATTCATATTCAACTTCTAATTTGGATTCAAAAGGCTTGATTTATTAGGAATATTATTAAGATTGTGTACCATTAAACATTGAATCCTACCGGTCTGATCAAAATACCAATCATGACGGATTGTATTGATTTGCTCAGCTTAGCTTACAATGGGGATCCAACTCAAATGAATATAATCAAATCAGCAAGATGAAATTTTGTAAATCTAGACCACTAAACGGATTACCGATAAACATGTACACAGTCGGATAAAGACTGAATTAAAGAACAAGTTGGCAGAAATATTTCCAAAATAGATTGGAAGAGTTGATAATTAACAGCACAAGTTAACACATAAACATGTAAACAGTGAAGTTTACACGTAAAATTCAGTTTAATTGAATTTATACTTTATTAGTTACTTTCATTTCCTCTTAAATTACCCTATAATTTTTAAAATAAAAACTAATTTGAAAAATGTTTTAACAAATAATTTTTATTTCATACTGAACACTAACGGTCGGTTTCCCACCGTTGTACGGTAATACTAGTTAAAACTCCCTCAAAAAAACCCTAAAACTGAAAACCGAATGTAACGACCCGTATTCTACGCATCATAGGACCGTAGAATATTTATTTCTTTCACATATTAAGTCGTATGGTCATGTAAATTTGGGAGACGACTATTGGGGTCATTTCCCATGTTCATGATTTTTCCCGATTTTTAAATGACCATTTTACCCCTAATTGGTACTGTTTTGGCCATAACTTTTGACAAAAAAGGAATTTTGACCTGAAACCACTTCCATTGGCTCTGGATGATGGTTTACAATTCCGTAGAGTGGTCACATTAGCCAAACGGACTCACCGTTTGGGAGATATGGCTGAAACAAGTTTCAGATGGTGAAAAATAGCTTAATTGGGCTTAACCGGGTGATTAACAGCTAGGCCCAATGGGGGATTTCGGGATTAGGGTAAGGAGGAGGCTGAAATCAGTTAGAGAACGATCTTATCCTCATTTCCCAGCCGCCACTTTCTTTCTTGCAACCCTAGCAATGGCCTCCAACACCCAAATCACCTTCTAATCACCTTCTAATCACTTTCTAATCAAGTTTTGGCTTAATCTACATCAAATTAAGGAGAGGAAACACGAAAGCAAGGCTAAAGCTGCTGTTAGACATCAGTATTCGCCCAAATTAACAAGGTTTCAGTTCTGAGAATTTCGTTTGTGGCTAAGGTGAGTGATTAGCATTGTTTTGACACTAATTACAGTTGATTAAGGGTAATTAGTGAAGATTAGCGAATTTATACACTAATAAATTCTGGAAAAATATCCATAAATTCGAAAATAGTATTTTATGCCTCTGGTAGAAGTTTGGTTTAATTTAATTAAGTTTTGTTAACCCTATGACTAGTTTTTCTTAAACATACTTAAGGGAAAATATGGGGTTTTGGGTATATTTGATCCATTTTGACATATAAATTCAATTGTTTTGGTGTTTGTGGTTGGTTTACTATGTTGCTATGACTGTTTGGAATGATTTGTGGTTGATTAGAATAGTTAGATTGGTCGAAAACATCGTCGAATGGCGTAAACAAGTTGCTGGAAAAAGTTGCAGAAAGTTGTGCAGGGTTTCGGATCGGATCGGGTATGGGCTCGGATCGGATAAGGAGCTGGGCAAGGAATCCGACCCGAACCGGAATCTGGTGCAAAAGAAGTTTGGCAAGAAGGAAGGCCACTGCTTCGAGTTGGAGTTGGACAGAGGATCAGATCGGAGTAGGCTAGGGAGCGAGATCGAATCGGAGGAGGCAAGCGAGGGGGATTGGATCGGAGCTATGGAGCAGGATCGGATCAGAGCTACGGAGAAGGATCGGGTCGGAGCTACGGAGCAGGATCGGATCGGCTTAAGGACGAAGGGCTCGGACTGGAGTATGGTGAAGGGATCGGATCGGATTTGAATAGGGAACGAGATCAGACGAGGCACAGGAGCTGGAGCACGAACTGAAGGGGAGATGGCAACCCGACCCGACCCGAAGTGGGACACCCGACCCGAACCGATGCAACGCTGCGAACCCGAACCGAATGGGGAGCCTGGAGATGATTTATCCGAACCGAACCGACTGAAACAGATTGGGCCAAGCCGAATTGAACTTCCATCTCTTCTACGCGATGACTCTTTTGAAGACCAACTCCAATTCGATCAAAACCCGAGATGCAAAGGAAGTCCAAATGAGGAGCTTTGACTCAGGATCCAGTTGGGAACCAATTAGTGGGCTTCATGATTGGGCTTTACTGCGGGACGTGTGCAAAGGGGTTGTCGGTATTCATAACTTTGGTTCACCACTGAGAGATGGATGGTGGGATTGTAGTGATAGTTACACGGGTTTGGATTCCGTCATGGCCCAAAGCATTAAGTGACCAAAGTAGCGGATATCGTATGCTTTACGTACTGAGTGAGGGATGTGAGGATGATTGCTATGCCTGATTGTTTGACACCACTATGACATGCACACCCCCACCCCCATATCTCTTACACAGTATGTTAGTGGCACCTTAGAGTATTGTACGGTATGTAGTGCTAACTCTTTGGTTGCAGGTCCAGGATCAGGTATGATTGGATTATACCTATTATTGTTCTGTTTTGTTGCTTATCGCTCATACCAGGCTTTATGTCTGACCCAGAGTTTTATGTCTCTTCTTATTACTCTGGGTGCTCTCACGAGCAGACTAGAGACAGGTTAGCTGTTGATGCAAAGGGTAGATGATCCGGAGACGAGCAGGAGGCTTCCACGTAATATATATATATAGTATTCTCCCTGTGTTGTTGAAGATCACTGCTTGGGCATTAGTGGTGCATCTTCTACTTTAGCTTTCTTTTGTTTAGAGACAGTAAATTTGGAAAGTTGTAACAAGCTGTATTTGGATTTCCGCTGCTCTGATGTTGATGTTGATTTTAGTTATCAGCTTATGCACTGTCTCACCTGTTTTATGTCAAGTATGTTATTATTATTATATTTTACTCCATGCGCTGTGAGACATTCTACAGGTTCTTGATTAGTTTGTTCCCTTCTTTCCTTTCTCCTGACGACCGTCCCGTGCTAGTCGGGCAGGTGTACAGCGCACTTTTGGAGTAAATGTCGGTTGGTGCGGGGCGGACCGTCACACTTGGTATCAGAGCTCTAGGTTGCATAGTTAACCTAGGGAAGTTATCAGGGAGAGATAATATACGTATACGAGAGAGCGTATTTGTGATTATTTTGGTTTTTAAAAGCTATATATATACACACACTATTAGTAGTATAAGAATGAAGTCGTGCTGCACTAGCACCACTATGGGGTCGTTAATCGTTTCCTTTTACAGATTGACGATGAGCCGATATTTTAGATGTACCGGTAGAGGGGCCAATAATGGGAATGCTGCTGACATGAGGACGATGTTTACTGACCTCATGAGAGAGATGCTTAGGGATGTACAGAGGGCAGCTCCCAATGGTGGAAATGGTGGTGGTCCAATAGTGCAGGCGCCGAGAGTCGACTTCGCCAAGCTGAATAAGGATTATACTAGCGTTGGTGGGAAGCCGTTCCACGGAACGGAGTCGGCCACAGATGTTCAGGATTGGTTGGATAACTGTGATCGTATCTTCGATGACTTGGGTCTTGAGGATGCGATGAAGAGAAGGCTAGCGTCTCGTCAGCTGCAAGGGCGAGCGATGAATTGGTGGAATGCCATCAGAACAGCTACTCCAGAAGATCAGGTTACTTGGGATCAGTTCAAGACTCGCTTTTGTGATAAGTTTATTCCAGCTGCTCATAAATCGGAACTGTTCAGGAAGTTCTTGGAGCTTAAGCAGAATGGTGGAGCAGTCTTGGAGTATATCGCTGAATTCGACACTCTATCGAAATATGGATGGTCCTTTATCGATACAGTCGAAAAGAAGAACGAGAAGTTCATAACTGGCTTGGATGGGTACTTGGGGGAAAGACTTATAAACCATATCGATGAGACGTTCGAGTCTATTGTAGGAAAGGCAATAAGGTCAGAGAGCCTTTTCCCTAAGTCGAAGACCGAAGTTGTTATTGCATCTACAGAGGAGCCAAAGCCGCAAGCAGGTGGTGGAGGCAAGAATAATTCTCAGAACAAGAGGAAGCAGAACCCGACCAAGGATGGTCAGAATAAGAAAAATAAGAAAGATGGCGAATGCTTTAGTTGTGGCAAGAAGGGCCATTACGCCAGAGATTGTCGAGAAAAGCCTGGGGAAAGGAAGTGCTTTAACTGCGGCCAGGCGGGACATCACAAGGATGATTGCCCACAACCTCCTAGGGAGAAGCAGATTGTGAAAGCGTATGCTATCAACGTTGTTCCTTCTTCGTCAAATGCCCCAATTGCGGCGCAGAAGGAAAAAGGTGTCGTTATTCGAGGTATGCTTTCTATTTAAGATGTTTTGATCGGGTTTTGTTGGACAAACCTGAGTTAGTCGATAGATCTTTAGTAGTGACGAACCCGATTGGTGGTTCGACTAGTTTTGGTATGATTTGTTAATGTGGTCTTATCGAGTCATGGATGTATGTTTCCTTGTGATTGCTTTGTTTTGGGCTTTACTGGGTTTAGCATTATTTTGGGGAGTCGATCTACTCCAAAGGACTAGGGTGGTATTAGGTACCTACCTAGTGATGGCGATAGTAACTGGAGTTAAGGAAGCTAAGAGGTTATCATTGTAATAAGTTCTAGTTGTCTCTGGGAGGAAAATGAGTACTCCAGTGCTAGATTGTTTTGCTAGTATCACCTCATGTGGATTGTCCGAACTCGGAGGAGATGTTCCTTGGGTGCTTGTCTGATATTGGTTTAGGCCTTTGGGGCTTGTGCTTGGGGAATGTCGATTTCGACTAGGATGGTTTGCGCAAGGGGTAAATAGTTGTTGTGATTTTTCATTGGATGATATCTTGGTTTACTCGAGGAGTGATGAGCAGACGGAACATGATGAGACTGTTCAATGGTATAGACTGCCTAGAGTTAGACTCGATAGGGTTATGAGATTGCTCGAGTGGGACTCGGGAAAGATGCAAAGTAATGGATTGTTTAGGACCCTATGTTGATGTTCTCTATTGGATAGTAGAACTTTGAAGAAATAGGATGTGTTCGTTGATCATGGAGGATACAGCGAAGATTAGGGCGATTCAAGTTGGACTTGAACTCGTAAAAGAAAATGGGTGTTCATTGATCTTGGAGATGCAACGAATAGGGGGACGACTCATGTTGGACTAGAGTTTGTCACTAATGGATACTCAAAACTGGGTCTGAGTTATAGATTGACTCGAGTTGGACTCGAGAAGGCTGCAAGGAATTGGATTCAGCTCGAGTTGGACTCGAGAGGGCAGCAAGATAATGGATAGACTTGGGTTGGATTCAAGTATTTTAGGAGGACTAAAAGCAGGGGTATCCGGGGGCGCCCGTTACCTTGGATCCGTTGGACGTGATCTAGTTATCCTTGGAGGATAAACGTACGTTCGACGTACTGTAGTCCGATTGGAGGCTGGGCTTCCATTAGTTTAATTATCCTTGGAGGATAAACGTACGTTGGACGTACGGTAGTCCGTAGGGAGGTGGGGCTTCCATTGGCCTGGGATTGGTTGGACCAGTCAAGTAGGCATCGGTGTATGTATGGAGGCTGGGCATCCATTAGTTATTGATGTTGGTTGGACCAGACATACTAGAATCGACATATTGGGATTGGTTAGACCAATCATTTAGGTATCTATGTGTTTATGAATTTAGCAGGTGATAGGTAGGACTTGTTTGATGGATGTTATGGTTGCTATGTTGTTCCTATTTTTCTTCCCTTGAGTAGACTATCACCTGTAGGGTTCCAGCGATGGGGAACAAAGTGATTGTAGTAAGTCTATGGATCAATGCAGTGGAGTCACCATAACTCCATGGGGCAGAGTGATCATAGTAAAGGATTTGGGTGCGGTAATGGTTGCATTGAGTAGGAGACATGCCAGTTTAGGGGTTTTGTTTCTAGGATGGAAGCAACTAAAGTATATCACAGGATATGATTCCGGGCCCAAGAGTGAATTGGATTCAGAAACACTAGTAAGCTTGACGATTAGATCGATTTTGATTGAGTGGATTGGTTCCAGTTAGAAGGACGACCCTAATCTATTGGAAACCATCTCTAGGGTAGAGATGGGTATCGATGGAAAGAGAATGATCAGGTAAGGATTTGATCGAGAAGGGTGGCTTCAAAAGAATAAGGGACTAGTTGTACCCAACGTAGATGGACTGAGAGGTGAAGTGCTTAGAGCATATCATCACCCGAAATTGACTATACATCCCATTGGTAACAAGATGTATTGAGACATGGAGCAGATCTACTACTGGGAAAGGATAAAGAAAGACGTTGGGAAGTTTATGTCCAAATGCATGAATTGCCGGTTAGTTAAAGCTGAGTAAAGGAAGCTTAGTGGTTTGTCACAACCGTTGAGAACAAGTCTCAAATGGATTATATTGATAGTTTACCAAGGACTAGGTCAGGTCATGATGGTATTTGAGTGAATTGCATATTAGAGAATGAAGGCTACCCAAGATAGGCAGAAGGCTTATCTCGATAAGAGACGAAGAGATTTGGAATTCTTCGTTAACGACTTGGTGTTCGTCAAGATCTCTCCATAGAGAATGTGATTCGGATTGGTTGGAGAGGTAAGTTAGCACCAAGAATTGTTGGCCCATTCCCAATCCTCGAGCAAGTTGGGAATTTAGCGTATGAAGTAGAGCTACCTGACAAGATGGCGGGAGTTCACAACGTATTTCATGTTTCCCAGTTAAGGAAATTCATGCACGACCCTAGTGTGGCTATTTCACCTGATCAGTTGGATAACATCGAAGTTGAACTTGAGGCGGTTGGGAACCGCAAGTCTATGCGTATTGTTAGGAACGATACGAAGCAGCTTCGAAGGAACGCGGTGAAACTAGTCAAAGTCCAGTGGGGGTGAGAATGAAAAAGACTGTACTTGGGAACAGAGGAGGATATAAAGAAGAAGTATCCAGAACTCTTTGCCTAGTAAGGTTTTGGTAGTGATAGTTTCTTCCCTTGTTAGTAAACTGCATGCTAGGATAGACCTGTTTTGAATGTTGACTGTTGTTTTATGGTTGATAGGCATGCAGAACCCTTTGTGTGTTTTGGTTAGGAAATTTCGGGGGCGAAATTTCTTAAGGGGGGAGAGTGTAACGACCCGTATTCTATGCATCATAGGACTGTAGAATATTTATTTCTTTCACATATGAAGTCGTATGGTCATGTAACTTTGGGAGACGACTATTGGGGTCATTTCCCATGTTCATGATTTTTCCCGATTTTTAAATAACCATTTTACCCATAGTTGGTACTGTTTTGGCCATAACTTTTGATTGGAAATGAATTTTGACCTGAAACTACATCCATTGGCTCCGGATGATGGTTTACAATTCCGTAGAGTGGTCACATTAGCCAAACGGACTCACCGTTTGAGAGATATGGCTGAAATAAGTTTCAGATGGTGAAAAACAGCTTAATTGGGCTTAACCGGGTGATTAACAGCTAGGCCCAATGGGGGATTTCGGGATTAGGGTAAGGAGGAGGCTGAAATCAGTTAGAGAATGATCTTATCCTCATTTCCCAGCCTCCACTTTCTTTCTTGCAACCCTAGCAATGGCCTCCAACACCCAAATCACCTTCTAATCACTTTCTAATCAAGTTTTGGCTTGATCTACATCAAATTAAGGAGAGGAAACATGAAAGCAAGGCTAGAGCTGCTGTTAGACATCAGTATTCGCCCAAATCAGTAAGGTTTCAGTTCTGAGAATTTCGTTTGTGGCCAAGGTGAGTGATTAGCATTGTTTTGACACTAATTACAGTTGATTAAGGGTAATTAGTGAAGATTAGCGGATTTATACACTAATAAATTCTGGAAAAATATCCATACATTCGAAAATAGTATTTTATGCCTCTGGTAGAAGTTTGGTTTAATTTAATTAAGTTTTGTTAACCCTATGACTAGTTTTGCTTAAACATGCTTAAGGGAAAATATGGGGTTTTGGGTATATTTGATCCATTTTGACATATAAATTCAATTGTTTTAGTGTTTGTGGTTGGTTTACTATGTTGCTATGACTGTTTGGAATGATTTGTGGTTGATTAGAATAGTTAGATTGGTCGAAAACGTTGTCGAATGGCGTAAACAAGTTGCTGGAAAAAGTTGCAGAAAGTTGTGCAGGGTTTCGGATCGGATCGGGTATGGGCTCGGATCGGATAAGGAGCTGGGCAAGGAATCCGACCCGAACCGGAATCTGGTGCAAAAGAAGTTTGGAAAGAAGGAAGGCCACTGCTTCGAGTTGGAGTTGAACAGAGGATCAGATCGGAGTAGGCTAGGGAGCGAGATCGAATCGGAGGAGGCAAGCGAGGGGGATTGGATCAGAGCTATGGAGTAGGATTGGATCGGAGCTATGGAGCAGGATCGGGTCGGAGCTACGGAGCAGGATCGGATCGGCTTAAGGACGAAGGGCTCGGACTGGGGTATGGTGAAGGGATCGGATCGGATTTGAATAGGGAACGAGATCAGACGAGGCACAGGAGCTGGAGCATGAACTGAAGGGGAGATGGCAACCCGACCCGACCCGAAGTGGGACACCCGACCCGAACCGATGCAGCGCTGCGAACCCGAACCGAACCGAATGGGGAGCCTGGAGATGATTTATCCGAACCGAACCGACTGAAACAGATTGGGCCAAGACGAAATGAACTTCCATCTCTTCTACGCGACGACTCTTTTGAAGACCAACTCCAATTCGATCAAAACCCGAGATGCAAAGGAAGTCCAAATGAGGAGCTTTGACTCAGGATCCAGTTGGGAATCAATGAGTGGGCTTCATGATTGGGCTTTGCTGCGGGACGTGTGCAAAGGGGTTATCGGTATTCATAACTTTGGTTCACCACTGAGAGATGGATGGTGGGCTTGTAGTGATAGTTACACGGGATTGGATTCCGTCATGGCCCAAAGCATTAAGTGACCAAAGTAGTGAATATCGTATGCTTTACGCACTGAGTGAGGGATGTGAGGATGATTGATATGCCTGATTGTTTGACACCACTATGACATGCACACCCCACCCCCATATCTCTTACACAGTATGTTAGTGGCACCTTAGAGTATTGTACGGTATGTAGTGCTAACTCAATTGTTGCAGGTCCAGGATCAGGTATGATTGGATTATACCTGTTATTGTTCTGTTTTGTTGCTTATCGCTCATACCAGGCTTTATGTCTGACCCAGAGTTTTATGTCTCTTCTTATTACTCTGGGTGCTCACACGAGCAGACTAGAGACATGTTAGCTGGTGATGCACGGGTAGATGATCCGGAGACGAGCAGGAGGCTTCCACGTAATATATATAGTATTCTCCCTGTGTTGTTGAAGATCACTGCTTGGGCATTAGTGGTGCATCTTCTACTTTAGCTTTCTTTTGTTTAGAGACAGTAAATTTGGAAAGTTGTAATAAGTTGTATTTGGATTTCCGCTGCTCTGATGTTGATTTTAGTTATCAGCTTATGCACTGTCTCACCTGTTTTATTTCAAGTATGTTATTATTATTATATTTTACTCCATGCGCTGTGAGACATTCTACAGGTTCTTGATCAGTTCGTTCTCTTCTTTCCTTTCTCCTGACGACCGTCCTGTGCTAGTCGGGCAGGTGTACAACGCACTTTTGGAGTAAATGTCGGTTGGTGCGGGGCGGGCCGTCACACCGAAAACCGAAATTAAAATCCCAATTATCTTCAAGTAATTTCGGCTTTTACATTAAACATTGCAAATTCTTCAACACAGGAGCAAGCTGTTGGTAATTATCTCTATAATTTTTGTGTGTTTATTTTAGGTTTAGGGTTTTCTTGATTTTTCTTGTAATTTTGTACACCAATGTTTTGGCGATCTATATTGTTGATATGTTGGTCATATATATGCAAAATAGTTGATTTCGTGAGAGTTTTGTTGAGATTGGAAAATGTGATCAAATGATTTGTTGAGCGTTTTCTTGTGGTTTGAAAAGGCATGTAAAGGTTGTTGTGGAGAATTGAAGATTGGTAATCGACTTCTTAATGTTGAATTTGCGTAGAATTGAAAATTGGTAGTACTAACTTTGATACCATTGAATTATTTTAGAGTATGCGGAGATGCGCCCGGACCTGTAGATGGCAACGTCTTATACTTACATGCACAACGTCGTTCAAACAAACCTGAGTTGATGGCGGTAACCAAAACTCACCATTCAATACTAGTTAGAATATAGAGCTCGAGAATATATGTGCGTGTTAACTAATCAAAAATTCACTTTTGTTATTGTGTGCCAGCTCAAAACTGCAGTTGAAACCATCGAGCACTCATCGTCCTTAAAGTCGGTCACTTCAAAACGTGCCGGTGTGTTAGAACTACTTGATCGAGCGGGTTTTCTCTTGATTCATCGCCTTGGATCCATACAAATCGACCGCCATCATATAACAACTTTAGTAGATCGATGGAGACCGAAGACATCGTCATTTCACCTTAGATGCGTGAAATAACGATCACATTGGCGGACGTGGCGATTTTGCTTGGCTTACCCATCGATGGTCGTCCATTCACCACTCCTGAATCCGATGATTATGCTGAAATGTGCGAGAGTTTGCTAGGCCTATCTCCTCCAGGAGTCGAGTGGCACGGGCCCAAGATGATTAATATGTCGTGGTTTAGGCAACAATTAGCCGATGACATTCCTGAGGATGCTTCTCAAGAACAAATGGAGCAGCATGCGCGGGCCATTATCCTTCACATTATCACTTCCCGTTTGGTTTGCGACCATTCGAAATTTCGTGTTTGGCTTAGATGGCTACATTACTTGGAGGACTTTGATTTATGCCGTGAGTATGCTTGGGGTAGCGCCATTATTGGCTTCACATATGCAGAGCCAACACGGATGGCTTTGGGGCGGCTCGATTCCATTGGAGGTTGCCTTACATTGGTGCAGGTTTTACTTTGTTTAGTTTTATTTTTTCAGGGATATTTTCTTACTTGTTGCATCCTATGTTTTATAATAACTGTACTTGTCTACAGACGTGGTCTTGGGCGTATCTCCCCGTTGGGAGAGTAACTATGAAGAGAGCGCAAATTGATGTTTCATTGTCTTTTGTTTCGAGGTAATATGACTAAAAGTATAAATTGAACATAGGGTTTACTAAAATTGCGGTAGAAAGTATGTAATTTAATGTTTTCAATAGGTGGGTTGGGTCGAAGAGCTCGTTGTTCACGCCTAGACACAACGTTTCGATCTATCATAACGAGTTAGACGTACTCGATTACGACGTTGTTTCATGGACCCCATACACCGAGACACTTGCTAATCTACCGGCATTGTGCGTTGCTTCAGCCCAGCTTTGGCAAGCAAGCGTTCCACTCATTTGCTTTAATGACGTAGCGTATCACCTACCGGATAGAGTGATGAGACAGTTTGGCCTTCTCCAACATATTCTCGAGAATCCACCACACTACTTGATTGATGTCTGGGACAACGCGACCTATCAAGCGGCAGTCAATACATGGAACAATCGCTTTGACTTTGTCCAAGAGCAAAGTGTGGCACCGGTATCCGATTTGGCGTACTACATATGGTATTGGAACATCATGCGGTGGTATGTTATTCTTTCCGTAGATCCACCTTTAGATGTTCCTCAAGGCGATGAACCTTACATCCCGAGAGCGCCGCTTGAGCGTAGTCTTGTATGCACTTTTTTTTCACAAGGTATTTTAACACAAACGATATTTTAAAATATGTGCTTACAATATGTGTATTGCAGACCGATGCAATTTACCATACAGCCGCGTTGGTTGAGGAGATATCAGCGGAGGTGCCGGAGACGTCAAAGGTCAAGTGCATGAGCACTACCCGTATTCTTCAGTCGATTTTGAGGAAGAACAGGCTTGCATGACCACCACCGCCTCCAGTTGTTCCTGTTCGTATGTCCTCACGAAAAGCCAAGGGGAAAAAACCAGCGGAATCTTCTCAGCCGTCCCAAATTGAGTTCGTGCCCGGTCCGTCGCAGCCAGGGACCAAACTCTCTGTTTCCATTGGGAGCCAAGTTCTCTGGTCTAAGAACAATTCATTATAATTCAAGAAATACGCTTCAATACATTTCATTCAATATTGGACTTCGACAATTCAATAATCCATTCAACACGCTTCAATAAAATTCATTCAAAGTTAAGTGCACTAAACACACGCGTACAAACTAGTGGTTACGGTCGAAACGCATCTGTTCAATAACATTTTGGAGTCGTCTAATTTCGCGTTCTAGTTCGTTTGCATAAGCTATTGCCCTCGGGCAGAAAGCTTCGTCTATCCATTCGGTGTAGTTGCAACCATTTGGATAGGCTCGACATATATGAATGCGCCAACCTATATCGTTGTCGTCAGCTCGACATATATGAATGCGCCTACCTATATCCCTGCTGTTCTACGCACTGTTGGTGGCAATAAAACCTATCCCTCGAATTCGGTCCAGTAACTTTTATCTGGAATAGGATGAAATTCTGGTTTGTAAGCTGCATAGTACTTCTTCACCGAATACCACTTCGAAGCAAAGTCATGGTGTTGTTGATTAGCACCATTGGATACACTAGAACAAGCCGCCATCACATGTTCACATGGAAGGTGTTGAAGTAATGGAATTCTACATGTACAAGAACAAGTGTTTTGATCGAGTAATACTTTGTATTCCTTACCGACATGTGAAATCACTCCCCACTCACCTTCATTATATCGGACAATGCGGCAACGTCTAGCTTCATTCGCCCTTTCACATATCTTCAACTCCCATTTTGGGGTTAGCTTGGCCGTCGCTGGCATATCAATCTCTCTTCATTTACAATAATAATCCACCTACCGAAAAAACGTACGCGCAACTAGAGCTTTGATGGGCAATGATCGTGCACCTCTAAGTACACCATTAAAGCTTTCAAAAGCATTTGTCGTCATGACATGAAATCTACCACCGTCATCGAAACACAAAGCCCAGTTCTCTTCTACCTCCCAAACATCGCTCAATCCAATTATGTGTGGAACGTTAGTTAGTTTAATTTCATCACGGATCTTTTGATAGTCAACCACCTCCGAAGCTGTAACGGCTCGGAATTTCGCCCGGACTCAATCGATCGCAAAATCGACTAAGACCGTTCAAAACCCGAACACATTAACTCTGGGAATACAACAACATCAGAACAACAACAGACTTTTATAAAACATCATAATCATGTTACATCAGAGTACAAAATATCAGAGTACATCGAATAAAATTACTGCGGAAGATAAATTTCAATAAATTAAATACAATATACAGCGGAAGACTTCTATGCTCTGGACACAACTTTAGGCTTCGATCCAGAATCCTGCTAAAGATAAATATCTGCAAAAAGCTACTCGACTGCCAAAGTGTGAAAAAGATGGGCACCCGAGTTTGCCAGTGAAACAAACTACGGGTCAGTCATGGGACTGGTGTGAGAATTCTTAGCTAATTAACTAATAGTAATAAGGCAAGTCCAAAGACCACGCCGCTAACGCGGAACGGGTTTATTCCAATGGATTGCCATGCATAATTTAAGATGACTGAACAATTAAATAAGTAAATCGTAAAACAACACAATGCTTTTGGAAAAATGGAATCACCATAAGACTCAAGTCCCATCACACAATGCAACGCAAACCAGAGGATAGAGTTTTACCTTATGATGATTAAACATGCTTGGTACGATAAAACGAATTTGATATTATTATTAGTGTATATAAAAACATTTCAAAATAAATGTATCAATCCTAGGAAGCATATCTACCATATACTATACCTCCATATTAGTAATACAATCAAAACCGTATGAGATCGTATTGAAAATTGGGTTTCCATCATGAGTCAAGGCTAGGGAGGAGCTCCTTACCGATTCGAGACACTCTAGCTAATGCCTTAGGATTCCCCGCAGAGAACCCTTGGAAAGCTGCAGGGCCGGTCCACACATTCAGCTTTGTGGATTAGTTATTCCTGAACACACGTTTCCCGGTCCTATAGGACCTATCATCCGAGGCGCCTCATTCCATCATCCACATAAGTAAAATGCCAGCCAGATTAAGCACTGACACTACCTCTAGCTAGAAAGAAACGTGCTGCTCTCCCTGCGTTCACTTCTCCCGTTTTAGACTCAACCAGGTTGTGAGGCTCGTGAAGCTACGTAATACACAAAGCTATGCTTATTCAAGCTCTGCTTTGATCGTCACCACAAGGTTCTGCTTTTCAACAAGAAACCTCGATCATTGCATCTTGGTATGCCACACTGTCACTCCATATCACACTACCAATCCTTTGCCAAAATATACAAAAGGGTGTTAAGTAAGAGAATAAATTATCCGCCATCAATCATTCATACATTCGGCAGAAAATCAATAAAAACAATATAAAGGAGTACAATGTCGGACACACATTCCATTTATAAGCCCGTTCTGGGTCTGAACGAAACTGGAGATACCCTCGTCCCGTATGTCCTATACGAAAGGGAGTACCCGCATATCCGTGAAATCAACATATACGTCCGGACGACCACCACTGTAGCCCCTTCAAGGTAGCTACTCCAATCACGGGCATCAGCAGTCGTCGTCCATTCGATATGAAGATCACCGGTCTTCAATCACCGTCTTCAACTCTTCGACTTAGATCGACGTATAATCATTTGAAATGAGATTGAACTCGGACTTTTCAAATGATCCTCGCATATATATTATTTCAAATAATTTCATATCGTTAATATTAATTTATAACGATCAACCTTTATTTATATAAAAATAATTAAATTCCATTTAACGACGCTTCAAGTCAATAGGCGACCTTGGCGCTGTTTTCCCCCAAATTTGTTTTGCACATTTCTCTAAATCTACCCGTTGGATTTCAACACAATTCATATCGTTGGAAAGAGCTTCCCAAGGCGAACCTAACGGTTTCAGATTTGGGAAAATCCGACGGTCGGATATTTCAGAATAATCAGTTAAAAGTACAATTCTAAAATGTGAACTACCACGCTCGATTCGTTGCTTTTAATTTATATAAATATATAATTATATATAATTCCTTCATCCATTTCATTATTGTGATTATCATAACAAGTAAAGAACACTTGGTTTCATAACATTTTGATATATAACATAACACACTATAATGTTTATTTTATTTTAATTCACATACACATTCTAAACATAACAATGTATATTTTTCTTTTACCCTTCAATTCACACAAAAATGTATTATTCGTGTATCATTCCAATTGATAAAAATGAAGATTTTGTGTCATTTCAATTTCCTAACAAAAATGCAATATATTTTGGTGTCAACCTCAATTCTACAAAAATGAATATATTTTTGTTTGTTTAATTTCAATGTAACAAAAATAATAACTTTGTTATTCTTTCAATGCCAAGTAAAAATAATAATTTTTGCTTATTCTTTCAATGCAAAACTAAAATGATAATTTTGTGTTAATTTTTTATTTACAAGAAAAATGATAATCTTGTCTCTTAGTCTTTTCACATGAAAATGTAAATTTCATATCTTTAATCTTTTAATGAAATCAAATTCATTAAAATGTAAATTTCCATCGTTATAGCCTTCATTGAAAACCTATTTACATAAAAATGTAAATACCATAACCTTATCCTTTTCAATGAAAATCCAATTACATAAAAATGTAATTTTCTTTTTAAATCTTTTAATAAAAATCTATTTACATAAAAATGAAAATTTCACTTACATTAAATTTAATTACATGAAAAAGTAATTTTCTTCTTTAAATACTAATTACACAAAAATGTAATTTTTTTTAAAAGCTTAGTTACATTAAAATGTAAAATTTCTCCTTAATCATATTCACATTAAAAATGTAAACTTTTCTTTTTAATCTAATTTACATTAAAAATGTAAACTTTTCTCTTTAATCTAATTTACATTAAAAACGTAAACTTTCTCTAACAAAAATGTTATTTTCATACTAGTGTGACATTTTAACAAAAATGATACTTTATTCCTAATGCAACATTTTTGACTAAAAATGTTATTATTTTTCTAATGCAACATTTTACACTAAAAAATGTTAATTCTTTCAAATGCAACATTTTATAAAATAAAAACGTTACTTTTCCTAATGCTAACATCTTATATAATAAAATATTCCTTTATATACTGACATAAAAAAAAATTAGATTTTATTATGCAAACATTTTATACATAAAAATGTTTCTTTCCTAATGTTAGCATTCTAAACATCAACATGTGATTTTCTAATATTAACATTTCTAACATAAAAATGTGATTAACATTACGGTGAAAATTTTCATCTTTTTAAATTACATTAAAGGTGATTTTTTATTCCATTGTCAAATTTTTCTTTTTACTTATGCTTTAATTACATATAAAAATGTAATTTTATTTTATGTAAATTCTTATTCTTTAATTACATATAATGTAATTCTCTTTTCTTTGTAATCTTGATTACATAAAAAGGTAATTCTCTTTCTTTTAATCTTAATTACATAAAAATGTAATTTTCTTTTCTTTAAATCTTAATTACATAAAAATGTAATTTTCTTCTTTATCATAACTTAAATGATAAATGTAAAATTTTCACTTGTAATCTAATTCACATGGAAATTGACTTAATTACATAAAAATGAAATTTCTATGTCCTCTAACTTAATTACATAAAAAAAATGAAAATTTCTTCTAGTTCTTATTTACATTAAGAAAAATGTAAAACTTTTCTAATTTCAACATAACGGTGTAAATAATGTCGATTTCATATCGTTTTTATATTACTACATATGATAACAACTAATATTTTGGGTGTCAATTATTATGTCCCTTCCTCAAATTAATACATGTAACAACAGCTAGACTTTGATGTTAACATTCATATCATATACATAATACTACATGTAATAAACTTTAATCTTTTATTTCTAGCCCTTTTTATTTTAATGAGGTGACAATATAAATGTAACTTCATTTCTAATCCTTTTTATTTGTATTCAACAACATTAAAAATCAAATCTTTTAATGTAAATCTTTTCTCTGTAAAATACAACATTAAAAATTGTAAACTTTTTAATGTAAGCCTTTTTATTTTAAAATATCAACATTAAAAATTATACCTTTTTAATGTAAAACTCTTTACATAAGATAATGACATTAAAAATTGAGGCTGTTTAATGTAAACCAATTAATATAATAAGATGACACTAAAAATGTCAACTTTATATTCTAGTTTTTAATCCATATTTATAGATCTAAAATAAAAATAAGATTTTATTTCAAATCTAAATCCAACCACAACTAGAGATTAAAGAAAGAGTTTTAATTTCAGATCTATATCTAACAACATGGGATCACAATCAATACAAACAACAAGCACAAATTTCCAACTCAATCACCGCAGATCTAAATTTATTTACATACATACAAGGATTTCAGAAAGCGAGAATAATTTAATTTTAATTAATAAAAATAAGAAATCTCGCATCGTTATTGAGTTCTGCGCTGTTCAGTTCCAAAATTTGGTCAAAAATTCACTTGCTCAGAATCAGGTCCAGTTAGTTTCATCGCGCAGATCTCGGTCTCACGATTGTGGTGCACCTAAAATCGTTCAAATCCGAGTTCGTATGATCAAGATACGGTTTAATTTAGATTGACAAAATTGAATTTAAATTAATTAATTAATTAATTAAAAGGGGAAAATACCCTTCCTTCCTCATCATCGTTCAAGGCCGTTCTTTTTTTATTTTGAACCCATTTCATTCAAAATTAGGTCTCCACTTATCTCGGGATTGGTGAAGCTTGAAGACGATCGGAAGGTGGCATATCGGAGAGGGGAAGGAGGGGTTTGTGCGCCTGGAGCTTGGGTGGCTGCGGTGGGCCCCATGGAGGTGCGGCGGGCTGTTTCGGGCGCGGGTTAGGGAGGAGATTTCAGGCAAATTACTCAATTAAACTCCTCCATATCCGTATAGAATTAAAGCTCTTGAAAATCTCTTTGATCTTGGCTTTGGAATTTCGATTTAATTTGTAGTGTTTTGAGAGAAATTAAGAGATGAAAAGCTGACAATTTTGGCCATACATCAGGGTAGTGGCGGCTGGTACATTTTGAAATTAGGGTTTAGTGGAAAAAGGACAAAGCTTTTTATAATATTTTAATGATTTAATTACCCAATAAAGCCATTTAGCCACTTTGTCCAATTTCAGCCCAACGACCGTCATTCTTACCCATTAACCCCTATTCCGGACTCATCTAGCTATGTCCCGCAGGCCCAAATGACTGTCTTGACCCAGTTTTCTTTATTTTAAAATTTAAGTCTTTTATTCCTAATTCAACCGTACAAATAAATTTACCAAGGCCACAAATTAACTCCGAAAAATCCCAAAAAATATATTTAGTTATGTTTTGACACTGCGGACCTAGGAAAATTTATTTCATTCAATTCTGAGCCCATTTGAAAAATGGCCTTTTTCAAGGCGTATATATTAATAAACAGGAAAAAATTGTGAAGGACAAAACAACCAAAAAAATTGCCCAAAAGGACAAGGGGCAAAAAACTTGTTCAAAAGGACAAGTTTTAGTGCAAAGTGGAAAAACATGGGACCCCCCTGAAATTCACCATTTGCACTAAAACTTGTCCTTTTGGGCAAGTTTTTTGGTGGTTGTCCTTTTGGGCAAATAATTTGGTGAGTTTGTCCTTATGGGAAAAATCCCCTATATTAAATATTAAAAATACATTTTTAAACAAATAATTTCCGAAACTCAAAATATATAAGTGTTTATACCTATTAAATGCAGAAACGTCATTCTGAACTCAATGGAAGTGGTTTTGAGTCCAAATTCCTTCGTATGCAAAAAGTAGCATTTTTGACCTTTATATATTATAAATTTCATAGCGACCTTTCTAAATTTTAATCTGGGCATAACTTTTGATTCCTGCTATGAAATTTCAATTTTTCAGATTCATTAGAAAGATATTTTTAAATAGATTCTAATATTTTTGGTTTCACTAAAATCCGTTAAATTTTGCATCCTGTACGATCAATCAAAGTTCAAGTTTGACTTTTCAAACTACCGCGCTATTCCTAACTCCTTTTATAATTAAAATTAAATTATTCATTCTAACTTCGATTTAAATAAATTTTTAATCATTATTATTTTAAATAAATTATTTTAAATATCAAAAACTCATTAAAATTACTTAAAATAAATTTAAATTTACTCCAAAATTCAGGGTTGTTACAGTCTCCCCCACTTAAAAACTTTTCGTCCTAAAAAAGGAACGGAGCGAAAAGTTGTTTAATTTAACCTGTTCAATTTTCATTTTTCTTTTCTTGGCTTCAACAATTTTATTTGTTGATTAACTTCTCAAATATATAAATTTTTTGTATATTCAAAAATCATATTTTCTAAGATCGGATTATACAAATACATTAATTATAAACTGGGCACTCTCAACTCATTCTAGGGCATTACTAACCCTATCTCTAATGAGTTTTCACATTCTAGGATACTACTGATCCTATCCCTAATGAGTATTCTTATTGGATATTACTAATCCAATCTCTGATGAGTCTTTTGTTTAGTTCTAACGAGTTGTACCCCAAAGATTTGAGCTAACCAGAGCTCTGATACCAACTGTAACGGCTCGGAATTTCGCCCGGACTCAATCGATCGCAAAATCGACTAAGACCGTTCAAAACCCGAACACGTTAACTCTGGGAATACAACAACATCAGAACAACAACAACAGACTTTTATAAAACATCATAATCATGTTACATCAGAGTACAGAATATTAGAGTACATCGAATAAAATTACAGCGGAAGATAAATTTCAATAAATTAAATACAATATACAGCGGAAGACTTCTATTCTCTGGACACAGCTTTAGGCTTCGATCCAGAATCCTGCTAAAGATAAATATCTGCAAAAAGCTACTCGACTGCCAAAGTGTGAAAAAGATGGGAACCCGAGTTTGCCAGTGAAACAAACTACGGGTCAGTCATGGGACTGGTGTGAGAATTCTTAGCTAATTTAACTAATAGTAATAAGGCAAATCCAAAGACCACGACGCTAACGCGGAACGGGTTTATTCCAATGGATTGCCGTGCATAATTTAAGGTGACTGAACAATTAAATAAGTAAATCGTAAAACAACGCAATGCTTTTGGAAAAATGGAATCACCATAAGACTCAAGTCCCATCACACAATGCAACGCAAATCAGAGGATAGAGTTTTACCTTATGACGATTAAACATGCTTGGTACGATAAAATGAATTTGATATTATTATTAGTGTATATAAAAACATTTCAAAATAAATGTATCAATCCTAGGAAGCATAGCTACCATATACTATACCTCCATACTAGTAATACAATCAAAACCGTATGAGATCGTATTGGAAATTGGGTTTCCATCATGAGTCAAGGCTAGGGAGGAGCTCCTTACCGATTCGAGACACTCTAGCTAATGCCTCAGGACTCCCCGCAGAGAACCCTTGGAAAGCTGCAGGGCTGGTCCACACATTCAGCTTTGTGGATTAGTTATTCCTGAACACACGTTTCCCGGCCCTATAGGACCTATCATCCGAGGCGCCTCATTCCATCATCCACATAAGTAAAATGCCAGCCAGATTAAGCACTGACACTACCTCTAGCTAGAAAGAAACGTGCTGCTCTCCCTGCGTTCCCTTCTCATGTTTTAGACTCAACCGGGTTGTGAGGCTCGTGAAGCTACGTAATACACAAAGCTATGCTTATTCAAGCTCTGCTTTGATCGTCACCACAAGGTTCTGCTTTTCAACAACAAACCTCGATCATTGCATCTTGGTATGCCACACTGTCACTCCATATCCCACTACCAATCCTTTGCCAAAATATACAAAAGGGTGTTAAGCAAGAGAATAAATTATCCGTCACCAATCATTCATACATTTGGCAGAAAACCAATAAATACAATATAAAGGAGTACAATGTCGGACACACATTCCATTTATAAGCCCGTTTTGGGTCTGAACGAAACTGGAGATACCCTCGTCCCGTATGTCCTATACGAAAGGGAGTACCCACATATCCGTGAAATCAACATATACGTCCGGACGACCACCACTGTAGCCCCTTCAAGGTAGCTACTCCAATCACGGGCATCAGCAGTCGTCGTCCATTCAATATGAAGATCACCGGTCTTCAATCACCGTCTTCAACTCTTCGACTTAGATCGACGTATAATCATTTGAAATGAGATTGAACTCGGACTTTTCAAATGATCTTCGCATATATATTATTTCAAATCATTTCATATCGTTAAAATTAATTTATAACGATCAACCTTTATTTATATAAAATTAATTAAATTCCATTTAACGACGCTTCAAGTCAATAGGCGACCTTGGCTCTGTTTTCCCCCAAATTTGTTTTATAGATTTCTCTAAATCTACCCGTTGGATTTCAACACAATTCATATCGTTGGAATGACCTTCCCAAGGCAAACCTAACGGTTTCAGATTTGGGAAAATTCGACAGTCGGATATTTTGGAATAATCAGTTAAAAGTACAATTCTAAAATGTGAACTACCACGCTCGATTTGTTGCTTTTAATTTATATAAATATATAATTATATATAATTCCTTCATCCATTTTATTATTGTGATTATCATAACAAGTAAAGAACACTTGGTTTCATAACATTTTGATATATAACATAACACACAATAATGTTTATTTTATTTTAATTCACATACACATTCTAAACATAACAAAGTATATTTTTCTTTTACCCTTCAATTCACACAAAAATGTATTATTCGTGTATCATTCCAATTAACAAAAATGAAGATTTTGTGTCATTTCAATTTCCTAACAAAAATACAATATATTTTGGTGTCAACCTCAATTCTACAAAAATGAATATATTTTTGTTTGTTTAATTTCAACGTAACAAAAATAATATCTTTGTTATTCTTTCAATGCCAAGCAAAAATAATAATTTTTGTTTATATCTTTCAATGCAAAACTAAAATGATAATTTTGTGTCAATATTTTCTTTACAAGCAAAATGATAATCTTGTCTCTTAATCTTTTCACATGAAAATGTAAATTTCATATCTTTAATCGTTTAATGAAGTCAAATTCATTAAAAAGTAAATGGGGTTTTTTGCCACAAGGACAAAACCAACTAAAAATTTGCTCAAAAGGACGGTCAACAAAAAATTATCCCAAAAGGACAACATTTAGTGCAAATGGTGAAATTCAGGGGGGCCCCATGTTTTCCCACTTTGCACTACAAATTGTCCTTTTGGACAAATTTTTGGCCTCTTGTCCTTTTGAATTTTTTTTTTCTTTTTTTGTCCTTCACAATTTTTTCCTGAAAGTAAATTTCCATTGTTATGACCTTCATTGAAAACCTATTTACATAAAAATGTAAATTCCATAACCTTATCCTTTTCAATGAAAATCCAATTACATAAAAATGTAATTTTCTTCTTAAATCTTTTAATAAAAATCTATTTACATAAAAATGCAAATTTCACTTACATTAAATCTAATTACATGAAAAAGTAATTTTCTTCTTTAAATACTAATTACACAAAAATGTAATTTTCTTTTCTTTAAAGCTTAGTTACATTAAAATGTAAAATTTCTCCTTAATCATATTCACATTAAAAATGTAAATTTTTCTTTTTAATCTAATTTACATTAAAAATGTAAACTTTTCTCTTTAATCTAATTTACATTAAAAATGTAAACTTTCTCTAACAAAAATGTTATTTTCATACTAGTGTGACATTTTAACAAAAATGATACTTTATTCCTAATGCAACATTTTTGACTAAAAATGTTATTATTTTTCTAATGCAACATTTTACACTAAAAAATATTAATTCTTTCAAATGCAACATTTTATAAAATAAAAATGTTACTTTTCCTAATGCTAACATCTTATATAATAAAATGTTCCTTTATATACTAACATAAAAAAAATGAGATTTTATTATGCAAACATTTTATACATAAAAATGTTTCTTTCCTAATGTTAACATTCTAAACATCAACATGTGATTTTCTAATATTAACATTTCTAACATAAAAATGTGATTAACATTACGGTGAAAATTTCCATCTTTTTAAATTACATAAAAAGGTGATTTTTGATTTCATTGTCAAATTTCTCTTTTTACTTATGCTTTAATTACATATAAAAATGTAATTTTATTTAATGTAAATTCTTATTCTTTAATTACATATAATGTAATTCTCTTTTCTTTGTAATCTTCATTACATAAAAAGGTAATTCTCTTTCTTTTAATCTTAATTACATAAAAATGTAATTTCCTTTTCTTTTAATCTTAATTACATAAAAATGTAATTTTCTCCTTTATCAATATTTAAATGATAAATGTAAATTTTTCACTTGTAATCTAATTCACATGGAAATTGACTTAATTACATAAAAATGAAATTTCTATGTTCTCTAACTTAATTACATAAAACAAAATGTAATTTTCTTCTAATTCTTATTTACATTAAGAAAAATGTAAAACTTTTATAATTTCAACATAACGGTGTAAATAATGTCGATTTCATATCGCTTTTATATTACTACATATGATAACAACTAATATTTTGGGTGTCAATTATTATGTCCCTTCCTCAAATTAATACATGTTACAACAACTAGACTTTGATGTTAACATTCATATCATATACATAATACTACATGTAATAAACTTTAATCTTTTATTTCTAGCCCTTTTTATTTTAATGAGGTGACAATATAAATGTAACTTCATTTCTAATCCTTTTTATTTGTATTCAACAACATTAAAAATCAAATCTTTTAATGTAAATCTTTTCTCTGTAAAATACATCATTAAAAATTGTAAACCTTTTAATGTAAGCCTTTTTATTTTAAAATATCAACATTAAAAATTATACCTTTTTAATGTAAAACTCTTTATATAAGATAATGACATTAAAAATTGAGGCTGTTTAATGTAAACCAATTAATATAATAAGATGACACTAAAAATCTCAACTTTATATTCTAGTTTTTAATCCATATTTATAGATCTAAAATAAAAATAAGATTTTATTTCAAATCTAAATCCAACCACAACTAGAGATTAAAGAAAGAGTTTTAATTCCAGATCTACATCTAACAACATGGGATCACAATCAATACAAACAACAAGCACAAATTTCCAACTCAATCATCACAGATCTAAATTTATTTACATACACACAAGGATTTCAGATAGCGAGAATAATTTAATTTTAATTAATAAAAATAAGAAATCTCACATCGTTATTGAGTTCTGCGCTATTCAAATCCAAAATTTGGTCAAAAATTCACTTGCTCGGAATCAGGTCTAGTTAGTTTCATCGCGGAGATCTCGATCTCACGATCGTGGCGCACCTGAAATCGTTCAAATCTGAGTTCGTATGATCAAGATACGGTTTAATTTAGATTGACAAAATTGAATTTAAATTATTAATTAATTAAAAGGGAAAGATACCCTTTCTTCCTCATCATCGTTCAAGGCCGTTCTTTTTTTATTTTGAACCCATCTCATTCAAAATTAGGTCTCCACTTATCTCGGGATTGGTGAAGCTTGAAGACGATCGGAAGGTGGCATATCGGAGAGAGGAGGGAGGGGTTCGTGCGCCTGGAGCTTGGGTGGCTACGGTGGGCCCCATGGAGGTGCGACGTGCTGTTTTGGGCACGGGTTAGGGAGGAGATTTCGGGCAAATTACTCAATTAAACTCCATCATATCCGTATAGAATTAAAACTCTCGAAAATCTCTTTGATCTTGGCTTTGGAATTTCGATTTAATTTGTAGTATTTTGAGAGAAATTAAGAGATGAAAAACTGACAATTTCGGCCATACATCAGGGTAGTGGCAGCTGGTACATTTTGAAATTAGGGTTTAGTGGAAAAAGGACAAAGCTTTTTATAATATTTTAACGATTTAATTACCCAATAAAGCCTGTTTAGCCACTTTGTCCGATTTCAGCCCAACGACTGTCGTTCCTACCCATTAACCCTATTACGGACTCATCTAGCTATGTCCCGCATGCCCAAATGACTGTCTTGATCCAGTTTTCTTTATTTTAAAATTTAAGTCTTTTATTCCTAATTCAACCGTACAAATAAATTTACCGGGGCCACAAATTAACCCCGAAAAATCCCGAAAAATATATTTAGTTATGTTTTGACACTGCGGACCTAGGAAAATTTATTTCGTTCAATTCTGAGCCCGTTTGAAAAATGGCCTTTTTCAAGGCGTATATATTAAATATTAAAAATACATTTTTAAACAAATAATTTCCGAAACTCGAAATATATAAGTGTTTATACTTATTAAATGCAGAAGCATCATTCTGAACTCAATGGAAGTGGTTTCGAGTCCAAATTCCTTCGTATGCAAAAAATAGCATTTTTGACCTTTATATATTATAAATTTCATAGCGACCTTTCTAAATTTTAATCTGGGCATAACTTTTGATTCCTGCTGTGAAATTTCAATTTCTCAGATTCGTTAGAAAGATATTTTTAAATAGATTCTAATATTTTTGGTTTCACTAAAATCCGTTTAATTTTGCATCCTGTACGGTCAGTCAAAATTCAAGTTCTATTTCTAACTCCTTTTATAATTAAAATTAAATTATTCATTCTAACTTTGATTTAAATAAATTTTTAATCATTATTATTTTAAATAAATTATTTTAAATATCAAAAACTCATTAAAATTACTTAAAATAAATATAAATTTACTCCAAAATTATGGGTTGCTACAGAAGCACATGTTGCTGCATAAAACAAACCTGTCAAACTTTTATCTTTGAATCCAGCAGCTTGAAAATTGGCTTTTAAATGCCTGGCGCAATATATATGCTTGTGCGGGTATCTCCAAAAATTCTCCAAAGCAACCGGTATACCCTTCATCCTATCAGAAATGAAAGTGATGCGCCGATTTTGAACACTATGGATGATTGTTCGTATACACGCAAAAACCAACCCCAAGTATCGGTTGATTCGACCTCCACAATCCCATATGCCAACGGGTACAGTGAATCATTTGCATCGACAACAGTCGCAACTAGTAACGTGCCTTTGTATTTCCCATATAAATGTGTGCCGTCTATGGAAAGCAAAGGTCGACAATGCACAAATCCTTCAATGCATGGCCCAAAAGCCCAAAATACCCTTTCAAAAACTCAGCATGGTTCGGCTATTATATGGGCGACACTTCCCGGATTAGCTTTGATAAGTTCATCAAAATATTGACGGAGGGTGGAGTATGACTCCGCCCAGTCATCGTAAATGCCTTCAATTGCTCTACTTAATGCCCTCAACGCCTTTGTATAACCAATTTTTATAAATAGTTTTTCCTGTATTAAAACTTGCACTGTTCCAGGCGTAATACTCAAATCTGCTTTCACAAACGGCATGATCTTCGAAACCAAAAAAGTCGACGTTGCTTGTTTATGGTTGGAGTTCACTGTCGGGTTTACACAACTATGTTCAGCTGGGTATTTTTTAACAACCCACAAACCTTTCTGCGATTTTTTAGAATCTATGGCATGTATTCTCCACACGCAGTTGGGATCCATGTTGCAAATAGCAGTGTATTTCTTTTTGTTTGACCTGATCGGCTTAAATGAAACTGCATGCAAAATCGACCATTCACTTAACTGTAGAAGGAGTTTGCTTTTACTCTCAAACATCGTACCTACTTTGAAACCATTTTGAACGCAGGACGACGAGAAAACTTCGTTGTTGAATTGCATATTTGCAACCACAGATCTAGCTATCATTTGTGCATTGCATAAATCATCATCCAATGGTATCTCAAACTCTGGCACCTCCTCATTACTATCTTCGGCCGCGTTGTCTTCGCCTCCCAAATCAAAATTTAGGGGAGCATTGTTTACTTGTATTACATCAACCCATGACGTATCATTATCAGGAATGCTAACAACGGTCATGCTGTCAAGTGAAGGATCTGGATTTACCTCTCTCAAATCTTGATCTAGTTCCATGTCGACATCAGGAATATTTGGTTCAACGTTAGATTCTGCTTCGGTGGCTTGTGTCATATACCTGTAGTACGCAAGCGGCAAATTCTGAAGTACATTTAATACGCTACATAAATCTATAGCGATAAAACTAGTAACTTACTGTTGGGTCATCTAATACATTTCGGTGGGCATTGGCTGCATGGCCGAACAACGGTAACTTGTAGATGGTCCGACAGTAGTTTGTGTCGTGCAGTAATTCGGAACAAAACTGAAATATACACATTTTTTAAAATCATACAAAAGACAATGGTAATATTGTGAAGTAGGAGAATTCTAAATTTCGAGTTACCCTTGAGTTATATTTCGAACACTTTCCTGCGTCGGATATGGATAGCCAGGTAGCGATGGCTGATGCAAATTCATGAATGGATTAAACCCAAAACACATTTGTTGTTGCTCACACGAGGGAACACTCATAGTCGAATACAGATAACAAGCGGCGGGAGCGGACACCACGGGTGTAACGGCTGGCTCTGTCGACAACCTTTGCTCTTTCATTACAAATAATTCAATAGATTTTGACACATAGGACAACATAATTTCAACGTCGTCGTCTTTGATTTTAATTGCCTTAGATCCGGAATCGGTCGGCCAATTGCAAACTAACTAAATGTCAAACTCATCCTGCTTAATTTTAGTACATTTATACACGGCCTGCTTTAATTATACGAAATTTGACCCTTTTAAAACTTTTGCCGGTTTGATAGATCCACCGTTATATATTCCGCATTTATGTTAATCAACAACCAATTCTCCATCGTAATAGCATATAGTTCCAATATAATTTGGCGCCATTCCGTTCTATTCTAAAAACAAAATAATTTTAACTAAGATGGGTAAAATACAAATAACCATAAAAACCAAATTCATACCTTTTGATACTCCCAAAAGCCAAACTTACTTACTATTAACTTTGATCTTTAAAAAGGTTGGATTTTGAGATTTTTTTAGGTTTAGAAGTTTAGGGTTTTTTGGGTTTTGAGTGTGAAATGAGTTGTGTTGGGAAATGAAAGAAGGAAAGGTAAACCTGTTTGCTTTAAAAAAAAAACAATAACTTTCGGGGCGCAATCCAAGACTGCGCCCCGAAAGTTATTTTCATAACTTTATCACTGGCGCAATCGAGGATTGCACCAGTGTACACGTAGACAAGCGCATTCCTTGATTGCGCCAGTGGAAAAAATCAATTTCTTGCCAACTCAACGCTGAGTTGACCAAAAGGAGCCTAAAATTGCAATATTTACATAAAATGGCCTATACGTGGAATAAAAAAAAAGGAGGCCAAAATAGAAAAATGCTCTTTACTCTATTATATAGAACTACAGAAGACAATATATCAGACCAAAACTTATTTGTTTTCTTCTTAATTCTTAGCTCAAATCATCAATTCTTAGAGCTAGGCTGCTTTTTCCCTTGAGCTACTGCATGAACAAAATGTTTGTAGAACTGTATGTTTTGGCATTGTCTGTAGAAATGTAAATTTGCATAAACATTCGTTATGTGTTCATGTCCATGACCGAAATACGTCTATTCAAGATCGATTGACTATCATTTAGGACGTGAACAAGAAGAACATAATTTGTTGGGTTTGTTCGTTTGAATTCGTTCGAATTTTTTTAATTCGTTATATCTGCAGTGTTCTTCAAAATATTTATGAACGTTGCTAATTTTGATTGGTTGAATAGAGATTAATAAAACACTAAGGGTGCGTTTGGTTTACATGTTTTAGTTACGAGTTTTCGCACATACAAAAGTATCGACGGCGAACACATATCGTGAAAAACGACCGTTTTTACAAAACGAAGTTAACACACAAGACCAAAAACAACTTTTTATTATTTTACATATTTTAAGAAATTATGAGAGAATGATAAAAAATTCATCTAGCCACCATCCCGCGGTTCCCTCCGTCACTCCTTCCGCGTTTGATCCGTCACCTCCATCATACTTCATTTCTTTTCAACTTTCATAATTAACGCTGAAAACTAAAAACTAAAAACACAAAATAAACCAAACACTACCTAATATTTTTTGAATTTTTGTTTCTTGTTATTTGAAGATATCTTACTAAACAGGTGGAAGTATGGACTATGGACATATACTCAATCATAGATTCAGAATCACAGAAAATAAAAATAAAAATAAAAATTAATAGACGTTTCCAAGTTTAACAGGTAAAGCATGATTTTGTTATGCGTGACAAACGATTATCAATCATTATCAGGTGCAAGCTTCTGGAAAACTAGTGAAGTATGGTGGGATGATTCATTTGTTCGTCTTCTTCAATTTAAGTGCCATCAAGTACATACATGTTTAATTTGTTGTACAAAATGCAATTCTGGTACGAGCTAGTGGATATTTTCTATTTGAGTAAAGAAATTCTTTCTTAGTTTTTTGATCTATTATGTTTGCTTCTATTTTAGGAAAAAAGGTTTAACTCTTACTTAAATCGAGCGGATATTTGCATTTGATTTGACGTCATAAAGAATGGACATTGTTATAATTAGAATTATTATGGAGCGTACTGAACAAAAAAAACTAATATACGAAAATACTCATACTTTGGACTCGTTTGGATCGATTAAAAAATATATATATATATATATATATATATATTTTTAACCAAAAACTAGTTCATTATGACTTTTAAAAAGTTAAAAAGCAACTTTCATAAGTCGATCCAAACGAGGCCTTTATCCCGCGTGTTACTGTTGACACTACAGTTTTAATTAACAGGCGTCACGTCCAAAAACAAAAATTCGGTAAGTCCCGACCATTTGTCATTTTAAACATTTTCCGCGGATCTTTTCAAATTTTCAGACTGATAACTCGACATACCTCAGCAGTTCAACTTTTTTACTAATTTTTGTGTGCATTCATATTATGACAACTTCTCAAAATGCTTCTCAACTTCATCTTTCTTCTTCATTAAGGTGTAAATTATCCCCTGACATGAGTATGGCTAACAACTCGTGGTTCTTCTTTCACCAACTCGTTCTAAATCTTCAATGCCTCAACATACTTTCCATTGATAACCTTTACTTGTGCAACCAACAACTTAAAATCCTCCAACTCTTCCTTCTTACCCTCATTTTGTAAACAACCATCATACTTCCAGCTCTTTTAATAATCTCACTCGAATCTTAGTCATCCCCGCATTGAGAGGCCAATTGTACAAGCCCATGATAAGCTTTTACTATATGTAAGGGTTTTTTCTTCCGAATTTGCTCAAAACCCAACTTCGCAGCCTTTAAGTCACCACTATAGCTCAAAAGATGAGATTTGAAAGGGGTAAGTCATGCTAACCTGGCTCAAGCTCAACCGACGATTCTAATTGCTTCTATAAGTTGCTTAGACTTAAATTTCAATTCAATTGGTGATCGGGGAGCAGAAATGTCTTTAGGATTAGCACGAAGCTGGGATCTTACAACTGTTTCATCAATGTCACTGGAAATGGATTTGGATTGGGTGGCTACTGGAGGCGTTGCAACTGCGGCGGAAGGATGGCGTGATAAAATGATGACTGCGATGGCGATGGAAGCGAATTTAAGGACTGTGGTTAATACAGTCTGAATAGGATTCGGGTTTCCATTAAAGCAAAATTTTGAAGTAAAGGCTAGGGGCCTGAGGGATCGTTTGATGAAAGGGGGTATTAGTTTGATAGGGAATTTAGGTTTTAAAGAGGAGGGGGGAGAAAGTTGAGTTCCATGTGGATTTTAGAATTGTTGGGTCCATGTTAGTTGACGAAAAAAAATAGTCAAAATGTTAACTTATTTTGTTTATATTCAAAATTTTGTTTAAATTTAGTTTTGTAGTATTTAATGTCCTCATAATTGAAAAACAATACATCGAAATATAGGATTGCTGTTTTCAATATTACATAAATTAAAACCTTCGATTTTTTTAAAATTCCTTTTGTAATTTATGAATTTCTTAGTTTGAAATGTTCTGTTTTATTTTCTTTTAAATAGCTTCAAATTTTTTATTTTGTGGTTTGTATAATTTAAGATTTTAACCGTTGGATTTTTTTTTTAAAACTTTGAAATTTTAAGCATTAAGATTTTGAACTAGGGAACTTTTGGGTGTGCAAAACTCTAAGAACTTTACAAAAATTGATTATTAGGAACTTCAGATTCTTTATCCTTCTTAAACATTTTGAAATATCATAAATGTTGAATTTATTGCTTCAACTTATAGGATCATTATATTTAATATTGTTGAATTTAGAAGCATTGATTTTATTTTATTCTTTAATTTTGCTTTGTAGTTTTAAATTTTAATATTTCAAAATGTAAAATTATTGACAACATTAATTTTAAACGATCTGAAATTTAAAGTTTACATTCTCATTACAATAACTTCAAATTTTGGGTTTTTATTCTAAACCTTTTAGCATCAAATTTTTGAACTTAAATTTTAAACTTAAGAATTCTCATTTATAATCTTTTTGGCATATATGCTCCTAACCTTTGTAAATTTGTCGTTGGGAACTTATAATGTTAAGTATTTTGAATGTCATAGGTCTTAAATTATGAACTTTTTTTATACTACTTACTTTATAAATCGTTATGTTGAAATTTTGTAAACTTTGTTTTCTAGAATAAGCGAAGTTTATATTTAATATTTTGAAATTAGAAAAATCTGAACTTAAAATTTATAAGATCTGAAAAATAGTTTTGATCTTGGCATTTGACAATCTACAAATATATGATTCATTTGTGGATTTTACACATTTAAGAAATTACACTTTTTATTTAAATCATGAAATATTGTTTGATGTCTTTCCTAATTTGAATGAGGAACATCGTTAGTGTCGTTGATAGGAAAAAAAATGTAGGTCTTGCACAAGAATTTGGATTGAACATTGTAAATTTTGAGTGTTACTTTCACCAATTTCAACTACAGTAATAATCCATCTGACAATGCGTTTTTATTGGCCGAAGAAGTGTCACCATCCACCACGCATTTTTTTAGTAAAATTTTATGACAAAGGCAGTATTATTAACCAGAGCATTTTTTATATTACCAATGCATTAAAATATGTTGACCCTCCTTTTAGAAAGGTCGTCACCTTATGAGCTAACATAGACATGGCCAATCAAGGCCGAAGCATGGGTCTGGACAATCTTGGACACCACTGACCCAACCCCCGGTTCGATCACATTTGGGCTCGTCTAATCCCAACAACATCAAGAGCATACCGGGGTCAAAGAAGAGGGTACACGAAGTCTCGAATCGAATGAGATCCTTCCTTCTTACCTTAGCTTGAATAAGGTTCCAGCTCGAATCGAATGAAGCCCCAGCTCGGGTCGAAGACCACACTTTAGTAAAAGCAGAGCACCGGGTCGAATGGAGCCTCGGGTCGAGTGGAACCCGGGTTGGGTCGAGTGGAATCCGGGTCGGGTAGAGTGGAATCCGTGTCGGTTCGAGTGGGACTCGGACCTGAAACCGTGCTAACAACCTGCTTCCACTACTCTCCCCTCTATTTCCTGAGGACTCACGGGTGCCACCACGTGTCACGTTCGAACCAGTTGACCACTAACCAATACACCACTCCGCTGTAACCGCTACCACTATCTCCGAAAAACATGGCCCGGGTGCCACGTGTTCTACTCGAATCGATCTGCAGCAGTCTCTATAAATACATCGGCTTGAAGACTTATTGGGGGACTTTTTTGACCATGTGAAGCTTGCATTATTGAGCCATGCTGCCAACCAATTTACTTTTGAAATATGAGTGATATTTATGGTTGTAACTCGAAATAATTAACAGAAAGTGCATTGTTTGAGAGACTCTGACAATCTCATTTATTGTAACTTCATTTTTCTGATATTACAAAGTGGAAGTAGGCTCGTTAATGCCGAACCAGTATAAAAATCTTGTAGTCTTGCTGTTTCTTTCATTTTTCAGTTATTTTCTCGTATTTCATGCCCTAAACACAACTTTTTGGGTGTTAGTGCCGTTTTTTGGTCTGACAAAAATTATATTTTTGGTTACCTATCATGGGTAGAATGTAGATTTTGGCGCCCACGTATTATAATGTTTGTCACATTTGATGTAATTGCTAGGAGATTACAAAATGTATGCAAGTTTGTGGTACGAGAGACAAACTGTAAATTAAACTGCAAATTTTAAAGCGTTGAAATTAATATCTTAAATCTTATTTAGGAACGTACGAATGTTTAAAACTTTCTACTTCAAGATTTTGCGTTTGTAAATTGCATATCTAACAAGAAATTTGAAAGCTTTTGTTGTTTAACTTTAGGTTTTCTTTTGAGCGATTTAATTTATTTATTTTTAATTTGGGATTTAGTTTGTATGTTTTAATTTTTGAAAATTAAACCTCAAAACATAAAATTGTATAACATGACTTTTGAAATTTTAGTGTAAGCATTAGTGATGGACACAACTATTTCAACCATTGGTCAACTGTGGCGTGTTCTATATAACCTAAATTAAAATTTGTTGTTGTAACACCCCACCTCCGCCAATGCCACTCTTGCAAGCACACTAGCTTTGGAGGGGCGTTAAACAAGGTAAACATGCATGCAGATATCACAAGACAGAACATATAAGTAAAACAGAGTAAGTAAAGCAGCGGATAAAACTACTATTTCAAAACAATAGTCAAGTTACATCAAAGTATTGAGTCATTATTTTCCAACTACTACAAAGTCTAGAAAAACATAAACTGAAAACTGGAAATAACATAAAGTGAACTATCCCCAAAGTAGACATGGTACAGCCATAGCAAGCTCAAGTCCAAACTATACATGAGCTATCCAGTAAGCAAGCTAAAGATCCAAGCTAGGTGCTAGTGTTCCCACCCTGAGAACCTAGGGGGGGGGGAACGGAAGAAAAGAGGCGAAAGAAAACGGGTCAGTCAAAAAGACTGGTAAGTCCTACCTACTATTAGTATGAAAACTAATAAAGTTAACTAGACATGTAAAACAGAGATGAAACATAGGATGATAACTGGCATGGTGAAAAGTTAACAAGATAGATCAAGTGTGGCATCGCATAAACAAGGTTAAGTTGCACCAAGTGTGTACTAGTATTCCAATCCATGTCAAGTATAAACAAGAAATGATCCCTTTGGCCCAAAGCTGGCCCAACATCATGAGGTGACCTAAATCAAGGTCCAACTACTCGGTCTAGTAGATCGGCTTCCTATAAGCCTAACTCGTCGTGTATCGGTGTCATACGGCTTAATCATGGAATGTAGTTAACTGTGCAAGGTCCACCCTAGGGTGTATCCAGCCCTAAGGTGTAAACCACAGACACAATTCAAGCACGCACAGTCTAAACCTACCGGTGCCCATGTTCAACTCCGGACTTAATGTGCACGACCATGATCCGCCTGAACTTAACTGGTGCACTATTCAGCCGTCTCTTTTGGTCTCTTACAATCAGTCAGTAATTGTGCCCAACCCTAGCCTAGTCCAGGGTATCCAGATACTCCCAAGTAGGTTACTGCTGAAAAGGACCACGTAACTAGGGTTTTAAATGGGTTAAGTGTGGTTAACCCTATCCTAACCATGTATTGAGTTGGTCAAGTGTATCCAAGCAGTTCATGACTTAACCCTATCAATACATCGTGTTCAACTGGTTAAGTATATTCAAGTAGTCCATGACTTAACCCTACTAATCCATCGTGTTTAATTGGTTAAGTATTCAAGTAGTCCATGACTTAACCCTACCATGTGGCATTAATTAACTTAATGTACCCCAACCTCTCACATTAGACTTTGTTGTGGTTACTAGTTAAACCGTGCGGGTCCGGGTAGCTTTACACCACAACCTAGTCTAACCTCGGGTTCCAAGTGCGACATGACCAACTACTCACATTGGGTCCTATTGCTTGTAGCCACTAGTTAAGCCGGTCGGTTCCGGGTAGATTTATGCTACAAACTCAACCCAACCTCGAGTTGGCCATTCTCATGTTTTCTAGAAGTCATGTCCAAGTTCATGTTCATGTTTCAAGCATAATCACATGTCATATTTCGTGTCATCTTTTCAAGTCATGTTTTTATGTCATTTTAGTTTACCCATAACGTAACCCCATCGCATGTAAGTTCGCATAAACACAGATAGATCTCAAAGAGGGAACTTAGAAGCATGACATAATTAATAAGGCTTGGCCACAAGTTAAACATGGTGGCATATGAGGCAAATGTGTTCATAAACTTTCATATTACATTATAAGCCTCAAAACATGCATGATATCAACTTTAGCAAAATAGATGAAACATGGTCATAAATGACATAGGATGATAGCTAGTGATTCGCATATAACATCATATGCAAGATAACATAAGGGTTATGAGAGTTTCTATGTTGCTTTATGCAACATTTCAAATCAAAGCTCATAGCTTTCTATGCACAAAGTCAAGGTGATAGCTTTCCAAACATGCATAGAATAAATCTATGCATAGCATGATAGAATCAAAGCACAAATCATACTTAGGCCCAAACTCAAACTTGCAACATGTCATATTTAACTTCATAGTTAGAATCTAAGAGTAGAATAGGGCTTACAATGCTATGAAGACTTATAAAATAAAATAAGATTGATACGAACCCACTAGCAACTCTAAAACCCCCCAAATAACAAGCTCCAATGAAAACCCTTGAGAAACAAGAAGAAGATCCTTGCTTTGATGAAGAAAGATTGAACTTTGGCCTTGAATCAAACTTAGAAACTCTCAAACAAGCTTAGAAACTCTCATACGAATGAAGATGGAGACTATGACAAGAGGGTGGAGGCCATGATTAAACATTTTGGCATAATCTAGTTGTAGGATTGATTTATGATGGTTTAGGCTAGGTATTAGGGTCCTTTTATAGAAGTTTAGGTTAGTTTAGGCCATAGGATTAACCCTAATTCAGATCTGAGCCTTTAAAATCCGTCACAAGCCTTAAAACATGTCTTGAGGAACAAGTCAGGTGTACCCAGGCCAAACTGGCCGACCACCCAAGTCGACAGGGGTGTTGACTGGGCAGTCGACACAACCTGGGGTGTGTTGACTCCCAAGTCGACTCCCCAGTCGACTTGGGGGGTGGCGGGAATTTTTCCCACCTGCCCTGCTTGGCTGAATTTGAATTCTGAATTCAAATTTGAACTGTTTTTGAACTTGAAATTTTCTAAAAACTTTGACGGGCCATAACTTGGTCATACGAACTCCGATTTTCGAAAACTCGGACTCTATTTCGCGTATTTTTCCGAGACGAACGCAATAGCACAGCCCGTTTCCCTTGATTCAGATTTTATCATTTAATTCTGCCTTGATTTATGTTTCAACATGCTATTTAAAATACGGGTTATTACATTCTCCCCTCCTTAAAGGATTTCGTCCCCGAAATCTTCAAGTTAGGAAGAACATATCCTACCATCCATCTACTCAAAACATCATCCACGAGCAGTCATTGTCCTTAAAAGATTCTAAATGCTGTATGATCATATGCGAAAGGTGTGTGTATATGTACTTATCTAATGCAAAAATCAGGCGGTTACTGATTCAGTAAACCTCCTTAATGCAAAGTATGTTAGTGAAATGAGTCCATATGTATGCAAATTCCTAACATAATTTATAATCTCTACATGAGTGCACATAACATTCATCCATATGCAACATCCACGTGATACCATAACAAGTTTCAGCCATGAATAAGTATAAGCACTCATGCATATGCAATATGAAAGTGTGTGAGCCGATCTTAGTGCCTAATGTGTATCATGCATCCACGAGTATCCACTTGCAAACACTTGCAACCACTTGCAAACATCAAGCATAACATGTTTCAAATACATGTTTCATCCAAATGGTTTCTACCTAAGGTTCTCATGACAAGGTAACGAGATAACAAGATAAACATGGATAGCAAAAGAAAGATATGCTAACTAGGAAAAGAGATTGAGAATGTACCCTCAAAAAGAAATGGATAAAGCCCACGCATCTTCTCCTCGGTTTCCCAAGTTGCATCCTCTTCGGCCTCACTCCACTGAACCTTCACCAATTTGACTTCTCGATTCCTTAGCTTCTTGATCTCCGTTCCCAAGATACGAATCGGAGCTCGCCTCAAGGTTGCCTCTTTCTCTACCTCCACGTCTTCAAGAATGCTAGGTTCAACCACCTCAGCGGACTCATGTAGGCACTTTCGGAGATGCGAGACACGAAAGACATTATGCACTCCGGCCAGCTTCTCGGGCAATTCCACCTTATAAGCCATCTTCCCAATTCTCTCTATGATAGGGAAGGGTCCTACGAACCTTGGTGCTAGCTTCCTAACTGCTCCAAAACGAACCACATTACGCAAAGGAGAAACCTTCACGAAAACCATATCTCCAACTTCGAATTCCAAATCTGTCCTTTGCTTGTCAGCATAGGATTTCTGCCTGTCTTGGGCCGTTTTCATCCGTTTCCTCACCAATTCAACTTTCTCGGATGTGTCCCGTATCATATCGGGCCCAAGTATAAGCCTATCCGTTGCCTCCCACCAACAAGATGGTGACCTACACGGCCTCCCATACAAAGCTTCAAATGGTGCCATCCCTATGCTAGCTTGATAGCTATTATTATAAGCAAACTATACAAGAGGAAGGTGGTCTTCCCAAGTACCACCAAAGTCAAGAACACAAAGCCTCAAAAGATCTTCTAGCACTCTATTCACCCTTTCGGTTTGGCCATCCGTCTGGGGGTGATAGGCTGTACTTAGATTCAATCGCGTACCCATCGCTTCTTGCAAACTATTCCAGAATTGGCTAGTGAAGATTGGGTAACGATCGCTAACTATGCTAGAAGGAACTCCATGCAATCGCACTATCTCTCGAAGATAAACAGATGCTAGCCATGATGCGGTCCTCTTGCTCTTCACTGGAATGAAATGAGCACTCTTCGTAAGTATATCAACTATGACCCATATCCCATAAAGCCCAAATAGTTTGGTCAATTTAATGGACATCCTCACCCCAACTATATAGGCGAGTCATACTCCTTATGGGGTTTGCAACAGAACTAAGATTGAGAATAGGACCGAGAGGATATTCTTAAAAGATAGCATGCGAGTAAGCTCTACAGAATAATAGGGATCAAGGATATACTCTTAGAAAGAGATATAATGCGCGTATCTAGTCTTCAATCTTCTAAGCCGCATTTTCTTGAGCTTAATCCTATCGTGCCTTGACCGTCTTTTAACTTCACAATTTCGTAGCTCTTAATTCTTATTTCCAAAATATGAGTTAGAACTCATTTCACCGTTGCCTCTCGTTCCACTTCCACTTATTCTTTTCCTAAAATACTTGGCTTCCACATAACTGCGTGCTCATGGTTTCATGCAAGCTTTACAAAATTTGTAAGTGAATCCTGGACCTCGTTTACATACTATACGGTATCCCACGCAGAAGAACTATCTCTTGAAAACAAGTGCCAATCCACGTTGCCAAATGTACTTACTAGGGTGATTTCTCTAACCCATGCTTAAGTGAAATGGACTATCCGCCTTAGTGGCGAACACTACTCGATTGGATTACAAATTTCCAATAAAGGTGCCAAGGGATTCTAGGTAACTAATCATGACGGAACCCTAAAGGTCACACGAGATTTCGAGGGTATTACCGAGGCGAGTCATGAGCCTCGCAACCCTATGTTCAAAATCAAGAATGGCTCCATAATTGGACAACCAATCCATGCCCAAAATCAACCTGTATCCCATAAACCCGAGAACATAAGCATTACACATGAATTCTATGCTCATTTTCAAATCCATACAAATCACAGGTAGATGGGAGGAACCCTCAATTGGATTTGAAACACTAACGGGACCTCAACTAGACTAGTACTTAGGTGCAAACTTTCAACAAGATCAGAAATAAAACTATGCGATGCGCCAGAATCAAATAAGGTACGAACAGGGAAATCAGAAATGTAAACATGACTTTCTATAGAAACACTACCTCGATCAAAAGCTGAAAGAGCGAGGAGAGCCTGCAACTGCCCTCCAAAGGGTCCTACTCGCCGAGTTTTCCTTTTCCCTTGTCCTCGCTTTTTCGGGCAATCCTTGCTATAGTGTCCAGACTCTCCACAATGAAAGCATTCTCCCAACTTCCTCTTCTTCTTCCTACAATCTTTGGCTATGTGTCCAACGATCCCACAGAAGTTGCACTTCCTTGTCTTCCTGGTCTTGTTGTCATTGCGGTTGTTGTTGTCCTTGCCTCCTTTCTCAGAATCTACCTTCTTGCCTTGAGACTCATTCAACTTGACTTCCTTCTTACCACTCTTATCCTCCTCTTGAAGCAGGGCCATATTTACCAAACTCTCGAAGGTCGCCCCCATGGGTATGTGAGACATGGCCAAACCATGTAATGGCTCGTTCAATCCTAGAGCAAAGTGTAGGGCCTTCTTCTGAGCGGTGTTAACCAAGTCTAGACCGAACCGAGCAAGTTGATTAAACGTATCCACGTATTCCCTAACTGTCATGTCCCCTTGCTTTAGAGATAGGAACATCTCCATCTGAAGGTTCTCTTCTGTCGATGATAGAAACCTCAGTCCAAACCTTCTCCTAAAGTCATCCCAAGTCTGAATTGGCCTAGTAGTGGTGGTGACTACCCACCAATATGCAGCTTCCCCTTTCAACAGCCATACCGCTAACAGAACTTTCCTACGGTCTTCTATATCAAAGATAGCAAAGAGGTCTTCAGTTTCCTTTAACCAGTTTCTTGCCTCAACAAAAGTCTCCGTCCCAACAAAATTCTTGCCACCCATCGCCTTAAAGTCCTTGCAAATCTTCGCGAAATCCGCTTGCGGATGCTGAGGAGGAGGAGGAGGAACCTCAGCTATGGGAGGAGGAATGTTAGCCACGGGGGAAGGAGGAGGAATGTTCGCGGGGCCGACTTCATTCGCCCTTGCCTCCATGTACCTTCTAAACCAAATAGGTACTGGTACGCCCTCCAGAATGGAAAAATTATCGGCCATACTGAAACGAAGAAAAAGATAGACTGAGAACGAGGAAACAAAGGATAGTGCTAATGGCTTTTGGGGAATAGCCTTTTAAAATAAACTAGACTTTTCTTGGAAATTACTTAATTGGTTTTGAAAATAGTTTTTCAAAAGGTAAGTTTTAAAAACCTTTTGCTCAAATCTTGTAAACCTTATGCTCTGATACCAAATGTAACACCCCACCTCCGCCAATGCCACTCTTGCAAGCAAACTAGCTTTGGAGGGGCGTTAAACAAAGTAAACATGCATGAAGATATCACAAGACAGAACATATAAGTAAAACAGAGTAAGTAAAGCAGTGGATAAAACTACTATTTAAAAACCATAGTCAAGTTACATCAAAGTACTGAGTCATTATTTTCCAACTACTACAAAGTCTAGAAAAACATAAACTAAAAACTGGAAATAACATAAAGTGAACTATCCCCAAAGTAGACATGGTACAGCCATAGCAAGCTCAAGTCCAAACCGTACATGAGCTATCTAGTAAGCAAGCTAAAGATCCAAGCTAGGTGCTAGTGTTCCCACCCTGAGAACCTGGGGGGGGGGGAGGGGGAGGGAACGAAAGAAAAGAGGCGAAAGAAAACGGGTCAGTCAAAAAGACTGGTAAGTCCTACCTACTATTAGTATGAAAACTAATAAAGTTAACTGGACATGTAAAACAGAGATGAAACATAGGATGATAACTGGCATGGTGAAAAGTTAACAAGATAGATCAAGTGTGGCATCGCATATACAAGGTTAAGTTGCACCAAGTGTGTACTAGTATTCCAATCCATGTCAAGTATAAACAAGAAATGATCCCCTTGGCCCAAAGCTGGCCCAACATCATGAGGTGACCTAAATCAAGGTCCAACTACTCGGTCTAGTCGATCGGCTCCCTATAAGCCTAAGTCGTCATGTATCGGTGTCATACGACTTAATCATGGAATGTAGTTAACTGTGCAAGGTCCACCCTAGGGTGTATCCAGCCCTAAGGTGTAAACCACAGACACAATTCAAACACGCACAATCTAAACCTACTGGTGCCCATGTTCAACTCCGGACTTAATGTGCACGACCATGGTCCGCTTGAACTTAACTGGTGCACTATTCAGCCGTCTCTTTTGGTCTCTTACAATCAGTCAGTAATCGTGCCCCACCCTAGCCTAGTCCAGGGTATCCAGATACTCCCAAGTAGGTTACTGCTGAAAAGGACCACGTAACTAGGGTTTTAAATGGGTTAAGTGTGGTTAACCCTATCCTAACCATGTATTGAGTTGGTCAAGTGTAAGCAGTTCATAACTTTACCCTATCAATACATCGTGTTCAACTGGTTAAGTATATTCAAGTAGCCCATGACTTAACCCTACCAATCCATCTTGTTTAATTGGTTAAGTATTCAAGTAGTCCATGACTTAACCCTACCATGTGGCATTAATTAACTTAATGCACCCCAACCTCTCACATTAGACTTTGTTGTGGTTACTAGTTAAGCCGGGCGGGTCCGGGTAGCTTTACACCACAACCTAGTCTAACCTCGGGTTCCAAGTGCGACATGACCAACTACTCACATTGGGTCATATTGCTTGTAGCCACTAGTTAAGCCGGTCGGTTCCGGGTAGATTTATGCTACAAACTCAACCCAACCTCGATTTGGCCATTCTCATGTTTTCTAGAAGTCATGTCCAAGTTCATGTTCATGTTTCAAGCATAATCACATGTCATATTTCGTGTCATCTTTTCAAGTCATGTTTTTATGTCATTTTAGTTTACCCATAACGTTACCCCATCGCATGTAAGTTCGCATAAACGCAAATAGATCTCAAAGAGGGAACTTAGAAGCATGACATACACTACACCAAAATGGCCATTTGGCAACCCTTTTTTTTTCAATTGCCAACACTTATTTGTGTTGTAGGGTAGTCACCATAATATGCATTGCTATATTAAAAAAGTGTTGCCAAAAATACATAATAATAATTTTTTTAGTCCCAACGCTTATTTGGGTTGTTAAGGGTGTTTTCTGAGGGCAAAAACGTAAACTAACGTCATTTACCCTATTTTCCATATCTCCTTCCTTTGCCCAATGCTTTCACCAATTACGGCCGCCTAAATCAAAATTCCGAATCCCACGTATCTCAGAAAGAGAAAAAAATTTTACAATTCGAATCCAAATCTACGAATCCCAGCATGGCGAAATCGAATTCGTAACTCTCTAATCGGATGTTGGTGTCGCTTCATCATAACAACTCGCGTTCGATTTGGCATCATTGTTCGATTTCGACTTCCTTCGAGGGATCGCGAGAAATATCGTTCGATTTCGAGTCTACGCCGCGTCAAAGTGATTTGCTGCCTTAAAGCTTTAGCAGTAGCGAAAGCCAAGCTGAAGCAGAATATGGGTCTCTTTTACAATTTTTCTTATAGACATCGCATTACTACTGAAGCTGAATAGTATCAGAGATTTGCTGAAAAAATTATCATCCTTCTGACTGTTGATGCTATAAAGGTAACTCCTTTATTATTTTATAGATTTATGTCTTTGTCCATCTATACTTGCGATGTTTGTGACTTGTTAAGCTCTGTTAAACCATTTAAGATCAGTAATGTTTTTATGATTATTTCACTACTTGATTATAATGATGTGTCTCTCTTTGTAAATCTGCATATATGCAGTAGGAATTTCACGTGTCCGTAGTGGTTTAAATGAAGCAATATCTTTATTGGACCCTTTGACATCAGATGTTGTCAATTTTGTTCATCAGGGAGCTCTCATAGGTATGGCAATGGTTATGATCCAGACTAATGAATCTTGTGATTCTAGGGTTGGTACATTCAGGCGCCAGTTGGAAAAAATAATTCTTAACAAGCATGAAGACACAATGAGCAAGATGGGCGCCATATTAGCTTTTGGGATTCTTGATGCTGGTGGCCGCTAGTTGGTCTTGTAGTGTTCACCCAGTTTTGGTACTAGTATCCTCTCACATATTTCATAAGCCTTGCATCTCACCTACCGCTTTTGTTGGGCTCAATTGTGATCTTAAAATGTAAAAATTTGAGTTCTTGTCAACTCAGTACTAAACATACATAGGACCCTTTGATAGACGTGCCATATTTGTATGGCATTAGGCAAAAATTTTAGCTGAGTAATATAGCCAAGCAGTACGAATAAGGATGTGTCAAACGTGTATCGTTACACTTGTGCATGGGTTGAACGAGATATCAAAGTTCAACAGGGAAATCAACAACTTGCAAAGAGAAAACAAACAAATTGAACAGGAAATTTTCGAAGGATGAAGGCGGGCCGTCAAATGATTCCCTGCATTTGGGCGTTTGTATAAATGGGAGGAAAAGCAAGCTGGCGAAAAACACACCTATATTCTTGTATAAATGGGCATTTGTATAGACGACCCATATTCTTGTACTGTAACAGACCTGCATTCATGATAAATGGCACGACCCACCGTTTACACTATCATATAAAGTGCGTTCAGTTATAATGAATAAGCCACTTGCCTTTGTATTGGGCCACGTCGCCACTATATATAAATATTGCGATATCAATTGTGCTTCAACAGCAGGTATAACTCCATTATAAGCTTCTACCCGATCCTTGGATATTATCAATCTGCATGTGACAAAATGCACGGATTTTTTTTATGCCTGCAGTTTTTTTTTTGGCAAAATGCACTGATGTTGTGATGAGCAGCGATAACAAACTGTCGTTCCTCTATAATCTGCAGATATTGTTTCACTGTGTTTCCGAGCCATCTCCTGGGGTTGATCCTCTAAAAATTGAAATGCAGTTGTTTGATAAGTTATTCAAATTTGAGGTAAGTGTTTCTAAATGACCAACTTTTTTATGAAGAAATTAGTTTGTTTCAATTAATTGAACTGATATTCCATGATAGGATCCTTCTTCACTCGGGGTGATAGGCTATCCGATCTTAACCCAAATTCTAAGGAGGTGATGTCTAATGCATAAGCAGTGCCTATACTTGGCGATGCTAAAGTAAGCTATATTTCCTAATTTGAAAGACTTGGTAAGCTGACGTCTTCATATATATTCATCAGTTTCTGTTGTGATGGTTAGTTAAGGGTCTATAACAAATGTTTTGCTTGATTTTTTTTTACTTAAAATAATTTGTCGTTGAATCACATGCATTACCTTCTATTCATGTGAATTTGTGTCGTGTGATTTTGTTTTCAGTTTCTGTTGTGATGGGTAGTTAAGGGTCTATAACAAATGTTTTGCTTGATTTTTTTTTTTTTACTTAAATAAGTTTATTTCTTCAGCTTAATTGCATCTTTTGTGGATTTAGACTTAAATGTAAGGATGGACCACATGAATAGTAAACTTTTTCTATTTATGGCAAAATATGTTAAGAATTTTTCATTGGAAGAAAACCGGATTCCTCTGTGCGAAATCATGACGATAGAAGATAATATTAGCCTTCAATAAATTAGTTGACCTGACGATAGTTTTCAATAAAATAATCGATCAGACTATAGCGTAGGATTCTGTGAAATAGTGGTGCTTTGGAACGAAAACTTTTCGATGTCTGTCTAAGTAGTCTGAATGTCATACCAGCGATGATTGTTCCTGGTTTGGACTATAGTTTAGTTTTATTGTCAGACTATAGTTTAGTTTCATAATTTTATAGTTGTATTGTGTTCTATAGATATAAATTAAATTATTAAATGTGTAATATAAATTACAAATTATATATTAATTGCCTGGATTATGAAAACAAAAGCAGACAAGATTAGCAATTCCCGTATTTTTAACTCTTCTGTTCTTCATGCTTTTATTTGCACTCTTGTAGCTACTAGTCCATGAAATGCATTTACCTAATTAGGATGGACTTCATTTACTGTGTATGGGAAGCTGCGACATTTAGTCAAAGTGAAAAAGGTATTCTATGTAGAAAAATCATAATAATACATGTAAAGAGCTGCAAACGATGCGTAATTGTTTATGCTTGTTTGATATTTTGACAGGTTGGGAATGTTGGTGCCCTTATCCTTCAATCCACTTTGATAGAATATTTTGAGGCAAAACGAAATGCTCCTATTTTCTACGGTAGAGCCCAAGCTTAAGCAAGAAATAGTGAGATTGCTATTAGAGGTTGAGGAAGTTTCTAGAATGAACAAAGATGGAGATAAAATGCTTTTGCACTGAAATTGGCTGTGTACTACAAAACTGAAAGGATTACCGAGGTTAGCAATTATACTATGATTTACGCATACTTCCATTCTTGCCGAAATAAAGGTTAACTAATTTTATATTTAATCCCATACTAAAGTGTCGTTTCATACCATTTTTCATGAGTAATGGGAAGCATGAAAACTACTGGTTTTGCAATCAAAAGAATGTTTGCTGCTAGTAATGTGTTGAAATTGCTAGAACTGCCAACCTCTAAGCCATTCCCTACAGAAAAAGTAGTTCTAAGATTCTTTCATCATCCTAAATTGTTGAGTAAAAATTATGTATGTATGAGAGTAATATGGGTAATTCCTGAACTGTACCCTACACGGGCATCTTTCCTGAACTGTAAAATTAAGTATGTATGAGAGTAAGGCTCAGAAAAACTGAGCCTATAGCGCTTAGTTTTTCCGAGCTTATCAGCTCAGAAAAACTGAGCCTATAGCGCTCAGTTTTGCTGAGCCATAAGCTCAGAAAAACCGAGCCTATGGCTCAGGTTAACTGAGCCATAAGGCTCAGTTTTTTTAAGCCTATGGCTCAGCAAAACTGAGCCTTGTGGCTCAGAAAAACTGAGTCGTAGCCGTTCAGTATTATCTTTTTCTATTGGGACCAACTTCATGTTAATTTCTTATGTATTATCTTTTTCTATTGGACGAATCATCTCTGTTTTGATGTGTAGGGCATGCTAGCTACATGTTTATGTCTTCCCATGCTAATGTAACTATGTATCCAGGCCTTTTGCTTTACATAGCATTTTTATTTGAGCATCTGTTCCATATTTATATTTAATTTAGAATAGAAGATATATGCTGCCAAAGTAATCGCCCATAGATCTCAAAATGTTATAATTGTCCAAACATTGTTCACAAATTATATCGACCTTTCCTATTTTCTTTAAAATTGCACAAATATTAATAAAGTTATTTATCTTCTAATTTAACTACTTGCGTTTTTATAATATATATTTTTCCCTACACTTAAAACCAATATTGCATAACCTGTTTCTTACTATTGTTTCATTCATTTGGTTTCATCTTAATTTCTGCTCCTAAACTTAAGCTATGACCCTCGTATGCTTTTTGTTAATGAAATACTTTATTTGCCTAATTTACTTTCACACTAATGCTATTAGTCTTTCAGCAGATCTTAATTTCTGCTCCTAAACTTAAGGTATGTTGCTAGACGTACTGAAGGTCAGTTCAAGGCAGCGGATATGGTAGTGGTTTCTAAAACTTGGATAAGGAGAAAGATGGACTTAATGGCAATGAATTGACTTGCAATTGCGATATGGTTGACTGCTACTTTCAGTTCAACCCAATTTTTTTCATTTATTTATAATGCACCCTATGAATTGCCTATAGCGCTCAGTTTTGCTGAGCCATAAGCTCAGAAAAACTAAGCCTATAGCGCTCAGTTTTTCCGAGCTTATCGGCTCAGAAAAACTGAGCCTATAGAGCTCAGTTTTGCTGAGCTATAAGCTCAGAAAAACTGAGCCTATGGCTCAAGTTAACTGAGCCGTAAGGCTCAGAAAAACTGAGCCTATGGCTCAAGTTAACTGAGCCGTAAGGCTCAGTTTTGCTGAGCCTTATGGCTCAGTAAAACTGAGCCTATAGCGCTCAGTTTTTCCGAGCTTATCGGCTCAGAAAAAATGAGCCTATAGCGCTCAGTTTTGCTGAGCCATAAGCTCAGAAAAACTGAGCCTATGGCTCTGGTTAACTGAGCCTATAGCGTTCAGTTTTTCCGAGCTTATCGGCTCAGAAAAACTGAGCCTATAGCGCTCAGTTTTGCTGAGCCATAAGCTCAGATAAACTGAGCCTATGGCTCAGGTTAACTGAGCCGTAAGGCTCAGTTTTGTTGAGCCTTATGGCTCAGCAAAACTGAGCCTATAGCGCTCAGTTTTTCCGAGCTTATCGGCTCAGAAAAACTTGTTGCAAGTCCTTCCACTCCTCGTACAGAAGGTGATTCTAATTTAGGGGATCCTCCTATAAATAATAATGTTACCGTTACTCCAAACGTGTCACTTACTGATCTTCATTCATCTACAATGGAAAAGAAATACATAATGCTATTGTCACATGATCTTGAGAAGGAGGTAGCAAAAGGTTATCTTGGAACACAGACAATTTATCATTTTAGGAAAGTGGTACCGAATATAGAGAAAGTAATTTGGGTTGTTGAAGTTTTTGAACCGGATGCACCAATTTATGATGGTCCTCAAAATGGAATGTACAAGTTATGTGAATTTTCAGATGGAGGCTTCGTTATATGGCCAGAGTTTCGTATTCGGTATTTGTAGAATCTTATTTATGTATTGAATTTAGCAAACTAATTATGTATTGAATTTGACATCTTAATTATGTATTGTGCTTGTTTATTGTTAACTGATATTCTATGTTGTTATGTGATTATGAATGTTATCTATTAGTATGCATTGAGTTTAATATTAGTTTTTGATTCATATTAAATATCGTCTATATTATCATCATGTTAGTTATTAATTGACTATTAATGTTATAATACGTGAGTTGCTAATACATATTTCTGTTATTATTAAAATTTATATTTGTTGGGAATTTAAATTTTGTAACATGTATAGGCGTTGCAAACAAATGTATTGCAACATGTATAAGCGTTGCAAACAAAAATCTTACAACGCTTATAAGCGTTGGTACTAAATTGCCACCCCTCCATAGCAACACTAATAAGCGTTGCTGAAATTGTTTGCGATGGTTATACTCGTTGGGAATCACCTATTTTGGTGTAGTGATAATTAATAAGGCTTGGCCACAAGTTAAACATGGTGGCATATGAGGCAAATGTGTTTATAAACTTGCATATTACATTATAAGCCTCAAAACATGCATGATATCAACTTTAGAAAAATAGATGAAACATGGTCATAAATGACATAGGATGATAGCTAGTGATTCGCATATAACATCATATGCAAGATAACATAAGGGTTATGAGAGTTTCTATGTTGCTTTATGCAACATTTCAAATCAAAGCTCATAGCTTTCTATGCACAAAGTCAAGGTGATAGCTTTCCAAACATGCATAGAATAAATCTATGCATAACATGATAGAATCAAAACACAAATCATACTTAGGCCCAAACTCAAACTTGCAACATGTCATATTTAACTTCATAGTTAGAATCTAAGAGTAGAATAGAGCTTACAATGCTATGAAGACTTATAAAATAAAATAAGATTGAGACGAAGCCACTAGCAACTCTAAAAACCCCCAAATAACAAGCTCCAATGAAAACCCTTGAGAAACAAGAAGAAGATCCTTGCTTTGATGAAGAAAGATTGAACTTTGGCCTTGAATCAAACTTAGAAACTCTCAAACAAGCTTAGAAACTCTCATATGAATGAAGATGGAGACTATGATAAGAGGGTGGAGGCCATGATTGAACATTTTGGCATAATCTAGTTGTAGGATTGATTTATGATGGTTTAGGCTAGGTATTAGGGTCATTTTATAGAAGTTTAGGTTAGTTTAGGCCATAGGATTAACCCTAATTCAGATCTGAGCCTTTAAAATCCGTCACAAGCCTTAAAACATGTCTTGAGGAACAAGTCAGGTGTACCCAGGCCAAACTGGCCGACCACCCAAGTCGACATGGGTGTCGACTGGGCAGTCGATCGACACCACCTGGGGTGTGTCGACTCCCAAGTCGACTCCCCAGTCGACTTGGGGGGTGGCGGGAATTTTTCCCACCTGCTCTGCTTGGCTGAATTTGAATTCTGAATTCTGAATTCAAATTTGAACTGTTTTTTAACTTGAAATTTTCTGAAAACTTTGACGGGCCATAACTTGGTCATACGGACTCCGATTTTCGAAAACTCGGACTCTATTTCGCGTATTTTTCCGAGACGAACGCAATGGCACATCCCGTTTCCCTTGATTCAGATTTTATCATTTAATTATGCCTTAATTTATGTTATAACATGCTATTTAAAATACGGGTTATTACAGTTGTAGTCTAATTCAAGACTAATTCTCCTATGTGACGTGTGTAACACCTCGTATTTTAACAACACTAAAAGATGATTAATTAAATAATAATCAATTTAATATTCGGAATTAAGGGAAACAGACTGCGTCGTTGCGTCCATCTCGAAATTCTGGTCAAGATAGACATTTGGTTTGAGTAAAACAGACACCATATGAAGAAGTTATGAGGGTTTGAAGTTTGTATATGCGCAAGATAATTATATATATATATATATATATATATATATATATATATATATATATAGGGTCCAAGAATTCAAAATCAGGACCAAAAGAGTTCAAAATTGTTCAAATTTCAGAATTTCAGGATGAGCGGGGAAATTTCCGCCTAAGGGAGTCAGCCCCTCAAAGGGGTTGTCAACCCCCTAAGGGGTGGGTCGACCCCCCTAGGGATGACGTGGCTAAGTTGGTTCTGGGGGCTGACAGCTAAAAATATGGCTCCATTTCTCTTGTTTTCTTCATTGAAAACCAATGGAGGCCTAATTGCTGTCGGTGCTTGGAATGAATCAAAACTCTTTTTCTTCTGCAAATCAAGTTTAGAGACTCAAGTGTAGATCAAAGATTCATCAACTACTTTTCTCCTTCTATTGTTCTAGATCCATACGCTGTGAGTTTCAGTTGCCTTTAGATTTAAATAATTAAAAGTACAGTATGATATGACTGTAAATGTGGATCTATGCCTGTGATTGAATCATATCAGATATATTGTAATTTATGAATCCGTGATATTGTAATTTGGATCCATGCCTATGACTTAATCATATCAGATCTATTGTAATTTGTGAATCCATGATATTCTGAATTGGCTATAACTTGGATCTTAACCCTTATTATGTCAGATCTACTTTTGATTATGGATGTAATTTGCTATTTAGATCATCTTATGCCTATCATGTTGTGGTTAATTTAGATCTGTCATTGGTTGAACATCTAAATCCTGGTTTAGATCTAATCATGCCTATTATGACATCACTACTATATTAGAACCTATTTTATCATCACAAGTTCATCGATTTGTTCTTATATGTTTATCTTAACATTATGCCATCATACGCTTATGTCAGTTTTGTTAGAATAATCATCTCTGTCACCTTCCCTTTGCCTTTCCCTTTTATTTCATATAGCCAGGCTATTCTTGAGCCTAGGCATGCCACTAAAATTATGCGAATGCGCTAGTTTGGGAATGAGGGGAAAAACGTTAAAATTGGACATAACTTGAAAAGGGAGAATTTGACATAACTTGAAAAATGTTTATGTATATGAATTTTGACATATAATTCACTATGAACATAATTGGGGAAAAAGGGGCATGAAACCTATAACCTATAACGACATAGGTAAAAATTGGCTAATAATGGAATGCCTAGGATTATAGTAATTAGAAACTGTAACTTCGCCTAGACATGAAGTTAGGCGACACTTGTGGTGGAAGTCTGCCCGGAACCGCACGACATATCCAGCGACCGCAAGTGTTGAGTCTAATGTGAGGATTCTAGGTGCACAAATACGAGACATGATGAGACACGAGGTTAGACCCGACTTGTGGAAGAAGTCTGCCCGAAACCGCCCGACATATCCAGCGTCCATAAGTTGTAGGCCTAATGTGGGAGGTCTGCCACATTTTAACCATAAAGGAAAATATGGTAATAAACCTTGAATACTTAACCTAATTGAATCAATAGAGATTGTATGAACAAGAACTTAAATTGGGGTTAAGTAAATTTGGTTGAACAGTAGGTGGGTTAAGTAAATATGAGGGGGCGGGTAATATTTACAAATAGGCCCACAAACTTAACTCGATAAGGTTATGTAATTAAAGACACCTAGTGGTAAGCATAACCTGTAAAAATGTTGAAGTTATGTAATTAAGGACACCTTTTTAGGGTAAGCATAACTTGTAGAAATGATAGGGTTATGTAACTAAAGACACCTAGTGGTGTACGTAACCAGTGGAAATCCTAGAGGGGGATAAAAGACAAGGGGAGAGCTTGTATCTTATTGTTCGGGACCCATTGTAACACCCCACATCCGTTAGTGTCACTCACAAAGGGAATGCACTAAGTTCTGTGGAGCATTTAGGGTAAAAGATGCAGATAAATTACAAGACAGACAGAAATTAAACAGCGGAAAACAAAACTTTTCTTTATTGATAAAACAGTTTGTACAATGATTTCTTTACAATATCAGAGTATCATCTGTCATACAAAATAAAGAAGCATAAAACAATATTTATATTCCCCATTTTTAGCAAGAGTCAGCCATAGCATCTGAAAAGAGAATCCAAGCAAAACTTCGACAAATCTTCAAGCTGGGAAAGAGTGGCAGTCCAACTTAACCTGAGCTAAACTATTCCCTCCTTTACTACCTTGGGGGGGGGGGGGGGGGAGGGGGGAGGAACGGAAGAAAAGAAGACGAAAGAAAAACAGAGTCAGACATAAAGCCTGAGTAAGTTCAGTAACTTTTAGCATGTGAACATGGAAAAACAAAACGACATGAATTAACTGAATACAAGATAACACCATGATGATAGGGTCAGCAAGATTAGACAAGATAATCACAAGATATGCTAAGCTAAGAAAAACTGGATATGCCCTAATACTTTCGCCGCTTCGCTGTTTCCTTGTTATACCGGTTTCTATATCTCTGCACCGCCTAACTAGTGTCCCAACTAGTAATGATAACATGATCCCAATCCCTGTAGTTTCCATTGCCTTCAGGCATACATTTATTATTCGTTACCTAGATCTAATCTAGGAATTATGCTACCTGTCGAACGATGCCCCCAAGTCTAGGACACACTACCAAGAGTGGTATATGTTCCTATACTTCCCCACACATGTATCGCGAATCGCTATCGCTTGTCTAGATGCACATGTCCTGTAATGTGCAGCCCGAGTCCTGTGGCAGGGCAAATAAAGGAATACAGAACTCGGTCAGGAGCTTTCAGATATCTGCCGATGCAGATGCTAAGGTCTGTTTTTGTTCCAGTGGCTATGGTCCTACTTGACCCCTCCCTCAACTAATGAAAGGCACACCTTGAAAAATGAGAACTATACGCAGGCCCCCGGTGCCCCACTATCCTATGGCCATCCTCACCCATAACTAGATAGCAAGTATATGGTCTTTTGGAGTTCTCCGCCTTTCCGCTTCACGTATCTCGATTGACTGAAGATGGATGGTAGACGACGAGTTGCTATCACAGGGCTACCGTTTTCTCGCCGAATCACGTCGGTCCGTCCTTGTCTTTAGGTTGCAATATATTGCAACCAAGGCATACCCCTGGTTCTTCTAACGCAGACCTTAACCTCTGTGAGGCCAGGAGGATCATCTACAGCCTCACAGAGGGATACCAAGAGTACCCTCACGTCCCTTCGAAGCCTCGGGCTTCGTAACCCAATTCGTTGGAGCCTTCTCAGACGGACATTCGCTCTTTCCCGTGTGATACTAAGAATTACTACTTAGTTCTCTTTCCCATCAATTTGGAATGGTTAAGTGTCATTGGTCAATTCAAGCTAACTTAACCCTCTTCATTTATCCTGATAAACTGGTTAAGTGTTATCAATAATTCATGTTGACTTAACCTTACCACAAACCAAGTTATGTTGGTTAAGTATTTCTTATTACTTAACCCTACCCCTTCACCCTGTATTGGTTAAGTGTTCCTTTTTAACTTAACCTTGCCCGTCTGTTTTAACTAACATGTTATTAATGATTAAGTATTATCACTTCATGTTTTAGACTTAACCCTATTCCTTTATCACAATCTGACGGTTAAGTGTTCAAGTTTACTTAACCCTACGGTCTAGCCCAGCTAACATATCAAATTGGCTAAGTATATTAGATTTTACTTAACCCCAACCTCTAGTCTAGTTAACATGTTAATTTGGCTAAGTGTATTAACTTTACTTAACCCCACCTTCTAGTCTAGTTAACATGTTAATTCGGCTAAGTGTTTCCTTAGTTACTTAACCCCTACAAATCTTGTCTTGTTACCATGTTAAGTTGGTTAAGTGTCCCTATGGACTTAGCCCTCCCATTCTAGCTTAACTGTGTTATGTTGGTTAAGTGTTCCTATGGACTTAACCCTCCCATTCTAGCTTAACTGTGCCAGGTGTCTATATGAACCTAACCCCACCCATTGGTTTGGTTATCATGTTGAATTGGTTAAGTGTATTAATTAACTTAACCCTACCATTCTTGTTCTAGCTTTAACTAAATAAATTAAAGACGCTACCACTCACATTAGGCAGACATTGTTGCGATTACTGGATGTGCCGGTTGGTTCCGGGCAGGTTTATATCGCAACTCAGTCTAACCTCGGGTTAGGCCTATTCGTGTTTTCTAAGTTCAAAGGGTTTAGATTAATTTTCAAATCAGGTTTTGAAAGTAACCATCCCGTCTGTCGGATCAGTTATGGAGAGCAGGAAACTTGTATTTTCCAAACTCAAGCCTAGACACTATCCTCTCCGTCACCCTAGAACTTTCTGGTGTGTTATTAAAAGAGATGTTGTTAGTAAACCTTTAATTTGTCTAAATTTACATTTTCTCATTTAAGACAAATTCTATAAGTAAATCATTCCTAGTTTACTTATTTCCTAGTTCCTCTTTTAATGTAAATTGTCAACATTTATTCTTATGGCCCATTTTCCCCTCTATATCATATTTATGCCTTTTGGTATGTGAACTATACCAAATTAATTGTCACTAACCATGATTTTGCTAAACCTGACAAGTACTCCCAATTATGGCCTATTTCAAAATTTTGCCAATATACTTATCATGCCAAATTAGCTAATCCAATTCTGATTTAACATTCTAATTACGGTTCATGTCAAACTAGACTTATTATTCTAGTTCACAATTCATGTAAATGCTAGATTTACAAGTCAATACTAGATTCAAATTACACATCCTATAATTCATGTCAAATTTATCTAATTTGCATTCTTATAAACATGCCCTAATACATGTTCCCATTTTATTCCAATTTCCAAGTTTAAAAACTACGTTTTAGTAAATTTCATATTTTGCCCAAATCGTATTCCCACCGTTCGTATAATCGTGATTCAACCTAGATTATAGATAAATCTAGATTCGTAGAAAATAGGGAATGAACCAAAGATGCTATGAACAAGATAGGCATAATAGCTGGCATACAATGATAATTTACCAATTACAGACCTAACCAATTACACAGAAATTGATCTAAAACATCGAAGGCCTATAGGTCTGAAAGTCTTATGACACAAAAAGGGTTGAATAACGACGTAGGTTCAAGAACATGGGTAGACCTAACTTAATAGGTAAATTCCCAAGGTCTAAAACCAAAGAAAACCAAGAATAGACAGAATAGAGACGTAGGTTCAAGAACATGGGTAGACCTAACTTAATAGGTAAATTCCCAAGGTCTAAAACCAAAGAAAACCAAGAATAGACAGAATAAATAATCAGGTTTAGACCCAATTTCACAGTCACAAAACTTAAGCAACACTTTCCTAGTCATGAATCACAGTTGTTCTTGTTATGTCATAGGCAATAGTTTATGTTTCCTAATCAAAGGCATAGGCTTGTGTTCATGGTCAAGGAAATAATTCTCATAGTCACAGTCACAGTCATAGGCAATGTTCATAGTCATAGGCAATGTCCATAGGCAATGTCCATAGTCATAGGCAATGTTCATAGTCAAAGAGGCATATGGTTTTTAGGTCCATAGTTTCATAGTCACAGTCTTACCGGTCATCGAATCATAACAGTTCTTAGTTAAGTCCAAAGATATAGGCACAGATTCAAATAGAAAGATTTGGCATATTCTTTTATTCCTTTAATTTCATGTCATGAAAAGAGAAACGTTCAAATCTAAGAAGTAACTGACTTACAGAGATTATATTAGATTAGAAAGATGGCGATGCTATGATTCGTGCGACGTTGCTCGAAATCGTTTGAGTTAACCTTTGATTCTCATCCTGAAGCTTTAATCTTGACTCGAACCTCCTCTTGACAACTTGAGCAGCATTTCCTCGTCTTGATTTATTTTATATATTATTTATTTGTATATTTTCTCAGAGGCAGCATAAGGATAGAAAAGAATTGTGAATGGAGAAGGAGACTAAGGCTGTTTATATAGTGTTAGGCGGACGAACCTAGGCAGGAAACGTGACCAAATACATCAGAACCTACCAGGTTCAGAAACCTGGAAAAAGCGGGGTGGTCGACCCCCAGGTCGACTACCCAGTCGACCTGGGTGCCTTGGGCGGGAAAATTCCCGCCCAGCCCAACCTGGGTCTGTTTTTCGAATTTGAACTCGTTTTCTGACCTGTTTTGAAATTTGAACTTCGCTCAATCTTCCGGAGGCCATATCTTCCTCATACGGACTCCGATTTACGCAAACTCGGACTCATTTTCATGTAGAATTCCGAGACGAACGCAATGGCGCAGCCTGTTTCCATTGATTTTGATTTTAACTTTTAATTCTGCCTTGGTTTGTGAATCTTAGTGTTGTAGAATTACGGGGTGTTACATTCTCTCCCACTTAAAAGGATTTCGTCCCCGAAATCTTCAAGTTAGGAAGAATGTGTCCTACCATCCAATCACCCATCTACTCAACCATTCAATCACATGCATTCATTGTCCTTAAAAGATTTCTAATGCTTTCATGTTCATATGCATAGTGTGTGTATATGTCTTTATCTAATGCAAAATCAGGCGGTCTACTGATTCAGTTGACCTCCTAAATGCGAATCATGTCAGTGCCATGCGTCCAATCATGTATGCAAGCATCCCTAGTTATGTAAATACTACATGCGTGCACAGCTATTCATCCATATGCAACATCCATATGATACCATATCAAGCTCAACTTACAAACAAATACATATATGTAAATGCAATATGAAAGCGTCCGAACTGATCTAGTGTCTAATGCATATGCATCCACGAGCAACCATTAGCAACCACTTGCAACCATCAACCATAACATGTTTCAAATACATGTTTACATCCATTGGCTTCTACCTAAAGATCGAAGATACGACCTAGGTGATATACTTTGGAAAGAGAGAGACAATTACGCGTAAAGCTCCTAAACAAAGAAATCAAGGATGCACCCTTAAGGAAAAGGGTATGATGCTAGTATTTAGCCTTCTTGAGCTTTACTCCACTGTATCCTAACTAATTTAACTTCACGATTGTGAAGTTTCTGACCTCCATTTCTAAAATAAACAGATGTCAACTATGATACCAAGTGTACATACCAAGATGGTTTGAGGTCTCTCCTCTCAGCGTATCCATCACGCCATAACTATGAGGGTAAAAGGTCACTATGCACTTTTTAGAGTGCCTGGCACAACTATTCATCCCTCACGCAAACCATCCTAGTCGAACTCGACGTTCCTCAAGTGTAAGCCCCAAAGGCCTAAACCAATATCAGACAAGCACCGAAGGAATATCTCCTCCGAATTTAGACGATCTACGTGAGATGATATAAGCAAACTCGATAGCTATCCTCAAATCCCTACTAATCCAAAAATAAACTGGTCGGACCACCAATTGGATTTGAGACTCTAGTGGGATCTTTCTACTATACAAGTACTATGGTGCAGAGACTCAACTATGGAAGTGGATATGAACAAATGTGAAGCGCTAAAACCAAAGGAAAGAGTACGAATAGCAAAACTAGACTCTTCCAACAGAACTTTACTACCTTTCTCCTAGGTACGCTTGGTGGTGAAAGTATGCACTTGCCCTTCTGAAAATCTTGTTCCTCGTTCTTGCCCTTGTCCTTAATTATATGCCCTATCACACCCTAGTAAAGATACTTCCTCATGTCTTAGGTTTTATAATTTCTTCCTCCTTTGTGAGCTAAATCTACATCCATGAATTCCTCATCCTAGGGTTGTGCTCCCTAGCCAAACTCCTCATCCCCTTCCGTGTGTAACCATGTTGACAAATCTCTCGAAAGCTGCTTCCATCGTACAGAAAACCCTAATAAGCTTGGAAGAAAACTAACCGTAGGTGAAACTACTACGGTTATAGTTGGAAGTTGGGCACTACTTCGCCCTTCGATGAGGTTACCTCCCAGAAAGCCAGGAGCCCCATAGACTCAAGAAAGAAGGAGACAAGAATTCAAACAGAGGAAGAGAAGATAATGCATATGGCTTTGGGGAATATGCCTTTAAAACAAATCTTTTCTCTTGAAAATGCTTCTTTTAAAACCGTTTTGAAAATAATTTTTCAAATCCTTTATCTGATCCGGTAACCTTCAGCTCTGATACCACGTGTAACACCCCACATCCGTTAGTGTCACTCACAAAGGGAATGCACTAAGTTCTGTGGAGCATTTAGGGCAAAAGATGCAGATAAATTACAAGACAGACAGAAATTAAACAGCGGAAAATAAAACTTTGCTTTATTGATAAAACAGTTTGTACAATGATTTCTTTACAATATCAGAGTATCATCTGTCTTACAAAATAAAGAAGCATAAAACAATATTTATATTCCCCAGTTTTAGCAAGAGCCAGCCATAGCATCTGAAAAGAGAATCCAAGCAAAACTTCGACAAATCTTCAAGCTGGGAAAGAGTGGCAGTCCAACTTAACCTGAGCTAAACTATTCCCTCCTTTACTACCTTGGGGGGGGGGAGGGAAGAAAAGAAGACGAAAGAAAAACAGAGTCAGACATAAAGCCTGAGTAAGTTCAGTAACTTCTAGCATGTGAACATGGAAAAACAAAACGACATGAATTAACTGAATACAAGATAACACCATGATGATAGGGTCAGCAAGATTAGACAAGATAATCACAAGATATGCTAAGCTAAGAAAAACTGGATATGCCCTAATACTTTCGCCGCTTCGTTGTTTCCTTGTTATACCGGTTTCTATATCTCTGCACCGCCTAACTAGTGTCCCAACTAGTAATTATAACGTGATCCCAATCCCTGTAGTTTCCATTGCCTTCAGGCATACATTTATTGTTTGTTACATAGGTTTAATCTAGGAATTATGCTACCTGCCGAACGATGCCCCCAAGTCTAGGACACACTACCTAGAGTGGTATATGTTCCTATACTTCCCCACACATGTATCGCGAATCGCTATCGCTTGTCTAGATGCACATGTCCTGTAATGTGTAGCCCGAGTCCTGTGGCAGGGCAAATAAAGGAATACAGAACTCGGTCGGGAGCTTTTAGATATCTGCTGATGCAGATGCTAAGGTCTGTTTTTGTTCCAGTGGCTATGGTCCCACTTAACCCCTCCCTGAACTAATGAAAGGCACACCTTGAAAAATGAGAACTATACGCAGGACCCCTGTGCCCCACTATCCTATGGCCATCCTCACCCATAATTAGATAGAAAGTATATGGTCTTTTGGAGTTCTCCGCCTTTCCTCTTCACGTATCTCGATTGACTGAAGATGGATGGTAGACGACGAGTTGCTATCACAGGGCTACCGTTTTCTCGTCGAATCACGCCGGTCCATCCTAGTCTTTAGGTTGCCATATATTGCAACCAAGGCATACCCCTGGTTCTTCTAACGCAGACCTTAACCTCTGTGAGCCCAGGAGGATCATTTGCAGCCTCACAGAGGGATACCAAGAGTACCCTCACGTCCCCTCGAAGCCTCGGGCTTCGTAACCCAATTCGTTGGAGCCTTCTCAGACGGACATTCGCTCCTTCCCGTGTTATACTAAGAATTACTACTTAGTTCTCTTTCCCGTCAATTTGGATTGTTTAAGTGTCATTGGTCAATTCAAGACAAGTTAACCCTCTTCATTTATCCTGATAAACTGGTTAAGTGTTATCAACAATTCATGTTGACTTAACCTCACCACAAACCAAGTTATGTTGGTTAGGTATTTCTTATTACTTAACCCTACCCCTTCACCCTGTATTGGTTAAGTGTTCCTTTTTAACTTAACCTTGCCCGTCTGTTTTAACTAACATGTTATTAATGGTTAAGTATTATCACTTCATGTTTTAGACTTAACCCTATTCCTTTATCACAATCTGACGGTTAAGTGTTCAAGTTTACTTAACCCTACGGTCTAGCCCAGCTAACATATCAAATTGGCTAAGTATATTAGATTTTACTTAACCCCAACCTCTAGTCTAGTTAACATGTTAATTTGGCTAAGTGTATTAACTTTACTTAACCCCACCTTCTAGTCTAGTTAACATGTTAATTCGGCTAAGTGTTTCCTCAGTTACTTAACCCCTACAAATCTTGTCTTGTTACCATGTTAAGTTGGTTAAGTGTCCCTATGGACTCAGCGCTCCCATTCTAGCTTAACTGTGTTATGTTGGTTAAGTGTTCCTATGGACTTAACCCTCCCATTCTAGCTTAACTATGCTAGGTGTCTATATGAACCTAACCCCACCCATTGGTTTGGTTATCATGTTGAATTGGTTAAGTGTATTAATTAACTTAACCCTACCATTCTTGTTCTAGTTTTAACTAAATAAATTAAAGCCGCTACCACTCACATTAGACAGATATTGTTGCGATTACTGGATGTGCCGGTTGGTTCCGGGCAGGTTTACATCGTAACTCAGTCTAACCTCGGGTTAGGCCAATTCGTGTTTTCTAAGTTCAAAGGGTTTTGATTAATTTTCAAATCAAGTTTTGAAAGTAACCATCCTGTCCGTCGGATCAGTTAGGGATAGCCAGGGAGAGCAGGAAACTTGTATTTTCCGAACTCAAGCCTAGACACTATCCTCTCTGTCACCATAGAACTTTCTGGTGTGTTATTAAAAGAGATGTCATTAATAAACCTTTAATTTGTCTAAATTTACATTTTCTCATTTAAGACAAATTCTATAAGTAAATCATTCCTAGTTTACTTATTTCCTAATTCCTCTTTTAATGTAAATTGTCAACATTTATTCTTATGGCCCATTTTCCCCTCTATATCATATTTATGCCTTTTGGTATGTGAACTATACCAAATTAAATGTCACTAACCATGATTTTGCTAAACCTGACAAGTACTCCCAATTATGGCCTATTTCAAATTTATGCCAATATACTTATCATGCCAAATTAGCTAATCCAATTCTGATTTAACATTCTAATTACGGTTCATGTCAAACTAGACTTATTATTCTAGTTCACAATTCATGTAAATGCTAGATTTACAAGTCAATACTAGATTCAAATTACACATCCTATAATTCATGTCAAATTTATCCAATTTGCATTCTTATAAACATGCCCTAATACATGTTCCCATTTTATGCCAATTTCCAAGTTTAAAAACTACGTTTTAGTAAATTTCATATTTTGCCCAAATCGTATTCCCACCGTTCGTATAATCGTGATTCAACCTAGATTATAGATAAATCTAGATTCGTAGAAAATAGGGAATGAACCAAAGATGCTATGAACAAGATAGGCATAATAGCTGGCATACAATGATAATTTACCAATTACAGACTTAATGAATTACACAGAAATTGATCTAAAACATCGAAGGCCTATAGGTCTGAAAGTCTTATGACACAAAAAGGGTTGAATAACGACGTAGGTTCAAGAACATGGGTAGACCTAACTTAATAGGTAAATTCCCAAGGTCTAAAACCAAAGAAAACCAAGAATAGACAGAATAGAGACGTAGGTTCAAGAACATGGGTAGACCTAACTTAATAGGTAAATTCCCAAGGTCTAAAACCAAAGAAAACCAAGAATAAACAGAATAGATAATCGGGTTTAGACCCAATTTCACAGTCACAAAACTTAAGCAACACTTTCCTAGTTATGAATCACAGTTGTTCTTGTTATGTCATAGGCAATAGTTTATGTTTCCTAATCAAAGGCATAGGCTTGTGTTCATGGTCAAGGAAATAATTCTCATAGTCACAGTCACAGTCATAGGCAATGTTCATAGTCATAGGCGATGTCCATAGGCAATGTCCATAGTCATAGGCAATGTTCATAGTCAAAGAGGCATATGGTTTTAAGGTCCATAGTTTCATAGTCACAGTCTTACCGGTCATCGAATCATAACAGTTCTTAATTAAGTCCAAAGATATAGGCACACATTCAAATAGAAAGATTTGGCATATTCTTTTATTCCTTTAATTTCATGTCACGAAAAGAGAAACGTTCAAATCTCAGAAGTAACTGACTTACAGAGATTAGATTAGATTAGAAAGATGGCGATGCTATGATTCGTGCGACGTTGCTCGAAATCGTTTGAGTTAGCCTTTGATTCTCATCCTGAAGCTTTAATCTTGATTCGAACCTCCTCTTGACAACTTGAGCAACATTTCCTCGTCTTGATTTATTTTATATATTATTTATTTATATATTTTCTCAGAGGCAGCATAAGGATAGAAAGGAATTGTTAATGGAGAAGGAGATTAAGGCTGTTTAAATAGTATTAGGCGGACGAACCTAGGCAGAAAACGTGACCAAATACATCAGAATGAACCAGGTTCAGAAACCTGGAAAAAGCGGGGAGGTCGACCCCCAGGTCAACTACCCAGTCGACCTGGGTGACCCAGGTAGACTACCCAGTTGACCTGGGTTCCTTGGGCGGGAAAATTCCCGCCCTGCCCAATCTGGGTCTATTTTTCGAATTTGAACTCGTTATCTGACCTGTTTTGAAATTTGAACTTCGCTGAATCTTCGGGAGGTCATATCTTCCTCATACGGACTCCGATTTACGCAAACTCGGACTCATTTTCATGCAGAATTTCGAGACAAACGCAATGGCGTAGCCTGTTTCCCTTGATTTTGATGTTAACTTTTAATTCTGCCTTTATTTGTGAATCTTAGTGTTGCTGAATTACGGGGTGTTACACCCATTCCAGCCAGTAACCCTTAATAGGTATCAAACGAGTACTCCAAACTAGGACGGAGTTGGGGCATGCTTACTAGGCTGATTGTAAGAGATCCAAACGAGGACGACGGTGTGAGCGGCGCAAACCGACTGAGGACATGTGCGTACATGGACCGGGCAGAGGGGGCTAAGATGATCGTGACACCGGTAGATATGGTTGTGCACATCACGAAGGGTTGCCACATTAGGAAAGTGATACCTCCTACTGTAGGGCCGGCACAGGGTATCTTGGAGTAGGGAGTCGGTCGATTAGGGTAGTGGTTAGGATACATTGGGACATATGCCTAAGTCTACCATTTTATAATTGTTGGGATCATTTCATTCTGGTTATAGTAGTATTGGTGCGGAGAATCATAGAATCTTTAGTGAAGCATATACGCGCTATCATGCGTACCTTTTCATACCTGCCTTATATAATGTTATCTCTCTCTTATCCACTTTATATGTCTGTCATGATACTTTTACTTATTTACTTGCTAAAAGTAACTGGACTCGCCAGACTTTATATCTGACCCCTTTGGTTTCCTCTTCTTTCTTCCATGTCCCCCAGGTTCTCAGGGTGGGAATACTCAGGCTTGACCGTGATTCTGCTTTCATTTTGCTGGAGCTGCTTAGATGTATGGCTCAAGCTCCTATCCTTGCTACTATGGCTATATTTTATTTGGGGAATTTTGCTTCTTTTATGCACTCTGATGTTTTAAAGTACAAGATAGTAGTTTCAATGATGTAATGGTTTTTTTATGTATTTCAGACATGTGATGTTTTCAAACCATGTTTCTTTATAATTAAATAAAGTTTTTAATTCCGCTGTCATTTTATATCTGTCTTGTAATATTTCTGTTTATGTTTACCTATAACGCTTCACGAAACTTAATGCATTCCCTTTGTGAGTAACATTAACGGACGTGGGGTGTCACACTTGGTATCAGAGCTGAAGGTTACCAGATTAGATAACGTTTTTGAAAAATTATTTTCAAAAAGGTTTTTAAAGAAAGCATTTTCAAAAAGAAAAGTCTGTTTTGTGAAACAAATTCCCCAAAGCCATATGTACCATCTATCGTTCCTTTTTCTGAATCTCTTCCTTTTCTTTTCAGCATGTCTGGGGAACCAAACATTCCAAAAGGCGTCACGATACCAGGATAGTTCCGTAGGTATCTAGAGGCCACGGCGCCTACCAGTGGTCAAGCTGACGTTCCTCCCCCAACTGCAACCAACGTCCCTCCTTCTCCTCCTCCAAGAGCAGATAATTTTTCTAAGATCTGCAAAGATTTCCATGCTATGGCAGGAAATCCATTCCATGGAAATGAGACATTTGTAGAGGCACGAAATTGGCTCAAGGAGACCGAGGACTTGTTTGTAATCTTTGAAGTGGAAGGACGAAGGAAGATTCAGTTAGCTGCCTGGCTACTAAAAGACGAAGCCTCGCTCTGGTGGAAGGTAACCCAAGCCGGGCATCCGGTAGAGACATGGGATGACTTTAGACAGAGGTTTGAAATGAAGTTTCTTTCCCAAGCTGAGAAAAGCATGCAGATGACTGTTAAAGAATATGTGAACAAATTCAACTAGCTAGCAAGGTTTGGATTGGAACTGGTGAATACCCCGATAAGAAGGCTTTGCGGTGTGCTAAAGGGCTAAATGAACTCTTTCATGGGTTAGCCATGTCCAATATTCCAATGCGGGCCACTTTTGAAAAGCTTGTTGATATGGCCCTGAGGCATGAGGAAGACAAGGGAGAAAAGAAGGAAGTTAAAGCTGAGGAAACAATGAAAAATAAGAAGGTATGGCCTAAGAAATGACAACAACAACAACAGAAGAAGAAAGGCGAAAAGAATGACAAGGCTAAGGATAAGAGGAAATGTCACAGTTGTGGACGAGAGGGTCACTTGGTCAAAGACTGTAAAATAAGGAAGAATACTTGCTTCAATTGTGGGGAGGTCAGACACTTTGCTAGGGAGTACCCGAAGAAACAGGGACGACAGGGACAAGGTCAAAGTGCAGGAGCTTCTAGAGGGAAGGTGCATGCTCTCGTGATCAGTGCTCCGGATAGAGGTAAGAAAATTTCCGTGGAATGTTTGATTTCTGTTTCCAATCATCCTATTAGAACTCTTTTTGATTTCGGCGCTTCACATTCATTTATATCTAGTTCTGTGGTTGAATCTCCGCACTTAAATACTAGTATGGTAGCGGATCCCATTATTGTCTCAAACCCCATTGGTGGTTTGGCGCATTTATCCATGATTTGTCGGGGTTTGAGGATATCTATCTTACGCGTCGAGTTTAAGTGCGACGCGTATGTGCTCGGGTTTTTAGGCTATGGTTTAATTCTAGGGATGGATTGGTTAACCATATATGGTGCCATTCTGGAATGTGAGAGGAGGGTCGTTAGGCTTCTGACTTGTCATGGGAGGACCCTCGAGATTTCTTTTGACCCACAAGGGTATGTTATGCTTAGTTTCCTAGAGTCTCTTGATGCATTTATCGATGATCTGCAATCTGTTCCAGTAGTCCGAGATTATTCTGATGTTTTTGATGAGGTACGAGGATTACCTCTGAGGCGCGAGATCGATTTTCGTATATATTTGGTGGAAAATGCAAAGATAGTTGCATTACCAGTGTGTCATACGGCTCCAAGGGAAAGGAGGGAGCTTAGCAAGCAAGTAGGTGAGCTACTTGAGAAAGGATTTATCAGGCGAAGCATATCTGAATAGGGTGCTCCAGTAGTATTCGCAATTAAGGCGGATGGTTCGTTTCGTTTTTGTGTAGACTATAGAGAGTTGAACAAACTCATAAAGAAGAATAAGCACCCACTTCGGAGGATAGATGACTTGTTTGACCAACTTGTTGGTGCCTCAGTATTTTATCAGTTAGACTTGGCCACGGGGTTTCATCAGTTGAGGGTGGCTGAGGACAGTATTGATAAGACCACTTTAAGGACTCCAGATGGTTTCTTTGAATGGTTAGTTATGACTTTTGGGTTGACAAATGCACCCGCCTACTTTGTTGCTCTGATGAGTAGGGTGTTTTGGGAGTTTCTAAATAAATTCGTCATGGTCTTTGTTGATGATATCTTGATCTTCTCAAAGAGTGAGGAAGAGCATGCCCAACATTTGAGAGAAGTTTTGAAAACTCTCTGTGCGCATTAATTTAAGGCAAAGTTCTCCAAATGCCATTTTTGGAGAAAGGAGGTGAGATTCCTAGGGCATGTGGTTTCTAAAGAAGGGATAGCAGTGGATCCTGCAAAAGTAGTTGCAGTTCAAGATTGGCAAGTTGCTAAGAATGCAACGGAGGTGAGAAGTTTTCTGGGGTTAGTAGGCTATTATAGGAAGTTCATTAAGGACTTCACATAGATATTAGCCCCGCTCACCAGGATGACAAAGAAGAATTTTGCGTTTTCATGGGATATAAATTGTTATGTTGCTTTCCAACGACTGAAGAGGGCTCTGACAACAATGCCAGTCTTGACCTTGCCCGACGGAAATAAAGTGTTTACAGTTTACATGGATGCATGTGGTACAGGGCTTGGTGTGGTTCTGATGCAAGAAGGGAAGGTAGTATGTTATAAGGGTAGACAACTAAGAGTTCATGAGAAGAACTACCCTACCCATGATTTAGAGCTAGCTGCCATAGTATTCGTGCTCAAGATGTGGCGTCATTATTTGCTTGGAGAGAAGTTCGAGTTGTACACCGATCATAAATCTCTCAAGTATTTGTTCTCGCAAAAGAATCTTAATTTAAGGCAACAAAGGTGGATGGAGTTCCTAGCTTCTTATGATTTTGAGATTGCTTATACCCCTGGCAAGGGTAATGTAGTGGCGGATGCACTGAGTAGGCAGAGGATGACCTTAATCCTCTGTTTGTGGAAAGGAAAAGGTTGGAGTTCATATCGACTTTTGATTTTAGACCCTCCACCGAGTTATTGCCTGGTTTGTTTGCATCGCTAGAGATACAACCTACTCTTATGGATCAAATAGGAGATTCACAGCAAGATGATCCATATATTTCAGACATCTTGGATAGGCTCAGTAAAGAGGAGACTTCTAGTCACCTCAATAGATATTCCATTGACGATAAATGGTGGTTGCGACGAGATGGAAGGCTTTGTGTTCCTCAAACTAGAAGTTTGTTAAAGGAAGCCCATCATTCTAAGATGACTATTCATCCAGGTGGTGATAAGATGTATAGGGGCATGAAGAGGGTTTTCTTTTGGGCTGGGATGAAGAAAGATGTGGCAGAGTTTGTTTCTCGATGTTTAGTTTGTCAGCAAGTCAAAGCTGAGCAAAAGAAGCCCGGTGATTTACTTCATCCTTTGGAGGTTTCACGGTAGAAGTGGGAGAGCGTCTCTATGGATTTCATAGATGTTTTTCCTAGATCAAAGAAAGGTAACACTAGTATTTAGGTGGTAGTGGATAGGCTTGCTAAGAGCGCTCATTTCATTCCAGTTAAGAGTAAGATGACGATGACTTGGTTAGCAGTAATTTATGTTCGTGAGATAGTCCGTCTTCATGGAGTACCTTCTAGAATCGTAAGCGATCGTGACCCCATCTTCACTAGTGAATTTTGGAGGAGCTTACAAGAAGCATTGGGTACACAGTTATGTTTGAGCACTGCTTATCATCCTCAGACCGATGGACAGACGGAGAGGGTGAACAGAATTCTGGAAGATCTTTTGAGGCTGTGTATCCTAGACTTCGGAGGGACTTGGGAAGAGCATCTTCCTTTAGTAGAGTTTGCCTATAACAACAGTTATCAAGCTAGCATTGGCATGGCACCCTTCGAAGTGTTGTACAGACAACCTTGTATATCACCAACTTATTGGTGGGAATCTACAGAAAGGCTACTGCTTGGACCAGATATGGTCAGAGAAATATCTGAAAAGATTGATCTTATTAGACGACGAATGAAGACCGCTCAAGATAGGAAGAAATCCTACGCATGCAAGAGAAGGACTGACATTGAATTCAAAGTAGGAGATATGATTTTCATTAGAGTGTCACCTCTGAGGAACGTGGTTCGCTTCGGATCTGTAGGGAAACTCGCTCCAAGATTTGTAGGGCCATTTCCCATAACAGAAAGGATTGGCCAAATGGCCTATAAAGTAAAGCTTCCAGAGAGATTATCCAACATTCATGATGTTTTCCATGTTTCTCACTTGCGAAAGTACTTAAATGATACCGCAGAAGTTGTGGAGCCGAGTGTATTGGAAGTAGTAGAGGTAGAACGGGAGGCGACAGTTAGACGAGTTCCTACGCGTATTCTTGGATCAGAAGTTAAGAAGATACGCAATAGAGAAGTCAAGTTGGTGAAAGTTCAATGGGGAGATAACCCAGAGGATGCGACTTGGGAGACCGAAGATAAGATTCGTTCTTCGTACCATTTTCTTTTCGAGGGTATGTTCTTAACTCCTTTTCCAAAGCTTATTATTTATGCTTGTTTCTATCATTTAAGTATGTCCCATCGATCAAATCTTCGACCTTTAGGTAGGAGTCCCATGATTGTGAACATGTGTTTGAAACATGTTATGTTTGATGGATTCAAGTGGATGCAAGTGTTTGCTAGTAGTTGCTCGTGGATGCATATACACACACATTAAGCACTAGATCGGCTCAATCACTCTCATACTACATATGGATGTGTGTGCATTTATCTTCTTTTTGTGAATGAAATTGAATGTATCATCATATGGATGTTGCATCTGGACGGATGTTTGTGCACCCATATAGAACTTACATGTTATAATATGATTGTTGCATACATGTAGGATTCATGGCAATAACATGCATTGCATTAAGGAGGTCGACTAAATCAGCGGACCGCCTGATCTTCACATTAGTGTTGGGACATATACACACACCTTTGCATATGTTTATATAAGCATTAGAAGTCTTTAAGGACAATGGATTCCTGTGGTTGGTGGATGAGTCGATGGATGTGGATGGTAGGATATGCATTCTTCTTAACTAGGAGATTTCGGGGATGAAATCTTTTGAGTAGGGGAGAACGTAACACCCCGTATTTTAACAACACTAAAAGCAGATAAATTAAATAATAATTAATTTAATATTTGGAATTAAGGTAAATGGACTACGCTATTGCGTCTGTCTCAAAATTCTGGTCAAGATAGACATTTGATTTGCGTAAAACGGACACCATATGAAGAAGTTATGAGGGTTTGACGTTTGTATATGCAAGATAATTATATACATATATGAGGTCCAAGAATTCAAAATCTGGTCCAAAAAATTTCAAAATCGTTCAAATTTTAGAATTTTTGGGTGAGCGGGAAAATTCCTGCCTAGTGGAGTCGACCCCTTAAGAGGAGCGTCGACCCCCATAGGACTGACGTGGCTAAGTTGGTTCTGGGGGCTAGCAGCTATAAATATGGCTCCATTTCTCTTGTTTTCTTCACTGAAAATCAATGGAGGCCAAAATGCTGTCGGTTCCTGGACTGAATCAAATCTCTTTCTTCTTTTGCAAATCAAGTTTAGAAATTCAAGTGTAATTATGCGATTCATCAACTACTTTTCTCCTTCTATTGTTCTAGATCCAAACGCTGTGAGTTTCAGTTGCCTTTAGATTTAAATAATTAAAAGTAAAGTATGATATGACTGTAATGTGGATCTATGCCTGTAACTGAATCATATCAGATCTATTGTAATTTATGAATCCATGATATTGTAATTTGGATCTATGACTGTGATTGAATCATATCAGATCTATTGTAATTTGTGAATCCATGATATTCTGAATTGGCTATAACTTGGATCTTAACCCTTATCATGTCAGATCTACTTTCGATTATGGATGTAATTTGTTATTTAGATCATCTTATGCCTATCATGTTGTGGTTAATTTAGATTTGTCATTGGTTGAACATCTAAATCCTGGTTTAGATCTAATCATGCCTATTATGACATCAATACTATATTAGAACCTGTTTTATTATCACAAGTTCATCGATCTGTTCTTATATGTTCATCTTAACATTATGTCATCATATGCTTATGTCAGTTTTGTTAGAATAATCATCTCTATCACTTCCCTTCGCCTTTCCTTTTTATTTTATATAGCCATGCTATTTTGAGCCTAGGCATGCCGCTAAAATTACGCGAATGCGTTAGTTTAGGAATGAGGGGAAAACCATTAAAATTGGACATAACATGAAAAGGGAGAATTTGGCATAACTTGAATAATGTTTATGTATATGAATTTGGACATATAATTCACTATGAACATAATTGGGGAAAAAGGGACATGGAACCTATAACCTATAACGACATAGATAAAAATTGGCTAATAATGGAATGCCTAGGATTACAGTAATTAAAAACTGTAACTGCGCCTAGATACGAGGTTAGGCTACACTTGTGGTGGAAGTCTGCCCGGAACCGCTCGGCATATCCAGCAACCGCAAGTGTTGAGTCTAATGTGAGGAGTCTAGGTGCACAAATACGAGACGTGTTAAGACACGAGGTTAGACCTGACTTGTGGAAGAAGTCTTCCCGGAACCGCCTGACTTATCCAATGTCCACAAGTTGTAGGCCTAATGTGGGAGGTCTGGCACATTTTAACCATAAAGGAAAAATGGTAATAAACCTTGAATACTTAACCTAATTGAATCCATAGGGATTGTATGAACATGAACTTAAATTGGGGTTAAGTAAATTTGGTTGAACAGTTGGTGGGTTAAGTAAATCTGAGGGGTGGGTAATATTTACATATAGGCCCACAAACTTAACTTGATAAGGTTATGTAATTAAATGCACCTAGTGGTAAGCATAACCTGTAAAAATGTTGAAGTTATGTAATTAAAGACACCTTTTAAGGTAAGCATAACTTATAGAAATGATAGGGTTATGTAATTAAAGACACCTAGTGGTATACATAACCGGTGGAAATCCTAGAGGGGGATACAAGGCAAGGGGGAGAGCTTGTATCATATTTTGTGGGACCCATTTCAGCTAGTAACCCTTAATAGGTATCAAACGAGTACTCCGAACTAGGTCGGAGTTGGGGCACGCTTACTGGGTTGATTGTAAGAGATCCAAACGAGGAGTATGGCGTGGGCGGTGCAAACCGACCGAGGACATGTGCGTGCATGGGCCGGGAAGAGAGGGCTAAGACGACCGTGACACCAGTAGATATGGTTGTGCAAATCATGAAGGATTGCCACATTAGGAAAGTGATACCTCCTACTGTGGGGCTGGCACATGGTATCCACGGAGTAGGGAGCCGATCGATTAGGGTAGTAGTTAGGATACATTGGGACGTATGCCTAAGTCTACCATCTTATATTTGTTGGGATCATCTCATTCTGGTTATACTAGTATTGGTGTAGAGATTCATAGAATCTTTAGTGAAGAATATACACGCTATCATGTGTACCTTGTCATACGTTCCTTATATAGTGTTATCTCTCTGTTATCCACTTTATATGCCTGTCATGATTCTTTTACTTATTTATTTGCTAAAAGTAACTGGACTCGCCAGACTTTATGTCTGACCCCTTTGGTTTCCTCTTCTTTCTTCCGTTTCCCCCTAGGTTCTCAGGGTGGGAATACTCAGGCTTGACCGTGATTCTGCTTTCATTTTGCTGGAGTTGCTTAGATGTATGGCTCAAGCTCCTATCCTTGCTACTATGGCTATATTTTATTTGGGGAATTTTGCTTCTTTTATGTACTCTGATGTTTTAAAGTACAAGATAGTAGTTTCAATGATGTAATGATTTTTTTATGTATTTCAAACATGTGATGTTTTGAAACCACGTTGCTTTATAATTAAATAAAGTTTTTAATTCCACTGTCATTTTATATCTGTCTTGTAATATTTCTGTTTCTGTTTACCTATAACGCTTCACGAAACTTAATGCATTCCCTTTGTGAGTGACATTAACGGACGTGGGGTGTCACAACATGCATTCTATATTAGTGATATTTATACCACTCTTGTATTTTAGTGTCATACTAGTTTGATTTATAAGATCTGATATTACAATTGCATCATGTTGTTCCACCATGTAGTTTTTTTTTGAAAATCCCGTTTTACACATTTGATATTCATTCAAAATAACAGATAAGTATATCCAATATTGTAATTGTATAATTTATAAGTTAGTTTATGTAGCTATTATATCTTATTTTAATTATAATTTTACAAAAATCACCTCTAGTGCTACTTGATAACTGCTTTATTGTGTATTGTTTTTAAATTACTCTAAGTTTATCTGCCATATTTGTATCATTATTTATTAAATAAGTGAGGGCACTATGTACTAAGCACATTACATGTTGATGTTGTTATTTAAAGTACATAAATATTTTATAAACCCTTTTAATACAACATTATTGTTTGTTTGCTATGGTGATAGAAGAAAAAAGATAAATTACCCCCCTATGATCCCTAATCGGTTGTCATTTTATTGTTACAAATATCTTATCTTTTTTGGTTATATGTGTTATATTTGCTTAGGAGACAAATGCAATCTTATGTATACTTCAACAATATTCTAGATAAAGCCGAAAGCAATTTAGCACCGTTAATGGTGATCATCCCCTTTTCGCCTTTTTCTTTGTTTCTTCCTATCTCCCTCAAACACACACCTAAACCCTTCGTTTTCTTATTCCTCACTTCCTAATCTTCTCTCTGATCTTCATTTACTTCCATCTTTCGTCATCGTGATGCTTTTGCTTTCAACCCTTTTTCAAATCTGTACCAAAACTGCTTCGCCTCGTACATCTCATCGTTCCTCATACTACTGCTATTATCCTAGCTTTTTTTGGCCTTTCACAACCCTAGATCCCTATTTCACATGGTGTACCTCGCCACTTTTCACTTGTTTGGACCCTGAATTTTGCTTGCGACCTCTCGCGACTACCCGTTCCAACTACTTCCATGCTCTTCAGATCTACATCTCAACAAAATGCTGTGCGAAACCCATATTTTTTATCTAGACTGATTTATCAACGAGCTGTTGTGTTGCTCTGGTGAGTATAACTTTTGGTAGTCGCGGGTTTGGTTGGGCTGTTGCAGGTGTTAGCTTTTGGGTTTGGACTTGAGTATGTTGTGGTTTGTGTTTTTTTTACTTGTTAAGTGTTTTTCTTTGTGTTGTGTTTTGCTTGGATTTGCTGGTGTTGGTATTGGTTTGTTGTAGTGATGGCTGTTCTTCTTGTTTTGGTTGGCGTGTTTAGGGTAGTGTAACAACCCGGAATTTTTACAATAAATAATTTAGTTATTCTATAAGATTTCCAAGAATAGGATTTTTTGCAAACGATGGAATTTAACTACGAAACTTGGACTGTTGCGTTCGTCATGGAATGGTGGTCAACTTTCATGTTTGTAGTTTCGCGAACGGAGTCCGTATGAAAAAATTACGGACGAAAAACGAAAAACGAACGAAAATAATTAAAACAAAAAATATATAACATTTTATACAATTTATAACTCGCCTTCATTGGGCATTTTGGCCTAAGGGAAATCGACACTCTTGGATGGAGCGGTCGATCGCTTCAGGCGTTTTCAGCCTAGTGATGGCTAGGGTTATATAGGTTTTTATTGTTATAAATTTTATGTAAATGGACAGATGTTTATTAAATTAAATCTAATGGTTCAAGGTCGTTTCCGCTCATATAAATAAAGGGTTAAACCCCGCATTCTTTTTCACATTTTCTGAAAGTAGCAGCGGAGCATTGCCATTTTCTTTTCCCATCAAACAAATTCTAAAACAAAATATATTCATATACAAACATAATAAGACATAAAAAGTATAGATTTGTGGAGATTAATCGGATTCAAAGGGGAAAGAAAATACGTTTAGGTTCTTCTTTATCAGATTTCTTCTCTCTTTTCTTATTTTATTGCACATCTACAAATCTGATAGTATCCCCTTTTCATAGTAATTGTAGATCATGTAAGAACTTAGGACTTATAGGCCTAAAAGTCTATTCAGATTCAGATCTGGATGCTTTCAGGTGAGTGGAAATCTTGTATACGTAGTTTACAATAATCTGATTACTTCGTTTGTATTATATCTGAAATGTATGCCTAAATATTTATCACATTTGTTTATAGTTTTGTCAAATCTGAAATAATGCCTATTAGATATGTTTATGAGTATTGTTAAATCTGAAAAAAATTAAAATTGTGGTTTGAATATTATTGTCTTGTGAGGTTATTCGAATTGTTCATATTATTGCCTAAAATTGTGTTTAGAATATTGTGGTTTTTGTAAACACCATAGATCTAGAAATCAGTCCCATAAACCATTGTCAAATTATAGTTTGTTCTAGATCTGTAGTATTGGTGTTGATTTGTGGTTCATGTAAGTTTTGTTAAAAAGAAGTAAGCCAGTTTGTGTTAAGTTTTTCTTGGGTTTTGACTTGGTTATTGTAAATATGTTTTTTTCTTTTTTTAATAAAAAGACATTATTTGAAATCAGTAAGAAACATGTATAAAAAGCTTAAGAAGAAAAGGGTTGTGTACATTTATGGACAAACATATATTTATGTATGTTTGTACATAGTTCACATCAACCATTCCAAAAACATATATTACATGTTTCTTCTGATTTGAAATATGTTGTTATTCTTCAAAATATTTTATGGCATAATTTAAAATTATTTTAGTTTAGAGCTTTTTATGAGATTTGAAATCTTAATGCAAGATTGAACATAAAAAGATTATTTTGGTCTTTAGCTTAGTCCAAAGCACTTGAATTTAATAATAATAATGTAAAAACATATTAACTATGCCAGCTAAGAGAAAATATAAATATATATGTATATATATGTTATCCATCCAATTCTACGTAAACAACGAAATATATATTATAATTAATGTTTGTTGTATATGTGTGTTTTAATGGTTTCCATTTTATGGAATTACATATGGAAGTTTGATCCATATTAAATGGAAATATATATTATGATCGTTGTAGCAATAAATGTTATTGATTTTCTATAAATAAGGTCATAAAGGAATAATAACTTTTGTAACCATCATTGATTTGGGGGAATTGAATTAGGTAGTTATACCTAAATGGTTACAATTTTGATGTGCACGTAAAAATGCACATTTAAATTCACATATTTATCCTTGTTTATTTTAAATAAATGTCGTATGTGGGTATTTTATCGCGTTTAAACCATAATTCAATTGATTTCAAAATATCATACATTCATCATCATACAAAGGAAAAATGGTTATTTTTGTGCTTAAGTTATTTTAAGAATTTTTACTTAGACATTTTTCATTGTTTTTGTAGACATTTGGTGCGTTTGGAAGAGAGCTTCATAAAGATTTATATGCATACAAAGGAATGAAGAGGAAATAATTCTCATACATGATCATGGAGGGCCCTACCTACCTTTCCACTTACTACACTTAGAAGCAAATGGACAAATAAGTGGATGTTAAAGCTTTGGCAAATTTGATGATGGATTAATTATAGCTTGATGATTACTTGGTGACCACACTTCTTGAAGGGCATTCTTGGTAGCACGCTAAAAGTGAATTAGGGTTTTACTCATGTATAAATAACCCCTGTATGTTGATGTAAAAAGGATCTTGATTTTTATTTAGTTTAGAGTGGAGGCTGAAATCAAAACCTCTATTTTTTCTTCCATGGCTTCTTAGCCATTTTTCTTCTGTAATTTCAGTTTTATGCAAGTAGTTTAGATCTATTTTATTTCTGTTAATTAGTTCTTTCTTTTGTTTTGTTCATATTTATGTTAAAACTCACATGTGTTGATTCGATAACACATATGAGTAGCTAATCCCTTTGATTTGGAGGTAATGAAGCTCTCTAACTTTATATAAGTCCAACATTTGTATGATTTGTGATCTCTAATTTGTGCTTCATGTTAGTGGATGTTGATGTAAGTTTATAAAATTGATTTTCATAGTCTATGTTTGTTGACCAAAAAATAGGCTATGCTTAGTCAATGTAAACACAAATTACATCAATATTTGCTAAGTTGTTTTTGATTTTGAAATGAAAGCAAGAATAAAATTTGATGGTTTACAGTTCTATTAATTGTTCATAAACCATACTTAAAAAAGTTTTTTGCTTTAGTTTCGTTTTCATGAGAATCATAAGTGGTTTAAATGTTGCATTTATGTCACTTAATGGAGATCATAGATCGTACGTTTGTTAATTTGCGTAAATATGAGAGGGGATTTACCTCTAAATTGCTTTCATTTCATATTTAGCTCTCAACTTGGTTATAGTGTTAATTAGTTTTTGTTAGTTAAATCAATCCTATTTTTGGTTTTATTTGATTGAATAAGATTGAAATTACTTCTTTCCTTGTGGATCGATTCGTATTCGCCACGTACTAACAATTGTACTTCGTGCGCTTGCGGTTTATTACACTTCACGACGGTGTTCTAATTCATAGAATATTCGTCGTCGAACAAGTTTTTGGCGCCGTTGCCGGGGAAAGAATTTGATTTTGATTTTATTCTTAAAGTTAATTTTCTTGTTTGTTCTCCTTAAGAAAAAAAGGTTGTGTGTTTTCTTAGTTTAATTTTGTTCGCTTTTGATCTTGTGTGTGTTTGTGTTTGTGGTTGTTTTCATTGTGTTTAGTTGTTCAAAAAAAAAGTTTGTGTTTGTTGTTAGATTCGATGTTTGTTCACTTGTGGTTGTTCCTTTTGTGTTTCTGTTTTAGTGTTATTTTCTATTTTGAATAGTTGTTCTTAAAAAAAAATTGTTTGTTGTGCATTTTTATCGTTGTTCAACTGTGTTAGCTTGTGTATTTGGATGTTTATTTGTTTGTGTCTTTGTCTTCCATTAGGCTTATTAGAAAAAAAAAACTTGCCTTTTGTTTTCAATTTCTTTCCTATTTTCACCACAATTTGCTCCTTTTCTTTCATTTATTTCTTTCCAAAGTTTCTCCAAATTTCTTTCCTTTAATTAAAAAATATATTATTGCTTTCCTTTTCCTTCATATGTAATTTTCTTTCCCTTCTTTGCTTTACATTCCCTGACTGCCTTCCTTCTTTACTTTCCAGTAATTAATTAAAATTATTTCTTTCCAGTTCTTCTTTTCTTTCCTCTCTGGTAATACTGCTGCTTAAAATTCTCTGCCAATTCACAATCTTCTATTTCATTACCCTCTGATCATCTTCATTGCCTCTCCACCCTTCTGATTTCCACTGTTCATACAACCACACAACCGCATACAAGCAAGTTCACTCCCCTCTTCTTCAAACTGCCAAAAATCATCACCACTTCGCCAATTCACAGTTCCACTACTTCAATCAGCTCACAACTCCCATACCACAACAATCACAATTTCCACAACCAAATCACCACTCCTAGCTACAATTTTACCCATCATCACTTCGCTAAAGCCACAAAACCATTTTCACTTCATCTAACTATCCACTGAATATCCTTCAACCCAACACCATCCTCACCAACATTCTAAACCAAACATTATACCACTTCATCAACCTTACATATGCCGAACCATTACACTCAAACCACACTAGAAATTGCATTTTCCTTCATTAATTCCATCTCCAACTCCTGGACTGCTTCAACTTCCTCACTCACCACCCATTCACATCTTCAACACCAAGCTACATTAGCGCTTCAAGTTTACAGCAACTCCTCCACCGATTGCATCATCCCTTGCTCCATATCCTGCCTTGCCACAACAAGACCTCATACCTCCACGTCAATACCTAGATATCAAATCTTCCTACAGTCAACACCATCCGTCTCTAGACCACAACGAAAACGCCAAACTTCGAACTGCAACCCTGAACCACCGAATTCCTCTTCCTCGAATTCCTTTTCACCGAACCCAATTTCCAATACCCAAATCAACTCCTAATCCCGCCTTCGAGCACCACTCCTGAATAGAAATCTAATCCATCGGCGACTTCCAAACATAACCAAGATACAGTAGAACTCCTGATATATTTTTATATATTCGAAATTGCAATATTTGATTTTGGGAATCTCGAGTTTAATTCAGTCTGTGTTTATGAGCTTTGCAAATTGTGTTTGTGTCATTTTACTTATTTGCTTTTTTACTTGGGCTGTATTGGGTTGGGCTATCAGTAAATTGAGTTTGTGTGAAATTTTAAGTCGGTTGTGTCACTCTTTTGTTTAACTAGTGCGTTCTAAAAAAAAGGCCATTTGTTTTTGTTTATGTTCTCAAGTGTACATTGACATTTTTCTTTTAGTTTGAAATCACTTGCCATTCCATTCCATTTGTATATATATTGCTTTCACTTTTCAGGTTGCTGAATTTGGCGAATAGAATTGCTTGCTTTGCACCGCTTTACTTCGTGCACGTTAAAAAAAATGCCACTTAAAATAAATTGCTAATAATTCTGCATGCTTTGGTATCGTGTTCTAACTTTTGTATTATTTTTCTTGCATTGTTATTTGCTTGCATTTGCATAAAAAAATATAAAAAATCATTCGTAGTTGCATTGTATTTCACGTTTAATTTCTTCTTTGCATTCATCTTATTTTGTCTTTTTAGGACATCATTATATTTTGACAATTTGGTTTATTTCTAACGAATTATTTCTCGGTGTATAGACTACAGTAGAATAATAACTATTTATAAATATTTCGGTGATTCATGAATATTATATCAGTTGTTCCTCTGAAGGTACTTAAACCTTTGGCTGCATTGCTAGGGTGATTCCTTGTGCACCGATAACTCCTATCCGTTAACTGGCTGAGAATTTTTTTGTTTAAATTGATCTAACCGTCATTATATTATTTTATAAATAAATAATTTGCATTCATATAGTTGCATTAGGTTCATGCATATTTAAGTAAATATACAAAAATCCAAAATCTGAAAAGAAAAAAAACAATTTTCATTTTTGAATATTTCTTTTTCTCATAATAAAATAAAAATAAAAAAGGGTTTCTTGAAAATGTCCCAATTTCCTTATTCCTACGGATTTTAAGATAGTTGTGAAAAGTAATATAATTTTACACCAAATTCATATGGATATTTTAATAACAACTATTGTACTAACAATGTGGATTTTACACCACAAACTTTTCAATTTTTTTAAAATAATCCTGATTTTGTACCATAAAATTTTCAAAATGATGATTAACCCTCAACTCTTGAAACAAAAATTAAATTTTTACTTGAATTGAGCACACAATAAAGTCAAAGAATAAATGAATGGTGTAATTCATATTTGTGCAATAATTCAAGTCAAAGTTTTCAAAATAATCAAAATTCAAATTCAACTTCAAATTTAAATGATTTCGATTATAACCCTTGCCAATCCAATTTTGAACTCCAAAATGAATCGCAAATTCAAAATGGAAATGTGAATAACTTTTCAAATGGTCTTGGCAGTGGGAATAATTTCGATTGTGGTGCAACTGAAAATTTTTATTCTCAACAATTTCAAATTGAAAATTCTCATGTAAATAATTATAAATTTGATTTTGGTGAGCAAATGAATGAAATTCACGATAATCACACGAATTTGTTGTTTCAAGACTACTTGAATTTTCGTGAAAAACAAAATAACCAAAACCGAACGTGTGACGATTCGAATGATAGTCCATCTTTTACCAAAATTGATGATTTTCAAATAACAACTTTTGAAACTGAAAATAACAATCTTAACGAAGTTGTTGAAAACATGATAATTGAGTTGGATTTCAATTCTTTTGAGAGGGTGGAACCAAATATCAAATTCGATATTCCTTTTTCTGAAAATAACGACTTTCAAACAACAACTTTGGATTTTGAAAATGATACATGCATTGAAGTTGTTGACAATTCACCAAAGGAAGACGAATTTGGTGAGCACGAATTTTTTGGACTTTCCGAAAATGAGTTGAATTTTAATAAGATAGATTTTAATCACCATCTGGATTTTGAAATCAATATTTTTGAACAAATTTCCAATCATAAATTTGAAATTCAAATTGGTGAATTTAAACATGAATTTCGACCATTTATTCAATCTACCCAAAAATCATCGAAAATAAAGCAACTCAATCGATTTTTTATAAAAACGACATTTGTCTTTCCAAATACACATTCAAATTCAAAATCTTTTACGATTTGGTTTTTCAAGCTTGAGTCGTGTCTCTCATACTTGAAGAGACAAATGAATCGGTCTTTACAAGACTGTTTCATTTACTTCTTGTCAATATATTTTCTGATATACTGTAAAAAAAAATCTTTTCTCTTGTAATTAAAAGTCATATTTTCAAAATTTTCATATTCTTTCCACTTGCGTTGACTGTGGGGGCACAGTCCAAATCAAGTGTGGGTGGAGTTTCATATTTATTTTGGTTTTGCATATAATTTTCCTTTCTTTTTTTCATTCAAAAAAAAAAAAGAATTTCTCATTTCTATTTACTTTTAAATAAGACATGATGGAGTGAACATACAATTTTGGTCGTTCGATTAAAATGTTTGGAGATTTACTTCTCTTAACAGATAGTGGAAGAAAAATTTGAATTATGAGCAAATTTGGTGTAACTGGTATATAGGGAGATTCGTAGGTGATGAGTATGAAATGTTTTCTAAATTGTGCTCCCTACAAAAATGGATTTAGCTTAGTTTTTTAGTTTATTCGAGGATGAATAAATAGATAAGTGTGGGGGTATTTGATGTGCACGTAAAAATGGACATTTATATTCACATATTTATCTTTTTTAGTTTAAATAAATGTCATATGCGGGTATTTTACCGCTTTTAAACCATAATTCAATTGATTTCAAAATATTATACATTCATCATTGTACAATGGAAAAATGGTCATTTTGTGCTTAAGTTATTTTGAGAATTTTTACTTAGACATTTTTCATTGTTTTTGTAGGCATTTGGTGCGTTTGGTAGAGAGCTTCATAAAGATTTATATGCATACAAAGGGATGAAGAGGAAATAATTCTCATACATGATCATGGAGGACCCCACCTACCTTTTCACTTACTACACTTAGAAGCAAATGGACAATTAAATGGATGTTAAAGCTTCAGGCAAATTTGATGATGGATTAATTATAGCTTGATGATTACTTGGTGGCCACACTTCCTGAAGGGCATTCTTTGTAGCACACTAAAAGTGAATTAGGGATTTACTCATGTATAATAACCCCTGTATGTTGATGTAAAAAGGATCTTTGATTTTATTTAGTTTAGAGTGGAGGCTAAAATCAAAACCTCTATTTTTTCTTCCATGGCTTCTTATCCATTTTTCTTATGTAATCTCAGTTTTATGCAAGTAGTTTAGATCTATTTTATTGTTGTTAATTAGTTATTTCTTTTCTTTTATTCATATTTATGTTGAAACTTACATGTGTTGATTCGATAACACATATGAGTAGTTATTCCCTTTGATTTGTGGGTAATGAAGCTCTCTAACTTTATGTAAGTCCAACATTTGTATGATTTGTGATCTCTAATTTGTGCTTCATGTTAGTGGATGTTTATGTAAGTTTATACAATTGATTTTGATAGTCTATGTTTATTGACAAAAAAATAGGCTATGCTTGGTCAATGTAAACACAAATTACATCAATATTTGCTAAGTGGTTATTAATTTTGAAATGTAATTAAGAATAAAATTTGATGGTTTATAGTTCTATTAATTGTTCATAAACCATACTTAAAATAGTTTTTTCCTTTAGTTTCATTTTCATGAGAATCATAAGTGGTTTAAATGTAGCATTTCTGTCACTTAATGGAGATCATAGATCATACGTTTGTTAATTTGCCTAAATATGAGAGGGGATTTACCTCTAAATTGCTTTCATTTCATATTTAGCTCTCAACTTAGTTCTAGTGTTAATTAGTTTTTGTTAGTTAAATCAATCCGATTTTTGGTTTAATTTGATTGAATAAGATTGAAATTACTTCTTTCCCTGTGGATCGACTCGTATTCGCCATGTACTAACAATTGTACGCCGTACGCTTGTGGTTTATTACACTTCACGACGGTGTTCTAGTTCATAGAATATTCGTCATCGAGCAAGTTTTAAAACAATGACTAGGAATAGGAATTGTAACTGTAATTAATTAAATAAACAATTCTTATAAACTTATAAATATATATGTACAGCGGGAACGAATCAAAGTTAAAATAAAATAGAAAGATTTAAGGAGTTACAATAATTAGATTGATATAATAAGCGGCAGATATAATAAGGACATTTAATCGTTAATTAATGTCTTATGAAATTACGACCGTTGGGTTCATAAATGACATTAATTATAATTAATGGTAATAAATGGCATTTAAGGGGTTAATTAGTGCCCTAGGGAAAAATATGACCGTTATGGTCGTAAATGGAAAATACCCTAATAAATTGCAGTAAATGGAATTAAAAAGGGATATATGGGTATTGGTTGTCATTTAAATACCATGTCCAATATATGGGTATTGGTTTTCCTTATTATATTCTAGTAAATATATAATTAGTGTAATTAGAAATTACAATTGGACTTAGTAGGTTAATGATGTGAGGTGCCTTATTCGATAGAAGTATGCACTTTCCAACAATCGAATGTATGTCCAACTGATATGAGACATCATTGACCATAGAAACCCATGACTACAGTTATTTTGCGTACATGGATTATTTCCAAATTTAAGGTTTGCTTCATGAGTGAGGTCTTAAGTGGCTGTAGAGCTCTCCTCCTGTCCGAAAGAAGATGCTAAAGAGGAAATAATCTAATAATGTTGTCTGTTGGGATTTTGGTCTTAATTTGTTAGATCCAACTTTAAAAACGTATTAAGTGATCACGTATCCCACTTCCCATAAATGAAGGATTAAAGGAAGATTGGGTACGAATTTGATAATCTCCACGATTAATCCGCTTCCTTAGGTCCTAAGTGACTTTTTTTTATTTACGTGTGGAACCTAAGACTTCACTCAAGCCATTGCTTGTCGGTCGTAGTAAACCCCACGGGTAGTGATATACCCCGATTTTTCAACGCCTTCACACTACCTAGGTAGTCACTCCTAGAATTGGCAGAGGTGGCCCTCGAATCTGAGACCTATGTCTCAACCCAATTCTCCCACCTCTAACCAACTGTGCTAGGAGTGTTGGGTATGTCCTAAGTGACTTGGGTTTGTGGTCCACCTGGGAATGGGTTTTAAAATGATTGACATGGTATTGTCATAGGTCCACCTGCCCTATGGGAAGTATTAATTAAATGGTTAGGAGATTATCCAATAAGGTCAACTATACAGTAACGAGGCGTTCCACCATAAGGAGGTCTTAGATGATGTGCGACGTCTGCCTATCTTATTGGTCTTAAGTGACTGCTTACTATCTCTCCCTTATGTGGGGCATGGGTATATGTGCAAATGCGGAAGCCTTAAATTAGTAGAATTTGTAACTAGTGTCCTTTAATTTATATCACTGTAGAGTAAACCACCGAGTAAAGTATTAAGTGACCAATGGGTCCGCATTAGGTCTCAAGTGATCCAAAGGATCCACCCTTATCTATCATTGATAGTGGGGACTAAAGTGTCTATATAGAAATAATTAACCTCCATATGAATATTGAGTAGTTGAGAGCCCACCTCTTAGTTTTTGGTGATTGGTTGAATGGTGGTTTAGAGGCTTCACAATTATGCATAAACGTTCAATCTCAGTAACGTTATCGTTTGGAAATGCTACCTTGGGTATGGTAGTGTGGTTATCATGCGTAAGTGTTTACTAGGTTAGGTTAGAATTACAAACCTAGTTAGACATATGTCTCTGATTGAACCAAACAGGATGCATCTGTGTATTTCAGATAAAGTTATACTCTTTATGCCCACAAGAACTTATTGTTCTGACCCCTTCCTCATTATATATCCAAGGTTATCTCGAGATGTTAGGTTTCCACAGGTGTTCTAGTTTGGTTTTCAGTTCTCTTTCTCTCTCATGCTCGGTATTGACGTGGTGACTTACTCTTATAAGGTAGTTACCCGAGTTGATACTTGTCTATCCTATTTCATTTCCACTACGAGTTATTTTATCGTAGTCTGGTCATACTCATGCTCATTTATTTGTAGGTACCAGATTTACATGCTTCATGCTTGGATGAGTTTGAGTTTCTATTTTTGTCGAAATTTGGGCTCAGAAAAGTGTAGGGTGTTACATTTGGTATCAGAACTTAGGTTAGACGATTAGAGGAATTAGTTAAATTAGAACTCATGAGAGAACATATTTGATTTTCTTTTATGTTTTTCTTTGTCTTTCTTACTCGACTTTAAATTATTTCGATGATGAACTAGTCACAGACATTTATTTAAGATGGGCCTTAAGCGACTAAGATTTTGAAATATGTTGAGTTCGAGTTTATAGCCAATTCTGTCTTAACCCATGGTGCATTGGCGGTTTCATTGTGAGGAGCATGAGGATGACATATGGTGAATCCCATGGATTTGAGTTTGATGATTGGATGAAAATATATCTATAATCGCGATTTCTTGTTTTTGATTTCATTAGTGATTCCAGTCAATGACCTTTTCCTTGGTCTTGAAACGGGAAATTCATGTTGATATGACGTATCCATCCAGAAATATAAATACGAAGTATATCTATTTGAAACTTCATTGAAACTCCAGATATTCTTTTGTTAGATATATTTTTTTGAGTCCTTAGTCTTATATTTGAAGGAATTTCCATTTTTAAAACTGCTTTGAAAAATAAAATGGAGTTTGAAAGTTTTAAAATTGTGATTTCGGAAAATAGTTTTACAAATATATGGTTTTAAAATTTAAATCTATCCACGTTTCATAATTGTTCGGATTTGTGTAATTTTAATAAATAATCTAGTTTGGTAAAAAGGAAGAAATTGGAAATGATAAGGAATATGCCTCAGAAATAAAAAATAATTAACACCCATTCCATATGATTTTTAGTGTTCCTCTTTTTATATATTTTGGATGATTTATCGAAATTATCACATCTGATCTTTCGAGATTTTAAAATCCCGATGCTTTGGAATGCGAAAAGGTTTTCGTAATATAGAATGGAATATAAATAATGGATTTATAATACAAAACCTTTAATTTATAATAAAAATCAATTTCGAAAAAAAAATCTTTCGAAGAGACTAAGGAAAATATTTCATTCAAATTGGGGTATTTGGTTTCACGAATCGTTTATTCATTGTCATTTAGGTAAGGGGAAAATCTATATTAATTTAATTACGGATTTCTAGCTGAGTCATTCAGGAAAATCTTTTATTGTGTGGTCGCAACATTTTATTGAGACTACTTTGAATCTTTAGAGATGGTTCGGAGTTTGACTGGGGTCTTTGATAAACCTGTGGTGAGGATGATCGTTTTTCGAATCGCGTCAAAACTTAAAAGGTAATGCAAGACGATTAATATTTTATTCCGGCTTAATAAGGCCAAGGTACAACCTTTGCCTAAAGCCCATTTGGCATTTGACTGCTTAGCGTTACACCTAGAATGGTCAACTAGTTAATGAGTTTTGGTACAACTTAAACCTAGGACTCAACCGTGAAAGTTGCGTTCAAATTTCCCCCTTAACTTCTTTCATCCTTCCTTCCTCATCTAGCCAAACCATACCTTTATGCTTCTTTTCTTTTTTGGTTGTCGCCTCATCTCCTCCTTTTTTTGTGCTAATTTGCGCAATAGAGCTTGTCCATTATTAATCTAGGATCTAAGTCAATTTCTTCTCTCTGATCATTTTAATCCATAACGCTATCTGATCTTACTCGTGCCATTTAAGTCTCAACCTTTGGGAGAGTGATCATTTTGTTGGATCAGAATGAGCATAAGGACTCATCGCCTTAGGGCTAAGAAAATTTTTCATAGTAGTTGGATTTGCACCAGTCCTTTGCTTCGAGATTTTTGCATAGGATTGTTGGTTGTGCTGCACCCACCTTTGCTATATCTTGTTGGAATAGATTTTTGATGAAGGTGATTGTCGTTTCAGAGATGAAGATCAAGCTATTTTTGGATGGTTTTTCTGAGGAGAATCTCGATGAGATTTTAAAGGCATCCGTATTGTATGCGGACTTGAGTGGTCTTTTGTTTGACTGGCTTTGCAGCTTTTGCAGCAGATCTCCTTTCATTTAATGTTGGTTTTTGAGTTTGGGAATCTTATTCAAACTGCCCAAGTAAATGTGTGACCAATACAGCACATTATTCCACAGATGAGAAGTTATGACTAGATTTGTCTCATGATGCAGAGATTGATATTTCGATTGATCGATGGCATAACCATTATTTAGTGACGTATCTTATTTGATTAAGCTTTTTGTCCTTGTACGTTGTCTCACAGAGATATTTTCTGCATCTCCACATATCCATGTTTTCATTAGATAATCAGGTGAATCGCTGCGAAGAGCAATTTTGTGGTAGGTTTCTTTTATCATCTTAAGTCTCTTTTGTAAGAGATGGTGATGTGGAAGCCTCCAACAACACTAGTAGTGTTTGTAATACAAGATGGAGCATTTTTCTATCATGATATGATTAATCAAAGGTCATAAAAATGGTTTGAGCTCTAGTCGCGGAGTAAGACATCTAGTTGTTTATAGGCATTGTTTTGGGAGTTTTGGTGCTGTATTATTGTTGTCTTTGTTGTTTTCCCTTTTCAACATTTGGTTATTGGCTTTGTGATAATTCGTTCTTGTAACTGCTAGTGTTTGTTATCTTTGAAATCGCCCGACTCTTTAATGAGATTTATATGTTTAGAAATATTTGTGTAATTCACACTTATCTATTTGAATGAAATCTCATTTTCTTATCTAACTAAAAGTTGTGTTAGAGTTGGAAATAATAAAACTCTGTGTTGAATAAATTTTAGCAAAGGACAGGTTTTGCGTCGTTTTTGTCACAGGTATATTTATCACCAGTTGCTTGTTAAGCTAAAATTTATTTTATTTGTGTGTAGCTTCAGTTTTCGCATTTTTTGCGTGACCGACTTCCTTTTTAGCCGACATGTGACTTGAATTGTTTAAATTTCCGCAAAATATATTTTTGAAACTTTTTATAAACGTTGTTTGAAAAAAAAATCCTTTTTAGATTTTATATTTTACTGATTTACTTCCTTTTATTTCGGTTTACGTGAAAACGTGGATTTGGGTATGGCAGTTTGCGCATATTTAAACATCTGTTTTGCATTAAAATAAATGGTTTAAATGACACAAAGCGCACATTACTTAAAATTTAGTTTTTGTACAAATCTCATATGGAAAGTGAAGCATTATTGAAAAGAAATTTTCTAAATGTATAAAAGAAGCTTTAAAGTAGAAATTTATTTTTGTGAATTTTTTTGGTTTTTGAGCACATGAACAACGTGAGGAAGATTTTTGAATGGTTTGCGTGCGCGTTTTATCGATGTAGTAGGACCGACGATGCGATAAAAACGTTAACGACAACAAGGGAAATGCTATCTTAGCCATGAAAATGTTGTTTCCATTCCTTTTCAGCGATTCATGCGAGTTGTTAATTAACTCGTTTTACGTTTTAAAGCTTGTTTTAAGCCTCCTTTGCAGTCTACAGATGAGAGAATTTTTGGAGTACTGTGGGCAACTGAGGTAAAATTCCACTGTAGGACGAGAATTGGAATATTTATAAGCAAAAGGAACGTTAAAATCCTTCACTTTGATTTTTTTTTCCCGCTTAGAAGAAATTAAATAGGAAACGACTAGATGCATTGAAGTGATGGGTTGTAGGGTTTAGATGCAAAACTGGTTGCTTCACACCTCTATTCTTAGTCGTGTGAGGATTATGGATGAAAAAGAGTTTTCAAAATTTGCATTCATATTGAACTGCCAGTATATTTAGGATGTTTTGCATCTTATTTTCAAAAGTTTTTTAAAAATTTAATGCATACACATAGGAGGATCTGATTTTGAATCATTGTGCATACATGTTTTATGGTTGTGATGCATTATGTACACTGTGCACATGCACTAGTTGTACACAAATTGATTGTGTAGGATAGGATAGGTAGGTGTTAAAATTTCGAGACGAAATTCCTTTTAAGGGCGGAAAATGTAACAACCCTGAATCTATACTATATTATGATTACCCAGTTTACTTTCAATAACTCTAGTGTGAGACTCTATGATAACAAAAGGATACTGATTGATACGGGTTCTCACACAAAAATGCAATTGACACAAGTCACCCTTAGACTTAGTCCCCAATTGATAACTAGGATTTCTACAGCCCCTTATATCATATTGTAAAGGACCCCTTTAGTTTATTAATCACACAATTTTAACTAAACATGTTTAAGTTCATTAGTAAGTGCAATATAACCACATGCTCTATTCCTTAGTTGTAATTAACATTTCTAATTAAATGTAATATTTTTATACAGCCCTTCCCCATGTCAATTAATACCCGATTATGTCCAATCTATTACTGTTTACATGTTACTTAATGTCTAATTAAGTATAACTTATTCCAATTAATAAGTTTAATCATCCTTGCATTAGGATTTATCCCGATTTACAGTCCATAATCTGAATATAATATTCACCAATTCCAAATTCGCCCAAAATCCCCCTTTGGCATTCTTTCAGTATTATTCAAATTTTTATGCAAATTAAACGATAAAGGCCTAGGATCTCGTTTTCCTAGGCTCAACGTAAAAACAAATAAAAAGGAGAAATTGGTCTAGGCTACTTGTAAGGCGTAGACTTAGAAATGAACAAAATAAACAAACAGAGCATTACCAGACTGTAAATAAAATAATAACGTGGAAGGGGATAAAGAAGAAAAATTGCTTATAAATAAAACAACTGAAAGGAATAAACATAGGCAGTGAATAGATTAAATAATAATTTACAGAAATAAATTTATAAACATTGTAAACATAAAATTTGCAGATCCAAATTATTTTACTATCTCAATCCTTCTTATATAAATTGCTAATCTAAAAATTATATCAAAAACTCATAAAGAAAGATCGTAGATCCAGTAAAAGGCCTTGAAAAAGAAGAAAAAGGATAATCCTTTCAAATCTACAATTTGACAACACTCTGACTTGTTCCCCAATTTTATTTTATTTTAGAGCATAATATAGTGGAGGCTAAAAAAATGAAGAAGAAGAAGAAGTGTGGGGGAAAAGTGAGGAGTAACAGTCTATAGGTGTGGGAGGATAATTCAGACCTTAGGATTCTCGACTTTTAATACTATCCCTTAAAAACATATCAACAATACATAAACAAAGAAGACTCCAAAAGACACCACCAGCAAGCACGACATCGGCCAAGCACGAAATTGTGCCTAGCTCGTATTGGGTCTACCCGCCTTCAATATTGGTTGATTCACGTGTTGAATCCTGGGTCGACATAAGGGTTGACCTAGATATGGGCTGGGTCGCCCATTTCACCACCAATTTAGTACGTTTATTTATTAAATTTCTAATTTAAATTTCAAACTTTAACTGATCATAACTTATTCATTTTTCGTCCGATTTACACAAGCTAAAAGTTTATCTGAATCAGAATTTCATAACGGACGCACCAGTGAAATCCTCTTTGCCCAATTCTGAATATTATTTTAGTTAATATTTATTTTATTACTCTTCTTTCTTTAATTATTGTTTATAGAAATTTTGGGTGTTACATCACATGCTTGGTGACTAGTCTACTCTATAACTCTCTCCATTTATTCTATGTTGATGTTATAATCAGTTTCTTGCATTTTTTAGCACGACAAATGCTCTTTACACATCCTCAAATGCTTTCTACACATATTCAAACAAATTAGCATAAGAATATTTTTAATTAATTGCTAGGAGCATATCAGTTAGTAGTTGATAGTTTTTTCACCTCTACACAAGTAAAAATATTTTCCTTCTTATGTGGAGGAAGAGTCTCCATTTAGAAATGCTATTGATATTGTTGTTCATGCTTGCACCCTAATGTAAAGACTATATCCACATCGCAACCTCTCCCGCAGGTTCCCTTTTGGGAATAAAAATCAACCTCTCTTTGCCCTGACTACTTGCTTGTTAATGCATTTCAAGTTACCATTCCTCGCATTAGCATTTGAAATCCACGAGTTATAATCTCAACTTCAACCTCAGGGGATATAATCATTCTAGGATTGTACTACTTGAAACTGGCTTGGTTATTGTTGCAACATCACCCTTGAAGTTTGCTTGAACACTCTTGGATATGGAAAACACTATGTAACATCCTAAAAATTAAATTATAATACTTTATTAAGCAATAAATTAAATATTAAAAATAAGTTTGTGGAATTGTCAAAATTTAGTTGCAAGAGTTGCACCATTGGGTCTGTGGAAGATTTTTGGGCCATTTCAATACACGACTTGTCGAAATCTGAGTTTGTATTAAGAAGTTGTTAACAGATTTACGTAAAAGAAAAAGAAAAATACAGGCAATGTCGAACCGACCTATAACTTGGTCGACCTATATGTTGACCTAAGCTTGGGGTAGGTGGCCCCACTTCTTCTTTGGAATCCACGTACAAACCTAGAATTTAAAAAAAATGCGAAATCTTGAGTGCTTAATCTAAAATCAAATGGTTATGTTTGGGTCTATGACGACGTCGGACTATATTTAATCAGCAAGTCCTATTATTTGAGATACACTTAATCCACTATAAATAAGACCCTAAGCCTAACCATTTCTCTCATACACAATATTTTCCCTTTTAGGTCCATTTAGCGTAAGGTAGGACCCTAAACCTAAATATTTTATGGGAGAAGATTTTATGGTAAAAATTAGTAGATAGCCAAGGAATGGGATCTAGGAAGATTGCGAACTACAGCAAAAGATGACAGGCAAGTGTTAGTAATTATTTTAGATTTTCTGTAATTAAAATAATAGGTTTTTTAATTGAGACACCCCACGTTTGTTAACGTCACTCACTAAGGGAATGCATTAAGTTTCGTGAAGCATTATAACAGAATTTCGCAAGGTAGATACATAAAATATCAACTAAAATTTTAAAACTTCATTATTCAACAGAAAAACATCATGGAAATAAGTCTGGTTACAGCATCAAACTGTTATACTAAAACCGAGTACATCAAATAAAAACGTTTGTCATGCACTGGAAACCATCAGAGTACAGAAATACAAAGTCATAATCCCTATAAACATCCATAGCATAGTAGATAGGAAATCGAAGTGATACATTAAAGTAGATGCAAATCCAAGCAGAAAGAAAAGAGAGAGAAATTCCTAATCACTGAGCGTTCCCACCTTGAGAACCTTTGGGGGGGGTGAGGAAGAGAGAAAGGAACAAAAAGGGTCAGACATAAGTCTGGCGAGTCCAATGACTTTTATTATATAAACATACAATAGTATCATGATAGGTAAATAAAACTGGATGAGAGATAACAGTAACAGGAATAACAGATGTAAACACAATATAAAGAGTGGAATATACAGAACAGGGTAATGCTCCTTACTTACGTCTCTGCACCATACAAGTATATCAGGACAAAACAGAAACATGAACAGAAACAGAATGATCCCCACAGAAACAAAATGGTAGAATTAAGTGTACTCTAGCTACTTACCAGATTTTATCCCAACAGAACAGACAGGTACCCTACCAGAAATAACAGGTGTTACCCCAAACAGAAACAGACAGGTAACCCCACAGAATAGATAGGACTAGATGTACCCTAATTACTACCCACTCGATCGACTTCTTATTACATAAACATCCTGTGTTGGTCCCACAGTAGGGTGTATAACTCCCTAATGTGACACTACAGAAAAACACAAACCTATTTACAGATGTCACAACATCTTAACTTCCATAGAGCAGACCTGACCCATGCACGCACATGACCCCGTTAGAACGTGCCATTAACATCCCTCTCCTTTAACAGATGAACTTCTTATAATCAATTCAGTAAGCGTGCCCTGATCCCTACCTAGTGTGGGGTCGCCATTTGATACCAGAAAGGGTCAATGACTGATATCAGTCCCACACAACAGATGACGCAAGCAAATATCCCCCTAAACTTGTGTCCTAGACTAACAGATTAGGTTTTACAGATAATAGAGCAGATGTACATATTTATAAATTAACAGATCAGATGTATAGACTAACAGGTTTATAGATTAACAGAGCAGATGTATAGATTAACAAGTTTACATATCATATGTATATATTAATAGGTTTACTGATTGACAGGTTAACATGTTTCACTTAATCCTTGAATTAAGCCTACAAATTTACATTTTGGTTTTTCCTAAGTTTCTAGTCATATTCCCAGTACAGGTTATACCCAAATTTCCCAAACATCCCCATTTCATTCGTATGTAGATCTCAGAAAGACTGGCCTACGCTCGAAGGTAGCCTAGACTTATTAAAGAAAAAGAGAAAAAGGGAAGAAGAACAAAAATAGACACATAATAACAAAAAATCGGAGATATATGTGGTTTACGGAAAACCACATATAATAGGCATAGTCTAAGATTTAGATTTATCAACATGTCAGGTTTACTTTTAAATTTTATATCTAAAAGTAACATGAACTCACAAAGACTAGATTTATGTACAGAAAATATCCCTGATGTGTTTGTAAAAGAGAGCCTAATTCAATCCAAGTTGAGGCAGCATTTCATTATGTTCATTGTTAAATTTCAGAATAGAGTTTTGAGGAAGAAGAATGAAGATAGTTTTTAGTGTGGGAAAATAATAGAAATGCTGACCTATTTATAGACTGACCTTTCAATGAACCAGGCCAGAAAACCAGAACAGATATAGAAAATAAATCACGTTAGGTAGGGGGTTCGACCCACCTACCCCTCAGGTAGACCTATAGGTCGATCCACATGACCTTGGGTCGACCTATAGTCGACCTGAACCGGCCATGGGTCGTCCCCCCTCTCCCGCTTAGTTAATTTTTAATGTGATTTGAATTATTTTGAATTCTAAATTATAATGTATGTATATATACAACTCACTTATGCGTATACAAACTTCTAAGTTTCATAACATCCTCATATGTTATCCGTTTTACGCAATCTTCGTGTCTATCTTGACCAGAATTTCGAGAAGAACACAATGGTACAGTTTGTTTTACTTAATTACCAATATTAAATTAAGTATTCTTTAAATTACTGTTATTAACGTTTTCTTAAATTACGGAGTGTTACATTCCCCTACTTAATAAATTTTGCCCTAGAAATCTCCAAGTTAAGAAGAATGTTACCTACAACCATATACTCATCCACCATCCACAGGCATCCATTATCCTTAAGGATTTCTAATGCTTGTTTGAACATATGCAAATGTGTGTGTATATGTCAGGCGGTCTACTGATTCAGTCGGCCTCCTTAATGCAATAGTTGGTGTTGTGTATCCAAAATGTATGCATGGGAAATCCTAATATATCATATAAGCTCTAAATGTGTGCACGACCATTCACCCATATGCAACATTCATGTGATGAGTCAACCATTTTACATCCATAAGAATTTGAAAATGCACACACATCCATATGTAGTATGAGAGTGTATTTGAGCCGATCTAGTGCCTAGTGTGTGTATATGCATCCATGAGCAACCACTAGCAAACACTTGCATCCACTTGCAACCATGAAACATAACATGTCTCAGACACACGTTTCCATCCATTAGTTCCTACCTAAAGGTCGAAGATTCGATCGATAGGATATAGTCGAGTGATAGAAGCAAGTACAAATAAAAGCTTGGAAAAAGAAGTTAAGAACATACTCTAAAAAAGAAATGGATATGAAGTGTGAATCTTGTCTTTAGTATCCCAAGTTGCATCATCGCGGTCTTCTTCCCATTGTACATTTACTAATATGATTTCCTAATTGTGCAGTTTCTTAACCTTTGATCCAAGTATATGGGTCGGAAATCGTATGACTGTCGTCTCTTTCTCTACCTCTACTTCCTTAAGCAAGCTCGGCTCAACTATCTCTGCCGTATCATAAAGACATTTCCGCAAATGAAAATCGTGAAAAACATCATGAACATCCATCAGTCTCTCTGGCAGTCTTACCCTATATGTCATCTGACCTGTCCTTTCCATAATAGGAAATGGCCCTACAAACCTTGGTGCCAATTTCCCTACTGATCCAAAGCGAATTACGTTCCTCAGAGGCGATACTTTAATGAAAACCATGTCTCCTACCTTCAGTCCTTCTCCTATCGGTGTAGGATTTCTGCCTATCCTGAGTTATCTTCATACGTCAACGGATAAGATCAATCTTTTTTGAAGTCTCTCTAACCATCTCAGGTCCAAGTAGAAGCCTTTCCGTAGACTCCCACCAACAAGTCGGTGATCTGCAAGGTCATTCGTATAATGCGTCGAAGGGTGCCATACCTCTACTAGCATGATAGTTGTTGTTGTAAGCGAACTCAACCAATTGGAGATGCTCCTCCCAAGTCCCTCCAAAGTCTAGGATACACAGCCTTAAAAGATCCTCAAGAACCTTATTCACCTCTTAGTTTGTCCATCAGTCTGAGGGTGATATGTCGTACTCAAACATAACTATGTACCTAATGCCTCTTGCAAACTTTTCTAAAACTCACTAGTGAAGATGGGGTCACGATCACTTACTATGCTCAAAGGTATTCCATGTAGACGGACAATCTCTCGGAGATAAATTGATGCCAACCATGCTGCTGTTCTTTTGCTCTTAACAGGAATGAAATGAGAACTCTTAGTAAGCTTGTCTACTATAACCCAAATACCTGATTGTCTTTTCTTGATCTAGGCAAGCCATCGATGAAATGCATAGAGATGATCTCCCACTTCCATTGTGGGACTTCCAAAGGCTGAAGTAATCCACCCAGCTTCTTTTGTTCAGATTTTACTTGTTGGCAAATTAAACATCGAGCTACAAACTCCACCACATCCTTCTTCATTCCGGCCCAAAACAAAACCCTCTTCATATCTTGGTATATCTTATTGCCGCCCGGATGAATAGTCATCCTCGAATGATGGGCCTCCTCAAGAACTGCCCTTATTAAGCCTTCCACTCGGGGAACACATAGCCTTCTGTCTCATCGTAGTCACCCCTTACCATCAACAGAATATCTACCAAGGTGACTAAAGGTCTCCCCACTACCAAGACAATCTAATTTGTCCATAATTTGCAGGTCCTTCCTCTGTGAAGACCCTATCTGATCCATTAGAGTAGGTTGTACCTCTAAAGATGCTAACAAACCAAATGTAAGATCTTTGGATGGCCTAAAATCAAAGGTCGATATGTACTCCAAGTTCTGAATCTCTACAAATAGTGGACTTAAAGTCATCTTTTGCCTACTCAATGCGTTCGCCACTACATTACCCTTGCCAGGGGTATAAGCTATCTCGGAATCGTAGGATGCTAGGAACTCCATCCATCTTTACTGCCTCAAGTTGAGATCCATTTAAGAAAACAGATATTTGAGCGACTTATGATCCATGTAAAGCTCAATCTTTCTCTAAGCAGATAATGTCGCCATGACTTAAGCGCGAATACTATAACATCCAACTTCAAATCATGGGTGGGGTAGTTTCTTTCGTGGATCCTCAATTGTCAACTACCATAGCATACTACACTTCCTTCTTGCATCAAGACGGCACCAAGTCCTGTACCACAAGCATCTGTATATACTGTAAATAATTTACTCCCATCAGGCAAAGTCAAAACCGGGGCTGCTGTCAGAGCCCTTTTCAACTGCTGAAAAGTATCTTCACAATCAAAGCTCCAAGAAAAGGTCAAGTTCTTCTTTGTCAGTCTGGTGAGTGGGGCTGATATCTTTGCAAAGTCCTTGATAAACTTTCTATAATAGCCCGCTAAATCAAGAAAACTCCTTACTTCTTTTGCATTTTTCGGAACCTTCCGATCTTGGACCGCAACCACCTTTACGGGATCCACAGCTATGCCATCCTCAGAAACCACATGCCCTAAAAACCTTACTTCCCTCTTCCCAAAAGTGGCATTTGGAGAACTTTTCCTTGAGCTCATGTTTTTTGAGAGTCCTTAAAACCCCTCCTAAATGTAGGGCATGCTCTTCTTCACTCTTTGAGAAAATCAGAATATCATCCACAAAGACCACCACAAACTCGTTCAAAAATTCTCAAAACACTCTACTCATCAGATCCACAAAATATGAGGGTGCATTGGTCAGTCCAAAAGGCATGACTACCACTCAAAGAACCCATCCAGAGTCCTAAAAGAAGTTTTATATATAGTCTCCTCAGCCACTCTCAACTAAAGAAACCCCATGGCCAAATCTAACTGTGAGAAAACAGATGCGCCAACTAACTGGTCAAACAAATTGTCAATTCTCAGAAGTGGGTGCCTATTCTTCTTAGTGAGTTTATTCAACTCCCTATAATCCACACATAGATGAAGTGAGCCATCTTCCTTTGTTGCAAAAACAACTGGAGCACCCCATTTCGATATGCTTCACCTAATAAACCCTTTCTCAAGTAGCTCCCCTACTTTCTTACTGGGCTCCCTTCTCTCCATAAGAGCCATTGCGCTGTTTATCCTATGCACTGGGATGAGGAATAAGGTGCCTCCGGTTTCGTTCAGACCCAGAATTCACTTCATTTGAATTGGATCGACCGAAAAATGACCATTTTTCAAACGGTCTCCAAATTTGACGAAGTTAGTTTTGTTAGGACCGTATCGTCGAAACATAGCTAGATTTTATTTTTCGAGAATTTTTGGAGTCAGTATATGACCCCAATAAATTAAAATGTGCATTCAAATTCAATATATATTGATTTATATTTTAATTTAAAGAAAAACTGATCAAAACGATAGAATTGGCTTATGAAACATATCTCATTGTGTTCGGAATGAGGGTAATTAGCTAGGGGCAACAGTTGTTGGGTCTCGTCTGGAGTTCGAAGTACAAATTTTTTTTGAAAACAAATAAGTGAATAAAATAATATAAAATAAATATATAAATACCCTCCCCCTTAAAACCCTAACCCCATAGTAGCAGCCGCCACAAAGAGAACGAACGGCTGGGAAGCCCGGAAATTCTTGAGCCAAATTCTCTCAATCCCGCAACTGATTTCAAACCGTTATAAACTGAAAATGAGCGGCCTTTCTTCGATCTTGAATTCCATACACATATAGTCAATTATCATTGAGTGTGCTATTCGATTTTGAAGCCCAAAGTGGCACCGTTCGAGCTAAAATCACGGCGCCCTGGTGAACCGGAGTTGGCCGTCGCGGCCAGGGTTGGAAGCTCTCGCGGAGGCGAGAAGCGTGGTAGACCCAGATTCGTAGCAGGCGCCTCCGTTCTCGAGAAAAGTGGAACCCTAGGTCGGTAGACGGGTTTGAAGTTGGCCAGAGGGTTAAACGAAGAAGGAGGAGGTATTAATTTAAGTAATTACTATATTAATTATTTTAAAATAGTCATTAACCTTCAAAAATACATAACTTTTCCATACGAGTTCCAGATCGCACGAAACTGGAACTGTTGCGATCGTGGAGCCGAGAGCTTCGCAAAACTGATCGGGTCCAATTTGGAGCACGTTAGAATTTCGGGCAAATTCAAATCCAAACTATTCAGAAATTAAACTGGCGGAGTGGAAACCGACAGTGAGAAATCTTTCTCACTCTAATTATTTTACAATTGAATATATACTAGGATGCAAACGGGGCTTAGTAGCCCTCGACACCATTGATTGTACAAACTATGGATGTTTGTTTGAATTGACTGTATTGTGTATTGTGATTGTGATATTGAAATGGAGTAAATAAATTATGTATAAATTATTTATATATATGCGTTGTATAAATTATTTATATACGTTGTATAAAATTATCCTGAAAAGAAAATAAATACATATTCATTTACAAATCGGACGATTTGTTTATGTGCACCATTTAACTGATATTGATTGGGACGATAAATTTTACACATCGCCCAAATGCACAAATAATAATCAGTATTTGTTGTTTGAAAACCCCACAAGGGTATTGGGGTGATATTGGACATACACTAATCCCAATATTTAGTTGTATGTCAATCGATGAGTTGACAGGCTGCGATGAGCGTTAATTATTTATTTTTAACGCTTATACAGTTGTAAATTGCACTCTAGATGATGGCTGATTGTGTATCATTATTGTTATGTACATGTGTTGTATAAAATACACATAAATAACATTATATGGTAATTGATTGTATTTGATTCCAATTCATAAATAATGAATATTTTAAAATAATATTCGATAGAGAATTAAAATGTGAATTTGATGTCCGATTTTGGATGGACACGAAAATATTGAAATGTGTGAAGCTGTGTTGATTAGATATGCGCCATTTTGACGCGAACGATATTTATATCAATTTTATTCTTTTTTTACAATGAATATCGGAAAGGAAATGATTTCAAAATCTGATATTTTGAAAAGATTATCAATTAAATATTATAATGATAAGGAATATTCAATTTTGATTTAAAATTGAAAATGAAGTTGAAATCGTTTTAAACCGAATTTATAAACGATTTATAAAATATGATTTAAATGGAAATCAACGAAATATATATAATATATATTATATATACATAATGGGCTGAATAGAACGCGCCACGCTACGACCGTTTGCGAATTTCGACCATTCACTTCAAATTGACATTACGGGAGATCCGACCGTCGGATTCTCCTAAAACCCAAACTATTGGGTTCGTACCGAAAAGAGCTTTCCAACAGATATAAGAGATTTGAAATCTAACTGTTGGATTTGGAATTATGTCCAAATCAAATTTGGAAAAGGTCGCTGTAAATGCAGTTCGATGACCGTTTATGGAAATCGACTGAAAGGGACTTAATAAAAATATTAATAATTTATGTAAAATCATATTAAATGATTTGTAAAGAATTAGGATGAAAAATTCCACATTTGTAAAGATAAAAATACACTTTTGTCAAAATGAACTAGTTATTAACTAGAATAATAATCCAATATTTTTAAAAGAAATAAATCGGATTTGAAATGGTTTTAAAAATAACCAGAATTTTCCAATAAATAAATTGGAATGGATTGGAATGGAAATAATCTTTGGAATATTTTGATATTGGATTCCGTGGTTATACAGATATTTTTATGGGAATTCTGAAGATACAGATATTGTTATTCCTAATACAATATCCGTTAGTTTCAGAATTTGATATTGAATATAAGCCGATATAGTTTATATTTAGAGTCTTGTATTTAATATTAAATTGGATTTTGGGTTTTTCGTGAACGATGTCTTAAATAACACTATTCTTAACCCAATTGAGAAAAGAATAAATCTTTTAATTAAGATTTAGTGAAGTTTTCCAACTAATTAATATTAAATTGGAATTGAATAAAAGAATGTGATTTTGGGTTTGTCGTGAATGGTGTCTTTAGTAATACAGTTCTTAAACCCTGTTTGAAAAGAATAAATCTTTTAATTAAGATTATTTGAGTTTCCAGTTATATTTAGTGATTGGAATAAAATGGATTGTGAATTGGGTTTATCGTGAACTGTGTTTTTAACAACATTCGTTCTTTAACCCAATCAACAGTGGAATGTGATTTGGAATTTATAAATCTTCTTATTAAGATTTAATGGAAATTTTCCAAAATAAAGTTTTCCAATTTAATAAAATAAATTGGAATGGAATCCGATTTGGTAATAATCGAAGTGAACTTCTATGGAGGAAGACTGTTACTATATATGGAATTTAAAAGGCTTTGCCTTTATTCCATTTATATTATTGGTTGGATATGGAAGTTTATATCAATTATATATATTGATTTGTTTTCCATAAAGATTCCATAATTAATGGGATGTGATTTTGGGTTTATCGTGAACAGTGTTTTAAATGACATTGGTTCTTTAACCCAGTTAAAGATAGGATTTATTTCCTAAATTTGAATAATCATTAAGTAATGATTTTTGAGATTAAAACTGAATTGGAGTTTTAATGAATCTTTAATTAGATTGGAATGTGAATGGGATAATTAAATTTATCGAATTCATGAACTGATCGAGAATGGAGTGTCACCATTTTTGCTCCAGACGATAGTTAAATCTTTAATTAGATTTGAACGTGAAATGGTAATTAATTTTACTAATAACACAGTGGTGTTAGAAATGGAGTACTACCAATTTTTCTCCATTGGATGAATAGGTTGGGATTGGGAAATAAAATAAATGATTTCTTCGGTAAGGTTCGCTAATCCCGACTAGTTTGGAAAACCTTAATTTGGTTTAAAATTGTGAAAAGAATATTTGAATAAAAGAATATTTTGGATTGGAATGAGGCCTATGTTGTGTTTTTATAGCACTTAATTTTAAAATACGCGAGTTATTCGGAAAGACTAGGTTTATGCCCATTCTGAATAATTGATTCGACTATATGTCAACGATGAAGACGGTGGTTGAAGACCGGAGATCTTCGCATAGTGTGGATGATTACTGATGTTTTGATTGGGCTGTACACCCAAGACAGGGTAATAAGTGGTCATTGTCCAGATGTACTTGGAGATCGACCGGATATGTGAGGACCTCTCTCCTGTATTGGACATATGGGACAAGGAATAAGGTGCCTCCGGTTTCGTTCAGTCCCAGAACGAACTAGTAAATGGATGTGTCACAAGCAACACAATGCTTTTTGGATTGCATAGGATAAATGAAGCTATTATAAGACCCAGGTTCCATCACACAATGCAACGCAAGCCGGAGGATAGGGTTTTCCCTTATAATAGCCAAACATGCTTGGTACGTTTAAAACAAATCATTTGATACTATTATAAGTGTATAGTGTTAAAACAACTTCAAATATAAATGTATCAATCATAAGCGGCATGGGTACCATCTATCATGTCGCCATACTAGGCTCTACAATCAAAACCGAAATGTCACGTATTGGAAATTGGATTTCCGTCGTGAGTCAAGGCAAGGGATATACTCCTTTATGCTTCGAGACACACTAGCAAATGTCTCAGGACTACACACTCTGGGTAACCCCTGGAATCGGCTGGGTCGGTCCTCCCTTACGTTTGAGGATTGGTTATTCCTGAACACATGTTTCCCGGTCCTAACAGACCTATCCATTAGCTCCATAGAGACCGATTTATCCGAGGCACCTCGCATTCCAACAACCACATAGGTAAAAATAATATAAATGTCAGGGCTTGTAAAACGCTGACACCACCCATAGCTAGACAGAAACGTCATGTTCTCCCAACGGTCCTTATCCCGTTTTTGACTCATACCGAGGTGTGAGGCTCGCGAATTAATGCTATACACAAAGTGGCGCTATATTAAAGCTATGCTTTGATCATCACTCTGCTTTTCAACAAAAGCCTTGATCACTGCATCTCAGCATGACACATAGGAAATTCATGCCATGCGATTGATATCTATCAATATATAACCTCCGAGCTCGTATGTCTCAAAGAAGGGCGTTAAGCAAGAGAATAAATTCTCCACCACAAAATAGATATATATATATATATATATATTTAATAGAAATCAATCAACACAGAATAAAGTCCAATGTCAGACACACAGTCCATTTACAAGTTCGTTCTGGGTCTGAACAAAACTGGAGGCACCTTAATCCTCGTCCCATATGTCCAATACAGGAGAGAGGCCCTCGCATATCCGTCGGTCTCCAAGTACGTCTGGACGATCACCACTTATTACCTCGTCTTAGGTGTACAACCCAATCAAGACATCAGTAATCATCCAAACGATGTGAAGACCTCCGGTCTTCAACCACCGTCTTCATCGTTGACTTATCATCGAATCAGCTATTTAGAATGGGTATAAACCCGGCCTTTCAGAATAACTCACGTATATAATAAACAAGTGTTATAAAAACACAACATATGCCTCATTCCAATTCTGAATATTCTTTTATTTAAATATTTATATCCTTTGGGAAAGGTTCCCATTAATTTTATTACAGATAAATTTTTTAATTTATTCTTTAATCTTCCTTTGGATATCATTTAAATCATATTAAGGTTTTTCAAACTAGTCGGGATTAGCGATCCTTACCGAAGTAATCATTTATTTAATTTCCCAATCCCAACCTGTTCATCCCATGGAGCAAAACTGGTAGTACCCCATAACTAACACCACGGTGTTATCGGTAAATTTAATTACCATTTCACGTTCAAATCTAATTAAAGATTTAACTATCGCTAGGAGCAAAACTGGTGATACTTCACTCTCGATCATTTCCCAAATTTGATAATTTAAATTATCAATTCCCATTTCAATCTAATTAAAGATTCCTTCAACCTCCACTTAGTTTTAACCTTCCGAAAAATCAATATTAATGATTATTAAACTTTGGAAATACAAACATGTCGCATTGACAATCTACACTGTGCTATTGATTTCTGCCGATATATAACCTCTAAGCTCGTACGTCTCAGAGAAGGGTGTTAAGCAAGAGAATAAATTCTCCGCCACCAAACATATATATATATATATATATATATATATATATGTTTAGCAAAGATCAAACCATATAGTTTGAAATACAATGACAGACATGTAATCCTGCCTTTAACTGGGTTAAAGAACCAATGTTATTTAAAACACGGTTCACAATAAACCCAAATCCTCTTCCATAAATTATGGAATTTTCACGGAAAAGCAAATCAATATATAATCGATATCAATTTCCATATTCGACTAATAATATAAATGGAATAACGGCAAAGCCTTTTAAATTCCATATGTATTAACAGTCTTCCTCCATAGAAGTTCACTTCAATTATTATCAATCGAATTCCATTCAATTCCAATTTAATATGTTAAATTGGAAAACGTTACTTTGGAAAATTCCTGTTAAATCTTAATAAAAAAGATTCATAAATTCCAAATCACATTTCACTTTAAATCGGGTTAAAGAACAAATGTCGATAAAAACACAGTTCTCAATAAACCCAATTCACATTCCATTTTTAATCGGGTTAAAGAATAATTGTTATTTGAAACACCGTTCACGATAAACCCAAAAACAAATTTCAATTCAATTCCAATTAAATATTAATTAATTGGTAACTTTATTAAATCTCAATAAAAATATTTATTCTTTTCTCAACTGGGTTTAAGAATAGTGTCATTTAAAACACAATTCACAACAAACCCAAAATCCAACTTGATATTAAATACAGGGCTCTGAATAGAAAATATATCGGCTTATATTCAATATCAAATTCTGAAACCAACAAATATCGTATTGGAACAACGAAATATATATCTTCCAAATTCCTCCACAATGTCCGTACAATCACGGAATCCAATCTCGAAATATTCCGAAGATAATTTCGATTCAAATCCATTCCAATTCATATACTGGAAATTCCGGTTATTTTTAAAACCATTTCAAATCCAATTTATTTATTTAAAAATATTGGATTATAATGCTAGTTCATAACTAGTTAATTTCGATAAAAATATATTTTTATCTTTTCAAATGTGAAAATTTTCATCCCAATTCTTTCCAAATCATTTATTATGATTTTAAACAAAATATTGATATTTTTAATAATTTTATCAAGGCCCGTACAGTCGATTTCCGTAAACGGTCATCGAACTGCACTTACAGCAACCTTTTCCAAATTTGATTTGGACATGATTCCAAATCCAACCGTTAGATTTCAAATCTCTAAATTCGTTGGAAAGCTCTTTTCGATACGAACCCAATGGTTCCAGTTTTAGGAGAATCCGACGGTCGGATCTCCCGTAATGTCCATTCAAATTCAATGGTCGAAATTAGCGAACTACCGCGGTGCGGCGCGTTCTATTCAGGCCATTATATATATATATTATATATTTCATCAATTCCCATTTAAAAATGCATTTTATAAATCGTTTTAAATTCGTTTTCAAATCGATTTCAACTTCATATTCAACTTCAAATCAAAATTGAATATTACATATCATCGATATATAAATGATAATATTTTCAAAACATTAGATTTAGAAATCACTTCCTTTTAAATATTCATTATAAAAATGAATAAAATCAATATAAATATCATTCACGTCAAAATGGCGTTAATCTAATCACCACGGCTTTATGTATTTAAATATTTCCGTGTCCATCCCAAATCGGACATCAAAATCAGATTTTGATCTTTTGCTGAATATTATTTTAAAATATTCGTTATTTTAAAAAATTCATTCTTTCTGAACTGGAATCAGACACAGTCAATTACCATATAATGTTATTTATATGGATTTCATACAACACATGTACACAACAACAATCAAACACAGTTAACCATCATCCAGAGTGCATTCTACACTGCATAAGCATTAAACATAAATATTCAACGCTTACACAACTTGTTGTAAGAACCCATAACTTCCCCGGTAAGGAAAGAACGGATTGCTTTGAGGATAACACACATCGGAACACAAACAGAAGAACATTACATTGCTTATTACAATAATTTCATCAGATTACAAGAATATACAGAGTATGAATGAATATTACACATTATAAAATATCAGAGATTACAATACATTACATAACAGCGGAAAATAATACAAAACACAACTGAAGGGGATATACAGATACAAAGCTTTCCGAATATCATTCCAGCTGTAAACCAAGATCCTGTGAATATAAATCTGCAAAACCAAAACTACTAGCTTCCCGTGTCGAAAATAAGGGCACCCAGAGTTTAGGTTAAAACAATAAACTCCAGATCAGTCATGGGATTGGTGTGAGAACTAAAACAGTTATAAATCTTTATTTTAAAGTTAGGTAAATCAAGGGACCACGCCGTATAACACGGAACGGGTTTCCTCCTAAGAATACCAGTGCATAAAACAACAGCGCAATGCTAAATAAAGAAAATGAAGCGATTATAAGACCCAGGTCCCATCACATAATGCACACAAGCTGGAGGATAGGGTTTTACCTTATAATAACCAAAGAATGCTTGATACGCTAAATTTCATCTATTATTATTACTATGAGTGCATAGTGTCAAAACAATTTCAATCATAAGTATCAATCATAGACGGCATGGGTACCATATATCATGTCGCCATACTATTTCTACAATTAAAACCGCAAAATGTCGTATTTGGAAGTTGGATTTCCATCTATGAACCGAGGCAAGGGATCGTCCTCACCGCTTCGAGACTGTCTAGCCTGAGTCTCAGGAACAGAATGCATCGTCCCTTGGATCGTCAGGGCCGGTCCACTCAATGTGGATTAAAATGCCTGAACACTGCGTTTCCCCGCCCTATGGGGTGTAAATGAGCCAAATGACTCCATCGGACCCGGATCGTCCGATCTAACCGAGGCGCCTCACAATCCATCATCCACATAAGTAAAATGTCAGGTCGTGTAAAACACTGACACCACTCCTAGCTAGAAGGAAACGCATGCCCTCCCTGAGGTCCTCTCCCGTTTTTGGTTCACACCGGGGTGTGAGGCTCGCGAATTAACGCTACACAAAGCTACACCACAAAAGCCGTGCTTTTATCATTAACCACAAGACTCTGCTTTTCAACAGAAGCCTTGATCATTTGCATCTTAGCATGCCACACAGGCAAACCACTCCATGCAACTGATATCAATCACACAGAATGAAATCCTATGTCAGACACACATCCATTTACAAGTCCGTTCTGGGTCTGAACTGTAAGAACCCGTAACTTCCCCATGAAGGAAAGCACGAATACTTTGAGAACAACACACAAAATAGAACGCAGACGGAAGAACATTTCATTGCTATTACAACAATTCCATCAGATACAAGAATATACAGAGTACAAATGAATAAATATCATTCGACAAATATCAGAGATTACAATAAGTTACATAGCAGCGGAAAAATGTACAAAACACAACTAGAAGTGATACACGGATACAGAGCTTTCCGAGCATCGTTCCAGCTGTTAATCAGGACCCTGTGAATATAAATCTGCAAAACCAAAACTACTAGCTGCCCGTGTGGAAAATAGGGGCACCCAGAGTTTAGGTTAAAACAATAAACTCCAGGTCAGTCATGTGACTGGTGTGAGAACTAAAATAGTTATAATCTTTATTTTAAAGTTCGGTAAATCAAGGGACCACGCCGTATAACACGGAACGGGTTTCCTCCCAAGAATACCAGTGCATAAAACAAACAGCGCAATGCTAAATAAAGAAAAATGAAGCTGTTATAAGACCCAGGTCCCATCACACAATGCAACGCAAGCCGGAGGATAGGGTTTTTACCTTATAACAGCCAAAGCATGCTTGATACGTTTAAAACACATTATTTGATATTACTATAAGTATATAGTGTCAAAACAATTTCACATCATGAATATCAATCATAGGCGGCATTAATGACCCATACCACTATGTCGCCATACTAGGTTCTACAAATAAAACCGCACTATCACGTATTGGAAATTGGATTTCCGCCATGAGCCGAGGCAAGGGGCAAGCTCCTCTCCTCGTTCGAGACACTCTAGCAATGCCTCAGGACCCCCACTCTGATCCTTTGGAACCTCCAAGGCCGGTCCTCTCTTACTTTTGAGGATTAATTATTCCTGAACACACGTTTCCCGGTCCTTACAGACCTATATCCGAGGCGCCTCGTATCCAACAACCACACAGGTGAAAAGTATATAAATGTCAGGGCTGGTAGGTCACTGACACCACCATAGCTAGAAAGAAACGTCGTGCACTCCTTGGGTCCGTATCCCGTTTTTGACTCATACCGAGGTGTGAGGCTCGCGAATTCACGTTATATACAAAGCTACGCCACACAGGTCGTGCTTTGATCATCAACCACAAGACTTTGCTTTTCAACAGAAGCCTTGATCAATTGCCACTTACGCGTGCCACATTGGCAATTCACTCCATGCGACTGATGTCCATCGATATACAACCTCTGAGCTCGTACGTCTCAGAGAAGGGCGTTAAGCAAGAGAATAAATTCTCCGCCGCCAAACAGATGTATATTTAATAGAGATCAATCAACATAGAATAAAATCCACTGTCAGACACACAATCCATTTACAAGTTCGTTCTGGGTCTGAACGAAACCGGAGGCACTTTCCTCGCATATCCATCCATCTCCAAGTACGTCTGGACGATCACCAACTGTTTCCCTCATCCTGGGTGTACAGCCCAATCAAGATCATCAGTAATCACCCAAACGATGTGAAGACTTCCGGTCTTCTACCACCGTCTTCATCTTCGACATCTCGTCGAATCGGTTATTCAGAATGGGTATAAACCCGGCCTTTCTGAATAACCCACGTATATAATAAACAAATGTTACACAAACACAACAAACGCCTCATTCCAATTCAGAATATTCTTTTATTCACAAAATCACATTCTTAGGGAAATGTTCCCATTAATTTTATCCAAGATAAATTCTTCTAAATTTATCCTATAATCTTCCTTTGGATATCATTCAAACTAGTCGGGATTAACGAACCACACCGAAGTAATTATTTATTTTATTTCCCAATCCCAACCTATATATCCCATGGAGCAAAACTGGTGATACTCCATTCCTAACACCACGGTGTTATCGGTAAAATTAATTACCATTTCACGTTCAAATCTAATTAAAGATTTAACTATCGCTTTGGAGCAAAATTGGTGGTACTCCATTCTCGATCACTTTTCAGATTTGATAATTTAAATTATCAATTCACTTTTTAATCTAATTAAAGATTCATTAAAACTCCATTTAGTTTTAATCTTCTCAAAAATCAATATTATGTCTTTAACTGGGTTAAAGAACCAATGTCTTCTAAAACACGATTCACGACAAACCCAAATCACATTTGATATTAAATACAAGGCTCTGAATAGAAAATATATCGGCTTATATTCAATATCAAATTCTGAAACCAACAAATATCGTATTGGAAATAACGATATAAAATATCTTCCAAGTCCCCATAACAATATTTGTATAGTCACGAAATCCAACATCGAAATATCCCGAAGATAATTTCGATTCAACTCCAGTCCAATTCACATATTGGGAATATTGGTTATTTTTAAAATCACTTTCAAATTCAATTTATTTATTTCAAAAATAAATTGGTTTTAATTCTAGTTCACAACTGGTTCATTTCGATAAAAATCTATTTTTATCATTTCAAATGTGGAATTCTTCATCCCAGTTCTTTCCAATTCACATATTATGATTTTACACAAATTATCAATATTTTTAATAATTTTATCAAGGCCCGTACAGTCGATTTCCATCAACGGCTATCGAACTGCACTTACAACGACCTTTTTCTAATTTGATTTGGACATAATTCCAAATCCAACCGTTAGATTTCAAATTTCTAATATTCATTGGAAAGCTCTTTTCGATACGAACCCAACGGTTCCAGTTTTAGGAGAATCCGACGGTCGGATCTCCCGCAACGTCAATTCGAAGTCAATGGTCGAAATTCACGAACTGCCACGGAGCGGCGCGTTCTATTCAGGCCATTATATATATAATATATATATATATATTATATATATTTCGCCGATTTCCTTTTTAAAACGTATTTTATAAATCGTTTTAAATTCGTTTTCAAAACCGTTTCAACTCTATATTCAATTTCTAATCAAAATTGAATATTTCATATCATTACTATATAAATGATAATATTTTCAAAATGTTATATTTTGAAATCACTTCTTTTCTATATTCATTATAAAAATGAATATAATCGACAAAAATATCGTTCACGTCAAAATAGCGCAACTCTAATCAACACGGCTTTATATTTTTCAATAAATCCGTTATTCTATTCAACAAATGAATATTTATTCCATTCAACACATGAATCTATATTTCTTTCAACACACGACTAATCTCAACACATGAGTACTGTCAACACATCACTATTTTTGTTATGTAAAATATTTTATAAAACTATGGTATCTATCGTTTGATTTTCAATTAGACTTCTACTGGGAAGTAGTTCTAATTTTAAATATGATAAAGATGTAAATTTCATTATATAAAATATTTCACTCAACATATGAACATCGTCAACACATGACTATTTATTCTATTCAACACATGAATCTTCTTTTATAATATTCATTATTTTCTCCGATTGGAATGAGGCCCAATCAATCACCATATAACGTTAATTATATGGATTCCATACAACATATGTATATAATAGCATTAATAAACAATCAACCATCAACCAAAGTGCACTACACTGTATAAGCATCAAATATAGATATCTTACGCTTATAACAGCCTGTCAATCAATCGATCGACATATTTAATCAATCAGAATGAGTGAACTTCAAATTTCATCCCAACACCCGTGTGGGGTTTCAAACAATCAAACACAGATTTTATTTGTGCAGTTGGGCGATGTGTAAAATTTATCGTCTCAATCAATGTCCTTCAAATAGGTGTACATAAACAAACCGTCCGGTTTGTAAATGAATATTTTATTTTATTCACTTCCACGTTAAAAATTATATTTTTAACGATAAAATATTCTATTTCAACACATGAATTTCTATTCAGTTCATTTACACAATAAAAATGATATTTTTATTTTTCTAACATATTTTGGGAAATTTCGACGGCATAACGACACGATACTAGAAACGGGACGAGGCCTAGCCTTATCCCCGGTCTAGTGAAGGCCCACGTCATTCACACATCAATCAAATCCATTCAATTCACCAAACAATTCAATTCAAACCAAATAATCTAACCAACTACACAACCAAACAATTAAACAAACAAGCCATCCATGGTCTGTGGATGACGGGTGTCGGGTGCTACTAAACACCGTCTACATCCTAGTATATATATATATATATATAACTAGAAAAAGAGAATTTAGAGTGAGAAGTTCTCACCGACTAGCTAAACCAAACGCCACGACTCTTCTTATGTAGAAAATCTTGTCGTTCTCGCCTTTTGTCACTTTCGTTGCCCGTAGCCGCTACATGTATAAAAATCACATTTTTATTATCTACATTATATAAAAATCTCATCTTTATATCTTCTATAAGCTAAAAATCGGATTTTTATCCTCTCTATAATATAAAGATCATATTTTTATTTATTTCATATGTCAAAACTGTAGAAGCTTTAAAACGGAGAAAACTCACCTTTTTTCTAACGCCCGGATTCGCTGTTTGGATCCTAGAATTTGCAAACGAGCTTCAATCTTCACACCATTTTTTTTCTAGCACAAGCACGCCATTCTGAACAACTTTTGCCTAGTGGTCTTCTTGCCGAAAATGTGCCATTTCGCCGGAAATCACGAAAAGACAGCATTTTGACAGTGTTTGATCAGCAGACTTCGGACGCGTTTTCCCGACAACTCCGCAATGAAAAATAGGACTTATCATATACCAAATCGAAGAGAATTTCGTGCTCTACAACTTTGGTCTTGAGGAACTTTGGCTAGAAACGCACGGTTTGGGAGTTATTCGCGAAATGGTAACAGGGTGTTATGTGCAAAACGGGATTTTTTGTGAAAAAGAGGGATTTTGGATTTGTGGGGCCCACGGCCAAGGGGAGGGCGGTCAGAGGCGGTGGCGGGCCTGATGGACGTGGGGGAGGCTGCAGCAAGGTGGTGGAGGTGCTGGAGGGGTCCACGGTGGCGGGTGGTGGTGGATTTGGGGCTAGGGTTCATGAAATTGGAAGAGGGAAAGAGGAGGAAGAAGAGGAGGAGGAGGAGAGGAGGAGGCCGGCGGTGTGCGAGGGGGGGGGGGGGGGGGGGTGGCAGCGACGTGAGGGGGGGGGGGTGCTGCGTTTTCTTCCTTCTCTCTCTTTTTTTTTTTTTTTTTTTTTTAACGGTGAATGAATGAGAGGAGAGAAAGGTAAGGGTTGACTTAATATAATAATATATATTTAATTTAATTTATTCCAAAAAGTTACTTTTTCATTCGAACTCAAAATCGAACCCAACGACTGTCGCCCCTAACTAATTACCCCCATTCCGAACACAATGGTATATGTATCGTAAGCTAATTCGATCGTTTCGATCAGTTTTCGTCAAATTTACATTTAAATCATTATATTGAATTTTAAACGTACATTTCTATTTACCGGGGTCACATACTAACTCGAAAAATTCCAGAAAAATATTTTCTAGCTTCGTATTGACGATACGGTCCTAACAAAACTAATTTCGTTGAATTCTGAGACCGTTGGAAAAATGGCCAATTTCCAGTCGATTAAAATCAACTGAAACTGGTCAAACGCGTTTTCCTTTGCCACGCTCACATATTGATTCGAAAAATTATGAAATTTGGAATCTAGCAATAACTTTACACTGCGGATCCAACAAAAGTGGTTTCGTCGAAATCCGAGGTGGTTTGCAAAATGTCCATTTTAAGGGCCTGAATTCCATAGCGACTATTCAGAATTTTCAACTGGACATATCTTTTGATTCCCGCTATGAAATCTTGATTTTTCGGATTCGTTGGAAAGATATCATCAATAAGATCCCATTATTTTTGGTTTCACTAAAATCCGGATTGTTTTGCACCCGGTACATTCAATTGAAGTTCGAAATCGAATTATCGAACTACCGCGCCATTTTCAATTCCTTTTATAATTATATATATAATTATTTATATTCTAACGACGACGTATATAAATATATACGATCGAATTCTATTCAAAACAAATTTCTCGTCGATATTATTTAAAATAATTCATTTTAAATAATCAAAATTCGCTAAAATTGCAAAAATAAAAATTTCAAACTGGCTCGCATTTTACGGGTTGTTACAATCTCCCCCACTTAAAACTTTTCGTCCCCGAAAAGGAACAATGTCGAAAGTGGTTTGATTATTCAGCTCTACGCTCGATCTGGCTTCCATTCTCCAACTTTTCAGTTTCTGAGAATTTCCAATTCTTCAAAAATTTGGCTAACACCCTAAATTTTCGAAAAATTTCGCCATAACCTCCCCTGCACTGGGAGCATCGGGGAATTTGAAATAGCTTCCCCGTCCTTCAGATCTCAAAAAGAAAAAGAAAAAGCCAAGTGGCTAGCCAATAGGCTCATAAAATCATCATCACCCAAACAAAACAGTAAATTATGATAAACATGTACCTATTTGTCGGGCAAACGAATTTTATTCTTCGGCTCTAGCCTCCTTGCTATGACCTGTTCAATGTAAGTATACGTATATGCAAGCAAATGCGACCAATTTTCAATATAATTCAATATTTGGTTCAATTAGGCATAATGGTTCAAAATTAGCAAACAAATAAACAAACAACACAAACATCAATCAATTAGTGGATTAGAGTTTCAAATTCATAAATTTTGACATATATGCAAAAATCATGTTTTTGATGCCAATTCACAACAATGTGTTCTAACTATATTAGTTTTGGTTCTCACACCGGTCTAATGGAAATATATAGAAATCACACCTTCGAAACACGAACATAAATTCTGATGATGTAGCTAAAATCATCAGAATCATCTTCGGGCAACTATAGCATGATTCTATATCTATCCAGTATATTAAAACTTCGAATATACGTTCATGATGCGTATACGCGAAATCTATATATACTCGTCCATGTCAATATAAATAAATTATTCAAATACGTAAAAACGATTTAAATTTTAAAACAAAATCGTTTTCATTTGAAAAATATACTCTTCACACTCGTTCTAGGATACTACTGATCCTATCTCTAACGAGTCATTCTAATTGAATATTACTAACCCAATATCTGTTGAATTCTTTCGTATGGTTCTAATGTGTCTTGTTCTCGAGCTCTGTAAACCAAAGCTCTGATACCAACTGTAAGAACCCGTAACTTCCCCGTGAAGGAAAGCACGAATACTTTGAGAACAACACACAAAATAGAACGCAGACGGAAGAACATTTCATTGCTATTACAACAATTCCATCAGATACAAGAATATACAGAGTACAAATGAATAAATATCATTCGACAAATATCAGAGATTACAATAAGTTACATAGCAGCGGAAAAATGTACAAAACACAACTAGAAGTGATACACGGATACAGAGCTTTCCGAGCATCGTTCCAGCTGTTAATCAGGACCCTGTGAATATAAATCTGCAAAACCAAAACTACTAGCTGCCCGTGTGGAAAATAGGGGCACCCAGAGTTTAGGTTAAAACAATAAACTCCAGGTCAGTCATGTGACTGGTGTGAGAACTAAAACAGTTATAATCTTTATTTTAAAGTTCGGTAAATCAAGGGACCACGCCGTATAACATGGAACAGGTTTCCTCCCAAGAATACCAGTGCATAAAACAAACAGCGCAATGCTAAATAAAGAAAAATGAAGCTGTTATAAGACCCAGGTCCCATCACACAATGCAACGCAAGCCGGAGGATAGGGTTTTTACCTTATAACAGCCAAAGCATGCTTGATACGTTTAAAACACATTATTTGATATTACTATAAGTATATAGTGTCAAAACAATTTCACATCATAAATATCAATCATAGGCGGCATTAATGACCCATACCACTATGTCGCCATACTAGGTTCTACAAATAAAACCGCACTATCACGTATTGGAAATTGGATTTCCGTCATGAGCCGAGGCAAGGGGCAAGCTCCTCTCCGCGTTCGAGACACTCTAGCAATGCCTCAGGACCCCACTCTGATCCTTTGGAACCTCCAAGGCCGGTCCTCTCTTACTTTTGAGGATTAATTATTCCTGAACACACGTTTCCCGGTCCTTACAGACCTATATCCGAGGCGCCTCGTATCCAACAACCACACAGGTGAAAAGTATATAAATGTCAGGGCTGGTAGGTCACTGACACCACCATAGCTAGAAAGAAACGTCGTGCACTCCTTGGGTCCGTATCCCGTTTTTGACTCATACCGAGGTGTGAGGCTCGCGAATTCACGTTATACACAAAGCTACGCCACACAGGCCGTGCTTTGATCATCAACCACAAGACTTTGCTTTTCAACAGAAGCCTTGATCAATTGCCACTTACGCGTGCCACATTGGCAATTCACTCCATGCGACTGATGTCCATCGATATACAACCTCTGAGCTCGTACGTCTCAGAGAAGGGCGTTAAGCAAGAGAATAAATTCTCCGCCGCCAAACAGATGTATATTTAATAGAGATCAATCAACATAGAATAAAATCCACTGTCAGACACACAATCCATTTACAAGTTCGTTCTGGGTCTGAACGAAACCGGAGGCACTTTCCTCGCATATCCATCCATCTCCAAGTACGTCTGGACGATCACCAACTGTTTCCCTCATCCTGGGTGTACAGCCCAATCAAGATCATCAGTAATCACCCAAACGATGTGAAGACTTCCGGTCTTCTACCACCGTCTTCATCTTCGACATCTCGTCGAATCGGTTATTCAGAATGGGTATAAACCCGGCCTTTCTGAATAACCCACGTATATAATAAACAAATGTTACACAAACACAACAAACGCCTCATTCCAATTCAGAATATTCTTTTATTCACAAAATCACATTCTTAGGGAAATGTTCCCATTAATTTTATCCAAGATAAATTCTTCTAAATTTATCCTATAATCTTCCTTTGGATATCATTCAAACTAGTCGGGATTAACGAACCACACCGAAGTAATTATTTATTTTATTTCCCAATCCCAACCTATATATCCCATGGAGCAAAACTGGTGATACTCCATTCCTAACACCACGGTGTTATCGGTAAAATTAATTACCATTTCACGTTCAAATCTAATTAAAGATTTAACTATCGCTTTGGAGCAAAACTGGTGGTACTCCATTCTCGATCACTTTTCAGATTTGATAATTTAAATTATCAATTCACTTTTTAATCTAATTAAAGATTCATTAAAACTCCATTTAGTTTTAATCTTCTCAAAAATCAATATTATGTCTTTAACTGGGTTAAAGAACCAATGTCTTCTAAAACACGATTCACGACAAACCCAAATCACATTTGATATTAAATACAAGGATCTGAATAGAAAATATATCGGCTTATATTCAATATCAAATTCTGAAACCAACAAATATCGTATTGGAAATAACGATATAAAATATCTTCCAAGTCCCCATAACAATATTTGTATAGTCACGAAATCCAACATCGAAATATCCCGAAGATAATTTCGATTCAACTCCAGTCCAATTCACATATTGGGAATATTGGTTATTTTTAAAATCACTTTCAAATTCAATTTATTTATTTCAAAAATAAATTGGTTTTAATTCTAGTTCACAACTGGTTCATTTCGATAAAAATCTATTTTTATCATTTCAAATGTGGAATTTTTCATCCCAGTTCTTTCCAATTCACATATTATGATTTTACACAAATTATCAATATTTTTAATAATTTTATCAAGCCCGTACAGTCGATTTCCATCAACGGCTATCGAACTGCACTTACAACGACCTTTTTCTAATTTGATTTGGACATAATTCCAAATCCAACCGTTAGATTTCAAATTTCTAATATTCATTGGAAAGCTCTTTTCGATACGAACCCAACGGTTCCGGTTTTAGGAGAATCCGACGGTCGGATCTCCCGCAACGTCAATTCGAAGTCAATGGTCGAAATTCACGAACTGCCACGGAGCGGCGCGTTCTATTCAGGCCATTATATATATAGTATATATATATATATATTATATATTTCGCCGATTTCCTTTTTAAAACGTATTTTATAAATCGTTTTAAATTCGTTTTCAAAACCATTTCAACTCTATATTCAATTTCTAATCAAAATTGAATATTTCATATCATTACTATATAAATGATAATATTTTCAAAATGTTATATTTTGAAATCACTTCTTTTCTATATTCATTATAAAAATGAATATAATCGATAAAAATATCGTTCACGTCAAAATAACGCAACTCTAATCAACACGGCTTTATATTTTTCAATAAATCCGTTATTCTATTCAACAAATGAATATTTATTCCATTCAACACATGAATCTATATTTCTTTCAACACACGACTAATCTCAACACATGAGTACTGTCAACACATCACTATTTTTGTTATGTAAAATATTTTATAAAACTATGGTATCTATCGTTTGATTTTCAATTAGACTTCTACTGGGAAGTAGTTCTAATTTTAAATATGATAAAGATGTAAATTTCATTATATAAAATATTTCACTCAACATATGAACATCGTCAACACATGACTATTTATTCTATTCAACACATGAATCTTCTTTTATAATATTCATTATTTTCTCCGATTGGAATGAGGCCCAATCAATCACCATATAACGTTAATTATATGGATTCCATACAACACATGTATATAATAGCATTAATAAACAATCAACCATCAACCAAAGTGCACTACACTGTTTAAGCATCAAATATAGATATCTTATGCTTATAACAGCCTGTCAATCAATCGATCGACATATTTAATCAATCAGGATGAATGAACTTCAAATTTCATCCCAACACCCGTGTGGGGTTTCAAACAATCAAACACAGATTTTATTTGTGCAGTTGGGCGATGTGTAAAATTTATTGTCCCAATCAATGTCCTTCAAATAGGTGTACATAAACAAACCGTCCGGTTTGAAAATGAATATTTTATTTTATTCACTTCCACGTTAAAAATTATATTTTTAACGATAAAATATTCTATTTCAACACATGAATTTCTATTCAGTTCATTTACACAATAAAAATGATATTTTTATTTTTCTAACATATTTTGGGAAATTTCGGCGGCATAACGGCACGATACTAGAAACGGGACGAGGCCTAGCCTTATCCCCGGTCTAGTGAAGGCCCACGCCATTCACACATCAATCAAATCCATTCAATTCACCAAACAATTCAATTCAAACCAAATAATCTAACCAACTACACAACCAAACAATTAAACAAACAAGTCATCCATGGTCTGTGGATGACGGGTGTCGGGTGCTACTAAACACCGTCTACATCCTAGTATATATATATATATATATATATATATATATATATAACTAGAAAAAGAGAATTTAGAGTGAGAAGTTCTCACCGACTAGCTAAACCAAACGCCACGACTCTTCTTATGTAGAAAATCTTATCGTTCTCGCCTTTTGTCACTTTCGTTGCCCGTAGCCGCTACATGTATAAAAATCACATTTTTATTATCTACATTATATAAAAATCGCATCTTTATATCTTCTATAAGCTAAAAATCGGATTTTTATCCTCTCTATAATATAAAGATCATATTTTTATTTATTTCATATGTCAAAACTGTAGAAGCTTTAAAACGGAGAAAACTCACCTTTTTTCTAACGCCCGGATTCGCTGTTTGGGTCCTAGAATTTGCAAACGAGCTTCCATCTTCATACCATCTTTTTTTCTAGCACAAGCACGCCATTCTGAACAACTTTTGCCTAGTGGTCTTCTTGCCGAAAATGTGCCATTTCGCCGGAAATCGCGAAAAGACAGCATTTTAACAGTGTTTGATCAGCAGACTTCGGACGCGTTTTCCCAACAACTCCACAATGCAAAATAGGACTTATCATATACCAAATCGAAGAGAATTTCGTGCTCTACAACTTTGGTCTTGAGGAACTTTGACTAGAAACGCACGGTTTGAGAGTTATTCGCGAAATGATGACAGGGTGTTATTTGCAAAACGGGATTTTTTGTGAAAAAGAGGGATTTTGGATTTGTGGGGCCCACGACCAAGGGGAGGGCGGTCAGAGGCGGTGGCGGGCCTGATGGACGTGGGGGAGGCTGCAGCAAGGTGGTGGAGGCGCTGGAGGGGCCCACGGTGGCGGGTGATGGTGGATTTGGGGCTAGGGTTCATGAAATTGGAAGAGGGAAAGAGGAGGAAGAAGAGGAGGAGGAGGAGAGGAAGGAGGAGAGGAGGAGGCCGGTGGTGCGCGAGGGGGGGGGGGGGTGGCAGCGACGTGAGGGGGGGGGGGGTGCTGCGTTTTCTTCCTTCTCTCTCTCTTTTTTTTTTTTTTTTTTTTTTTTTTTTAACGGTGAATGAATGAGAAGAGAGAAAGGTAAGGGTTGACTTCATATAATAATATATATTTAATTTAATTTATTCCAAAAAGTTACTTTTTCATTCGAACTCAAAATCGAACCCAACGACTGTCGCCCCTAGCTAATTACCCCCATTCCGAACACAATGAGATATGTATCGTAAGCTAATTCGATCGTTTCGATCAGTTTTCGTCAAATTTACATTTAAATCATTATATTGAATTTTAAACGTACATTTCTATTTACCGGGGTCACATACTAACTCGACAAATTCCAGAAAAATATTTTCTAGCTTCGTATTGACGATACGGTCCTAACAAAACTAATTTCGTTGAATTCTGAGACCGTTGGAAAAATGGCCAATTTCCAGTCGATTAAAATCAACTAAAACTGGTCAAATGCGTTTTCCTTTGCCACGCTCACATATTGATTCGAAAAATTATGAAATTTGGAATCTAGCAATAACTTTACACTGCGGATCCAACAAAAGTGGTTTCGTCGAAATCCGAGGTCGTTTGCAAAATGTCCATTTTTAAGGGCCTGAATTCCATAGCGACTATTCAGAATTTTCAACTGGACATATCTTTTGATTCCCGCTATGAAATCTTGATTTTTCGGATTCGTTGGAAAGATATCATCAATAAGATCCCATTATTTTTGGTTTCACTAAAATCCGGATTGTTTTGCACCCGGTACATTCAATTGAAGTTCGAAATCGAATTATCGAACTACCGCGCCAGTTTCAATTCCTTTTATAATTATATATATAATTATTTATATTCTAACGACGACGTATATAAATATATACGATCAAATTCTATTCAAAACAAATTTCTCGTCGATATTATTTAAAATAATTCATTTTAAATAATCAAAATTCGCTAAAATTGCAAAAATAAAAATTTCAAACTGGCTCGCATTTTACGGGTTGTTACATGAACGAAACCCGAGGAACCTTATTCCTCACATATACATCGATCTCCAAGTACGTCTGGACGATCAACAACTGATTCCCTCCTCTTGGGTGTACAACCCAATCAAAATCATCGGTAATTATCCAAACAATGTGAAGACCTCCGGTCTTCAACCACCGTCTTCATCCTCGACACCTCGTCGAATCAGTTATTCAGAATGGGATAAACCCGGTCTTTCTGAATAACTCGCGTATATAATAAACAAGTGTTACACAAATACAACATACGCCTCATTCCAATTCAGAATATTCTTTTATTCAAATATTCACATCTATAGGGAAAGATTCCCATTAATTTTATCAAAGATAATTTTTTTTAAATTTATTCTTTAATCTTCTCTTGGAATATCATTTCAAACCAACTTTTGGTTTATCCTAACTATTCGGGATTAACGAACCTTACCGAAGTAATTATTTGTTTCAAATTTCCCAACCCCAACCTATTCATCCCATGAAGCAAAACTGGTAATACTTCATATCTAACACCACGGTGTTATCGGTAAATTCAATTACCATTTCACGTTCAAATCTAATTAAAGATTTAACTATCGCCTGGAGCAAAACTGGTGATACTCCATTCTCGATCATTTCTTGAATTTGATAATTTTAATTATCAATTTTTCTTTTCAATCTAATTAAAGATTCATTAAAACTCCACTTAGTTTTAATCTTCCCAAAAATCAATATCCTGTCTTTAACTGGGTTAAAGAACCAGTGTCATTTAAAACACGGTTCACGATAAACCCAAAATCACATTTCATTTCCATCAGCCTTTAACCGTAAATTAGCAAGTGAACAATTCCGTAAGTAATAACCCCGAAGGCCGAAACCAACATCAGATCAATACCTAGAAAACCATTCAACTTAACTAATCTCCAGTTAGTTTCTGATTTTCTTAACTCCGTTGGGTCTAAGAACAATATTATTAAAGATACCATTCACGACAACCCAAATCACATTCCATTAGTTATCGGGTTAAAGAACAAATGTTATTTAAAACACCGTTCACGATAAACCCAAAAATCAATTCCAATTAAATTTCAGTTAAATATTATTTAATTGGTACACTTCATTAAATCTAAATAAAAAGATTTAATCTTTTTCTCAACTGGGTTTAAGAACAGTGTTAATGAAGACACCATTCACGGCAAACCCAAATCCCATTTGATATTAAATACAAGGCTCTGAATAGAAAATATATCGGCTTATATTCAATATCAAATTCTACGACCAACAAATATCGTATTGGAAATAACGATATAAATATATCTTTCAAATTTCCATAACAATATCTGTATAATCACGAAATCCTACATCGAAATATACCAAAGACAATTTCGATTCAAATCCCTTCCAATTCAATTTATTGGAAATTCTGGTTACTTTTAAAACCCTTTCAAATCCAATTCATTTATTTCAAAAATAAATGGATTATAATTCTAGTTCAAAACTAGTTCACTTCGATAAAAATCTATTTTTATCTTTTCAAATATGGAGTTTTTCATCCCAATTCTTTCCAAATCATTTATCATGATTTTACACTAATTATTGATATTTTTAATAATTTTCTCAAGGCCCGTACAGTCGATTTCCATCAACGGCCATCGAACTGCACTTACATCGACCTTTTCCAAATTTGATTTGGACATAATTCCAAATCCAACTGTTAGATTTCTAATTTCTTGTATTCGTTAGAAAGATCTTTTCGATATGAACCCAACGGTTCCGGTTTTAGGAGAATCCGACGGTCGGATCTCCCATAATGTCCGTTCGAAGTCAATGGTCGAAATTCGCGAACTGCCGCAGCGCGGCGCATTCTATTCAGGCCATTATATTATATATATAATATATATTCCGTCGATTTCCTTTTTAAAACATATTTTATAAATCATTTTAAATTTGTTTTCAAAACAATTTCAACTTCATATTTAATTTCTAATCAAAATTGAATATTCCATATCATCGATATATAAATGATAATATTTTCAAAACATTATATTTTGAAATCAATTCCTTTTCGATATTCATTATAAAAATGAATAAAATCGATATAAATATCGTTCACGTCAAAATGGCGTCAATCTAATGAACACGACTTTATATATATATATATATATAAATATATTCGTGTCCATCCCAAATCGGACATCAAAATTATATTTTGATTCTTTTCTGAATATTATTTGAAAATATTCGTCATTTTAAAATAATCGTTATTTTAAAATATTCATTCTTTCTGAACTGGAATCAGACACAGTCAATTACCATATAATGTGATTATATGGTTTTTCACACGACAAATGTGTATAACAACAATGAAAATAATAATCCATCATCTAGAATGCATTCTACACTGCATAAACATTAAATATAAATATTTAACGCTTATAACAGCCTGTCAATCAATCGATCGACATACAGCTAATTATTGGGATTAGTGTATGTCCAATTTCATCCCAATACCCGTGTGGGGTTTCAATCAATCAAACACATAATTTATTTGTGCAGTTGGGCGATGTGTAAAATTTATCGTCCCAATCAATATCAGCCAAATCGGTGTACATAAACAAATCGTTCGATTTGTAAATGAATATTTATTTTATTTCAACACATGAATATATATTTTATTTCAACACATGAATATATATTTTATTTCAACACATGAATATATATTTTATTTCGCAATCAACAGTCAATTTTCATAACACAAACAATCACACAAGTCGTCCATGGTCTGTGGATGATGGGGAGCAGTTTATATATGGAGTTATAAAATAAATAACTGAACAGAAAATTTTAGTGAGGAGTTCTCACGTTTGGGATCCACTCCGCCATTCTCTATTTTTGAATTTCAGAACAGTGCTGACTTGCCTGAAATCCCAACTTCATTTTCACGCTGTTCATATTAAAATCACTTTTTTAATATGATGATCATGTATTCAAAAATCGCATTTTCATATCGCTAGAACTCATATTCTTATCGCTTCATTCAAACAAATAAAAATTGTGTTTTTTTTATTCGCTACTTATATGAAAACTATATTTTTCCTTCAAATTTCTTCATATAAAAATCGCATTTTTATATTATGAAAATCATATCTTTTCCTTATATAAAAATATAATCTTTTCACATATAAAACCACTTCTTTAATCCGCCACTTCATAATACAAAAATCACAATTTTAATTCACTTCATATATAAAAGATCATATTTTTATTACTCTACCTAAATAAAAATCATATTTTTATTATTCTAAAAATATAAAAATCATATTTTTATTATCTACATTATATAAAAATCAAATATTTTTATTTCAAACTATATATATAAATATCTCATTCTTTCGTCAACGCTATGTAGATAAATAAAAATCACATCTTGCTATGGTTTAAAAATCTAAACCTTTCTATAATAAAAATATATTATTTTCTATTATAAAAATCTATCCTTTTTATTCTTATAAAAATCTTAGCTTCTACTATATATAAAAATCCTATTTTTTTACAAACTAAAAACCCTATTTTTATTAAGCTAATCCTATAAAATTTAAATAAATTAAATTAAAATGAAAATAAAAACTTACTTTTCTTTCAGCGAAGGGGGGAGGGGTTGGCTTGAATCGAAGGAAGGGATCGGGGAAGGGGATCGCGGTGGCGGCCAGTGGTGGATGGCGGCTAGGGCTTGCTCGATTTGGGGACTTAGGGCTCGAACTGTAGGGGAGGTGGGGGCTCGACGTGTTGAGGAAGCAGAGGAGGGAAGGAGGAGGTCGGATATCGCAATAGGGTGAGGTTCGCCAGAGAGATGCGGCGGCGGTGGCCCTGGGGCGGCGCCTGCGCGAGATGAACGGATGGGGGGGGGGGGGAGATCGGCTGAATCGATTTGAAGAGGGGGTGAGGTAACGGGTTTTTTTCTTTGAAGGGGCTCTGACTGTATTGTGAAGGGAGAGGGGGTTAATAAGGTTATATATAATATTTTAATTATTTAATTATCCACTTAAAGTTGACTTTTCTTTCGAATCCCAAATCGAACCCAACGACTATCGCCCCTGGCTAATTACCCCCATTCTGAACACAATGTGATATGCTGCGTAAGCCAATTTGACCGTTACAATCAGTTTTCGTCAAAATCAAAATATAAATCAATATATATTCACTTTGAACGCACATTTCAATTTACCGGGGCCACACACGGACTCTAAAAATTCCTAGCTTCGTATTGACGTTACGGTCCTAACAAAACTAATTTCGTCAAATTCCGAGACCATTTGAAAAATGGCCATTTTCTGGTCGATCGAAATTGACTGAAACTGTCAAAACACATTTAACTTCGCCACTCTCACATATTGCTTCAGAAAATTATGAATTTTGAAACCTAGCAATAACTTGACATCACGGATCCAACAAAAGTGGTTGCATCGAAAACAGAGGTCGTTTGCAAAATGGCTATTTTTAAGGGCCAAAATTCCATAGCGACTATTCTGAATTTTCGATTGGACATAACTTTTTATTCCCGCCATGAAATTTCAATTTTTCGGATTCGTTGGAAAGATATTTTCAAATAGATTCTAATATTTTTGGTTTTGCCAAAATCCGGCTTATTTTGAATCCTGTACATTCATTTGAAATTTGAAATTTGAAATCGAATTTTCGAACTACCGCGTCATTTTCAATTCCTTTTATAATTAAAATAAAATATTTATATCCTAACGTCTATTCAAATAAATATATATGTTCTATTCTATTCAAAATAAATTTCTCGTCGTTATTATTTAAAATAATTCATTTTAAATAGTCAAAATTCACCAAAATTGCCAAAATAAAAATTTTAAATTGGCTTGGATTTCCGAGTTATTACAGTCTCCCCACTTAAAACTTTTCGTCCCCGAAAAGGAACGAAGCTGAAAGTTTTTTAACTAATCAACTCAACTTTCATTATTTTCATTATGGCTTAAGTTCTTCAACTTTTCAGTTTCTAAGAACTTTTCAAAATTTTGGCTAACACCCTAAATTTTCGAAAAATTTCGCCATAACCTCCCCTGCACTGGGAGCTTCGGGATATTTCAAATAGCCTCCCATGGCCCTCACCAATCCAAAAGAAAAAGAAAAAGACAAGCGGTTAGCCAATCAGCTCATAAAATCATCAAATCCCCAAGAAATACAATAAACATGTACCTATTTGTCAGGCAAACAATTTTATTTCTCTTCTCTAGCTTCCTTGCTATGACCTGTTCAATGTAAGTACATGTATATGCATGCAAATGCCATAGATTTTCAATACAACTCACTATTTGGTTCAATTTGGCTAAAGGTTCAACATTTAATTAATCAACCAATAATCAAACAACACAATCAGCAATCAATTAGTTGATTATCTTTTCAAATTCATAATTTTGATATATACACAAAAATCATGTTTTTGATGCTAATTCACAACAATATATTCTAACTATATTTTGGTTCTCACACCAGTCAATTGGAAATATATAGATTTCTCACTTTCGTAGCTCGAATATAAATTTTGATGATGATATATCAATCATCAGAATCACCCCCGGGCGACTAGAGTGTAATTCTATATCTATCCAGTATATTAAAACTTCGAATACCCGTGGATCAGACGTAGACGCAAAATCTTTACATACTTGATTGTCCAAATCAATATAAAAATAATATTCAAATACGAATAATAAAGTTTAAATTTTCAAAACAAATTTTGTTTTCAATTTTATTTTAAAAACATCACTCTTCACACTCGTTCTAGGATACTACTGATCCTATCTCTAACGAGTCATTCTCATTGGATATTACTAATCCAATCTCTAATGAGTTCTTTCGTTTGGTTCTAATATGTCTTGTTCTCGAGCTTTGTAAACCAAAGCTCTGATACCACTGTAAGAACCCATAACTTCCCCGGTAAGGAAAGAACGGATTGCTTTGAGGACAACACACATCGGAACACAAACAGAAGAACATTACATTGCTTATTACAACAATTTCATCAGATTACAAGAATATACAGAGTATGAATGAATATTACACATTATAAAATATCAGAGATTACAATACATTACATAGCAGCGTAAAATAATACAAAACACAAATGAAGGGGATGTACGGATACAAAGCTTTCCGAATATCATTCCAGCTGTAAACCAAGATCCTGTGAATATAAATCTGCAAAACCAAAACTACTAGCTGCCCGTGTCGAAAATAAGGGCACCCAGAGTTTAGGTTAAAACAATAAACTCCAGATCAATCATGGGACTGGTGTGAGAACTAAAACAGTTATAAATCTTTATTTTAAAGTTAGGTAAATCAAGGGACCACGCCGTATAACATGGAACGGGTTTCCTCCCAAGAATACCAGTGCATAAAACAACAGCGCAATGCTAAATAAAGAACAATGAAGCGATTATAAGACCCAGGTCCCATCACACAATGCAACACAAGCCGGAGGATAGGGTTTTATCTTGTAATAGCCAAAGAATGCTTGATACGCTAATTTTCATCTTTTATTATTACTATAAGTGCATAGTGTCAAAACATTTTCAATCATAAGTATCAATCATAGACGACATGGGTACCATATATCATGTCGCCATACTAGTTCTACAATTAAAACCGCAAAATGTCGTATTTGGAAGTTGGATTTCCATCTGTGAACCGAGGCAAGGGATCGTCCTCACCGCTTCGAGACTGTCTAGCCCGAGTCTCAGGAACAGAACGCATCGTCCCTTGGATCGTCAGGGCCGGTCCACTCGATGTGGATTAAAATGCCTGAACACTGCGTTTCCCCACCTTATGGGGTGTGAGCCAAATGACTCCATCGGACCCGGATCGTCCGATCTAACCGAGGCGCCTCGCAATCCATCATCCACATAAATAAAATGTCAGGCCATGTAAAACACTGACACCAATCCTAGCTAGAAGGAAACGCATGCCCTCCCTGAGGTCCTCTCCCGTTTTTGGTTCACACCGGGGTGTGAGGCTCGCGAATTAACGCTACACAAAGCTATGCCACAAAGGTCGTGCTTTTATCATCAACCACAAGACTCTGCTTTTCAACAGAAGCCTTGATCATTTGCATCTTAGCACGCCACACAGGCAAACCACTCCATGCAAACGATATCAATCACACAGAATGAAATCCTATGTCAGACACACATCCATTTACAAGTCCGTTCTGGGTCTGAACGAAACCGGAGGAACCTTATTCCTCGCATATCCATCGATATCCAAGTACGTCTAGACGATCACCAACTGATTCCCTCCTCTTGGGTGTACAACCCAATCAAGATCATCAGTAATTATCCAAACGATGTGAAGACCTCCGGTCTTCGACCACCGTCTTCATCCTCGACACCTCGTCGAATCAGTTATTCAGAATGGGATAAACCCAGTCTTTCTGAATAACTCGCGTATATAATAAATAAGTGTTACATAAACACAACATACGCCTCATTCCAATTCAGAATATTCTTTTATTCAAATATTCACATCTATAGGGAAAGACTCCCGTTAATTTTATCAAAGATAAATTCTTTTAAATTTATTCTTTAATCTTCTCTTGGAATATCATTTCAAACCAACTTATGGTTTATCCTAACTAGTCGGGATTAACGAACCTTACCGAAGTAATCATTTGTTTCAAATTTCCCAACCCTAACCTATTCATCCCATGAAGCAAAACTGGTAATACTTCATATCTAACACCACGGTGTTATCGGTAAATTCAATTACCATTTCACGTTCAAATCTAATTAAAGATTTAACTATCGCCTGGAGCAAAACTGGTGATACTCCATTCTCGATCATTTCCTGAATTTGATAATTTTAATTATCAAATTTTCTTTTCAATCTAATTAAAGATTCATTAAAACTCCACTTAGTTTTAATCTTCCCAAAAATCAATATCCTGTCTTTAACTGGGTTAAAGAACCAGTGTCATTTAAAACACGGTTCACGATAAACCCAAAATCACATTTCATTTCCATCAGCCTTTAACCGTAAATTAGCAAGTGAACAATTCCCTAAGTAATAACCCCGAAGGCCGAAACCAACATCAGAACAATACCTAGGAAACCATTCAACTTAACTAATCTCCTGTTAGTTTCTGATATTCTTAACTCCGTTGGGTCTAAGAACAGTATTATTAAAGATACCATTCACGACAACCCAAATCACATTCCATTAATTATCGGGTTAAAGAACAAATGTTATTAAAAACACCATTCACGATAAACCCAAAAATCAATTCCAATTCAATTTCAGTTAAATATTATTTAATTGGTACACTTCATTAAATCTAAATAAAAAGATTTAATCTTTTTCTCAACTGGGTTTAAGAACAGTGTTAATGAAGACACCATTCATGACAAACCCAAATCCCATTTGATATTAAATACAAGGCTCTGAATAGAAAATATATCGGCTTATATTCAATATCAAATTCTACGACCAACAAATATCGTATTGGAAATAACGATATAAATATATCTTTTAAATTTCCATAACAATATCTGTATAATCATGAAATCCAACATCGAAATATACCAAAGACAATTTCAATTCAAATCCATTCCAATTCAATTTATTGGAAATTCTGTTTACTTTTAAAACCCTTTCAAATCCAATTTATTTATTTCAAAAATAAATGGATTATAATTCTAGTTCAAAACTAGTTCACTTCGATCAAAATCTATTTTTATCTTTTCAAATATGGAGTTTTTCATCCCAATTCTTTCCAAATCATTTATCATTATTTTACATTAATTATTGATAATTTTAATAATTTTATCAAGGCCCGTACAATCGATTTCAATCAACGGCCATCGAACTGCACTTACATCGACCTTTTCCAAATTTGATTTGGACATAATTCCAAATCCAACTGTTAGATTTCTAATTTCTTGTATTCGTTAGAAAGACCTTTTCGATACGAACCCAACGGTTCCGGTTTTAGGAGAATCCGACGGTCGGATCTCCCATAATGTCCGTTCGAAGTCAATGGTCGAAATTCGCGAACTGCCGCAGCGCGGCGCATTTAATTCAGGCCATTGTATTATATTATATATATATATATATATGTATATAATATATATATTTCGTCGATTTCCTTTTTAAAACATATTTTATAAATCGTTTTAAATTCGTTTTCAAAACGATTTCAACTTCATATTCAATTTCTAATCAAAATTGAATATTCCATATCATCGATATATAAATGATAATATTTTCAAAACATTATATTTTGAAATCAATTCCTTTTCAATATTCATTATAAAAATGAATAAAATCAATATAAATATCGTTCACGTCAAAATGGCGTCAATCTAATGAACACGGCTTTATATATATTTAAATATATTCGTGTCCATCTCAAATCGGACATCAAAATTATATTTTGGTTCTTTTCTGAATACTATTTGAAAATATTCGTCATTTTAAAATAATCGTTATTTTAAAATATTCATTCTTTCTGAACTGGAATCAGACACAGTCAATTACCATATAATGTGATTATATGGTTTTTCACACAACAAATGTGTATAACAACAATGAAAACAGCAATCCATCATCCAGAATGTATTCTACACTGCATAAGCCTCAAATATAAATATTTAACGCTTATAACAGCCTGTAAATCAATCGATCGACATACAGCTAATTATTGGGATTAGTGTATGTCCAATTTCATCCCAATACCCGTGTGGGGTTTCAATCAATCAAACACATATTTTATTTGTGCATTTGGGCGATGTGTAAAATTTATCGTCCCAATCAATATCAGCCAAATCGGTGTACAAAAACAAATCGTTCGATTTGTAAATGAATATTTATTTTATTTCAAAACATGAATATTTATTTTATTTCAACACATGAATATATATTTTATTTCAACACATGAATATACATTTTATTTCACAATCAACAGTCAATTTTCACAACACAAACAATCAAACAAGTCGTCCATGGTCTGTGGACGACGGGAGCAGTTTATATATGCAGTTATAAAATAAATAACTGAACATAAAATTTTAGTGAGGAGTTCTCACCTTTGGGATCTACTCCGCCATTCTCTATTTCCGAATTTCAGAACAGTGCTGACTTGCCTGAAATCCCAACTTCATCTTCACGCTGTTCCTATTAAAATCACCTTTTTAATATGATGATCATGTATTCAAAAATCACATTTTCATATCGCTAGAACTCATATTCTTATCGCTTCATTCAAACAAATAAAAATCATGTTTTTTTATTCACTACTAATATGAAAACTATATTTTTCCTTCAAATTTCTTCGTATAAAAATCGCAATTTTATATTATGAAAATCATATCTTTTCCTTATATAAAAATATAATCTTTTCACATATAAAACTACTTCTTTAATCCGCCACTTCATAATACAAAAATCACATATATAAAAGATCATATTTTTATTACTCTACCAAAATAAAAATCATATTTTTATTATTCTAAAAATATAAAATCATATTTTTATTATCTACGTTATATAAAAATCATATATTTTTATTTCAAACTATATATATAAATATCTCATTCTTTCGTCAACGCTAGGTAGATAAATAAAAATCACATCATGCTATGGTTTTCATGAATAAAAATCACATCTTGCTATGGTTTAAAAATATAGATTTCTATAATAAAAACTATAATTTCTAATATAAAAATCTATCCTTTTTATTCATATAAAAATCTTAGCTTCTACTATATATAAAAATCCTATTTTTTTTACAAAATAAAAACCCTATTTTTATTAAGCTAATCCTATAGAAATTAATAAATTAAATTAAAATGAAAATAAAAACTTACTTTTCTTTCAGCGAAGGGGGGGGGGGGGGCTTTTTGGCTTGAATCGAAGGAAGGGATCGGGGAAGGGGATCACGGTGGCGGCCAGTGGTGGATGGCGGCTAGGGATTGCTCGATTTGGGGACTTAGGGCTCGAACTAGAGGGGAGGTGGGGGCTCGACGTGTTGAGGAAGTGGAGGAGGGAAGGAGGAGGTCGGATATCGCGATGGGGTGAGGTTCGCCGGAGAGATGCGGCGGCGGCGATCCTGGGTCGGTGCCTTCGCGAGATGAACGGAGGGGGGGGGGGAGGGGAGATCAGCTGAATCGATTTGAAGAGGGGGTGAGGTAACGGGTTTTTTTCTTTGAAGGGGCTCTGACTGTATTGTGAAGGGAGAGGGGGTTAATAAGGTTATATATAATATTTTAATTATTTTATTATTTAATTATCCACTTAAAGTTGACTTTTCTTTCGAATCCCAAATTGAACCTAACGACTGTCACCCCTAGTTAATTACCCTCATTCTGAACACAATGGGATATGCTGTGTAAGCCAATTCGGCCATCACAATCAGTTTTCGTCAAAATCAAAATATAAATCAGTGTATATTCACTTTGAACGCACATTTCAATTTACCGGGGCCACATACGGACTCTAAAAATTCCAGAAAAAATATTCCTAACTTCGTATTGACGTTACGGTCCTAACAAAACTAATTTCGTTAAATTCCGAGACCGTTTCAAAAATGGCCATTTTCTGGTCGATCGAAATTGACTGAAATTGTCAAAACACGTTTAAGTTCGCCACGCTCACATATTGCTTCAGAAAATTATGAATTTTGAAACCTAGCAATAACTTGATATCACGGATCCAGCAAAAGTGGTTGCGTCGAAAACAGAGGTCGTTTGCAAAATGGCTATTTTTAAGGGCCAAAATTTCATAGCGACTATTCTGAATTTTCGATTGGACATAACTTTTTATTCCCGCTATGAAATTTCAATTTTTCGGATTCGCTGGAAAGATATTTTCAAATAGATTATAATATTTTTGGTTTCACCAAAATCCGGCTTATTTTGAATCCTGTACATTCATTTGAAATTTGAAATCGAATTTTCGAACTATCGCGCCATTTTCAATTCCTTTTATAATTAAAATAAAATATTTATATTCTAACGTCTATTCAAATAAATATATACATTCTATCCTATTCAAAATAAATTTCTCGTCGTTATTATTTAAAATAATTCATTTTAAATATTCAAAATTCACCAAAATTGCCAAAAATAAATTTTTTAAATTGGCTCGGATTTCCGGGTTATTACACTTGTCAACCAATCGATTGACATACAACTAAATATTGGGATTAGTGAATGTCCAATATCATCCCAATACCCGTGTGGGGTTTCAATCAACAAATACTGAATTTTATTTGTGCAGTTGGATGATGTGTAAAATTTATCGTCCCAGTCAATATCAGTCAAATGTGTGTACATAAACAAATCGTCCGATTTGTAAATGAATATTTATTTTATTCATATACACGTTAAAAATTATATTTTTAACGATACATTATTTTATTCAATACATGTATATTTTATTCCACATCACAAACACCAACAATTTCACATCACAACATACAATCAAACAAGTCGTCCATGGTCTGTGGACGACGGGTGTCGGGTGCTGCTAAGCACCGTCTGCATCCCAGTATATATTTTAACTAGAAAATAAATTTAAAGTGAGAAGTTCTCACCTTTGTGATCCACTCCACCAGTTTTATTTCTGAATTTCTGAACCGTTCGGATTTGCCCGTAATTCAAACGCAATCCTTTTCATGCTGTTCATAGTAAAAATCACATTTTTATTATGATGATTTTATATTTAAAATCACATTTTTATTTTTAACGCTTTAAAATTTTCATTTTTCTTATGCTATCCATATAACAAAAATTATATTTTTCTACTGATGTTTATATATAAAAAATCATATTTTTATTTGGCTATCACATATATAAAAACCAAATTTTTATTTCGCTACGACATTATAAAAATCGAATCTATATATTATGAAAAATCATATTTTTAAACCGCTACTTCTAAAATAAAAATCACATTTTTATTTCATTGTTATATATATAAAAATCACTTTTTTATATTTTTAAAAATCATATCTTTCTATAAACAAAAATCTCATCTTTTTGTTACGCTACATATATATGAAATACATTATATTTTTATTCAAAACCATTTCATGATAAAAATTGTATTTTTATTATTCCATTCAAATAATAAAAATCGTACCTTTATAATTCCATTCAACCAATAAAAATCTAATCTTTACCTTGCTAATTATATATAAAAAACCTAATCTTTAATTTCTATTTTATATAAAAAAAACGATTTTGTTTAAAACTAATTATATAGAAACTAAATGAATTAATTAAATAAAAACAAATAAAAAAACTTACTGCGTTCAAGAAGAGGGAGGGGCTTGCTGCTCGAGCGAGGCAGGTGGGTGGTCGGGCTCGAGGAGGGGCGGCCTAGCGGTGGAAAGGGGGGCGTGGGGCCAGGCAGCTTCCGGGTGGCGGGGGTCTCAGGCGGAGGTGGGCTCGTCGTGGGGAGGCGGAGGCGGAGCGCGGTGAAGCTCTAGTGGGGTTGGCTGAGGTGGATCGTGGTTTTCCGCGATTGGGTTATTCCGTTTTTTCTCTTTTCTTTATTTGCACGATCTGAAAAGAACGTGGGGGTGGGGGGGCTGAGGTTTAGTTGACCACGTCTGAGGATAGGGTAGGGTTTGACCAACGAGATATATATTATATTAATTTAATTCGTAAAAAGGTGACTTTGCATTCTAACTCCAAATCAAACCCAATGACTGTCGTCCGTAGCTAATTACACCCATTCCGAACACAATGGAATATGTTTCGTAAGCCAATTCGACTGTTATGACTAGTTTTCGCTGAAATTAAAATATAAATCATTATATTGAATTTTAAACGTACATTTCAATTTACCGGGGCCACATACGGACTCTAAAAATGCTAGAAAAATTATTTCTAGCTTCATATTGACGATACGGTCTTAACAAAATGAATTTCATCGAATTTGGAGATCGTTTGAAAAATGGCCATTTTCTGGTCGATCCAAATTGACTAAAACTGTTCAAACACGTTATCTTTTGCCACAGTCACATATTGATTTAAAAAATTATGAATTTTGGAGTCTAGCAATAACTTGACATCCCAGATCCAACAAAAGTGGTTTCGTTGAAAACGGAGGTCGTTTGCAAAATGGCTATTCTTAAGGGCTATATTTCAATAGCGACTATTCTGAATTTTCAACTGAACATAACTTTTTATTCCCGCTATGAAATTTTGATTTTTCGGATTTGTTGGAAAGATATTTTCAAATAGATTCTAATATTTTTGGTTTCGCTAAAATACGGTTTATTTTGAATCCTGTACATTCATTTGAAATTTGAAATCGAAATTTCAAACTACCGCGCCATTTCCAATTTATTTTATAATTAAAATAAATATTTATATTTTAACTTTGATTCAAATAAATATATATTTTCTAATTCTATTCAAAATAAATTTCCCGTCGTTATTATTTAAAATAATTCATTTTAAATATTCAAAATTCATTAAAATTGCCAAAATAAAATTTTTAAATTGATTCCGATTTTTCGGGTTGTTACATAGATTTTTCCCGATAAAATAAATAGTAGGTGGCTCTGATACCACTTGTTAGTATTTCAATATATATTAACAGCAGACAGTCATGAAACCCTAGATCCAAATATGTAACCCATATTGATTTGATTGAGAAAAAACAGAAAATAGATAATTTGATTAGCGGAAGCGTACTTGAATCTGTATTTAATCGTTGCAATACCTGAATCCATAGTCGGTTGCTAAACGAGAAGATGAATTTGGTTTGGTCTTCCAAATTGACACGAATCCTAGATCTGAAATTAACTCTTCGTAGAAGAGGTTAGAGAGTTGTAAAGGCTTGTGTAATTCGGGGACCATAACCCCATATTTATAAAGTTGGCATTTTATAATTCGACCCTTCAACAAATTAAAAAATACCCCGATATCTACACATTAGGCCCATGATAAGTTAAGCTTTAAGCCTTTTAATTATAATCTAAAATTAGATCACTTTAATTAGGCTTTACACCAAAATAGCACAACACATTTTATTTTACATATGTGACCCAATTGTCGAAATATTCCAACATCAACTAGAGCTAAAATTTATGTGATAGTTTGATTTTGTTTTGTCGATGAATTTGTTGGTTTCCATGAAAAAACAATGATGAGATTTTCTTATTTTGAAACGACTGAAAAGCATTTAAGAAAAATAAATAAATTCTTATCTCTTTTCTTGGGGAATAAATTATTTTGACTGAGTTACATATTTATTTTGTTTACTATTGAGAACAGTCATTATACTATTTCTCTATGATAATCCTATATTATTTCCTTTTCTAAATGGTCTTCAAGCAGAAGAAAATGAATCTTGCAAACTAAAAGTAGAAGGTCTATATATGGCCAATGCAAGTAGGATCTCTTGATAATAATTTCTTGGTGAGCAATTTCTCCTTTTTTTGTGGGGTGATCTGACTTTTATGAGTACAATTTAAAAGCATCTCCAAACTTGCACCATATTTTCTCTACTGATATTATTAAAAAACATATATAAAATATTATTGCTACGACATGTGTTTTGTTCTGCTGATGGCATGTGCTTAATGTGTCAATTGTTCAGCATTAGATTACATTTTTAAGTTATATTAATACTTGAAAATATACATAGGGTGATGTTTGAATTTGTAATGGGAGTCTATCATTAGATCCAATTTTTAAGTGATATTAAGGTTTGAAAATATATTTTGGAGAACGCTTTTGAATTTGTCAATGAAACTTATTTAGTAGATCCTTTTTTAAAGAATATTTGATAGTATCCTTTAAAGGGCGTTTTTGTAGTTCACGTTGATACAAAAAAATGTGACACCAAAGGTATTACAACTATTAATAAACATATCTAAATGGTGTGTGTTTACTAACATTAAGGACAATAATTTTCTGTTCAAAGCAAATCAATTCTCGGTTCTAGAAGTTTTGCGTATAATATGTTTATTATATCTTTTCTCTCTTGATTTCCATGGTTTAGGTGGTGAAATATTTTGGTTATTTACTTAACAATTTTATTTTCTATTTTCTCCTAAAATTGTATTATGGCCCGTTGAATTCATTTTATTGAAGAGTAATGATTATACCTGGTCATTGATCTATGCAGTTTTGATTCGTTTCACCATAGTTGTTCGATGACAAGTTTAAATAAATTCTATTTTCTCACCCGGTCTATATCTACAGTTTTTCTTCAAGAAGACTAGATGATACATATAGCCATTTGTTTTGTACTATCATCCTATAAAGTAGAGTAAGAATTTAAATACGTCTGTAAATGTTTTGATATAATATAATGAGAATTTGCATGTTATGCATTCTAATTAGAGAAGATTCTACCGATATTATTGTAAGATTCTGCAAATATTTTGATACCATACTGTGGTTTTCCTTAATATATAAACAATATTATGGTAAGATTTTATTTGCATATTTGTTTTATCTTGCTATTTATAATGCTACCATAATCGCCTTAACCAACTTAATTATTTAAATCATGGTTTGCAAAAAATAATACCATGTCAAGGTGGAATCATGATTGTCGTTTTCGTCTTCCTTCTACACCGAGTTTCAGTTTTTTAATTTTTTTAACCATAATCATTCATCTGTTTACGTAGTTGTAAATTTTTTACATTCTATTCTTTTTCATGTTTAAACTTTGTTTCAAATTTTTAGGTTGTAGTATAAAATAACTGGAAAAGGAAGTTTCATCCCTTGGCATCCAAGAGTTTATATTCAGGATGTGTTCAGTGCCTGCTAATGTGACGTCAAACACACTAATTATTCGAAGGTATTTTTCACTTTAAACTATATTAAAAAATTATTTGTTTGAAATAACTAGCCAAATATATAAAAGATTTAACTATTCCTTTTCCATTATAAATAAAACAAAATTGACATCCTAAGAAGAATTCTTTGAGCTTCTAAGTTGAATTTCATTACAATTATAGGTTGAGTGCATAATGCTTAAAGATAATGAAAAATTGTTATCGTTGGTTGCATTTTATGGTGCAAGACATGATAATATAAGAGCCGACATAAAGGGAGAAATTGCATCGGTCTTAGCCCATGATCGTTATTTCCTCTATATTTGCTGCTTCTATACGCATTTTAATTAATATGTTATATGTTTGTTATAATATTAGTTGTTACATATTTTAGTTTCTACACATCTTCTATTTACACTGCACAACGTGTTTTCTTCAATTTGTTATTCCTATATATCTTATTGATATTTGATAAACTAAAAATGTCCAGACACCTAGAAATTTTGTACTTGAAAAAAAAGCTCTTTACGAATATGGTTTTCTTACAGAAAGATATAAAAAGTCCAAACTTGAAACCAATTTTTATTTAAACATCTGCCACTGTTTTAGAATTATATGGATTTAACATTTGATTAAATTGATGTCTAATAAATATATTCACATTTCACATTTCAGATGGTTTACCCATATTCTGGATTGTGTAGATTGTTTGAAAAATCAAACGACTCCTATTAAACCTGCATAATTATGCATATGCCGTCAGTATTATATTAATTAATTCATGATAATGTAATGAGAGATGACTTAGATGTTTTGAGTGCTCACATAATATTTATCGTTCTCCTGCAAATAATGAACTAAATATTTATGTTAAACTATTTTCTTTAGGCACAAGGAAATATTTTCATACTTGTCTTCTTTAGAATGAGTAAATCTTGAAATTGATTTTTTTTTTTGCGAACATTGTTACTGTAAGTTTGTAATTTGAATAAATTTAGTAGTTGTAACTTTATATGTTAATATGTGGTAACTATAATTTTGTTAAAATGAAAAACATATTATATTTCTGTTAAAACTATATTCTCAAGAAATAAAGGTTTCCACCTATAAAAAATGCATTTTGGAATAATTTGAAGGCTATGTATTTACTAATTAAAAAAATTGTGCGTCGGTCCAGGGGCTAATGAATTCATATAATATTTCTTATTACGTCAGTTCAAATTATTATTTGATGTCATTATAATTTGAATACGAAATTAATATGGTGTGTTTGATTTGCAGAACTGTTATGGAAGAACATAGTTGCATATGTTTCTAATTATATTGGTACATGTAAATTGTTATGTATACATTATTCCATAGCATGAGTACTTTAATTTCTTTGACTTTTACAAATATAATATATGATTATATCGTTACCTAGCATTAACTTTATTCCCCACACAAGAATGATTTATTAATTTTGATGGCATAAAGGAAGCTTTAGGAATTTTCTTTCTATGCTAACAAATTTTACACTAACATTGCGGTTAAACTTACCTTATCTTGCGTTGAATGGAGACTAATTTACTTTTAAGAAATAAACTGAAAAAGTGAATATGATCTAATATACATGACTTTTTGTTATATTATATATCTGATTGATGAGGATACTCATGTTTACTAATCACCTTCATTTTTGTATTTGAGTTACAAATCAATTTATAACTCACATATGAAGGCAAGTATGACTCTTTATATTCATTCTACTTCTTAATGGTTGGGATTTGCATTGATGCTTATACAAAGGTATTGTACTCTTTGGAATTTACGTTGTGTTCATAAACTATATTGTTAATTGTTAGCATGCCAGGAACGTAGAGATTTTATGTGCATCTGAAGTTATAAGATTATGTACATTTATGGTATTTTTTCCTAAATTAGATGGTGCCTTTTTTTTCATAGTGAACTTCAGTATGAAATTTATAAGATGCAATCAGTAATTTTAAGCCTAGGAAGGTGGATGTAACAACCCGCAAATTCTGAACCAATTTAAAAAAATTATTTTAGAAAATTTTAATGAAATTTGAGAATATAAAATGATTTGTATTAAATAATAATGGTTAAAATTTATTTTAATTGAAGTTAAAACGAATAAATTTAATTTAAATATAAAAGGAGTTAGAAATAGCGCGGTAGTTTGAAAATTTAATTTTAAACTTTGATTGAATGTACAGGATTCAAAATAAATCAGAATTGAGTGAAACAAGAAATATTTAAATCTGTTTAATCATAGCTTTCTAACGAATCTGAAAAATTGAAATTTCGTTTTAAAAATCAAAAGTTATGGCTAGTTCAATTTTTAGAAGAGTCGCTGTAGAATTTAATTATAATATAATATATATATGGCCCAAAAGGCTACTTTTCACATACGAAGGAATTTGGACTCGAGACCACTTCCTTTGAGTCCGGAATGATGTTTCTGCATTGAAAAATAGTAAACGCTTATATATTTCGAGTTTCGGAAATTATTTGTTTAAAAATGTATTTTTAATATTAAATATATAGCCCTTGAAAATAGTTATTTTTCAAAAAGTGTCCGTTTTCGATGAAACCACTTTTGTTGGAACCGGAATATCAAATTATTGCTAGGTTTCAATTTTTAGAATTTTTCGAGTTAATATGTGAGTGTGGCAAAATAAACTGTGTTTTGTCAATTTCTGTCAAAAATTAATTGACTGAAAAATAGCCATTTTTCAAAAAGTCTCAGAGTTCGACGAAATAAAGTTTGTAAGGACCGTATCGTCATAAGAAAGCCAAAAATAATTTTTCTGGATTTTTCTGAGTTAGTATGTAGTCCCGGTAAAATTATTTGTACGGGAAAATTAAAAATAAAGGAATTAAATTTTAAAACTAAAAAACGGAGGCCAAGATGACCATTTGGGCTGACGGGACAGGTCCAGATGAGTCCGGAATGCGGGATAAAGTGTAGGAACGACAGTCGTTGGGCCTAAATCGGAGTTCGGACCAAAACAGGCTTTAACGGGCTAATTAAATTTTAAAATAATGATTAGGAAAACCTAATATTATATTATATAAACCCGATGCTACAGTACACGTTCTTCTCCGTTGAATTCAGCCGCAAGGAAACCCATTACTCTTCAAATCTTCAAACTCCGATTTCTCCCTCAATTCTCAACGAAAACCTTCGTATAAATACACGTTTCGAAGAGATTTTCGAGCTCTTTCTTCTCCGACAAGAATCACCACCTCTCATCGACCGTAGCCACCACCACAAGCCTCCAAAGCCGCGGCCTTTGCGCCCCCACCGTGCCACCCCCAAGCCATCGCACCTCCTCCAACTCCCGGTGAAGATAGCCCTCTCGTAGCTCTCCAATCTCCCGCAAACCGTTCGTAAAACCGTCGACTACAGCTCCCGAAATCCGAATTTGAAGTTTTGAACAAACTAAGGTAAATTATTTCAGATTTTGCGACGCTTTTAGGCGTTACCGCGGAAGTTGTTAAAAGCCAGAATTCTAATTTTTACATAAATTTCAAATTGAAATCTTTCAGATCCGTAACCGCCGTGACTCCAAACACGAGATCTGATTTAAACCACTTTCATTTCAGAATCAAGCAAGGTGAGAATTTATTTTTAATTTAATATTAATTAATTTAATTACTATTCTTTTGTTGTTTAATGTTGAATGGCGAATATGAATCGTTATGCGATGGATGTTATTCTATGTTGTGAATTCGATTTGTGTTTAGATGATATGATATTAGATATGCGGTTAAACCGCTAGATCTGAATTTATGATGTGATATTTATCATTTGTGGTGGAATTGGATATGAAAACGTTGGACGAGGAAGAAAATAAAAAGATGACAATTTTATGTTGATTAATAAAAAGATCATCTTTTTATATTGTAAATTAAAGATGACAATTTTATGTTGATTAATAAAAAGATAATCTTTTTATAGTGAAAATTTAAAGATGAAAACTTTATGATGTTAATAAAAAGATAATCTTTTTATAGTGAAAATTAAAAGATGAAAACTTTAGGATGTTAATAAAAAAAATCTTTTATATTGAAAATGTAAAAGATGAAATCTTGACAATGAAAATAAAAAGACGATCTTTTTATATTTAAAATAGAAAAGATTATATTTTTACATTGTAAAATAGAAAAGATTACATTTTTACATTGTAAAATAGAAAGGTTAATATTTTTACTTTGTAAAATAGTAAAGTTGATATTTTTACATCGTATAATAGTAAGGTCGATATTTTTACATTGTGAAATATAAAAACTGATATTTTTACATTATAAATATAAAAAGATGATATTTTTACGTTGTACATAAAAAGAAAATGTTTTTACATTGTATGAAATAAAACATATTTTATTATGGAATTTATGAATGAATTTTCATCGCATGAAATAAATAACATTTTTATACGTAATTTATGAATGATTTTCCATCGTATGAAATAAATAACATTTTTATATGTTATTTATGAATGAATTTTCATCGCATGAAATAAATAACATTTTTGTACGTCATTTATGAATGAATTCACACCGTATGAATAAAATTACATTTTTATACGTAATTTAAATGTGAATTTACATTGCATAACAAAAGTTACATTTTTATATGTAATTTATATATGAATTTGCACCGTATGACAAAAATTACATTTTTCTATGTAATTTAGATATGAATGATAACGGTAGAATGAAAATTACATTTTTACATGTAATTAAAATGTGAATTTACACTGTAGGATAAAAATTACATTTTTAGATGTAATTTAAATATGAATTTATGTCGCATGATAGGAGTTACATTTTTCTATGTAATTAAAATATGAATTTCCATCGCATGATAAAAATTACATTTTTCAATGTAATTTAAATTGATTTTGTGCCGCATGAGAAAAATTACATTTTTCTATGTAATTTAGATGTGAATTAGAACGGTAAAATAAAAATGACATTTTTCTATGTAATTTATATATGAGTTATAACGGTATGATAAAGATTACATTTTTCAATGAAATTAGAATATGAATTTGTATTGTATTATAACAATTACATTTCTTTATGTAATTGGGACATGAATTTACAATGTAAAATAAAATTTACATTTTTATGTGTAGTAAGAAATTGAGAATTCGCATTGATATTAAAATAAAACTTTTGTTAAAGACATTGCATTAGAATAAAAAGATAATTTTTGTCGCTTTTTCTTTTTAGAATTAAAAAAACATATTTTGTCACCTTTTCTTTTTAGTATGAAAAGGGTCATTTTTATCGCTTCTTCTTTTTTACATTAAAAGAACATTTTTATGTCATGTTTCTTTTTAGCATTATGTAACACCCCACCTCCGCCAGGGTGGCTCTTGCAAGCACTCTGACTTTGGAGGGGTGTTTGAATCAGGTAAACATGCATAATGATATATCAAGGCAGAACATAACATATGTATATATGTAAACAGAGTAAATAAGATAAGTAAAACAACGGAAGATTTCAAACTATTTCAAAACAAGTCTGGTACAACATAATGTCAACTTTACAAATAAACAAGTCTAGATAAAAACAACATCAACTGAAAAACTGAAATACATAAGTACTATCCCCAAAATAAGTGATAACCATAGCTAGCTTCATGTCAAAACCGTACATGAGCTAAAATCCCTCAAGCAAGCAATCCGAAATCCAAGCTAAGCTCCAATATTCCCACCCTGAGAATCTGGGGGGGGGGGGGGGGGGGGGAACGGAAGAAAAGAGACGAAAGAAAACAGGTCAGTCAAAAAGACTGAGTAAGCCCTACTACCATCAGTCTATAAACTAATAAAGTTAACTGACATGATGAAAACTGAGATGAGCATAAGGATAACTACATACTGGCATGATAGATAAAAGGTGTCATCGCATAATCAGGGTTAAGGTTTTTGTACCACAGGTGTACTAGCAAACTAACATGATTTGAATAAACAAGTATTGATCCCATGGCCCAAGCTTTGGCCCAATAACATGAAGTGACCCTAATACGAGGTCCAATAACATGAAGTGACCCTAATACGAGGTCCAATAACATGAAGTGACCCTAATACGAGGTCCAATAACATGAAGTGACCCTAATACGAGGTCCAACCAAACGGTCTAGTCGATCGGCTCCCTATAAGCCTAACTCGTCACGTGTTGGTGTCAATATGGCCTAAACATGATTGTAGTCGGACTGTGCTGGGTCCACCCTTCGGGTGTATCAAGCCCTAGGGTGTCAACCCCTGGACACCATAAACATGAGTGCACAGTCTCGATCTACTGGTACCCATGGGTGACTTCTCCAAATACGGACTACGTGCACGACCATAGTCCGTCCGGAACTACATCGGCGTACCACCCGGCCGTCGTTTTTGGTCGCTTATACCAGTCCAGTAATCGTGCCCCACCCTAGCCTAGTCCCTAGGGTCATGATGATACAAACTTGGGATTACTGCTGGAGTGGACCCCCTTTGCTAGGATTTTCTAGTGGGTTAAGTACGGTTTAACCCTTTTACTAATCATGGATTAACTTGGTTAAGTGTAACGATGGGTTCACGACTTAACCCCGATTAATCCACCAAGTCCAAATTGGTTAAGTATTAAGTGGACCATGACTTAACCCTAATCATGAGGCATTAATTAATTAATGTTCCTTAACCTCTCACATTAGACTTTGTTGCGGTTACTAGTTAAGCCGGTCGGTTCCGGGTAGCTTTACACCACAACTTGGTCTAACCTCGGGTTCAAGGTACAACATGACCAACTTCTCACATTGGGTCCTATTGTTTGTAGCAACTAGTTAAGCCGGTCGGTTCCGGGTAGTTTTACGCTACAAACTCAACCCAACCTCGAGTTGGCCACACTTATATTTTCTAAGTGTCATGTCCATTATGTTTCCAAAACATATTACAAGTTTTTTTTTCAAGAATTTGGGTAGACCTAACTTAATAGGTAAATTCCCAATGGGTAGACCTAACTTAATAGGTAAATTCCCAATCTTATGTTTTCATGTCTTTTAAGTTTACCCAACCCCAAACGCAATCCCATCGCTTACATAATCGCAATAGCGCATAAAGGATAGAAAGAGGGAACTTGGCATAAAGATGACAAAAGGTGTTGAAGCCACAAGTTTAACATGGTGGCATATGAAATGTACATATGTTCATATACTCACATATTGCGTCATTAGGCCTCAAAAGTATGCATAAAACCAAACTTAGCATATAAGTGATACATGGTGATAAATGACATGTAGAAATGGCCATAAGTTCGAATTTAGCCTCATATGCAAGTTATCATAAGGGATATGATAACTTACATGTTGCCAAAATGCAACCTTTAGCATAAAGCTTGAAGCTTTAGGTTCATATACTCAAGGTAAGCTTGCATAGCATGATAACATGAGTAAAATGATCAACCCAAACTTGCATAACATAACATGGCAAACTTGCATATCATAACATAGCAAACTTGCATAACATAACATGGCTAACTTGCATATCATAACATATCAAACTTGCATAACATAACATGGCTAACTTGCATATCATAACATATCAAACTTGCATAACATAACATGACAAACTTGCATAGCATAACATGATTACTTGCATATCATAATGATCAAACACAACTTGCATCATTTATTAACTTTAGAGTTTAAAAAGAAGGTAAAAGGGCTTAAAAATTTTTATGAAGACATAGATATATTAATAGATTGAGACAAGCCCTTATGAAATCAAATAAACCCAATATGAAAGCTCCAAATCAATAAAAACCCTTGTTTTATGATGTAAATATGGAAACTTGACTTGAATGCAAGCTAAGAACACTCATACAAGCTTGAAAACACTTGTATGCATTGAAAATCTCTCATAGAAATAACTTAGAAATTTTATGAAGAGAGTGGAGGCCATGAGAGGAATAATTTTGCCATAGTTTAGTTGTAGGGTTGAATAATGATGATTTAGGGTTAGGTTAGGGGCTTATTTATAGAGATTAGGATTAGTTTCAACCTTAGGATTAAACCCTAATTCCAATCTCAGCCCTTAAAACCGAATCTGGCCCCAAAACCTAACCAAAACCCCAAAATGGTGCACCAGGCAAAACTGCCTGGCTGAACCAAGTCGACAGGGCTGTCGACTTGGGTCCAACCAAGTCGACTGCCAAGTCGACAGGCCTGTCGACTTGGTTGGCTTGGCGGAGAATTTCCCGCCTAGCCTTCCAGGCCCGAAATTCGAAATTTGAACTTGAAATTCAAATCTGTTTTGAACTTGAAATTTTCTGAAAACTTCATTGGGCCTTAATCGGGTCATACGGACTTCCATTTTCGAAAACTCAGACTCTATTTCGCGTATTTTTTCGAGACGAACGCAATGGCATAGCCCGTTTCCCTTGATTCAGATTTATAAATTAAATTCTGCCTCGATTTATGTTATAACAGGTTATTGAAAATACGGGTTGTTACATTCTCCCCTCCTTAAAGGATTTCGTCCCCGAAATCTTCAAGTTAGGAAGAACGTATCCTACCATCCAACATCCATCTACTCAAAACATCATCCACGAGCAATCATTGTCCTTACAAGATTCTAAATGTTGTATGAACATATGCAAAGGTGTGTGTATATGTACTTATCTAATGCAAATATCATCAATGCAAATTATGTTAGTGAAATGAATCCATATGTATGCAATTCCTAACATAATGTATAACATCTATATGTGTGCACATAACATACATCCATATGCAACATCCATGTAATAACACAAAAATTTTCATCCATGAATAAGCGTAAACACTCATGCATATGCAATATGAGGAGTGTGTGAGCCGATCTAGTGCCTAATGTGTATAATGCATCCACGAGTAACCACTTGCAAACACTTGCAACCACTTGCAAACATCAAGCATAACATGTTTCAAACACATGTTTCATCCAAAGGGTTTCTACCTAAGGTTCTCATGACAAGATTAACACGATATAGATAGCAAAAGAAAGATATGCTACAAAGAGATCGGGAAGATAAGCAAGATATACTCCTTTTGGATTACAAGAAATCCCTTCCTAACCCAACCCATATTCTATAAAAGCCCAAAAGGTTTAGTCAACCTAACGGACCCCTTTAAACCTTGACATGTATTACTAACCGATGAGTCACACCCCCTTATGGAGTTTACAACAGAAATGGGATCGAGAACGGGACCGAGAGGATATATGTAAAAGATAACATGCAAGTAAGTTCCACCAGAAAACAAGGATCAAGGATATACTCTTAGAAAGAGATATGATGCGCGTATCTAGCCTTCAGTCTTCTAAGTCACGTTTCCTTGAGCTTGACTCCACTATGTTTTGATCGTCTTTTACCTCATGATTTCTTGGCTTCTTTACTCTTATTTCCCAATATGAGTTGGAACCCATTTCATTGTCGCCTCTCGTCTTCCTCTTTCACTTACTCTTCTATCATTCTTGGCTTAAACATAACTATGACCTCATGGTTTCATGCAAGCTCCCCAAAATTCACCAGTGAATCCTGGATCTCGTTTACTTACTATAAAGTATTCCACACAGCATAACTTTTCTTGGAAATACCAATCCACGTTGCCAATTGCTCTTACTAATGTGATTTTCTATAACTCATGCTTGAACGAAATGAACCATCCGCCTGCGAATGATAGGCCGTACTTAGATTCAGTTGCTTGCCCATGACTTCCCGTAGACTATCCCAAAACTGGCTAGTGAAGATTGAGTCATGGTTACTAACTATACTTTAGGGAACCTCGTGCAACCGCTTTATTTCTTGAAAGTAAACTATCGCTAGCTATGATGCAGTCCTTTCGCTCTTTACCGGAGTGAAATGAGCACTCTTCGTGAGTCTACCTACTATGACCCACATGCTCATATTCCCTTTCCTTGATCTAGGCAGTCCATCCACGAAATCCTTCGTGACGCTTTACTACTTCCATTGCGGGGACCTCCAATGGATGTAATAGCCCACCGGGCTTTTTATGACTCGGCCTTAATCTGTTGGCACAACATGCACCTTGGGACAAACTCGGCCACCTCCTCAAGTGATGTGCATCTTCAAGAGCCTTCTTTCTCTCATTGCGTCTTAGCCATCCCTTGTCATCTATAGCGAGGTGTTTTAACATCTCGCCTCGAATCAACTTGTCCATGATCTCGACTAACTGCGGGTCTTCTTTCTGTGAAGTCCCTACTTGATCCAGAAGGGTAGGTCTAAGCTCAAGGGAAGCTAACTAATTAATTAAACTGAGAAAGCTTCTTACTTCACTTGTCCTCGTCGGAGCTTTCCGGTCTTGAACCGCGACCACTTTAGCGGGATCCACCGCTAAGCCTTACTTAGAAACTATGTGCCCAAGAAATCTAACTTCTTTTCTCCAAAATGACATTTGGAGGACTTAGCTTCCAACTGATGGGCTCTAAGCGTATCCATCACCTTCACGAGATGCCTTGCGTGCTCTTCCTCATCCTTAGAGAAGATCAGAATATCATCTACGAAGACCACGACAAACTTGTTCAAGAACTCCTTGAACACCCTACTCATCAAGTCCACGAAGTAGGCGGGTGCATTAGTCAAACCGAATGGCATGACCAGCCATTCTAGGAATCCATCTGGAGTTCTGAACGCAGTTTTGTCTATACTATCCTCAGCTACTCTGAGCTGATGGAATCCAGTAGCAAGATCAAGAGAAAACAGATGTTCCTACAAGCTGATCAAACAAATCATCAATCCTTGGTAATGGTTGTCTATTCTTCTTGTTCTACTCACGATAATCAACACACGGGCGAAGCGAACTGTCCACATTAGTAGCGAATACTACTAGAGCACCTTCCTCGGAAATGCTTCATCGAATGAAGTTCTTCTCAAGCAACTCCTTCACTTGCTTACTTAGCTCCCGTCTTTCACGCGGAGCCATGTGCCGAACGGGCAAAGAAACCAGCTTTGCATTATCCACCAGATAAATGCAGAAATTAAACTCGCGTTTAGGGGTAACCCCTTCACTTCACCCAAGATATCAGGATATTCTCGGACCACCCTCATAGATTGCAAACTATCAATAGACGAATTGAGGGATTCAAGATAACACAACATGCCGGGACTCATAGGGTTACCAGAAAATTTTTTTTTTTTTTTTTTTTAGGGTATTACCGAGGCAAGTCATGAGCCTCACAACCCTATGCTCAAAAATCAAGGATGGCTCCAAAACTGGACAACCAATTCATGCCCAAAATCAACCCATACACCATGAAACCGAGAATATAAGCATCACACGAGAACTCTACACTCAAGATAGAGATTTTCAAATCCACGTAGATAATAGACAAATGGGCGTAAACCCCAATTGGATTTGAAACACACACGGGATCATAAACTAGACTAGTACTTAGGTGCAAACTTTCAACTAGATCAGATGAAACAACTATGCGATGCGCCAAAATCAAACAAAGTACAAACAGGAAAATCAGAAATGTAAACAAGACTTTTAACAGAAACACTACCTCGATCATAAGCTGGAAGAACGATGTTGAGGGGATGAACTCGCCCTTCAGACGGTCTTGCACACTGAGTCTGACCTTGCCCTTGCTTCTTCGGGCAATCTTTGATGAAATGTCCAGTCTCACCGCAGAAAAAGCATTCACCATTCTTCCTTTTCCTCTTCTTACAATCCTTAATAAGATGAGTCGAACTTCCACAAGTAAAGCACTTCTTTTCCTTTTTATCTTTAGACTTCTCCTCTTTCTTTTTCATTTCCTTTTTGGGCCCCGTTTTCTTGTTTTGAGACTCATTCACCTTGATTTCCTTCTTGTCACTCCTATTCTCTTCATTGAGTAGGGCCACATTCACCAAACTCTCGAAGGTCGCTCCGATGGGTATATGAGATATGGCCAAACCGCGCAATGGCTCGTTTAGTCCTAGAGCAAAGTGCATGGCCTTCTTCTGAGCTGTGTTAACCAAGTCTAAACCGAACCGAGCAAGTTGATTAAACTTATCCACGTATTCCCTAATGGTCATGTCCCCTTGCTTTAGTGATAGGAACCTCTCCATCTGAAGGTTCTCCTCTGCTGACGATAAAAACCTCAGTCCAAACCTTCTTTTAAACTCATCCCAAGTCTCAATTGGTCTAGTAGTGGTGGTGACTACCCACCAATAAGCAGCTTCCCCTTTCAATAACCATACCGCCAACAGAACTTTCCTACGATCTTCTATATCTAAGATAACAAAGAGGTTTTCAGTTTCCTTTAACCAGTTTCTTGCCTCAACAGAAGTCTCCATCCCAACAAATTTCTTGCAACCCATCGCCTTAAAGTCTTTGCAAATCTCCGTGAAATCCTCTTGTGGATGCTAAGGGGAAGGAGGAAGAGGAACCTCAGTGACAGGAGGAGGAGGAACATTAACTACCGGAGGAGGAGGAGGAGGAACATCGGCGGGGCCGGCTTCGGTCGCCCTAGCCTCCAAAAGTCTCCTATACCAAACAGGTACGTGTACTCCCTCCGGAATAGCAAAGTTATCAGCCATACTGAAAACGAAGAAAAAAGATAGATTCAGAATGGAGAAAAACGAAGGAATTTTTGCTAATGGCTTTTTGGGAAATAGCCTTTAAAATAAACTAGACTTTTCTTTGGAAAATACTTTATACTTGGTTTTGAAAATAGTTTTCCAAAAGTTTTAAAAACCTTTTTGTTCCTTCTCGTAAACCATACGCTCTGATACCAAATGTAACACCCCACCTCCGCCAGGGTGGCTCTTGCAAGCACTCTGACTTTGGAGGGGTGTTTGAATCAGGTAAACATGCATAATGATATATCAAGGCAGAACATAACATATGTATATATGTAAACAGAGTAAATAAGATAAGTAAAACAACGGAAGATTTCAAACTATTTCAAAACAAGTCTGGTACAACATAATGTCAACTTTCCAAATAAACAAGTCTAGATAAAAATAACATCAACTGAAAAACTGGAATACATAAGTATTATCCCCAAAATAAGTGATAACCATAGCTAGCTTCATGTCAAAACCGTACATGAGCTAAAATCCCTCAAGCAAGCGATCCGAAATCCAAGCTAAGCTCCAATATTCCCACCCTGAGAACCTGGGGGGGGGGGGAACGGAAGAAAAGAGGCGAAAGAAAACAGGTCAGTCAAAAAGACTGAGTAAGCCCTACTACCATCAGTCTATAAACTAATAAAGTTAACTGACATGATGAAAACTGAGATGAGCATAAGGATAACTACATAGTCAGGGTTAAGGTGTCATCGCATAATCAGGGTTAAGGTTTTTGTACCATAGGTGTACTAGCAAACTAACATGATTTGAATAAACAAGTATTGATCCCTTAGCCCAAGCTTTGGCCCAATAACATGAAGTGACCCTAATACGAGGTCCAATAACATGAAGTGACCCTAATACGAGGTCCAATAACATGAAGTGACCCTAATACGAGGTCCAATAACATGAAGTGACCCTAATACGAGGTCCAACCAAACGGTCTAGTCGATCGGCTCCCTATAAGCCTAACTCGTCACGTGTTGGTGTCAATACGGCCTAAACATGATTGTAGTCGGACCGTGCTGGGTCCACCCTTCGGGTGTATCAAGCCCTAGGGTGTCAACCCCTGGACACCATAAACATGAGTGCACAGTCTCGATCTACTGGTACCCATGGGTGACTTCTCCAAATACGGACTACGTGCACGACCATAGTCCGTCCAGAACTACATCGGCGTACCACTCGGCCGTCGTTTTTGGTCGCTTATACCAGTCCAGTAATCGTGCCCCACCCTAGCCTAGTCCCTAGGGTCATGATGATACAAACTTGGGATTACTGCTGGAGTGGACACCCTTTGCTAGGATTTTCTAGTGGGTTAAGTACGGTTTAACCCTTTTACTAATCATGGATTAACTTGGTTAAGTGTAACGATGGGTTCACGACTTAACCCCGATTAATCCACCAAGTCCAAATTGGTTAAGTATTAAGTGGACCATGACTTAACCCTAGTCATGAGGCATTAATTAATTAATGTGCCTTAACCTCTCACATTAGACTTTGTTGCGGTTACTAGTTAAGCCGGTCGGTTCTGGGTAGCTTTACACCACAACTTGGTCTAACCTCGGGTTCAAGGTACAACATGACCAACTTCTCACATTGGGTCCTATTGTTTGTAGCAACTAGTTAAGCCGGTCGGTTCCAGGTAGTTTTACGCTACAAACTCAACCCAACCTCGAGTTGGCCACACTTATATTTTCTAAGTGTCATGTCCATTATGTTTCCAAAACATATTACAAGTTTTTTTTTCAAGAATTTGGGTAGACCTAACTTAATAGGTAAATTCCCAATGGGTAGACCTAACTTAATAGGTAAATTCCCAATCTTATGTTTTCATGTCTTTTAAGTTTACCCAACCCCAAATGCAATCCCATCGCTTACATAATCGCAATAGCGCATAAAGGATAGAATGAGGGAACTTGGCATAAAGATGACAAAAGGTGTTGAAGCCACAAGTTTAACATGGTGGCATATGAAATGTACATATGTTCATATACTCGCATATTGCGTCATTAGGCCTCAAAAGTATGCATAAAACCAAACTTAGCATATAAGTGATACATGGTGATAAATGACATGTAGAAATGGCCATAAGTTCGCATTTAGCCTCATATGCAAGTTATCATAAGGGATATGATAACTTACATGTTGCCAAAATGCAACCTTTAGCATAAAGCTTTAGGTTCATATACTCAAGGTAAGCTTGCATAGCATGATAACATGAGTAAAATGATCAACCCAAACTTGCATAACATAACATGGCAAACTTGCATATCATAACATAGCAAACTTGCATAACATAACATGGCTAACTTGCATATCATAACATATCAAACTTGCATAACATAACATGGCTAACTTGCATATCATAACATATCAAACTTGCATAACATAACATGACAAACTTGCATAGCATAACATGATTACTTGCATATCATAATGATCAAACACAACTTGCATCATTTATTAACTTTAGAGTTTAAAAAGAAGGTAAAAGGGCTTACAAATTCTTATGAAGACACAAATATAATAATAGATTGAGACAAGCCCTTATGAAATCAAATAAACCCAATATGAAATCTCCAAATCAATAAAAACCCTTGCTTTATGATGTAAATATGGAAACTTGACTTGAATGCAAGCTAAGAACACTCATACAAGCTTGAAAACACTTGTATGCATTGAAAATCTCTCATAGAAATAACTTAGAAATTTTATGAAGAGAGTGGAGGCCATGAGAGGAATAATTTTGCCATAGTTTAGTTGTAGGGTTGAATAATGATGATTTAGGGTTAGGTTAGGGGCTTATTTATAGAGACTAGGATTAGTTTCAACCTTAGGATTAAACCCTAATTCCAATCTCAGCCCTTAAAACCGAATCTGGCCCCAAAACCTAACCAAAACCCCAAAATGGTGCACCAGGCAAAACTACCCGGCTGAACCAAGTCGACAGCCAAGTCGACAGGGCTGTCGACTTGGGTCGAACCAAGTCGACTGCCAAGTCGATAGGCCTGTCGACTTGGTTGGCTTGGCGGGGAATTTCCCGCCTAGCCTTCTAGGCCCGAAATTCGAAATTTGAACTTGAAATTCAAATCTGTTTTGAACTTGAAATTTTCCGAAAACTTCATTGGGCCTTAATCGGGTCATACGGACTCCGATTTTCGAAAACTCGGACTCTATTTCGCGTATTTTTCCGAGACGAACGCAATGGCATAGCCCGTTTCCCCTGATTCAGATTTATAAATTAAATTCTGCCTCGATTTACGTTATAACAGGTTATTGAAAATACGGGATGTTACACATTAAAAGAAGCATTTTTGTTGTTTTTCTTTTTAGAAATAAAAAGAACATTTTGCTTTCATTTCTTTATGTTGAATATTTTATCGTCATTATTGAATGTGGTAAAAATAGAATTGTTAATGTTGAATATTTTATTGTCATTTTGAATGCGGTGAAAATAGAATGGTTAATGTTGTCATTTTTATCGACATTTTTAGGGCGATAAAAATAGACAATGTTAGTGATTCATTTTTATCGACATTTTAGTGCGATAAAAATAGACAATGTTAGTGATGCATTTTATCGACATTTTTGGTGCGATAAAAAGAATATATTTTTGTGTTACATTTTTTTGTCTTTCTAGAGACAATAAAAAGAATAGAATTAAAGAATTACATTTTTATGTAAAATTGCTTTCATTGAAAAGAATAAATATAGAAGATGAGATTTTTTATTTGTTAATAATAAACAATGAAAAGGGGGACATTTACATTTTGATGTAAATAAACAATAATAAAAAAAATTACATTCAAAATGTAAGTTAGAAATAAAAGGATTGTTTGCATTCTACGATGCAAACGAAATGTAGAAAATAGAAAATACATTTTTATTTGCATCCTATCATGCAAATAAAATAAAGAGATAAAATTTCATTTGTTGTTTGCAACTTTAGTTGCAAACAAACAAGAAGAATAAAAATTACATTTTGTTTGCAAATTTAGATGCAAACAAATTTATTAAAAACAAAAGATACATTTTGGTTGCATGTTTTAAATGTGAACAAAGCATTAAAATAAAAGTTACATTTTTATTTATTTATTTACTTCACTTGATGTAAATAAACGTAAAATAAAGAGTTGTTCTTTTATTTACATTTCTTGATGTAAATAAAACTAGAAATTTAATATTACACTTTTATTTGCTTTACTCAACGCAAATAAAACAGGAGAATAAAAGAGATATTTTCATTTGCAATCCTTAATGCAAATAAATTATGAAATGAAAAGTTACAAATTTTATTTACATTCTTCTATGTAAATGTTAGCCCACTTTGTGAACTAGGCAACATAAAGTCGAGATGTAAAGCATTGAAGAACTTAGAAAGCATAATAGCGGATTGGACCGGAGAGATGCTGCTATTCGGATCGGAGAGCTGTGGCTATTCGGATTGGAGCGGAGTAAAATGGGTAAGGACTTAGTCTCAGCTTAGTTCGGGTCGGATCGGATGCCCCGATCTGAAACCCCCCTACACGCTCCTCCGAACCGAACTCATATTCCATATCATATCCCCCCACGATCGCCTGAATATTCGGAGTGGTTATGACTAGTTCCTACCCACGATAATCTCTACTCTGATGCGCTGTCAGCACTGGAGTCCATCGGAACCCGAGGATGATGGGATGGAAGACACGTGGCTCCGACCCGGATTGGATTCTGAGCAAATTTTCACCTATAAATACCTCGCCTAGAGACAATTAAAGGGATCTTCTTTTTGGCACTTTGAGAGTTCAAACACTTTCATAAACCGAATTCCAGCACTCCCAGATAATCCAAATCGTCTTTCAACATTTGTTTTGAGACAATTGAATGAATGTATGTGAGCTGTGAGTGAAATTGAGTGAATATCTCATTGTAATTGCAACTATATCATCGAGAATAGTGATTGATAAGTGGACGTAGGCTTTTCAACGCTGAACCACTATAAATACTGTGTCTCCATTTTACTTTTGATCTTATTTTATTTCGATTTCAGTCAATTTGGGTGTTAGAACCACTTTTTATTCTAACATTTTGGTGCTTTCACTGAGAATCATCTGAATTCTCTGTTTTTCGGATTATCATTCTACGTTTTGGACCGTTGAGTTCAAAGAAGTTAATCCTCAAACTTCGACGCTCTTGAATACTTGTTGATTGATTGTTGAAGAACTATGGCCAAAGGAAAAGGCAAGGAAGTTCAAACCAGTCGAGGGAACGGAGTTGGTGAAGATCAGCAAAATGCGGTTGTGACAAGGTCTCGTGGGCAGTGCTCGGCAGTGGATCGGACCGATACAGGAAATCCGAACCGCACTCAAGGGGAGAGCTCCGATCCGATCCGAGTTGGAGAATCTGAAGCAGTGCACTCCCCCAACCTGAACCGACCCGAACAAATCGCACTACACCGATCCGACATGGCTTCCCAGCTCCGACCCGAACAGGTCTCCCAGCTCCGACCCAACCTGATTGCCCATCTCCGATCCGATCCGTCACTTGGTGATGTTGGAACCTCTACTTGAGCCCCTCCAAATGCTCCGACTCCAGCCACCAGGGTCAATGATCAGGTCAATCCATCTGCGCCCATTACTCAAGGAGATTTTTCGCGCCTACTTGACATGCTTGAGAGTACTAAGGAGGCTATGAAAATCCACGAGCGCACCAATCTCATGATGTAAGAAAACATGAGACTCATGAGTAGGGAAATTAGCGAACTCCGTAGACAGAGAACCCCATCCCCGGTTCGTCGCACACCAATGGATCAGTCTTCTTCTTCCGAGGAAGAATGGCCCCGTGAAAGAAGGCCGCTCGAACGACCTCAGAATTTGGAGCAGCTGACGTTCGGATCTTTGGGGTCCCGCGAGGACGCTGCACGAGTACTAGGACCCAATGATCCAAGCTTGAGAGAGCTTATGTTGTTACCGATGCAGGGATCCCATGTATTACCTAGAGACCCTAACCTTACCAATCCCACTCAGGGACAAATGCTCCAGCCCCTTCTTCCCGAGATCGACCGGGAGCGTAGGGAACGAAGCAGAGCAGAAGCGGCTCGAAGAAGGAGGGCATCCCCTGATCAGGAGCCCAGAGGAAACCCAAACATCAGAAGGAGGGCATCTCCTGATCAAGAGCCCAGAGGGAACCCGGATACCAGAGCAAGGGAGCCTGAACGACCCCTGACCAACGCTGACGTGTGGGCAATGGTACGCCAGATCATGTCCGAAAGCCGGAACTACACCAATGAAGATTATGGCATTGAGCGAAGCCACACTCCCTTCACTGACGACATCCTCAACTTTCAGTTTCCCCGACGTTTTAACCTATTGCAGATGGACAAGTACAATGGGAGAACCGATCCGGGACAACATTTGATGCGATACTCATGGCTCATGAATGCTGCTGCTGCCCCTGACGCAGTGAAGTGTAAAGCCTTCCTGATCTATTTAGAAGATGTGGCACTGCTATGGTATACCCGACTTCCCCCTCGGTCGATATCGAATTTTAGGGAATTGAGCGAACGTTTTATGAATCAGTTCCGACTCCATACCCGAAAGTTTAAGAGTGTTATTGAATTATTAAGAATTAAGCAGGCGCCGGGAGAGTCTTTGAGGTCATATCTCGACCGTTTTAACTTAGCTGTGACAGAAGTCAGTGACCCGCATGAGCCCACCATCTTGATGGCTTTGATGGAAGGAGTCGATCCTGATTCCGAGTTTGGAGATTATCTTTCTGGGAAGCCACCTCTCACGAGAGAGTTATTCTACGAAAAGGCCGATATTCAGTTAATACGAGAGGAGGCAAGGGCAAACCAAAAGAGAAAGTCTGGAGCGGCTTCAAAAGAAAATGTTCAGAGTAATGTCGCCGTGAAGCAGTTTGGAGAAAGTTCCAGAAAAGTTGAGGTGAATGTGGGAAACAAGAGTGGAAACGACAATAATGGAAACGAGGGCAACAACAACAACCGTAACGCGAATGGTAACAGAAGAAATAGAAATAGAGGAAATGATCCTAACAAAAGACCCCGGTTCCAGACTTATGAGAATTATACACCGCTGAACGACACTCTGGAGAACATTTACTTGGATACATACAATGTTTTGCTGTACAAAAGACCGCCACCTCGAGACTCAACGGAGAAAGAAATCGCAACTGGAAAGTTTTGTTTGTTTCATGGAACTCACGGACATTCAACAAATGAATGTCGACATTTGAGATATCTGATTGAAAAGTTGCTGCGCGAAGGAAAATTGGATGAATATAAGGCTGCGCCAAGAGACAGGGGGCAAGGAGAACAGGCTCCGAACCAGATCAAATCTGCTCCCAAGCCTACAGCGCAGCAGAAAGGCAAGGGAATTGTTATCAACACCATAGTGGGTGGAGCCCACCCAGCGATTCACAGTTTCAGAGCAATGGATCAATATGTAAATGCAGCTAAGCACGTAGATGTCGATGAATGTGATGATTTGGAAGATATCTCCCCTGTAAAACAACAGAGGACAATGTTAGATGATGTGGTATTCTGCAGCAGAGACAATACCGGAATCCAGTAACCCACCGACGATCCGTTGGTCATTACCACCACCATTGGACCGGCATTGGTTCATAAGGTGCTAGTAGACAACGGAAGCTCTGTTAATATTTTATTTAAAAAATCATTCGATCAGATGAAGCTTGAGTCTGAAGATTTGAAGCCATGCGAAGGTTGGATTCGAGGCTTCAACGGAGCATCGACAGCTCCGATGGGGTATATAGAATTGCCCGTAACGCTGGGGCAAGGGGAACGCCAAAGAGTACGGATGCTTCAATTCATAGTATTGGACGTAGATTCGCCTTACAACGCATTTTTGGGAAGGCCTGCCCTTGCAGAATTCAGGGCTTGCATCGCCCCTTGGTGTTTATTGCTTAAGTTCCCAACTGAAGCGAGAACAGGAGTAGTGAGAGGAGATCAAGTCTCCGGTCGGGCTTGCTATGTTGCCGAATTAAAGATGTTGATGAAGGGACTCAACATTGAGAGTAAAGGTGCCTCGCCTCCTCCAAAGGAGGGTTCGGCGTAGCAATTAGAGGGATCGGCCTCGAAGGAGTTGCCAAAAGGAACGCCCGAAGACTTGGATCCCAGAAAAGATGAGGAACCAGAGGCTAGAAATGCAACTCCTAACGAAGCGACAGTGGACATACCCATTGACGAAGCTGATCCAATAAGAGTTTTGAAGATTGGATCCCAGTTGGATCCACGTCGAGCCAAAGAACTAACTAACTTCCTGAAGGCAAACTTGGACGTGTTTGCCTGGACCCACGCCGACATGTGTGGGATATCGCCATCCGTCATAAGTCATTCACTAAATATAAACCCGAAACACCCGCCTGTAAAGCAAAAGAGACGTATGTTGGGCCCAGAGAGGTCGGCAGCTCTGAAAGAAGAAGCGGAGAAGCTGAAACAGAACGGATTTATTAGAGATTCGACATATCCCGACTGGATATCGAATCCCGTCTTAGTAAAGAAGCCGAACGGAAAGTGGCGGACTTGCATTGATTTCTCAGATTTGAACAAAGCTTGCCCAAAAGATAGCTTCCCACTCCCCAGAATTAACCAGCTTGTAGATTCGACAGCGGACACGAACTTCTTTCCTTCATGGACGCATATTCCGGGTACAACCAAATTCCTATGCACGTGCCAGATCAAGAACACACGAGCTTCATTACAAATTTGAGGTTATACTGTTACGTGGTCATGCCGTTCGGATTGAAAAACACTGGAGCCACTTATCAGCGCTTGGTGAACAGGATGTTTTATAATCAAATAGGGAAGACTATGGAAGTTTATGTGGATGATATGCTTGTCAAATCGAAACAGTCCTCCAGCAATACGCAAGACTTGGCAGAAATGTTCGGTATCCTACGAAAGTATCGGATGAAGTTGAATCCTTTAAAATGTTCATTTGGAGTGGCATCGGGAAAGTTTCTAGGCTTCATTGTGAGCTCCCGAGGGATTGAAATCAATCCCAGCCAAATAGCAGCGATTAGAAACATTGAAGAACCAAGGAGAATCAAAGATGTCCAAAGTCTTGCAGGGAAAGTAGCCGCGTTGAGTAGATTTATCTGCAAAGCAACGGACAAGTGCGTCCCATTTTTGACTTGATAAAAAGGGGAAAGAAAAACTTCGAATGGACTCCGGATTGTGTCGAGGCCTTTCGAAATCTATTGGAATTGCTAGAAAAACCACCGATTTTGTCAAAGCTAGTGGATCATGAAGAGTTATTTTTTTACTTTGCAGTTTCGGCTCACGCTGTTAGCACAGCCTTGGTCCGAGAAGAAGACAAAGTGCAAAGGCCAGTATATTATGTAAGCAAGAAATTGGCAGCGGCAGAACGCAACTACCCAAAGATTGAGAAGCTCGCTTACAACCTCCTAATCGCCTCCCGAAAACTTCGTCACTATTTCCAAGCTCACCCAATAACCATATACACTGACCATCCTCTGAGGTAGGTGTTGCAGAGACCCGAAGCATTGGGACGATTGATCAAATGGAATATTGAATTAAGTCAGTTTGATTTAAATTTTCAGCTGCGGAGGTCGATCAGGGGGCAAGCTCTGGCAGACTTTATAGCAGAGTTCACAATCCCAGAGGAGGAAATAATCGATGATAGAGTGGTCAAGTCCGAAGATGAGTTAAAATTAGATCCATGGAAGCTGTACACAGACGGAGCCAAGAACGACCGAAGGTCTGGAGCTGGAATCGTCTTAGTCACTCCTGAAGGATGGTCGTTATATTACGCTCTACGATTAGAATTTTCGGCGACTAACAATGACTCTGAATATGAAGCCCTGATTGCCGGGCTGAAGCTTGCTAAAGACCTCGGAGTAAAAACATTAGATATATTCTGCGACTCCAAAATCGTTGTTTGCCAAGTGCGAAAGGAGTTTGTGGCTCGGGGACCTCGACTTATCGCCTACCTCGGGAAAGTGGAAAAGCTGTTGAGCAACCTGGAGCGGTACAACATAACGCATATCCCAAGAGCCGAAAACCAAAAGGCAGACATGCTGGCAAAGCTAGCTAGTTCTGACAAACCCGGAAGAAACTGAAATAATTTCAATTGAAACGTTAGAATCGCCAAGCTTTGAGTCGATGGAAATTGAGTTTGCTTTCGAAGCAGAACCGGAGAAGGAGTCGTGGATGACCCCAATTAAGAATTTCCTTAAGAATGGAATACTCCCATCAAAGAAGAGTAAGAGACGGGCTATATTTCGCAAGGCTACCAGATACATCCTTCAAGATGATACTCTTTATATACAAGGATTTTCTATGCCTCTGTTACGATGTATAGCACACGACGACATCAAACGTGTACTAAGAGAAGTACACGAAGGTGAGTGTGGAGATCATACAGGAGGTCAGACTTTAGCAAAAAAGATATTGCGGTATGGATACTTCTGGCCCACAATTAATAAAGATGTAGCTGATTATTCACGACGCTGCGACAAGTGCCAGAGATTCGCCAAAATCCCCAGAGCACCGTCGACCCAACTCAAATCGATGGTGAGTCCTTGGCCTTTTGCCACGTGGGGAATTGATATCATCAGAGTTCTACCAATTGCTAAAGGAGGAGCGAAATACACAATAGTCGCTGTGGACTATTTTACGAAGTGGGTGGAAGCTGAGCCCCTAACCAAAATCACGGTGAGAAAGGTGATAAGTTTCGTGGTTAGAAATATTATATGCCGATTCGGGATCCCAAGGACCATTATAACTGATAACGGAACCCGGTTCGATGGTGCTGAATTCAGAAATTTCTGCCAGAAATATAAGACCGACAAACGGTACACTACGGTTGCCTATCCGTAGTCGAACGGGCAAGTAGAAGCAATAAACAAAGTTATAAAATCCATCCTCAAAAAACGGTTAGAACGCGCAAAGGCAAAATGGGTTGACGAATTACCCTTAGCTTTGTGGGCATATCGGACAACGTTTAAGATAGCTACCGGTCATACCCCTTTTTCTCTCTCATTTGGTTCAGAAGCAGTAATTCCAGTAGAGCTTGAGGTTCCCTCCCACAGGGTGACATATTATGACCCGATGACGAATCGGGTACTCTTACTCGAGTCTCTTGATGAAATCGAAGAAAAAAGGGACGAAGCAGATTTGTGTGCGTCAAGACATCGACGTCAGATGGCACGCTATTATGACAAAAAAGTTCGTCTTAGGACTTTTGAACCAAGAGATTTAGTGCTAAAGAGAGTCTTTCCATCCCTCCCTCACCTCGGTCCAAAGTGGGAAGGACCCTTTGTCATCCAACAGAAACTTGAAACAGGAACCTTTAAGTTAACGACCGTAGATGGCGAAGAGGTACCTAGGGCATGGAATGCCTAACACTTGATGCGATATTTGAATTAGAAATGTTGTACTCTCTGCAGTTTTTCTTATGAACTCTGTAAAAAGGCACGACTTGCCTTAGAAAAATCTACTGATATGAACAAAGAACTATAAAGTGGATGTAGGCTACGACTTAGCCGAACCACTATAAAAATATCGTGTGTCATTTATTTTCCTGCATTATATATACCTTCACCTACTATTCTGTTGCGATTATGGAATATAAGACGATTTAAAACCTGAAAGGTTGAAAACAGTTTATACGCAGGAAAAAGCACAACGACTGTCTGTGCGATAAGACATAAAAGAATGGGAAGACGACATTCTTAACTCTAACTCTCAAGAATTGAGAGAGAGTATAAAGGACGGGAAGACGACGTCCTCTGAGGCGTGAAGGTGCACCCAGACAAGAGACCGCCTCAGTAAGAACTCTAACCTGAGTATAAGACAGGAGAGTATAAAAAATGCCAGAAAAAACGACAGGCATTGACGACACAAAGAATGCAATCCCGTCGGAAAATCGGGGACATTCAGACTACTTGACTAAATCTTGAATAGTTTTTCGAGATTGACTGGGGGCATATATGTATTCACGTATTTCCCCCCACCATAACTTCATTACACAACTATAGTAGGACATGCATTCTTACATAAGTGCAAAACTAATGACTAACAAACATTGCAGAAAACAAATTATTTTTTATTTACAAATGAATGAATTTGTACAGGAAAACAGACGAAAAGAAGGTGTAAAGGCCACCCTTGCAGCAATAATTTTAGGTCAATCAAAGGCTAAATTGACGCAAGACATCCCACTATTTAGACTTCGAAGGAGGCTTGGACTTCTTAGCAGCCTTCTCCGCATCCCTCGCCTCTTTTTCGGCCTCCGTCAAGATGCGCTTTGACTTTTTCTTTCCTGAAGCTGAAGTGCTGGAATCAATTGACTTCTTCCCGGAGGGCGGAGCGCTGGAATCAAGAGAAGACTTTTTAGCAAGTTCCTCTGTAATGGATCTAGTCGAAAGCTTAACAACTAACCTTGATCCCGCATCCACTACTGCGAGGGGCTTAAGGCTTTCAGGGTCTAAGTCTTCAGCTTTTAGCTGCAAGCGTTTATCTTGGTCAGCTTTCAGTGCAGCTAAGGTAACATCATCGACGCTCTTCGACTCCCCGACTATAGACACCTCAGGGTCTTCCTCATGTCCCCCGTTGCCGCCATCATCCTTTAAGGCATCTATCATTTCGTCATCATGAGGAGTGCCAGCCTTGGACGGTTCAATTCCTACCCCCGAATCTATGGGGGCAGCCTTGTCTTTTCTCCCTTTAGCCTTCTCCGTAGGCTCTGCTCCAGAGGCGGTTCCCTGGGACACTCCCGTCTTTTCGGACGGCTCAATACCTACAGAGTGAGAAGCAAAAGTTATCAACTCAGGAGAAAATAATGGGTTCTTCATCGATTGCTCAATCACGTGACGAAAGGTAGAGATAGCTTTGACAAATTGAGGTGAAAATGTAGAGATACCTTCCGAAGACTTCTCGGCTGGAGTAACTGCTGTCTCCGATGCCGCTTCGGGTATAGGGGATAAAAGAGTTGTCCGCCTCCACTAGCTTAGAAGCCAAGTCAGCATTTTTCTTTTCCAGTTCAGCATTCCTTCTTGCTAACTCGGCATTCTTCCGCTCAAGGTCAGCGTAAGCAAGTTGCGTTTTGGCAGCATCTGACTTGGCATCTTCGGCTTGCTTTTTTAACTTAGAACGCTCTTGAGTATGGGACTCAAGCAAATCATGGTAGCGTTTTTGCAGATCTTCAAATTGTTGCTTGAAGCTAGTAGCATCCCGTTGAGCAACAGCAAGCTGGGCCTGAGTATCGTCCAAGTCTTTTCCTAGATTTTTTAAGGCCTTTGCATCGTCTCCTGCGGTTTTTTGCATCGAATCAGCATTCGTGATTAAAGTACGGATGATTCTGGAAAGGCTACGCGAATACTTGAACATTTCTGAATATTGTTTCTCAACCGCATCTATCTTTGCTTTGGCCTTATCTGCCCACCTTGAAGAAATAGGCTCAAGAGCAGGTAAAAAAGTCAAGTTTTCGAAGTAATGTTCGGGAAATTGCTCCTCCAGATACGCCCGCTTAACTGCAGTTTCAGCATCTAGCGGTGGAGGGGCGGGGATCGTCAGCTCAGTATCCCTGTGCGTGGAGGGTTCAATGGCCTCTTTATCTGTTCTAGGCCGTTTAGAAGGGACCTTACGTTTGCTTCATGATTCGGTATCTTTTGGCGGACTCCTCTCCTTGCTGCGCTTTTCTTGAGAAGAGGTTGAGTCTTTTGGTTGCGGCCTGTCCTCTTCCCGACGACCTTGGTAACCTTTATATCACTCTGGGTATGTCCGGACAGGAGAGCGAGAGCGCGAGGGTCACGAACGATAAGGATCATAGGGCCTTCTATCCTCCCTACTGCGATCTTCGCGGCGATCATGCTCAGTATCATAGGGCAGATTAGACATGCTACGACGGAGTTTCCTGATATCATAATAGGATCGGGACATCGTGCCTGCACAACAAGACAAATGAAATTCAGGATCAATACTTTCACAAAGAGAAAGATGCTGTAAGTTGTAGTGCTATTGTGTAAAGTGTGTCCTAAGTGGTGTTTTCCCCCCGACAAACCCGAGTCCGGAGCTAGACTAGTACGAGCGGGCTCTTTGGCCTTAGCAGGAGTGGTCTCTTCGGAAGAAGTGAAAACTAAAGGATTCTTTCCAAAATCCTCTGAAGTGTAAATAGTTTCAGGTAAGGGGAGATCCCCCAAACCCTGAAATAGTGGGTCATCAGTACTAGGGGCATCTCCCTCAGAAGCATCGATCGGTGATCCTTTGGAAGACATTGATATGTCCGAAGAAATGACATCCTCGGGAACAATATACCCTTCGCGATGCTTTTCGGCCATGTTTTCCAATTCATCATCTTGGGTAGAAGAAGGAGAGGGCGAAGCCTGAAGAGGCACTGTAGGAGCTCTCGAACCTTCACCCGTTTCAGGGATTACGTCCACTGGGGGAATATATACATATGGAGTCGTCCCGTGACCAATGCTACGGGTAATGGATAGCAACCCATGAAGGTGAAGATATTCGTCCTTAAGGACTTCATCAATAGTCAAAAACTTCTGATCACCATTAAGAAGCCGGTGCATCCGATCAAAGAATACTTGGTCTGATATTTGTTTTGGGTTATCGACTGCAAACAAAAAGAAAAGCGAATTAATGCAGTGGTTTGTATGTACAGAGTCGGGAATTAGAAAACCAGTGCTTTACTTGATTTTGTCCACCTCCTAGCACACCCTGGTTGTTGCTTTACATAAAACCATTCCAGCCTGGAGTCCCCAGCTTTACTACTGAATGATGCTGGAATTATCTTCCTCTTAGGGACAAACTCGAAGTAACAGAAAGAAGGGGTCTCTCGAGTCCGGTGCTTGAAGTTATAGAAGAAGTGAACGTCGTCAAAAGTGAGCTCTATGCCTAAGATCTCACGATACGCTACATATAGGGTGTACAAGTAAGCATAGGAATTGGGATGCAGCTGCATGGGGGCAATCCGCATTTGTCTTAGAAAATCGACGACGAAAGGAGAAAATGGAGGAATAGCCCCGACCATGCACATCAACCGAGTGATTGCCATATACCCCTCCGGAGGGTTATGGGGACGATCAGATTTTGATGGCAACAAGGTATCCCCTTTGGGTATCCCGTACTTTAGTCCTATTCGAACAAGTCTGTCATTGTCGATCGTCGATTCAACGGAATCTTGAGGTGATTCCAATATGACGGCAGACTCAAATTCATCAGGAGCTCGGTTATCACCAATCCCTCCTTCCTCTTCACTGCCTAGAGAAACTCCACCCTCCGAAGACACGTTGTCTCTTTCACGAGTTCCAACCTCGTAGTCTGAGCCCTCGTCATTCAATTCTGGATCCGAGGAAGAAGATATGTCCTCAAGAGTAATTTTGTTGGATGTCTCCAGGGCCTCCTTCTTCTCTGCTAGTCTAGAGGAGCGTCTGGATGTCATGGTCACAAAACTATTGAAGAAGCAATAGCACAAGTTAGAGTAAATTAGCCCGTATCCCCCCGTGCATGTGTACAAACTAAAGTGTGAACAGTGTATGCAGAAAGTGTAAAGTTAATGTTTGAAAGTGCGATGCAAAATCTTGGCAAGGTAATAAGGATCAAGGCAATTCTTGATGTCCATTTATGTTCGTACGGCACTATCCTAACTGTCCATTAAGTTGAAGATTATGCCAAGGGTTGATTGGGCCAGTTAAGCAAGTTTTTTATGCATTAAGTTGGACTGCTCTTCGGTTCGGTTCGGGTGCATTCATGGGGATCGGATCGGGGTGTAGCCCTGTCTTGGACTCGGACAAACATTGAAGCCCAGGAATCAAAGTCAGATCGGTTCAGAAGTGGATCCCCCGAACGGTTCGGATCGGATTTGGCAGACATGCTTCTCTCCCCCTTAATTTTACAGTCCGATCCGACCCAGCGGGGTGAATTCTATTTCCCTCTTCAACTGTTTGCCCTGACCCAATCCGACCTTCTGAATTTCTCTTCCTTTTCCTTTCCTCCACTTTCCATACTCCATCGCCCAAGCCAACCCCTTGTAATCTCCTTCTTCTTCCTCTTCTTTAATTTTAAACCCAATTTCGTCTCTGAAACCCCAGTTATGATCGAAAACGTTACGACTCCCACTTCCAACGCCTCGAAGTTGCAACAGAGTCACCAATGACGATAACGAAGGAAGAGGATGCTGTAGCGTGGAAACCACATCTAAATCGGTCGAATTGACCATGAATTTCAATTAAAACCAATCATCATGAAATTGATCAAGGATTTAAACCTACCAAGGTGGTTAATTTGGAGATTCACACGAGAATTATAAAAGTTTTCCTCTTTTGAGACCGAGGGTTTCGGAACAGAACTTACAAAACGATGAGAGAAAAAGAAATTGAGAGGAAGATGAAGGCTAGGTTTATATAAATACAGGGTGAGTATTCATATCCCCATTCAGACTGGCTCGAAAGCCCAGTAGCACAGCTTGGCCCACTAGTCCAATGAGAAATAGAAAAAAGAAGAGGATCCGTTCGGGTCGGAATCTGAATCGAACAGAATGTCGTAACTCAGCAGAGCATGTGAATTAAACTAAAATTCGAAGAAGAGGATGAAAGCACAAGGAAAATCAAAGGGAATATTACCTGGAAGGCGCTGTGCAATGATAATCAAAGCATGCTCCGTCTCCAACAGAAGCATCCTTTGAGGGGGCAAAATGTTAGCCCACTTTGTGAACTAGGCAACACAAAGTCGAGATGTAAATTGTTGAAGAACTTAGAAGCATCATAGCGGATCGGACCGGAGAGATGCTGCTATTCGGATCGGAGAGCTGTGGCTATTCGGATTGGAGCGGAGTAAAATGGGTAAGGACTTAGTCTCAGCTTAGTTCGGGTCGGATCGGATGCCCCGATCCGAACCCCCCCTACACGCTCCACCGAACCGAACTCATATTCCATATCATATCCCCCCACGATCGCCTGAATATTCGGAGCGGTTATGACCAGTTCTTACCCACGATAATCTCTACTCTGATGCGCTGTCAGCACTGGAGTCCATCCGAACCCGAGGATGATGGGATGGAAGACACGTGGCTCCGACCCGGATCGGATTTTGAGCAAATTTTCACCTATAAATACCTCGCCTAGAGACTATTAAAGGGATCTTCTTTTTGGCACTTTGAGAGTTCAAACACTTTCATAAACCGAATTCCAGCACTCCCAGATAATCCAAATCGTCTTTCAACATTTGTTTTGAGACAATTGAATGAATGTATGTGAGTTGTGAGTGAAATTGAGTGAATATCTCATTGTAATTGCAACTATATCATCGAGAATAGTGATTGATAAGTGGACGTAGGCTTTTCAACGCCGAACCATTATAAATTCTGTGTCTCCATTTTACTTTTGATCTTATTTTATTTCGATTTCAGTCAATTTGGGTGTTAGAACCACTTTTTGGTCTAACAGTAAATAAACATCAAAGTAAAAAGCTGAATCTTTATTTGCATTCTCTATTGCAAATAAAGCATAAAATGAAAAGTTATATTTTTGTTATTATTTGTATTCCCTATTACAAATGGAATTAAAGACTATATCTTTCTTCTCATTTATTTATAATGAAAGGAATTGAAATAAAAGATTATATTTTTATCGTCATTTTAGATGCGATAAAAGAATAGAAATAAAGAATTCATTCTTATTGACATTTTACATACGATAAAAAGGATAGAAATAAAAAGAGACATTTTTATCGTCGTGTTATATATTGTGATTACACTACCATAGACAAGTTACCTGACTTGTTTATGTGATTGGGTCGATTATTTTCACACATCGCCCAAGTGCACAAATAATTTATTATTTGTTTGTTGGTTGAAACCCCACACGGGTGCTGGGATGAAAATTAACATACACTAATCCCAATATTTAGTTGTATGTTGATCGTTAGATCGACAGGCTGCGATGAGCGTTATTATTTAATTTAACGCTTACACAATGAAATTTACACTCTGGATGTAAATGGATGACTTGATGATTATATTGTTACTGTTATATAGGATATGTGATATCCACATAATCCAAATTATATGGTAAATGATTGAGTCGCTTTCCGATTCAGGTGTTCTTTTAAATAAGAATATTCTTACATTAGAAATCCTTTTTATATAAAGGATATATTTTCATAAATATATTTTTATTAAATATGTTAAAATAAAGAATATTTGTAAAAGATAAAAATCTTTTATGTAAAGAATATTTTTAATGATTATTTCTAAAATATGTTTTCTTATAATAATGAATTAATATTTAAAGGGAAATCCTTTAATTAAGATTATTAGAATTTGCAATTATATTTCATGATATGAGATACATTGAGATGTGAAGTGGATTTATCGTGGACGGTGTTTTTAAATGACATTTGTCCTTTAATCCAATTTACATTGAAATTATTATTTGGAATTTATAAATCTATTTTATAGATTTAAAAAGGCATTTTCTAAAAATCTAGTTTTCCAATTTAATATATTAAATTGGAATTAAGTGGAAATTCGATTGGTAATAATCGAGATGGGCTTCTGTAATAGAAGACCGATATTATATATGGAATTTAAGAGGCTTTGCCGTTATTCCATGTATATTGTTAGTCCGATACAGAAATTTATATCGATTATGTATTGATTGATTTCTATGGAATTCCATATTTTGGAAATTGATTTGTGGGTTTATCGTGAACTGTGTTTTAAATGACACAAGTTCTTTAACCCGTTTAAAATAAGATTTATTCTTTAAAATAAATGATCTGTGAAAATGATTTTTGATATTAAATCAAATTTAGAATTTTTAATAAATCTTTTAAAGAAGATTTATGATTTAATTTATTAATTTATCTTTGATAGAATTAATGAAAATCATTTAATATGAATATCTTATTAAAAGAATATTCGGGGTCGGAATGTGACATAATGTGTGATTTTCCAATATTTGATTTTTAATCACAAAATACGCGGGTTATTCAGAAAGACCGGGTTTAACCCATTCTGAATAATCATCACGACGATCAAGAGTCGAAGAAGAAGACGGTGGTTGAAGACCGAAGGTTTTCAGATCGTTGGAATGATGATGACTGGTATCTTGAATTGGGAATGTACATTCCAAGGCAAGGTATTTGGTAATGATCGTCCAAACGTATTTGGAGATCGACGGACACGTTGTTTCGCTCAGACCCAGAGCGGACTTGTAAATGGATTGTGCGTCTGACATTGTATTCTTTTCTACTGTATTTGTTGAACACTACTGATTATATATTTCTGTTTGGTGGTGAGAATTTATTCTTCACTTAACACCCTTCTCTAAGACGTATGAGCTTAGAGGTTATATATATATTGGTAGATGATCAACGACACAGTAGAGTCTGACAATGTGGCATGCTAAGATGCAATTGATCAAGGCTTTGTTGAAAAGCAGGCCTTGTGGTTGATGATCAAAGCACAGTCTATTTAGGCATAACTTTGTGTATATCGTGACTTCGCGAGCCTTACAGCCCGGTAGAGTCTAAAACGGGAGAAGGGAATGCAGGGAGTGCGCACGTTTCTTTCTAGCTATAAGTGGTGTTATGGTATGGAGCCCAGACATTTACTTATGTGGTTGTTGGATTTTTAGAGGCCTCGGATTTATGCGGTCGCCCTCAGCCGTATTATAGGTTCAATAGGACCGGGAAGCGTGTGTTCAGGAATTGTCAATCCGCTAAAGTAGTTGTGGACTGGCCCTGCTGTATCCAAGGGTTCGCCAGCGTCTGAATCCTGGGACATTGCTAGAGTGTCTCGAATCGGTAAGGATCTCCTCCCTAGCCTTGACTCATGATGGAAACCCAATTTCCAATACGCCCCTTTACGGTTTTGATTGTATTACTAGTATGGCGACATAGTAGATGGTAGCTATGCTGTCTAGGATTGATATTATGATTGAAATGTTTTAATTAAAATATATATACACTAATGATAATATCGTATTTTGCGTATTTATCATTTCTTGACCATTATAAGGTAAAGCCCTATCCTCTGGTGTGCGTTGCATTGTGTGATGGGACCTGGGTCTTATAATGGTTTCATTTTTCTAAAAAGCATTGCGTTATTTCGACGATTTACTTTAGTTATGCACTAGCAATCCAATGGAGTAAACCCGTTCCGCGTTAGCGGCGTGGTCCTAGGATTAGCCTTCTATTTAGATAATTTAGGTTAAGAATTCTCACACCAGTCCCACGACTGACTTGTAGTTTGTTTCACTTTGCAAACTCGGGTGCCCTCTTTCCACACGGGCAGTCGAGTAGCTCATTTGGCAGATATATTAAGCAAAGATTCTGGATTGAAGACTGAAGCTATGGCCTGTAACACCCCGAATTTTAGTTAATACTAAAATTCACTAATTACAGGATAAATAATCTCAGATGTGGGAATTGGGGGTAACGGGCTACGTCATTGCGTTCGTCTCGGAAAAATACGCGAAATAGAGTCCGAGTTTTCGAGAATCGGAGTCCGTATGGCCCAGTTAAGGCCCAATGAAGTTTGCAGAAAAATAAAAGCTAAAAACAGACTTAAAGATTTAAAATCAGATTTCAAAATGGAGCCAGCGGGGGTAGGCGGGAAGCTTCCCGCCCTAACCATGTCGACAGGCCTGTCGACAGGGGTGTCGACTTGCCTGTCGACTTGCCTGTTGACAGGGGCACGGCGTCCAGAGAACCTGGGTGCACCAGGTTGGGTTTTAGGCTGGCTTGGAGGGCTGGGTTCTAGAGATTTCCTAAATCTAACGGACCTAATCTAATCTAGGGTTAATCTAAGGGCCTAAAACACTCACCTAATCTATAAATACACCCTAAACCTACCCTAATCCATACTAAAAATAGAAATGATGGCCTCATGCCGCCAAATTAAATCCTAGAAGGAGCCTCCACTAATTTATGAAGGAAGTTGCAAGCTAATCACTCTCTAATCAATCTCTAATCATCACCATTTTCATATTTAGCAACTAATTCCACTTCATAAGTTTGCTAATCTTGGTTTTGGTGAGTTTCTATCACTTTAACATCAATTGTTAAAGTAAGTAGATTGGGTGTAATGAGACTTATGGTCTTAAATGCGGATTAGTGAGTTTGAATCATTTATAATGATATGCTACTCTATGTTTTTCTATGTTTATGCATAATTAATAAGTGGGTTTATGCATGTTTGATAAGTTGGTTTATGCATGCTTAACAAGTTGGTTTATGCATGTTTAACAAGTGGTTTATGCATGTTTAACAAGTGGGTTTATGCATATTTAATAAGTGGATTTACGCATGTTTAACAAAGTGAGTTATGCAAGTTCACATGCAAGTTATGTGTATGATGTTATGTAAGTTATGTGTAGGTGGTTATGCAAGTTTATATGCAAGTTATGTATATGCTTAAATGCAAGTTTAACATGATTTGCAAGTTATGCATGCTTATGCAAGTATATGAATGCTTATGCAAGATATGTATATGCTTAAATGCAAGTTTAACATGATATGCAAGTTATGCATGCTTATGCAAGTATGTGAATGCTTATGCAAGTATATGAATGCTTATGCAAGTATGTGAATGCTTATGTAAGTATGTGAATGCTTATGCAAGTTATGTGTATGCTTAAATGCATGTTTAACATGTTATGCAAGTTATGAGAATGCTTATATGCAAGTTCAACATGTTATGCAAGACATGTGTATGATAATATGCAAGTTTGGGTTAAATGTAGTTGGGTTAATATATGCTCATATATGCAAGTTGACATCCTCTTAACCCATGACAAAGTTGTATGCTAAACCCATGATATTTGTGATGGATCTTCCCCTTTATTATGTCATGAAATGAGAACGATTTACGTGGGGAACGATGGGGTTGGTAAGTATGTTAATAAAAGTATGATTGGGTATGATTAAGCATACCATAAAAATAAATTAACATAAGTGGGAATTTACCTATTGAGTTAGGTCTACCCCATGGGAATTTACCTATTGAGTTAGGTCTACCCATGTTATGAAAAACTTTATATTAATTAGGGATAATTAATATGGGGGTGATTAATTAGGTGTAATTAATCGACTAAGACACGAGGTTGGACTCATTTGTAGTGTAAAACTGCCCGGACCCGACCGGCTTAACCAGTTGCTACAAATGTCAGCCCAATGTGAGAGGTCTTAGCCATAAATTAAATACGTGATTAAAGTAAAGACACGAGGTTAGACTCTGTTATGACGTAAGACTGCCCGGACTCTACCGGCTTAACCAGGCGGTCATAACAGCCAGTCTAATGTGGGAGGTCTTTGTGGGAGATCACGGTCTTAATTAATTAAGAAACACTTAACCATATTAGCATGTAGTGGGACATGAGGGGTTAAGTGGGTGCCTTGGGTGGCATGTGGAAATTTAGTGGTTTCCTTGGGTGGCATGTGGAATCTAGTGGGTTGCCTTGGGTGGCAATACAAAATACGATTAGAATACTTAACCAAGTGGAAACATGTAATTAAACATGATTAAAGGGTTAAGTGGGATACACTAGATAAGTGACAAGCTTAGGTGGGTAGCTTGTTGGGGGCCCATTTCAACCAATATCCCAAACGTGTCTTTGTGGGCTCGACCCATGTCGAGTGACGGGACACGCATATTGGGCTTGATTATTAGAGGCCAAAACGGGTTAGCGGTGGCAACGCAAGTCCAACGGGTTTCATATGCGTGTGTAGGCCCGGGCTGGTAGATAAGTCGTTGTTGCATCGTGTAGATATAAAGCCGTGCACCGTTGATATTATCAGGTGGCCACTTTGGGGAATGATACACCCCAGATGTGGAACCAGCACGGGTATCTACGGTAGGGAGCCGATCATTGGGGAGTAGTGGGGTACACCTAGTGGAGATAGGGGCAGACGACACCTATGTGGTCAGCTAGGGGTACATGAAACTACTAGTTATATCTTTCTTTAAATTCCTTGGGTGGGATCAATCTCTGAGTAGGAATGACTGGTGTGGTGCAGTTAGTAATTATCCTTGGGTGGGTAGATGCGTCTTTACGGTTATCTTAGTTTATCCTAAGTCTACCAAGCTGCTTAGTGTAGCCATTCATCCCCAGACATTACCGTATGTCAAGTTTATGTCTTCTCTGGTTACTTTAATGATTGTATTGTTAAAGTTATAGGACTCGCTCAGACTTATGTCTGACCCCGTTGTTTTTATCTTTTTTTCCCAACCCTCAGGTCCTACGGTGGATCCTAGCAGTAGTGGAGCTTGATCGGATTGTTGTTCCAGTCTTTAGGAGCTTGGATAGATGTAAAGCTCCAGTTACCCAGTTATCTTTTCTTTTGTCCTGGCTATTGTATGAGAGAGTGGGATCATGTACTTCTTTATTTTGATGGATATTGTACTTGACTTTTATTGTGGTTTTATGATGTAACCAGACATGTTTATTTCCGCTGTTATGAGATGATGTTTTAAATTTCAAGTACTATTTATATCTGTCTTGTTGTAATTTTTCTGTTCTATATTCACTAAAATACTCCACCGATGCTATGGCATTCCCTTAGTGAGTGACCATAGCGGGCGTGGGGTGTTACACGTGGTATCAGAGCAAAGGTTACCGGAACAGATAAAATTTTTAGAAAACTATTTTTATAAAAACATTTTTGGAAGAGATATTTTCAAAAACATGTCTTTAAAGGGAAAAAGTTTTTGAAAGAAAGGCATAATCCCCAATAGCCATATCTATATCCTTCGAATTCTCCGTTTTGAATCTTTCCTTTTTCGTTTCAGCATGGCCGAGAATCTTAACTTTCCGGAGGGTGTGATGGTACCAGTATGGTATAGGAGATTGATGGAGGCTAGGGCCACCACTGCGGGTCCAGCAAATGTTCCTCCACTAACCGTAGCACCCGATCTTCCTCCTCCTCCTCGCACAGATACTTTTGCTAAGACTTGCAAGGAATTTAAAGCTATGGGAGGGAAACCTTTTCAAGGATCTGAAACTTTTGTGGAGGCTAGAGATTGGCTTAAGGAGGTGGAAGAGTTGATAGATATCTTTGAGATGGAAGAAGGAAAGAAAGTCAAGTTGGCTGCGTGGTTAATGAAGGGAGAGGCCTCATTCTGGTGGGAGGTCACTAATGGAGAACGCCCCGTTGACTCTTGGGCGGATTTTAGGCAAAGATTTGTGGCAAAGTTTCTCTCAAGGGCGGAGGAAAACTTGTATATGGAAAGATTCTTGACTCTAAAGCAAGGAAACCTCTCGGTGAAGGAATATGTCAACAAGTTTAATCAATTGGCAAGGTTTGGCCTAGACATGGTGAATACACCGGAGAAGAAGGCTTTGAGGTTCGTGAAAGGCTTGAATGAACCGATGCATGGGTTGGCTATGACTCATATCCCTATGGGGGCCACCTTTGAGAAGCTAGTTGACATGGCACTCATGTATAAAGAAGAGAAGGGTCCCAATGCTAATAGGGCACCCGAGAAGAAGGGAGATCAAAAGAGACCTCAGCAACAACAGCAAAATAAAGGTGGGAAAGGCAACGGTGGCAAGGGCAAGAAGAAGAAGTGTTTCAATTGTGGAACACCTGGCCACCTAAGCAAGAATTGTCGCAAGAAGAAGAAGACTGGCTGCTTCCACTGTGGCGAAGCAGGGCATCTAGTGAAAGACTGTCCTAAGAAAGGGCAAAGGACAGGGTCTACCTCAGGAGGACAGGTGCAAGCTCTTATGGCACCAGGTCAGGCTAGGGGGCAAGTACAGGCTCTCGCGGTCCCACCAATTCAGGAAAGAGGTAGAACTATCTCCGTTGAAAGTCTGGTTTTTCTATTTGATCATCCTGTCCGTACATTGTTTGATTCAGGCGCATCGCATTCGTTTATCTCATCATCATTAGTTGAGTCACTGCACTTAAACACCAGTCTGGTAGATGATCCCTTGGTTGTTTCAAACCCAATTGGGGGCTCCACTTATTTGTCCATGATATGTTTGGGTTTGAAGATTTCTATACTTAGCATTGAGTTTAGATGTGATGCTTTTGTGTTGGGCTTCACGGGCTATGGGTTGATTTTGGGCATGGACTGGTTATCCAGTAATGGTGCCGTTCTTGATTGCGAAAGGAGAGTTGTTAGGCTCATGACCCGCTTGGGTAACACTCTCGAGATTTCTTGTAATCCCATGGATTCTGTTATGCTAAGTTATCTTGAGTCGCTTGACGCTTCGGTCGAGAGTATGCAATCTGTTAGAGTGGTCCGGGAATATCCGGATGTGTTTGAGGAGGTGAAGGGCTTACCTCCGAAGCGGGAGATTGACTTCCGAATATATCTGGTGGATAATGCTAAACCGGTATCTTTACCAGTGCGCCACATGGCTCCTCGTGAGAGGAGGGAACTCCATAAGCAAGTAGGGGAGTTGCTTGAGAAGGGGTTCATAAGACGAAGTATATCGGAGTGGGGTGCTCCAGTAGTATTTGCTACGAAGGCGGATGGGTCCCTCAGACTTTGTGTAGACTATAGAGAACTCAACAAGCTCACAAAGAAGAATAGACACCCATTGCCGAGGATTGATGATATTTTCGATCAGTTGGTTGGCGCTTCAGTATTTTCTCAGCTGGACTTAGCCACGGGGTTTCATCAGTTGAGGGTGGCTGAGGATAGCATAGACAAGACTGCCTTTAGGACTCCGGATGGTTTCTATGAGTGGCTGGTGATGCCATTTGGGTTGACGAACGCCCCTGCATACTTTGTTGATTTGATGAGTAGGGTGTTCAGGGAGTTCCTTAATAAATTCGTGGTGGTCTTTGTGGATGATATCTTAGTATTTTCTAAGAGTGAAGAAGAGCATGCCCTACATCTTGGGGAGGTATTGGAGACTCTTCGAGCACATAACCTTAAGGCTAAATTCTCTAAATGTCACTTCTGGAGGAAGGAGGTGCGGTTCTTGGGGCACGTGGTCTCCAAGGAAGGGATAGCTGTGGATCCCGCGAAGGTGGTATCAATTCAGGATTGGAAGGTTCCAAAGAATGCTACCGAAGTAAGAAGTTTCTTGGGGTTTGGCGGGTTATTATAGGAAGTTTATTAAAGACTTCGCGAAGATATCAGCCCCATTAACCCACTTAACGAAGAAGAATCTTGTTTTCACATGGGACGTAGATTGTGATGATGCGTTCCGACGGTTAAAGAGAGCTTTAACCACTGCTCCAGTTTTAGTGTTGCCAGATGGGAGCAAGCCATTTGTTGTTTATACCGATGCTTGTGGGACAGGACTTGGCGCAGTCTTAATGCAAGAAGGAAGGGTAATAGCCTATGGTGGAAGGCAGTTGAGGGCACATGAGAAGAATTACCCTACCCACGATCTAGAGTTGGCCGCTATTGTTTTTGCGCTTAAGATTTGGCGCCATTATCTTCTTGGTGAGAGATTCGAATTGTTCACTGACCACAAATCATTGAAGTACTTGTTTTCTCAGAAGGATTTGAATCTGAGACAGTAAAGGTGGATGGAATTCTTAGCATCCTATGATTTCGAGATAGCGTATACCCCTGGCAAGGGTAACGTGGTGGCGGACGCCTTGAACAGAAAAAGGTTGTCCTTGAGTCCATTGTTCGTGGAACGACGAAGCTTGGAATTTATCTCGATGTTTGATTTCAGACCTTCCATTGATTATGTACCCGGTTTGCTAGCTTCCTTGGAAGTTAGACCTACTCTTTTGGGGCGGATTGGAGAAGCACAGAGGGACGACCCACAGTTGGTTGAGTTGGTAGAGAAGCTCATAAGGGGGGAGTCGTCCAGCCATTTGAGTAGGTACACCCTAGACGATAGGGGGTGCTTGCGTAGAGACGGTAGACTTTGTGTACCGCAAGACGAGGGTTTGAGGAAGGTTATTCTTGATGATGCACACCGTTCTAGGATGACTATTCATCCCGGTGGGGACAAGATGTACCAAGACATGAAGAGGGTTTTCTTCTGGGCCGGTATGAAGAAAGATGTGGCCGAGTATGTCGCTCGATGCTTGGTGTGCCAACAAGTGAAGGCGGAGCAAAAGAAACCAGGTGGGTTGCTTCACCCATTGGAAGTTCCGCAATGGAAGTGGGATAGCGTCTCGATGGATTTTATTGACGGGTTACCCAGATCAAGAAAGTGTAATACGGGAATTTGGGTGGTGGTAGACAGACTTACTAAGAGCGCCCATTTCATACCTGTGAAAAGCAAGAGGACCGCTCCATGGCTAGCTTCAGTGTATCTTCGAGAGATAGTTCGATTGCATGGGGTACCCTCTAGCATAGTGAGTGATCGAGATCCTATCTTCACTAGCGAGTTCTGGAGGAGTTTACAAGAAGCAGTGGGGACTCAATTGTGTCTGAGCACCGCATATCATCCTCAGACAGACGGCCAGACTGAGAGGGTGAATCGTGTTCTAGAAGACCTTTTGAGGCTTTGTATCTTAGATTTTGGAGGTACATGGGAAGAGCATCTTCCATTGGTGGAGTTCGCATATAATAACAGCTTTCAGTCCAGTATTGGTATGGCTCCTTTCGAAGCTCTCTGTGGAAGGCCTTGTCGATCACCTACATGTTGGTGGGAATCTACAGATAAGATCTTGCTTGGGCCTGATATGATTAGGGAGACTTCAGAGAAGATTGACTTGATTCGAAGAAGGATGAAAGCAGCGCAAGATAGGCAAAAATCTTATGCGGACAAGAGAAGGACGGATCTTGAGTTTGAAGTTGGGGACATGGTCTTTGTCAAAGTGTCTCCATTGCGAAATGTGGTTCGCTTTGGATCTGTTGGGAAGTTAGCACCAAGGTTCGTGGGGCCGTTTCCTATTAAGGAAAGGATCGGACGGATGGCATATAGAGTGGAGTTGCCCGACAAACTTAGTGGTGTACATGATGTATTCCATGTGTCCCATTTGAGGAAGTGCTTACATGAGACCGCAGAGGTGGTAGAGCCGAGCTTGCTTAGAGATGTAAAGGTAGAGCGTGATGCGACTATTCGACGAGCTCCTACTCGCATCCTTGGGTCAGAGACTAGGAAGTTGAGAAACAGAGAGGTTCAACTAGTCAAAGTGCAATGGGGAGAAGATGAGAGCAACGCAACTTGCGAGACGGAAGCGAAGATGCATTCATTGTACCCATTTCTTTTTGAGGGTACGTCTTTACTTTCTCCTCTATCGTTGTCTAGTACTTATCTTATCTTTAGTATATCCTCTCGTTAGTACTGGCTGACCTTTAGATAGGGTAAACCTATGGTTGAAACATGTGTTTGAGACATGTTATGGTTGATGGATGCAAGTGGATGCAAGTGTTTGCTAGTGGTTGCTCGTGGATGCATATACACACACTCTAGGCACTAGATCGGCTCAGTCACTTCATATTTCATATTGCATAAAAATTGTGTGTAGGAGGCTATATTTATGGATGTATAATGATTGTGTTATCATATGGATGATGCATTTTGGTGAATGATTGTGCACTCATGTAGATATTGTATGTGTCGATAGGCTTCACTCGCATACATAATGGATGCATGGCACTATCATGGTTTGCATATGTTCATACATTAGATAGGGAACATATACACACACTTTTTGCATATGCTCATACATCATTAGAAACTGTGTAAGGACAATGGATGCCCGTGGTTGATGGATTGAGTAGATGGTTGTTTGGATGGTAGGATATGCATTCTCCTTAGCTTAGAGATTTCGGGGACGAAATCCTTTAAGGAGGGGAGAATGTAACACCCCGAATTTTAGTTAATACTAAAATTCACTAATTACAGGATAAATAATCTCATATGTGGGAATTGGGGGTAATGGGCTGCGTCATTGCGTTCCTCTCGGAAAAATACGCGAAATAGAGTCCGAGTTTTCGAGAATCGGAGTCTGTATGGCCCAGTTAAGGCCCAATGAAGTTTGCAGAAAAATAAAAGCTAAAAACAGATTTAAAGATTTAAAATCAGATTTCAAAATGGAGCCAGCGGGGGTAGGCGGGAAGCTTCCCGCCCTAACCATGTCGACAGGGCTGTCGACAGGCCTGTCGACAGGGGTGTCGACTTGCCTGTCGACAGGGGCACGGCGTCCAGAGAACCTGGGTGCACCAGGTTGGGTTTTAGGCTGGCTTGGAGGGCTGGGTTCTAGAGATTTCCTAAATCTAACGGACCTAATCTAATCTAGGGTTAATCTAAGGGCCTAAAACACTCACCTAATCTATAAATACACCCTAAACCTACCCTAATCCATACTAAAAATAGAAATGATCACTACAACAAAAACACTATATTACAACTTTAATTTTACAACGGTGCATAAATCACCGTTGTAATAGAGCATTTATTACAACGGTGCAAAACGCACTATTGTAATAAATGTTTTTTACAACGGTGAAATTATAACTGTTGTAAAGAACATATATATTACCATATCACAACTTTAATTTTACAACGGTGCATTAATAACCGTTGTAATAGATTCTTTTTTACAACGGTGCATTAATCACTGTTGTAAAGAGCATATATATTACCATATTACAACTTTAATTTTACAACGGTGGCGTCCACCGTTGTAATAGATCCCTTTTTACAACCTTGCAAAACTCACTGTTGTAATAAACATATATATCACAACTTTTCATTTTATTCGTTGTAATTGAGATGCCTAGTGCATACTTCATGTTTATAATATCTATATTTAGTAACTAATTATATTGAAACTTAATAATAATAATTAATAATAAACTTGGGAATCAATAATATTTGTCAATTATTTTTAAATAATTAATAGTTAATAAGTAGTAATTTTTTTTAATAGTTAATTAATATATGTTAACTAGCTACTTTATTAATTAATAGTAACATAAGTTTGTAATAAGTATTCCTCTCAATTATAATTAACTTAAATTTCCTTGGCGCACATGTACCATTCCATAGAAAACACATTACCTATGTATTACTTTTTAATTTTACTCAGTTTCTAGAATATGGCATCTTAGACAGTCAAACATATGATAATTGACTACTCTTTTTGCATAAGAATGGTCCCTGTTCTGTACACTATCAACATGCCTTTAAAAAAAACTATTGATATAAGGTTGTAGTTTGTTGGTTGTACAAGTAATTTATCGACATGTCTGTATTTCGGTTCAGCAAAGAAAAACACTGGCTTTTCTTCTTACATCCAATGTAAGTATGAAATAAATTATAATATGTCAATAATTGTTGTTCTTCCAATGCTGTTTGCTTATGCTTTGTTCAAGTAATCAATGACAATTGAGTCAACTATACCGCATGTTCCAATCTATCATGTTCTCTATTTTGTTCTAAATAAATTCAAAATAAGCATACAATCAAAACAAGCATGTCTAATTATTAAGTAAAAAGGTCCTAAGTTGACATAGTACATACTTAACAAAATTTCCATAAACACAGCGTACATATCAGCGTACATAGTACATACTTAACAAAATTTCCGTCGGTTCTTCAATTAAACGTGCCTTTTGACATCGGTTCTTCCATCGTGTTCCATAGTATTCCGAATTTCCTTTTCCATCGTATTCCACCGCAAACCCTAATTCCCCTTTCGATCCACTTCACATCGCCGCTTCACATCACATCGCCACTGCTCGTTCGCCGCTGCTCAATCGCCACTGCTCGATCGCCGCTGCTCAATCGCCACTGCTCGATCGCCGCTACTCAATCGCCACTACCCGATCGCCTACGTATCTCGCTGGTAAATTTTTATTCGTTGTCTCAATTGCATGTGACAATGCTCCTGTGTCATACTGATTGTAACAATTTTTATTCGGTTCACAGTACAATTTTTATTCGTTGTCTCAATTGCATGTGACAATCGCTACTGTGTCATACTGATTGTAACAATGCTCCTTTTAGGTTGAACTTTGTATATAATTTGATGACAAACCTCAATTGCATGTGACAAATTACCATGGCAAACCTCAATTGCATGTGACAATGCTCCTTTTAGGTTGAACTTTGTATTCAAACATCTATATATTTCTTCGTCTAACTGTAATTCCTGTCAATTTGCAGTCACACTCGTTTTGGACCTGAAATATGAAATTCGATCATATATATGCATATACACGTGCGCATATGTATAAACATGTATTTGGTCATAAGTTGAGTTTGTATATTTAGTTTATGATATTGACTTTTTGAATTTTTACGGGTTTGGGTATTTGTCATAAACAACCAGTATGTTAGAATGACCAAAGTTTGTTCGCTTGCATTTCATACTTTGTACTGCGGTACTGACTTTGTATACACTATTAAAATCTGAAGTGGAGATGTGTATTTGGGAACACATATACTGTCTAATACCATTTGCTGTCTTGATGAAGCTTTGTCATCCTGAATAACACACTAAAATACAAGCCTACAATAGAAACAAGAATAACACACTAAAATACACCAAAATAAACAGCAAAAATCATTTGCTGTCTTGATGAAGCTTTGTCATCCTGAAGCTTTTACCATTCATATTCATAGGATCTGCAAGAACAACAAACATAGTATGAGATATTTAATTTAACTATAAAAAAGGTTGAGCATACATTTCATAAACACAGCTCCTAGTCCGCTGTTAACTTCAGAAAATGGATTAAATGAGTAATTTTTTTGTGAAACCTCTTAAAAAGTGCAGCAGTTTATAATTTACATCTAATTAATGAAATGCAAGTTCAACTCATTGGATAATACTCCAATAACTAAATTATAATATCTCATGTTTCATTTATCCTTTTAATTAGATGTTTCATTTGGATGTTTCATTTGGAAAACAAATTAACTGTTTCAGAAAACATCGGATTATTATCAAATGATATTTCATAACCATTGCTAAACTCTGTTTGGCTGTTTCATTTGGATGTTTCAGTTTAGTTTACATCTATTTGGATGTTTCATTTGGATGAAACATTGGAAAACAAATTAGTTGTTTCATTTGGATGTTTCAGAAAACATTGGATAGAAAACATTGGATAATACTCCAATGATTTCAGAAAAAATCTAATTCATTTGGATGTTTCATTTGGAAAACAAATTAGCTGTTTCATTTGGAAAAAAAATCCTGAACTAACACAACAGCCAAATTGAATAGTTCTTCTCAAAAGTTCTGTCAATTTTGGTACATGTTCTTCTCACAATTGAACCAAAACTGCAAATCCTAAACTAACAATAGCTAAACTAAATAGTTCTTCTCATATTAGTGTTTTTCTGCTTGAACTGATGTCATTAGGGTATGAAGTTTTAGATCTGAATCTCTAACTTAACATCTCAAATTAATAAATGTACAACATCCAAGCAAAATTATAAAGCTGAAGAACATGTATCATTTCTAGTATAAAAAAATTAACTTCATTTTAACATATATTACTAACATTAAACCGAACCTTCAAAGACCAGAGCAGATAGTACCTCCCTTGCCTCATGGCTGAGAGACCCTGAAATATAAATTCAAACATCGTGTCACAAATCAAAGTAAATAGAAACATGTTCAATCATTTTTCTTGTTCTGTACAAGGCATAATTTTTAGCGCAATTCAGTTTAATTGAAATTCAGAATTTGAATAATATGAGTCATATGACTTACAGAAGAACTATTCAGTTTAAGTGCAATTAGATGCCCATGTCACAAATCAAAGTATGCTCACCCCTATGTGTGATGGTCTTTTATTTGTGTTTATTTTGATGATATATATATTATTATGCAAATACGTTGTTTTAGAGGGTGGGTCGAAGTATGATAGGTGATGCATAAGAGGGGTAGATAAGGTGGGTGCGTATAACCAAGTTGTACAATAATGTTGAGCATAAGTCTTTATAGTAGGTCCGAAAATTAGAGGCGTTGTTTTACCAAGATGGACAAAGCATGGGTCAATCTGCCAAGGTTTCATCATTTTGGCTATTACTTCCATAGTTATAAGTAGTGTGATGCTAAGGGCACATCATTTTCCTCTTACTAATACCACGAATAAAAATAATAAGTACAATAAATTTGATGTACTTCCTAATACCATTATAAACAAATATAAGTATTTATGAATGAGTTTGGTGTTAGGAAGAATGTAGTATAAAATTTTGGTATTAGCAAGAAGAAAACGAGGTGCCCTAGCATCACACTATAAGTATTTAAGAAGGAGTATTAATACATTTTTTGTTTTGTAGAATGACAAGCGAATATAGGCAAGCTGTGGAAAATTTTGTATATGGGCATGTTGCGAGTGAAGGGAATCCCGAAAAAATTAGATGCCCATGTCGTGATTGTAGGAATCTAATTTGGCAAACATCAAGGGAAGTTGTGTCACACTTGATTTGTTTTGGAATGGACCCAACCTATGATATATGGATTTTTCATGGAGAAAAACGGCCATCACAAAATAATAGTGAGACAGATACTTATAGAATGTATGTTGATGCGCAAATCTATGATGAGGAGGTAGAAGCCAATGTTGAAGCAAGACATGGGGAAGGTATTGAGGAAATGATGGAGAATGCCGAAATTCCTTTGTATCCCGGTTGTGCAAGCCACACAAAGTTGTCTGCTACAGTACTTCTTTTCAAGCACAAAGCGCGAAATGGTATATCGGACACGGCTTTTACAGAGCTTCTTAAACTTCTAAAGGATATGTTGCCTAAAGAAAACATGCTTCCTGATTCTACATATGCAACAAAGAAGTTGCTTAAGTCATTTGGTTTAGGCTATAAGCAGATACATGCATGTGTAAATGATTGTTGTTTATTTAGAAAAGAGCTTGCAAATAGTGATTTGTGTCCTAAGTGTGGTAAGTCTCGCTGGAAAAAAAACAAGACTACTAAAGATGGGAAGCAAACCAAAATACCTATGAAGGTTTTGAGATACTTCCCACTGATACCAAGACTGAAAAGAATGTTTGCATCCCCAGAAATATCAGAACAACTAAGATGGCATAGCAGTCATAAGAGTGATGATGGTAAATTGCGTCATCCAGTGGATTCTACTCAGTGGGCTACGATTGATAGAATGTATCATTCTTTTGCTTCCGATCCACGAAATTTAAGGCTTGGCATTGCATCTGATGGCTTTAATCCTTTCGGTGATTGGAATTGTGGATATAGTTGTTGGCCAGTGTTTCTTGTTGTTTACAACTTTCCTCCGTGGCTTTGTATGCACAAAGATAATATGATGCTATCTTTGTTAATTCCTGGGCCACGACAACCGGGAAATGACATTGATGTATACTTGCAACCACTTATTGAAGATTTGAAAAAATTGTGGGATAAAGGGGTGAAAGCGTACGACGCTTACAGTCGTAGTGAATTTAGATTACATGCTATTCTTATGTGGACAATCAATGATTTTCCAGCTTACGGAAATTTAGCTGGTTGCCCTGTAAAAGGTAAGAGAGCATGTCCAGTTTGTGGTGTCAATACCTGCTCAATATGGCTACCATTTAGTAAAAAGTGTGCATACATGGGTTATAGACGATTCCTTGAACCTAACCATGAGTATCGTCAACGGAAAAACTTATTTGATGGAACTATAGAGAATAGAGAAAGGCCTCAAATACAAACTGGTGTTCAAATCTTTGATGATGTTCAAGATATTATTAATGATTGGGGGAAAAAATTAAAAAAGGAAGAGAAAGGTGAAAGGAAAAGGAAAAGGAAAACTATGATGAAAAAAGGATGTACAATGTGGAAGAAGAGGTCCATTTTCTTTGACTTGCCTTATTGGAAGGTGAAATTTAACTAGAAACACATTGCTTTCCATTTTCTATTCATGTTTGCTACTTAGTACTTAATTAGTTGTGTTTTGTCAATTTTTAGGCACTTCCTTTGCGGCATAATCTAGATGTGATGCATATTGAGAAAAATATTGGTGAAAGTATTATTGGTACATTGCTTGATATCAAAGGAAAATCAAAAGATGGCCTCAATTCACGCCAAGATCTAGAAGCAATGGGCATTAGAAAAAAATTGCATCCTATAGACATTGGAAATAAAGTATTGCTCCCAGCCGCACCGTGCACCTTATCCGATCAAGAAAAAGAGATCTTTTATAGTAGAATGAAGAACTTGAAAGTGCCTGATGGATATAGCTCAAATATTGGAAAATGTTTTGCAAAAGAAGACAAGATATCAAACCTAAAGTCTCATGATTATCATGTTTTGATGCAACAACTATTGTCCGTTGCATTAAGAGGACTTCTACCTACAGGGATAAGGAATGCACTACTACGACTATGTTCATTTTTTAATGACATATGCCAAAGAGTGCTTGATAGGGATAAATTAGAATTAATGGACTATCAAGTTGCATTAACACTATGTGATCTAGAGAGGTTCTTTCCCCCTTCCTTTTTCGATATCATGATTCACTTAACAATACATTTAGGGAGAGAAGCAAGAATTTGTGGGCCGGTCCAATATCGATGGATGTATCCATTTGAGAGGTAATATTTATTATAAATAATTGACGGTTAAAAGTATCTATAGTTATGAAAGTAACTTGTTTATTCATTTTGGTTATAGATATATGAAAATATTAAAAGGGTACGTTAAAAATCAAGCACGGCCTGAAGGGTGCATTGCTGAGCGCTATGTTTCCGAAGAATGTATGAAATATTGCTCTGGATATATTAAAGATGCATTACAAATTGGAGAGAGGAAAAACCGAAATGAAGTGGAACAAAATGATTTTATACTTGAGGGGCGTCCTATTTCCAAAGGAAAACCTATTACAGTCGATGAGGAGGTGATTAATGCTGCTCATCGATACGTTTTGTTTAATACGGAAGAAGTAGAGCCGTATATAGAGTAAGTATAAGTCCAACTTAACTATGACATACAAAATAAATTAGATCCTTAATTACATTTATGTATGCAGAATGCACAAAGAGGAGCTAAAATGTTTGCATCCTCATCTTGCACAAGACGATTTGGAACTGTCAAAATTGCAATCGAAGACTTTTAGTTTTTGGTTCGGAAAAAAGGTTGATAGCTATATCTTAAAAAACTATTAATGATGAAAGTAATAGATCAACATAAATCTTTATTTAATATATTGTATTTTTCCAGGTTAGAGATGATAGACGTATATCCAATGTCAGCAACATAATAAAATGGCTTTCATACGGACCTCGTTCGCAAATAATTTCTTATTCTGGCTATATTGTTAATGGTCGACGTTTTCATACGAAAGACTTTGAGAAGGCGACACAAAATAGTGGTGTTTCCATTGAGTCAAGTACTGTTTGTGTAGATGGGTCTATTGAAAAAATAATATATTATGGGGTCTTGCGTGAGATTTTCTTGTTGGATTATCGTCAATTTCAAGTTGCCTTGTTTAAATGTGATTGGGCAAATATGTATCGTGGAGTCAAAGTTGAAGATGGATTTACATTGGTCAATTTGCATCAATTTCAAAATAAGTTTGAAAGCGACCCGTTTATCTTAGCAACACAAGCGGTTCAAGTTTTCTTCTCTAGAGAAGGTAGTTCTTCAAATTGGTATGTTGTGTTGAGAGCGCCCTCTAGAGGGTTTAATGAATTGGAAAAATACGACGAGGATGAAGAATCAACTAGTAAACCATTGGATGAGTCACAACTTGATGATAGAGACGTAGATAATGGGGATGAAAGTTACGTAAGGGAGGGTTGTAACGGTATTTTGGTATGTTATAAGCATATTTTATTGATTTTTTATTTTATGCATGTTCATATATACCATAAAATGTGTTGTTAGAATGAAAAAAAAGAAAAAAAAATCTGATATAAGATTGACATCTTAGCGTGTATCAAAATAACTTTATTTTCTATTTTATGTTCTTTGCATGTGTATTTTATTTTGTACGTGGTTGTTACAAAGTAGTGCTATATTTAGTGTGATGTTCTAATCCTTTGTAAATCGTTTTGTTTTTTTATAGGTCGACGAGGAAGATTGATCTTGTATTATCGGCGAGGAAGATGGTGCTAGACAAAGGAGAGGTATTCAAGTACATATTGCATTTTTTACCACATGTTTTTTTTTAAGTTCAGCTATAGAAGTTCAAATATTAAAATCAACTTGAATGTATGTACAAATCTTAAATATGGATCTTTTGGATATGTGATTTATGATTTAAATTTTATTTTGATTTAAAGTTTGAACTTTGCTTTTTACAATTTTTATCCCATTGAAAATTTGGCATTTCAAATAGATAAAAAAAAATGTAAACAAAAACTTGTGTTTCCTGCCTTTTATTATTATTTCTATCTGTGAAAATTGGCTGAATGAATTTGCAAAATGTAGAGAAATGTTAAGTTATTAAAATATATGTTTTTACAAAACTATTTTATTAACTAATTTTTAGAAAATTCAATATTTAAAGGTATTTTTTCACAAAGAGAACTAAAATCAACATAAAGAATACTGATTAAAACCATCAGAAAAAAAGAATCCATAATTTAAATATCGCAAACACCAGAAATACGGGATACCGAACCAATGTTTCAAAATATCCTGAACTAAGACTGAGAAATACTTGACATTGTTGCAGATAGGTTGATTCCACAAATCTAATTTCGAACGACATGTGAAAAAATTGGAAAACAAAATTGAAAATAAATTTGATGTCTAAAACTGAGTTGCGAACAAACACTAAAGGCCTAATATTGTATCTGGATCAATTCAACACTGAGGAAGAGTGAAGGGAAAAATACAATTCTAAAGGAAAAAAGAGAAAATGTGAAACAAGAAAAGGTAAAAGGACAAATGACACACTCCAAATGGAAGTGCAACAAGCGTACAAAGCAAAATAATTAGTATTAGTGGCACACGCTTCATGTTTGTAGGAAAAACGATTTATGAAAACATAACACGTTTAAATAATCAATGTCTAATTTTACTTATAATATGGACTATTTTGAACAAGGATTTTTTTTTACATATAGTTAGAAATAGACATAGAAAATTCAAATCGGATCTCATCGTTTATGATTCGATTTACATTTCGATTAAGCGTGCTCTATGTAGAGCTTAAAATCTTACAGATATACACACCATGAAGGTAGCTTAGCAGTTGTTCATAAATGTGCACCATCTCCATCCGCATATTGGTTTTTCCACATAGAACCTGCCTTTCTGTAAGTTGCCCTTTGTATGTTTGTCAAGTTATTTCCTCTGCATTGTTCTAGGTAAAGCTTTACAGCTACGTATTTTCTCCATATCACCCTCCCTCCTACTGCACAAGTCAATTAAACGTTAAGCTATAGAATGACACTCTACTTATGTAATGTGTTCGGTATCTCAAACAATGGACTAAACAACAATCATACGATGAATGTAATGTGATATAATCATTGTAAGTCCAGCTATTCCTATATATGCGGTAACAGTAATAATAAGAATAAGAAAAAGCTCCAGGAACAATAAGTTAATATAACGTGAGTTGTAGATTGCAAACTTGCATTAAGTTAATATAATGTGAGTTGTATGGCAAGTGCTTCACGCGTGATTTATTTGTTTATATGACTTGTATGTTTAACCTATTAACAATAAATAATTTATATGTATATTTTAATGTCAGAATAATATGTTTTTGTTTAATGTTGTAATATCTTATGATTTTTAAATGTGAATGTTCATTTCAATTAATTAATGAAAAATGAATATGTGCATAAAAATTCTTTATTAGATCAGCAGATGAATATGTGCTTAAAAAATGTGCATAAAATGAATATGTGCAAGTAGTTTTCAATAGCTAAAATGAATATGTGCATAAAATATGTGCATCAAGGCTCCTTTATTTCCTTTTTGGTGTCAAGGTGGAATCTAGTGTAGATTTGTCATAATAATTCGATGGATATTTTAATAACCAAATACTCCTTAACGACAATTTTGTGAGTCTGATATAACGATTGGAAAACCCAAAGAACCGGCAGCCACTGATTTGGAAAATCCATTCCTCGGTTACGTTTCAAACGCGATAAGCACATTTACTCCCTACATTTTGATTAAAGACTCTATTCAGCAGCACCTACCAGTATTTATATGCCTTCCGTACGTACATTTTAAACTGAGCACTGGCAAAAAAAAAACATTTTTATGTCACTTTTATTTTACCCACTTGTACCCTTGCCATTGCTCAGTGCTCAGTGCTCAGTCTAAAATATAATCATTTCACTGTAGTCGCTTGTATTTTGATGAACAACACAGTTCGTCTTATGATGTTCATGTAGTGCTCAGTTTAAAATATATTGTATGTTCAGCCATTGAAAAATGACTTAAGATTTTTATTTTTAAGCTATTGAAAACTGACTTAAATTTTTTATTTTTTAGAGCTCAAAAATTGCAAGCAAAAGAGCAAAAAAGCAAAGTTTAGCTGCACTTGCAGCTGTTCGTGCTGCTGCTGAAAGACCGGTTGGGATTAGAATCAACGAACACCCAGATGGACCACTTCCGTTGCTTCGTGATTTAAATATTGCTATAAGACGATCTCCTCGAAAACATGCTGAATACCCAATACGCACAATTCGCAAACATGGAAGCAACCTTGGCCACACTGCAGAAGGGATGCAGTCCCCTCCTCCTTCCAGTAGCATCCCCGTCGACACTACAAACCAGATACAGCCCCCTCCTTCCAATAACAGCCCCTTCGACAATACAAACCCAGCACAACCCCCTGCCCGTCAACTACACTTCCATGAAACTCCAGCCAACGATGATTCCAGTCCAAACGAAATTCAACCCGATTCTACTGAAGATCAAAGATTGAAGCAAGCTAGAAGAAAGAGAGGCAGAACGATGATGAAATCATTAGCTATGATACCGGATGAGAAGCCGGAAGTTGAATTTAATGAACGCGGACAAGCAATAGGTGCTAATTCCAAACATTTGTCATCATATATTGGTACTCTAGCAAGGGAGATGGTGCCTTTTACCATTAGCACATGGAGGAACGTCGGTGACGATTTGAGGGATGATCTCTGGACTTGTATAGAGGTACGTACTGATATTTGACTTGTATACCATATGTCGGCTTTCAATAGTAAATTATGGCTTTCAATAGTAAATTCTGTGAATGATAAATTCTGGCTTGTGTACGATTTGAGGGATGATCTGTGAATAATAAATTCTGGCTTTCAATAGTAAATTCTGGCTTTAAGTTGTATTTAATTTTACTGACTCTATGTTATTTATGTTAGGGAGTACTTATATGTCTCAATATTAAAAGCAACATATTATATGCCTGCTATAGTTCTCTTTATAATGACATATGCATTATGCACATTGCAATACTGTTACATATTATATGTCTCAATATTCAAAGCAACAAATTATATACCTGCTGTGGTACAACATTGCATTTTGCAATACTGTTAGAGACTAATCTGCTGTTTTTTTTTTTTTTTTTTTTTTTGTGTGTGCGCGCAGTCAAGATTCAAGGTAGATATGGTGTATAAGGATTACTTGTTAATGATAATAGGACAGCGGTGGAAGGAGTCGAAATCAAGGTTAGTTGCAGCTATCAAAAAAGCGTCTCAAAATCCCGACTCTACCGATACTTTAGCAAGCCTAAAACCGTTCAATATAAAGAGCGATGACGAGTGGAATGCTTTTGTAACTGAAAAATTGTCAGAAAAGTTTGAGGTGGTTATTTTTGTCTTACTGAGTTTAACTGTTAAATATATTACATTTTCCTATATCATATTTACTGAATTGATTTTATAGGCAACAAGCCAAAGATTCAAAAGCATTAGAGAAAAGAATAAAGTTCCACACACCATGAGCAGAAAAGGTTATGCAAGATTGGAAGAAGAAATGGTAAAAAAATATTGTTAAAGCAACTATTATATGTTATCACATGAAAAATTCTGAAGCTGTTAAGCTATTTTTGCAGAAAAAGGAAACGTCAACATTTACTATCACTAGAGACGAATTGTGGTGCAAAGGCCACACTAGAAAAGATGGAAAACCTCCGAATTCAATTGCTGCCGAATGCATAGTAAGAATAAGTTCAAATATACAATATCAGAAACTGTTGCTATTGTTAACGTAGTTTTAATTTTAATTTCTGAATTTTGGTTGTTTTTTAATTTGTAGTCTAAGATAAACGAGCATCATAATGCCGCAAGTCAGGATTCTCATGGAGCAACATCAGTTACTCAAGATGGCGTGTCGAAGCTTTTTGGTCAGGAGCATGGAGGACGTGTAAGAGGGCTTGGTTTTGGGGTTGTACCATCTCAGCTTCGTATTCGGGGTAGCTCATCAGGTGAAGTACATGCATTGCGAAACCAAGTTAGTGGATTGGAGACCAAAGTACAGGAGCTCACTACGATGTTGATGGTAAGTGTTAATTAGAAATTTATTTTAACGGCGATTTTTCCTGTTTTCCTGTTAATTAGAAACCAAGTTATTGTCGGTTTCCGGTTCCGTTCCGGATATTTCGGAATTTCCGGTAAATTCCCGGTTTGATAATTGCGGTGTGGTTTTCTCATGCTGATTTTCCAGATTGACCCATGTTTTATTCCATTATAATGCTCCGGTTACGTCGATTATTTGACCAATTGCATTTTCTTTTCGTAGCCAACGGTACCAATCAGTAGTGGGTAATGTTTTAAAACAACTCGGAAAAAACAGTGTGACCAGACCCAGTGCCACTCTAACCCAAACTATTTATCTAGGGGTTTCTGCCATGTATATATATATTCCTCAGAAATCCATTTATCCAGCAGTTTACAAAGCCTACTCGAACATTTTCCTCCTCTCTCTTTATGGTCCTGTTTCTAAACCTTTAGCATTGTTTTTTGGAACAAATATCTGCTTCCAGCTTTCATCTTAAATTGCAACTGTTTGTCGCAAGGTTTATTATCATTAGGATTTAGGCTAAAAGCATTTAGATCTGATTTTTCAACACTCTGCAGAATTCTAGGTATTATGGTAAGCAAAATTTATATTATTCATCAAGCTTGGTTAATTAGTTTTTGGCGTGATTTGTGCTATGTAGAGAAGAATCGTTCGGATTCTCATTGGTTTGTTGTCAAATGGAAATAAGATTTTAACCAGCTACGTCCGACTGATTTCTTCTATCAATTAAATTGAAGTTTATTTAATTTTTTCAACGTTCATCAATTTATTCCTACTCTTTGATTCGGGATCTGTCGGCTATTTCCTATTAGTTCCGGCATTATGTATGAAATAAAGTTATTGTTTGCCTTCGATTTTTTATATTGAAATAAGAATCATTTCAATTTTTTATATTGCAAGACGATGCTAAGATGGTATGAGTCTGAATTCAGTGTGGATATATTCTTACATTGGCCTTCAATCTGATTGCCTTCGATTTGCTTTGTGTTATTTAACTTATTTCGGAGAGTTTTCAAATTAATACCTTAATTCTTCATAGTATGGTTGTATTAAACAAATACTCCTATTTGTGATTTTCGGGATCTGCTGGTGCTGGGTTGCTGATCAATAAACATAGGCTCCAAAATTTTAAAAAGAACCAGCAATCGCCTATGGGCTGTTCTCATGATCCTTTGCCACGATATCTGGTTACATTTTAACACTTTTTTCTTTTAATTCTTAATCTCCCAGGTTAAAGAAATAAGACATGGCCGTTTGTACAATGTTTGTTCTTGGACATAACCCATTATGTCTCTACAATTGAAAAAAAATATTAAAAAAAGAGCAAAGCAAAATGCCTTTTTTTTTTTCATAATGTGTTTCAAATTTACGGCTTCCCAATTGTGCTAGTTTTATATGACCAAAATCATATTTTGTGCTAATTTTATATGACCTATGTATATGCAATCTTTACAGGATCTAAAAGAAAAGCAAGCTAATGCGGGAAATCCAGCAAATCCTGATCCTAATACGCCTCAGGTACCCTTTTTTATTGGTATAATTGATAAAAAGATGTAACATTTCATTGAAATGCTTTTACCGAACTGTGAAATTTTAGGGTGATTTTAAGGACAGTAAATGGAGGGGGGTTGGGTACTGTTAAACTAAATTACCGCGCATTAGAAGCTGAAGAACTTTTTAACGTAAACTAAATTCAATTTGGAATAACCTTTGTGTTTATACTGTTATCTAAAACATGCTAAAATTGGGGTACTTTATTTTTGAAAGTGAGGCGTTCATCTTTTATTATTATTGTATTCATACAACAGTAAAGGAAATTTCTCATTTCTAGATCTTACTTCACATAGTTAATCACTTCCAGTCATATATAAGTGTAGTCAACTAATAATCTATCAAAGTACTCATATCTATACCCACACTAGATTAAATTCAGAGAGTTTGCACAGAGTTTATTCACAAAAGATCCACTGTTTTCATATTTCGTCCAGTTTTTGACATGAAGAACAATTAGTTACACATACATATTCACAAACATATATGCATATATATATGTGTGTGTGTGTGTGCGCGCCTGCATCATACTATATTCAATCACTAAGGGTTTAAAAAGAAAGAGTTTGCAGATGTGTTACTGTGTTTTTCTATTGTGTTCACTATCTTTACCATTCTCAGGTTTTATAATTACATTCGTAGATTAAACAAAAATAAGGAAATTATTTGTAAAATAAATAAAGATAACAATCCATTACACATAAATTTCATAGATTCAACTCATCCACTCTTTGTTCCCAGCTTAGAAAGACGCTTCTGGTGGTGTTGTTCTGTCGTTAAATCTATTGCATTGTTCTCACAATACAACTGGCAGTAACTGAAACTGCTCCACTCAACAGCCATCAAATTAACTTAAACTTAGTCGTGTGTCTTGTCTTTGATTATACATAAGCCTTTGATTATACATAAGTGCTTACTGTCTATGATGCATAAGCCTTGGATTATACATAAGTGCTTACTGTCTTTTGTATTTAGTTCCATGTATTTATTTGCCTCACTTTCTGTTTTTAGTTTCAAGTTCAGATTTTCTAGATTTTTTTTGTTTGCAGTCACACCGTGGAAGCAATACCTTGGCAGTTCAACTGTCTAAACAAAATGGAAAGCATGCACCTGAAAATGGAAAGCAGGCACCTGAAAATGGAAAGCAATCAGCTGAAAATGAAAAGCATCCATCTGAAACTGACGGCAGCAAAACAGAAAAACAGTCTAAGCAGAAAAATCCGGCCAGAAAAACAGCAGTGCAAGCTGATGGAAATGAGGGCAGAAAGTGTAAGATATTGAATTGGGAAAAACAAGTTGTTGCGGAAGGAAGAGTGGCATCCACTGATCCAGAAGCTTTGGTGCACTTTAAAAAACTTGGATCGCAAGGCTGGAAAGTTTGGATTGACGTGGCGGTGGATCCAGAAGCATTCTTGTGGAAGCCGAATTCCGCAATGACTACTATTGGAGAAGCTGTTGGATCAACTGTGGCCTGGAATAAAAATTACGTTGCCTTCAGCTAGAGTGCTTTCGTAGGGTATGCTTTCGTAGACATTCCATCTTTCTTATGTACATATTGGGTTAAATCATGCATGTATTATGAAACGGTTGTGTTTTTGGTGACACGGTTATGTTATGTATATATTGGGTTATGTTTTTGGTGACACGGTTAAGTTGGTGATGTACTACGTACTTGCGTGTTATGTTGATCGAATATTATGTTAAGTAATATATATAAATGATTCTGTGTACTAATATTTGTTGCATTGAAATGTGAATCATATTATCAGTAATATATATGAATTTGTTTTACTAGTCAGGTCCATGCAAATTACAACAGAAAAAAAAGTTGTAATAAGTCATGTTACAACGGTGTGAAAATGTTGTAATATCAATGAAATTACAACGGTGCAGACATGTTGTTATATAAATGAACACAACATTATTACAAAATCTACAACAACGGGGATAAAAGTTGTAATATAGTTTATTACAACGGTGATAAAAGTTGTTATACGTATACTCTAACTGTACTATAGTATATACGACAACTTGTAAAAAAATTTATTACAACGGTTTATAACTGTTGTTAAATAATCCTATTACAACGGTGCTGCAACGGTGCAGAAAAGTTGTAATAAAAAATAATATATTACCACGTCTGCATACACGACGGTGGGGTCACCGTTGTAAAATGATATTACAACGGTGTTGCACCGTTGTAATAGGGTGAATTTGTTGTAGTGGATGGCCTCATGCCGCCAAATTAAATCCTAGAAGGAGCCTCCACTAATTTATGAAGGAAGTTGCAAGCTAATCACTCTCTAATCAATCTCTAATCATCACCATTTTCATATTTAGCAACTAATTCCACTTCATAAGTTTGCTAATCTTGGTTTTGGTGAGTTTCTATCACTTTAACATCAATTGTTAAAGTAAGTAGATTGGGTGTAATGAGACTTATGGTCTTAAATGCGGATTAGTGAGTTTGAATCATTTATAATGATATGCTACTCTATGTTTTCCTATGTTTATGCATAATTAATAAGTGGGTTTATGCATGTTTGATAAGTTGGTTTATGCATGCTTAACAAGTTGGTTTATGCATGTTTAACAAGTGGTTTATGCATGTTTAACAAGTGGGTTTATGCATATTTAATAAGTGGATTTACGCATGTTTAACAAAGTGAGTTATGCAAGTTCACATGCAAGTTATGTGTATGATGTTATGTAAGTTATGTGTAGGTGGTTATGCAAGTTTATATGCAAGTTATGTATATGCTTAAATGCAAGTTTAACATGATTTGCAAGTTATGCATGCTTATGCAAGTATATGAATGCTTATGCAAGATATGTATATGCTTAAATGCAAGTTTAACATGATATGCAAGTTATGCATGCTTATGCAAGTATGTGAATGCTTATGCAAGTATATGAATGCTTATGCAAGTATGTGAATGCTTATGTAAGTATGTGAATGCTTATGCAAGTTATGTGTATGCTTAAATGCATGTTTAACATGTTATGCAAGTTATGAGAATGCTTATATGCAAGTTCAACATGTTATGCAAGACATGTGTATGATAATATGCAAGTTTGGGTTAAATGTAGTTGGGTTAATATATGCTCATATATGTAAGTTGACATCCTCTTAACCCATGACAAAGTTGTATGCTAAACCCATGATATTTGTGATGGATCTTCCCCTTTTTTATGTCATGAAATGAGAACGATTTACGTGGGGAACGATGGGGTTGGTAAATATGTTAATAAAAGTATGATTGGGTATGATTAAGCATACCATAAAAATAAATTAACATAAGTGGGAATTTACCTATTGAGTTAGGTCTACCCCATGGGAATTTACCTATTGAGTTAGGTCTACCCATGTTATGAAAAACTTGATATTAATTAGGGATAATTAATATGGGGGTGATTAATTAGGTGTAATTAATCGACTAAGACACGAGGTTGGACTCATTTGTAGTGTAAAACTGCCCGGACCCGACCGGCTTAACCAGTTGCTACAAATGTCAGCCCAATGTGAGAGGTCTTAGCCATAAATTAAATACGTGATTAAAGTAAAGACACGAGGTTAGACTCTGTTATGACGTAAGACTGCCCGGACTCTACCGGCTTAACCAGGTGGTCATAACAGCCAGTCTAATGTGGGAGGTCTTTGTGGGAGATCACGGTCTTAATTAATTAAGAAACACTTAACCATATTAGCATGTAGTGGGACATGAGGGGTTAAGTGGGTGCCTTGGGTGGCATGTGGAAATTTAGTGGTTGCCTTGGGTGGCATGTGGAATCTAGTGGGTTGCCTTGGGTGGCAATACAAAATACGATTAGAATACTTAACCAAGTGGAAACATGTAATTAAACATGATTAAAGGGTTAAGTGGGATACACTAGATAAGTGACAAGCTTAGGTGGGTAGCTTGTTGGGGGCCCATTTCAACCAATATCCCAAACGTATCTTTGTGGGCTCGACCCATGTCGAGTGACGGGACACGCATATTGGGCTTGATTATAAGAGGCCAAAATGGGTTAGCGGTGGCAACGCAAGTCCAACGGGTTTCATATGCGTGTGTGGGCCCGGGCTGGTAGATAAGTCGTTGTTGCATCGTGTAGATATAAAGCCGTGCACCGTTGATATTATCAGGTGGCCACTTTGGGGAATGATACACCCGAGATGTGGAACCAGCACGGGTATCTACGGTAGGGAGCCGATCATTGGGGAGTAGTGGGGTACACCTAGTGGAGATAGGGGCAGACGGCACCTATGTGGTCAGCTAGGGGTACATGAAACTACTAGTTATATCTTTCTTTTAAGTCCTTGGGTGGGATCAATCTCTGAGTAGGAATGACTGGTGTGGTGCAGTTAGTAATTATCCTTGGGTGGGTAGATGCGTCTTTACGGTTATCTTAGTTTATCCTAAGTCTACCAAGCTGCTTAGTGTAGCCATTCATCCCCAGACATTACCGTATGTCAAGTTTATGTCTTCTCTGGTTACTTTAATGATTGTATTGTTAAAGTTATAGGACTCGCTCAGACTTATGTCTGACCCCGTTGTTTTTATCTTTTTTTCCCAACCCTCAGGTCCTACGGTGGATCCTAGCAGTAGTGGAGCTTGATCGGATTGCTGTTCCAGTCTTTAGGAGCTTGGATAGATGTAAAGCTCCAGTTACCCAGTTATCTTTTCTTTTGTCCTGGCTATTGTATGAGAGAGTGGGATCATGTACTTCTTTATTTTGATGGATATTGTACTTGACTTTTATTGTGGTTTTATGATGTAACCAGACATGTTTATTTCCGCTGTTATGAGATGATGTTTTAAATTTCAAGTACTATTTATATCTGTCTTGTTGTAATTTTTCTGTTCTATATTCACTAAAATACTCCACCGATGCTATGGCATTCCCTTAGTGAGTGACCATAGCGGGCGTGGGGTGTTACATGGCCAGAATGTTGATAGCCTTCCACTGAGATTAGTTCCGCTGAAATGTATTAATTTTTGTAATTTATCTTCCGCTGTAATATTATCCAATGTACTCTGATATATATTCTGTACTCTGATGTAACATTTATTATGATGTTATAAAAGTCTTCTGTATTTGTTCTGATGTGTTGTATGCCCAAAGTTGATGTATCAGCAGATTTCCATTCTTTGGTTCAGACCTGTGTGGTTTATGGTCGATCCAGAGGGTGGGAATTTCCGGGTTATCACAGTGGATAATAAAAATATTTAGCAACTCATAATAGATGCCTTACCATTATAACCAATGGCCATTGTCCTAAACTTTAGAATGATTTTGGATAAATCTACATAAAATTCATAAAGGATTACTACTACGAGTTATGGGGATATATACACTTTGATTCAATTCACAGTTTAATCTATTACTTATAACACTAACCTAAGTTCCAATATTGTCTTCGGATTTACAGTATAAATTGTATGATAAAATTAAAAACTGTAAACAGATTGTCCAGTAATAAGAAATCAACATGAAAAATTGAGCAGCAAAGGGTTTAAATCTGTAACACCCCACACCCGCTAAGGTGACTCACTAAGGGAACGCCTTAACTTCGGTGGAGCATTTTAAGTGAATATAGAACAGAAAAATTACACAAGACAGTTATAAATACTTGAAATTCTAAAACATCATTTCATTGCAGCAGAAGGTAAACATGTTTAGTTACAACACCATAAAGAGTCAAGTACTAAATATCCATCCGGATAAAAACATAAGTACATAATCCCACTACATAAACAATAGCCATAAAAGAAAAGATAAGCTGGGCTTTACATCACGGTCCAAGCTCCAAGAGATAGATAAAGTAGTCTGATCAAAGCCCACTAGTGCTAGGCCCAACCTGAGGACTTGAGGGGGAAAAAGATAAAAACAACGGGGTCAGACATAAGTCTGAGTGAGCCTATAACTTTAACAACACAATTATTAAAGTAATTAGGGTATGATATAAACTTGGCACGGGATGACTGGGGATAAATGACTACACTAAGTAGCCAACTAGACATAAGGTGAACTAGGATAACGGTAAAGACGCATCTACCCACCCAAGGATAATTACTAACTGCACCACACCAGTCATTCCTACTTAAAGGTTGATCCCTCCCAAGGACTTAGAGAATTTACCCAGTAGTTTCGTGTACCCCTAGCTGACTACATAGGTGCCGTCTGCCCCTATCTCCACTAGGTGTACCCACTACTCCCAAGCGATCGGCTCCCTACCGTAGATACCCGTGCTGGCCCCACAATGGGGTGTATCACTCCCCAAAGTGGCAACCCGATACAACAAATGGTGCACGACTTATACCTACACGATGCAACAACGTCTTACCTACCAGCCCGGGTCCATACACGCATATGAAACCCGTTGGACTCGCGTTGCCACTGCTACCCCGTTTTGGCCTCTTATAATCAAGCCCAGTACGCGTGTCCCGTCCTCGACATGGGTCGAGCCCAATAAGATACATATGGGTTACTGGTTGAAATGGGCCCCCACAAGCTACCACCTAAGCTTGTCAATTTATCTAGTGCGTCCCACTTAACCCTTTAATCATGTTTAATTACATGTTTCCACTTGGTTAAGTCTTCTAATCGTATTTTCTGTTGCCACCCAAGGCAACCCACTAGATTTCCACATGCCACCCAAGGCACTTACTTGATTTCCACATGCCACCCAAGGCACCCACTTAACCCCTCATGTCCACTACATGCTTATCTGGTTAAGTGTTTCTTAATTGATTAAAAACGTAACCGTTGTAAATACCTCTCACATTAGACTATCTTTTATGGCAGTTGGATTTGCCGGTTGGGTCCGGGCAGCCTTACGCCATAACCGAGTCTAACCTCGTGTCTTTACACTTGTCACGTATATAGTTTGTGCCTAAGACCTCTCACATTGGGCCAATCATTTGTAGCCGCTGGATTTGCCGGTCGGTTCCGGGCAGTCTTATGCTACAAAAGGGTCCAACCTCGTGTCTTAGTCGACTAATTACACCTAATTAATCACCCCCGAATTAATTTTCCCTAATTAATTCCAATTTTAACGATGTACATAATTGACTCAATTATGTCCATCCACTTTATGGTATGCATAATCATACCAACTTCACACCATTTCATTAACATGTATATTACCCCATCGTTCACCATGTAATTCGCTAACATGACATAAAAGGGAAGATTCATCACAAATATAATGGGTTCAACTTGCATAAAATTAGCATCAACATGGGTTTATAGGTGTCAACATGCATATAGCATCAAACCCAACTAGCATAAATAATCAACCCAAACTTACATGAATCACATATGTCATAAGAAGGTTAACTTGCATAAGTTATTTATGTTATACAAAGGGGTTAAACTTGCATATATATGTATGTCATACAAAGAGGTTAACTTGCATATGTATGCATATCATACTAAGGTGTAAACTTGCACATGTTTCTTGCATATCATCAAACACCAAACTTGCATAACATGTCATATATGGATTTGCATATAATCATACACCAAACTTGCATAACATATCATATATGAACTTGCATATAATCATACACCAAACTTGCATAATCATGGTGTCATAGTGGATCAATGTTTATCATAGCAACTAGCATCATGAACACTTGCATAACTTGCATAACATCATGATCATATAGCATATAGCTTGCATAACTTGCATAACATCATGAACATGTAACATATGACTTGCATAACTTGCATAACATCACAAACACATAGCATATAACTTGCATAACATGCATAACATCATTAACACATAGCATATAACTTGCATAACATGCATAACATCATTAACACATAGCATATAACTTGCATAACATGCATTGATCCACATTCATAGCCATAACCTCATTATATCCTATCATAATCATTTCAATAATTGGTCATTAAGGCTATAGAAAACTCACAACTTGTTGATTAGCACTCCTAAGAAGAAGATTAAGTTGCTAGAGTTGATTAGTAGTTGATTTGAGAGACTATCTACTTCTACAATTTGATGGAGGCTCCTTCAAGTTGCATTTTGACGGCATGACGGCATTGTTTCTATTTTTAGTATGAATTAGGGTAGTCTTAGGGTGTATTTATAGAGTAGTTAGGTGTTTTAGGCCATTAGATTAACCCTAAATCAGATTAGAGCCGTCAGATCACGTCCTAGCCACAAAAACACAGCCCAAAAGACAAGCTGGTGCACCCAGGTCACCTGGGCTCGACCAGGGAGGTCGACCCCCAGGTCGACCCTAGGGTCGACCCTAGGGTCGACTCCCCAGTCGACCCCCAGGTCGACCCCCTGGGTCTGGCGGGATTTTTCCCGCCACTTCTGAAAATTGAAATTTTTGTTTTTAAATCTGTTTTTAAATTTCTGAAAACTTCTTTGGGCCTTATCTGGGTCATACAGACTCCGATTTTCGAAAACTCGGACTCTATTTCGCGTATTTTTCCGAGACGAATGCAATGGCATAGCCCATTTCCCCTGATTCAGATTTTTAAATTTAATTCTGCCCTGTTTTATATTATAGCAAGTTATTCAACATACGGGGTGTTACATTCTCCCATACCTAAAGGATTTCGTCCCTGAAATCTCTAAGTCAAGGAGAACGTATCCTACCAACCAAACAACCATCTACTCAAACCATCAAACACTGGCATCCATTATCCTTAGAGTTTCTAATGTTGTATGAACATATGCAAATAGTGTGTGTATATGTTCCCTATCTAATGCAAAATCAGGCGGCCTACTGATTCAGTTGACCTCCTTAATGCAAACCATGATAGAGCCATGCTTCCAATATGTATGCGAAAGAACCCTATCAACACATACTATTTCTACATGAGTGCACAATCATTCACCAAAATGCATCATCCATATGATAGCACAACCATTATACATCCATTAATATAGCTACCTACACACAATTTTGTGCAATATGCAATATGAAGTGATTGAGCCGATCTAGTGCCTAGAGTGTGTGTATATGCATCCACGAGCAACCACTAGCAACCACTTGCATCCACGCGCATCCATCAAACATAACATGTCTCAAACACATGTTTCAACCATAGGTTTACCCTATCTAAAGGTCAAAGGTACTGATGAGAGGACATACTAAAGATAAGATAAGTACTAGACAAACGATAAAGGAGAAGTTAAAAGACATACCCTCAAAAAGGAATGGGTATAATGAACGCATCTTCGCTTCTGTCTCCCAAGTAGCATTGCTCTCATCTTCTCCCCATTGCACTTTGACTAGCCGCACCTCTCTGTTCCTCAACTTCCTAATCTCTGACCCAAGGATGCGGGTAGGAGCTCGTCGAATAGTTGCATCACGCTCTACCTCCACTTCTCTCAGCAAGCTCGGCTCCACCACCTCTGCGGTCTCATGTAGGCACTTCCTCAAATGTGACACATGGAATACGTCATGTACTCCACTAAGTCTCTCGGGTAAATCCACCCTATATGCCATCCGTCCAATCCTTTCCTTAATAGGAAACGGCCCAACAAATCTTGGAGCTAACTTTCCAACGGACCCAAAGCGAACCACATTCCGTAATGGAGATACTTTGACAAAGACCATGTCCCCAACATCAAATTCCAGATCCGTCCTCCTCTTATCCGCGTAAGATTTCTGTCTGTCTTGCGCTGCTTTCATCTTTCTTCGAATCAAATCAATCTTCTCCGAAGTCTCTCTAACCATATCGGGCCCAAGCAAGATCTTATCTGTAGATTCCCACCAACATGTAGGTGATCGACAAGGCCTCCCATAAAGAGCTTCGAAAGGAGCCATACCAATACTGGACTGAAAGCTGTTATTATACGCGAACTCCACCAATGGAAGATGCTCTTCCCAAGTACCTCCAAAATCCAAGATACAAAGCCTCAATAGGTCTTCCAGAACACGATTCACCCTCTCGGTCTGGCCGTCCGTCTGAGGATGATATGCGGTGCTCAGACACAACTGAGTCCCCACTGCTTCTTGCAAACTCTTCCAAAACTCGCTAGTGAAGATAGGATCTCGATCACTCGCAATGCTAGAGGGTACCCCATGCAATCGAACTATCTCCCGAAGATACACTGAAGCTAGCCATGGAGCAGTCCTCTTGCTCTTCACGGGTATGAAATGGGCACTCTTAGTAAGTCTGTCTACCACAACCCAAATTCCCGTATTACCTTTCCTTGATCTCGGTAACCCATCAACAAAATCCATCGAGACGCTATCCCACTTCCATTGCGGAACTTCCAATGGGTGAAGCAACCCACCTGGTTTCTTTTGCTCCGCTTTCACCTGTTGGCACACCAAGCATCTAGCGACATACTCGGCCACATCTTTCTTCATACCGGCCCAAAAGAAAACTCGCTTCATGTCTTGATACATCTTGTCCCCACCGGGATGAATGGTCATCCTAGAACGGTGTGCATCATCAAGAATAGCCTTCCTCAAACCCTCGTCTTGCGGTACACAAAGTCTACCGTCTCTACGCATGCACCCCCTATCGTCTAGGGTGTACCTACTCCCCCCTTATGAGCCTCTCTACTAACTCAACCAACTGCGGGTCGTCCCGTTGTGCCTCGTCAATCCGCCCCAAAAGAGTAGGTCTGACCTCCAAGGATGCTAGCAAACCGGTTATATAGTCAACGGAAGGTCTGAAATCAAACATCGAGATAAATTCCAAGCTTTGTCGTTGCACGAACAATGGACTCAAGGACAACCTTTTTCTACTCAAGGCGTCCGCCACCACGTTACCCTTGCCAGGGGTATACGCTATCTCGAAATCATAGGATGCTAAGAACTCCATCCACCTTTGCTGTCTCAAGTTCAAATCCTTCTGAGAAAACAAGTACTTCAATGATTTGTGGTCAGTGAACAATTTGAATCTCTCACCAAGAAGATAATGGCGCCAAATCTTAAGTGCAAAAACAATAGCGGCCAACTCTAAATCATGGCTAGGGTAATTTTTCTCATGCTTTCTCAACTGCCTTCCACCATAGGCTATTACCCTTCCCTCTTGCATTAATACTACGCCCAGTCCTGTCCCACAAGCATCGGTATAGACAACAAATGGATTACTCCCATCTGGCAACACTAAGACTGGAGTTGTGGTTAAAGCCCTCTTTAACCGTCGGAACGCATCATCACAATCTACGTCCCATGCGAAGACTAGATTCTTCTTCGTCAAGCGAGTTAATGGGGCTGATATCTTCGCGAAGTCCTTGATAAACTTCCTATAGTAGCCAGCCAACCCCAAGAAACTCCTCACCTCGGTAGCATTCTTCGGAACCTTCCAATCTTGAATTGATACTATCTTCGCGGGATCCACAGCTATCCCTTCCTTGGAGACCACGTGCCCCAAGAACCGCACTTCCTTCATCCAGAAGTGACATTTAGAAAATTTAGCCTTAAGGCTATGCACTCGAAGAGTCTCCAACACTTCCCTAAGATATAGGGCATGCTCTTCTTCACTCTTAGAAAATACTAAGATGTCATCCACAAAGACCACCACGAACTTATTAAGGAACTCCCTGAACACCCTACTCATCAAATCAACAAAATATGCAGGGGCATTCGTCAAACCAAATGGCATCACCAGCCACTCATAGAAACCATCCGGAGTCCTAAAGGCAGTCTTGTCTATGCTATCCTCAGCCACCCTCAACTGATGAAACCCCGTGGCCAAGTCCAACTGAGAAAATACTGAAGCGCCAACCAATTGATCAAGAAGATCATCAATCCTCGGCAATGGATGTCTATTCTTATTTGTGAGCTTGTTGAGTTCTCTATAGTCTACACAAAGTCTGAGGGACCCATCCGCCTTTGTAGCAAAAACTACTGGAGCACCCCACTCCGATATACTTCGTCTTATGAACCCCTTCTCAAGCAACTCCCCTACTTGCTTATGGAGTTCCCTCCTCTCACGAGGAGCCATGTGGCGCACTGGTAAAGATACAGGTTTAGCATTATCCACCAGATATATTCGGAAGTCTATCTCCCACCTCGGAGGTAAGCCCTTCACCTCCTCAAACACATCCGAGTATTCCCGGACCACTCTAATAGATTGCAAACTCTCGACCGAAGCGTCAAGCGATTCAAGATAACTTAGCATAACAGAATCCATGGGATTACAAGAGATCTCGAGAGTGTTACTTAAGCGGGCCATAAGCCTTACAACTCTCCTTTCACAATCAAGAACGGCACCATTACTGGATAACCAGTCCATGCCCAAAATCAACCCATAGCCCGTGAAGCCCAAAACAAAAGCATCACATCTAAACTCAACGCTAAGTATAGAAATCTTCAAACCCAAACATATCATGGACAAAAAGTGGAGCCCCCAATTGGGTTTGAAACAACCAAGGGATCATCTACTAGACTGGTGTCTAGACTCAACTAATGATGATGAGATAAACGAATGCGATGCGCCAGAATCAAACAATGTACGGACAGGATGATCAAATAGAAAAATCAGACTTTCAACGGAAATAGTTCTACCTCTTTCCTGAATCGGTGGAACCGCGAGAGCCTGAACTTGCCCCCTTGCCTGACCCGGTGCCACAAGAGCTTGCACCTGTCCTCCTGAGGTAGATCCCGTCCTTTGCCCCTTCTTAGGGCAATCCTTCACTAGATGCCCTGCTTCGCCACAGTGATAGCAGCCAGTCTTCTTCTTCTTCCAACAATCTTTGCTTATGTGGCCTGGTATCCCGCAAGTGAAGCACTTCTTCTTTCCCTTGCCACCGTTGCCTTTCCCACCCTTGTTTTGCTGTTGTTGTTGAGGTCTCTTTTGATCTCCCTTCTTCTCGGGTGCCTTATTAGCATTGGGACCCTTCTCTTCCTCATGCATGAGTGCCATGTCAACTAGCTTCTCAAAGGTGGCCCCCATAGGGATATGAGTCATAGCCAATCCATGCATTGGTTCATTCAATCCCTTAACGAACCTCAAAGCCTTCTTCTCCGGTGTATTTACCATGTCTATGCCAAACCTTGCCAATTGATTAAACTTGTTGACATATTCCTTCACCGAGAGGTTTCCTTGCTTTAGAGTCAAGAACCTTTCCATATACAAGTTTTCCTCCGCCCTTGAGAGAAACTTTGCCACAAATCTTTGCCTGAAATCCGCCCAAGAGTCAACGGGGCGTTCTCCATTAGTGACCTCCCACCAAAATGAGGCCTCTCCCTTCATTAACCAAGCAGCTAACTTGACTTTCTTTCCTTCTTCCATCTCAAAGATGTTTATCAACTCTTCCACCTCCTTAAGCCAATCTCTAGCCTCCACAAAAGTTTCTGATCCTTGAAAAGGTTTCCCTCCCATAGCTTTAAATTCCTTGCAAGTCTTAGCAAAAGTATCCGTGCGAGGAGGAGGAGGGGGAGGAGGAAGATCGGGTGCTACGGTTGGTGGAGGAACATTTGCTGGACCCGCAGTGGCGGCCCTAGCCTCCATCAATCTCCTATACCATACTGGTATCGTCACACCCTCCGGAAAGTTAAGATCTTCAGCCATGCTGAAACGAAAAGGAAAGATTCAAAACGGAGAATTCGAAAGATAAAGATATGGCTATTGGGGATTATGCTTTTCTTTCAAAAAATTTTCTCTTTAAAGACATGTTTTTGAAAATACTTCTTTCAAAAAAATGCTTTTAGAAAAATAGTTTTCTAAAAATTTTATCTGTTTTGGTAACCTTCGCTCTGATACCACGTGTAACACCCCACACCCGCTAAGGTCACTCACTAAGGGAATGCCTTAACTTCGGTGGAGCATTTTAAGTGAATATAGAACAGAAAAATTACACAAGACAGATATAAATACTTGAAATTCTAAAACATCATTTCATTGCAGCAGAAGGTAAACATGTTTAGTTACAACACCATAAAGAGTCAAGTACTAAATATCCATCCTGATAAAAACATAAGTACATAATCCCACTACATAAACAATAGCCATAAAAGAAAACATAAGTTGGGCTTTACATCACAGTCCAAGCTCCAAGAGATAGATAAAGTAGTCTGATCAAAGCCCACTAGTGCTAGGCCCAACCTGAGGACCTGAGGGGGAAAAAGATAAAAACAACGGGGTCAGACATAAGTCTGAGTGAGCCCTATAACTTTAACAACACAATTATTAAAGTAATTAGGGTATGATATAAACTTGGCACGGGATGACTGGGGATAAATGACTACACTAAGTAGCCAACTAGACATAAGGTAAACTAGGATAACGGTAAAGACGCATCTACCCACCCAAGGATAATTACTAACAGCACCACACCAGTCATTCCTACTTAAAGGTTGATCCCTCCCAAGGACTTAGAGAATTTACCCAGTAGTTTCGTGTACCCCTAGCTGACTACATAGGTGCCGTCTGCCCCTATCTCCACTGGTGTACCCACTACTCCCAAGCGATCGGCTCCCTACCGTAGATACCCGTGTTGGCCCCACAATGGGGTGTATCACTCCCCAAAGTGGCAACCCGATACAACAAATGGTGCACGGCTTATACCTACACGATGCAACAACGTCTTACCTACCAGCCCGGGTCCACACACGCATATGAAACCCGTTGGATTCGCGTTGCCACCGCTACCCCGTTTTGGCCTCTTATAATCAAGCCCAGTACGTGTGTCCCGTCCTCGACATGGGTCGAGCCCAATAAGATACATATGGGTTACTGGTTGAAATGGGCCCCCACAAGCTACCACCTAAGCTTGTCAATTTATCTAGTGCGTCCCACTTAACCCTTTAATCATGTTTAATTACATGTTTCCACTTGGTTAAGTCTTCCAATCGTATTTTCTATTGCCACCCAAGGCAACCCACTAGATTTCCACATGCCACCCAAGGCACTTACTTGATTTCCACATGCCACCCAAGGCACCCACTTAACCCCTCATGCCCACTACATGCTTATCTGGTTAAGTGTTTCTTAATTGATTAAAAACGTAACCGTTGTAAAGACCTCTCACATTAGACTATCTTTTATGGCAGCTGGATTTGCCAGTTGGGTCCGGGCATCCTTACGCCATAACCGAGTCTAACCTCGTGTCTTTACACTTGTCACGTATATAGTTTGTGCCTAAGACCTCTCACATTGGGCCAATCATTTGTAGCCGCTGGATTTGCCGGTCAGTTCCGGGCAGTCTTATGCTACAAACGGGTCCAACCTCGTGTCTTAGTCGATTAATTACACCTAATTAATCACCCCCGAATTAATTTTCCCTAATTAATTCCAATTTTAACGATGTACATAATTGACTCAATTATGTCCATCCACTTTATGGTATGCATAATCATACCAACTTCCCACCATTTCATTAACATGTATATTACCCCATCGTTCCACACGTAATTCGCTAACATGACATAAAAGGGAAGATTCATCACAAATATAATGAGTTCAACTTGCATAACATTAGCATCAACATGGGTTTAAAGGTGTCAACATGCATATAGCATCAAACCCAACTAGCATAAATAATCAACCCAAACTTACATGAATCACATATGTCATAAGAAGGTTAACTTGCATAAGTTATTTATGTCATACAAAGGGGGTAAACTTGCATATATATGTATGACATACAAAGGGGTTAACTTGCATATGTATGCATATCATACTAAGGTGTAAACTTGCACATGTTTCTTGCATATCATCAAACACCAAACTTGCATAACATGTCATATATGGATTTGCATATAATCATACACCAAACTTGCATAACATATCATATATGAACTTGCATATAATCATACACCAAACTTGCATAATCATGGTGTCATAGTGGATCAATGTTTATCATAGCAACTAGCATCATGAACACTTGCATAACTTGCATAACATCATGATCATATAGCATATAGCTTGCATAACTTGCATAACATCATGAACATGTAACATATGACTTGCATAACTTGCATAACATCACAAACACATAGCATATAACTTGCATAACATGCATAACATCATTAACACATAGCATATAACTTGCATAACATGCATAACATCATTAACACATAGCATATAACTTGCATAACATGCATTGATCCACATTCATAGCCATAACCTCATTATATCCTATCATAATCATTTCAATAATTGGTCATTAAGGTTATAGAAAACTCACAACTTGTTGATTATCACTCCTAAGAAGAAGATTAAGTTGCTAGAGTTGATTAGTAGTTGATTTGAGAGACTATCTTCTTCTACAATTTGATGGAGGCTCCTTCAAGTTGCATTTTGACGGCATGACGACATTGTTTCTATTTTTAGTATGAATTAGGGTAGTCTTAGGGTGTATTTATAGAGTAGTTAGGTGTTTTAGGCCATTAGATTAACCCTAAATCAGATTAGAGCCGTCAAATCACGTCCTAGCCACAAAAACACAGCCCAAAAGACAAGCTGGTGCACCCAGGTCACCTGGGCTCGACCAGGGAGGTCGACCCCTAGGTCGACCCTAGGGTCGACTCCCCAGTCGACCTGGTGGGCAGGTCGACTCCCCAGTCGACCCCCAGGTCGACCCCCTGGGTCTGGCGGGATTTTTCCCGCCACTTCTGAAAATTGAAATTTTTGTTTTTAAATCTGTTTTTAAATTTCTGAAAACTTCTTTGGGCCTTATCTGGTTCATACGGACTCCGATTTTCGAAAACTCAGACTCTATTTCGCGTATTTTTCCGAGACGAACGCAATGGCATAGCCCGTTTCCCCTGATTCAGATTTTTAAATTTAATTCTGCCCTGTTTTATATTATAGCAAGTTATTCAACATACGGGGTGTTACAAAATCTATGTTGGACATCTTGGTCTTGGTCTTAGTTTTGATTTTTTTATATATATAATTTGAGCAAATTTTGTTTAATTCATAATTTTTTTAGAATTATAGTTCGAATTTCGATTTCAGATTTGGCTATTAATTATTCGTGTAACTACACACACACACACACATATATATATATATACACACACACATATATATAATATACATATATATATTTGGTCAATTGAAATAAAATGTTTAATAAGATATAAATGAACATTATTGATTAATTATAATATTTGTGACATGTACAATTATTTGTCAATAACCTTTTTATTTACATTAATAATGTTGTCCATGATTTTCTTTTTAAATTAAATTTCAGATTTTGAAAATTCATATATTTATTTGAAACCCATATTACTATTTTTTATATTTTCCTTCAAAAATTTGAGTTCCAATGGTTTTATAGTTGAATCAAATTTTAGGTACGATTTTATTTTGGTTGAACATAATGGAACGACCAAACTCTCGGTGTTTCGGTCGATTCCTCAAACCTTGGTTTTAACTTTGATGATTCAAATCCCTTTGCAATTATTCAGATCCTAGCTATAGTGTTAAGTTTGATGGTCTTTTCAGGAGTTCAATGAAAAAAATAAGTTTGAGGTGTTGAGAAATTTCTTCTGTTCATATTAACTGATGTGGTAGATAAGTTTTTTAGTGTTGCCAAGTAGAGTGCTAGATGACACTTCTTAAAAAGGTTCAGTTAATTGCAAATATTACTGCATAGTTGATTAATAATTAAGATAATGTTCATTAACATCATTATGCTATTTACTTTCTGTAATGTGTTTGGAAGCATTAATTGTCATTCATAAAATTTATATGCTCTGTGTGTTATATGCAGGTTTTGAGCCTCATGCATTTATGACGATGAAATTTTCTTGCCTTGCCCATGTCTTTGTGGAAGTGTTTTTTTGGTAATATGGGTAACTGTAAAGGCAGTTTTGCTAGATATTAAAGGCAATCCTTCTATTATCTCAAGCAACTTTTTGAGCATAGGCATTGTTAGTATAATTTGTTTGCCTAATTCTTTAGTATTTCAGTTTTGGGAACTTGTATGAAGATCCAATAGGTTCTACATGTTTGGAGGTGTATGCGGTGTCCCAATCATCATATATACGTTTGTTAACTAGAGTATTAGAGGTACAATAAGAATATGCATTGTCTTTTTAAATCATATACACATCTCAGATGTTCTCTGAGTTTTGTTATTTTTCCAAAAGATTTATTAGCTTTTTTTTTTGCTACCATATATAAATTGTTCAACCAAATATGGAGCTTTAATGTTGTTAAAACATCATATATTTATTTAATTTCATGAACTTATATTATTTGATGATGTTAACTATAAATTAGACTGCATGGAAAACAAATTATTTTAGTTTCTTGAAACTTAAATTGTTCTTCTTAAACTTGGTCGATTCTATCATGTGAAAGAATCACCTTATTCAGTGTATACATAATGGTTCGAATGATTCCTTTCTACGTTTATTGTATGAATGCAAGAGCATTTGGAAATAAAACGCTGTTTTTTCCTTTTGTATTCATTTGGTAGAAAATCCACATATAAAATTATAATTTTAGTTTGTTTTCTGTTAAAAAAATGTACTTCCTTTATGGATTATTCACTGTCAGTTGTGCCATTTGATTTCATTCCTTGCATATAATTATTGACTCCATCTGCAGTTCTCTTATATCCTCTTCTTATTTTTGTCTAAACTTTTTACCCAAAATTGTGGATGAAATACAGGAGGAAGGTTAAAAGGTATCCTACTTGATAAATATTTCTAGCTATGTAAAATGCCTTCGGATTCCAACTTATAAACAACTTTTATGTTTGGAAATTAATCATTTTTTAAAAATAGTTTGATCTGGTGGAAAGTTCTGGATACAATAAAAATAACTCCACTAACTATATTTATCATGTTCCTAATTATGTAGGTATCTCAAGTATCTTTGATATTTGATCAAAGATTATTTATTTTAGTCCTACTGTAAACATAAACATTGAATCATCAACCAAATTTTTTTCCACCCTCGTGCTACCTTTACAATCAGAGGTTGATAAGCACTTGTTGTTTACAAATGAATTGCTGAAAGCCACCACTTTTCCCGTTACAAGGTCAGCCTATATGATCAACAAAGAATGGATGTATAGGTATTTTATTTCTTCATTATTTAGTTTCTTATGCATGATAATTGCAGGTTTTTTTCACTTTTTGAATACAGATGAAACAATAATTAGTTGTGGTAAATATATCATTTTTTAATTTAGAATTTCTTATCAATAAAATGATCATTGGTCATGTTTACTTAGCACAGAAATACCACAAAAGGAATTTCAGATCTGACTACTTGAAGAACTGTAATTTTCTTTATCCGGTATTTTTAAGCAGTTGTGGACGTTTAACCCAACATATGATTTAATGAGATCCAATTGTGCATGTGGCCCAGTATTTTTTAAGTGGTGCCAGCTGATAATGGTCCAAGTTTTTTAAGTTGTACTAAAAACAAGGATTTTTGTTACTAAGGGTGCGTTCGCAGCAAAGTTTTGGCACGCTCAACTTTATGTTCGCGTCCGACGCGTCCGACGCGAGCATTTTTTTCCACTTCCAAATGGAACGACCGCTGGATGTAGGAAATCAAGCCGTTGGCGTCCGACCCCTATATATTACCCACTCTATCTTAACACCTTACACAATACTACTTCTTCAACTCTTTCTACTTATTCGACTAATGTCAAACTCCGATTCATTCTCCGAGAACGACGATTTGATGGAGCTCTACGGGGTTTATCTGGTTCAGAATGAAAGGAGAAATCATATGACGCGGATTAATACTTCGGAGTTCACTGGCTTATCTTGGATCAACGAAATTTTGAATGGCCATCAAAGCCGTTGTCAAAATAATTTTCGAATGAAAAGGCTTTGTTTCTACGCATTATGTAAGAAACTGCAACATCATGGTCTCGCTTCCAGACCAGAAATTTGTGTCGTCGAAATGGTTGGAATATTCATTTATACAATGGCTACTAGGCTTTCAAATAGAAAACTACTAGAAAGATTTCAACGATCAGGTAGCACAATTTCCGTTTGTTTTCATGATGTCCTAAACGCTTTTCAATTACTCGCTGCTGATGTAATAAAGCCAGCGAAACAACAATTTAATACTGTTCCACATCACATCAGAACTTCCACCCGGTATTACCCGTATTTCAACAACTGTATTGGCGCTATAGACGGTACCCACGTATCTGCACATTTACCCGCTGATCAAATTATCCCTTATATTGGAAGAAAAGGGTTTGCAACTCAAAATATATTAGCGGTTTGTGATTTCGATTTACAGTTTACGTATGTTATGGCTGGTTGGGAAGGGACTGCACATGATAGCAGAATTTTTAATGTTGTTACAAACGATAGAAACTATAACTTTCCTTACCCTCCAGCTGGACAGTATTATTTAGTTGATTCGGGCTATCCACCACAGACTGGATATTTACCGCCATATCGAAATATGAGATATCATATTCCGTATTTCCGTGATACAATGAATCAACCAAAGTTGGCCAATGAAGTGTTTAATTACTACCATTCGAGTTTACGGATGGCCGTAGAACGAACATTTGGCATTTGGAAGAAAAAATTTACCATTCTCAACAAGATGCCTACATATCGGTTTCAAACTCAAGTGAAAGTTGTGGTGTCTACAATGGCCTTACACAACTTCATACGCAAATACAATAGTGGTAACCCAGATTTTATGGCTTTTGATGATGATCCTGAACGAATACCCGATAATTACTTGACGGAATATTATAGTATGAGAAATACGACGAATAGAGGCACGGAACGTGTTCAAGCAGAAGGATCCCAAGAAATGTCATTAGTTCGAGATACCATTATAGATCGGTTGGTTGCTGCGGGTCTACACTAATTTGTGTTTGTATTTGTAACTGTACTTGTATCTGTATTAGAAACTGTATCTGTATTCGAATTTGCCAAACCATCTCTATTTAAATCTTATTTTAAAAATACCACGCTCAAATTGTTGAGATTTGTGATATGCAAATCACAAAATTGTAGGCAACAAATTTTCTATGTGGATCCATTTTTGGTGGAGATATTTGTTGCTACTTTTGTGGGATATTTAAAAATGAAGGCAAGGATTATTTGGTGCTTATCCAAATAGATATATTTGAGATATATGAGGATATATTTGAGATATATGAGGATAATTTGGGTGACAAGTTACTCTATAAAAGGCCTACATGATATCTTCATTATGCGGTGGAAAAATTTGCCATTGTTCTTCATTATCTTTCTCCTCAAATTGTTTAGCCATTAGATATTCTCTACCTATTTCTCAATAAAGTTATTGATTCAAGTTGTGTTTGTTTAACGATAGTTGAGATCGGTTGTAAACAATATTTCGGTGAATCAATAAAGAGGGTGGTTGGGTGGAATATTGTGTGTTCATATTTCCGATATTTTTTTTGTGTTGTTGTTTGTTATTCAATCACATTCATCTTCAAGTGATTGGGTGAAAAAGATTCATTTTGTTTTTGGGTGTTTTGTCAAAACTTCCGCTGCGCACAAAACCCCAACAGTTGGTATCAGAGCTCAGATCACCGCATAGCTTGGAGTGTTTGTTAGATTGAAAAAAAAATTTGACTTTTTGTTTGAAAAAAATTGATTTTTTTGATGTCGGAGATGATGACGTTGTCGAAGATGGCTATTTTGAATGGGAGGAATTGGGCTATATGGAAGCCGAAGATGGAGGACGTTCTATATCTCAATGATTTGCATGATCCCATTGATGGAAATGGGGAGAAGCCCTCGAATATGGATGAGGGAAAGAGGAAGAAAATGGACAAAAATGCAATTGCATTGATTCGCCAATATTTGGATGATTCTGTGTTCCACCATGTGGCTAGTTGTGAATCCGCAAAGGCGTTGTGGGACAAATTAGTATCGCTGTATGAGTCAAAGAGTGCTACAAGCAAGGCTTTTCTGGTTCGAAAGTTGGTGCAACTTCGATTGGATGAGGAGAAGTCTATTGCAGAGCATTTGAACGAGTTTCAAGATGTCATCAATCAATTGGCAAACATGAAGGTCAATTTTGATGATGAGTTGCAGGCTCTTTTGTTGATGAGTTCTCTTTCGGAAAGCTGGGAAACTTTGGTTGTTTCATTGAGTAATTCCAATGCTAATGGAACTACCTCTTTGGAAACGGTTCGAAGCAGTCTTTTGAATGAGGAGTTAAGGAGAAAAGGGTCGGAGTTGAAATCGGTTCAAACTGAGGCGATGGTAGCAAGGGACTCAGGTAAAGATACAAGGAAGAAGAAAGGTGCTATCTTTTGTCATTATTGTGGTAAGAAAGGCCACAAGCGCAATGATTGCTATTCATATATACGAGATATGAAGAAGAAGAAGGCGCAAGGTGATAATAATAGTGATGAGGCACAGGCAGGCTTTGCTGAAGGTACCAAAGGCGATTCTTCATGTGATGTCCTATTTAGTGTTATGGAGCCTTGGAAGATGGATTCAGGAGTCAGTTTTCACATATGTCGAGATGTGAAAAGTTTTTCTTCGTATGAGAAGAGTGTTGGCATGATAAAGACGGCCAATGGAGTAGAGCTACCAATTTGTGGAGTTGTAACTGTTAGGTTTCAGATGCATGATGGAGTGGAGAGAGAAGTTGCCGGTGTGAGGCACATACCCACTTGTTCGCATAACCTCATATATCTCGGTCAGTTAGATCGCCGCGGTTGCACTTATGAGACTCGAGGTGGAGTTTTGAGAGTGAAGAAGGGTGGTCGTGTGATGATGCGAGGAGTTTTGGAGGAGGGAAACCTATATAGTTTGGTCGGTTAAGTGGTCAACAGTGGAAGGCGGGTGACGGTTGAAGAACCTAGTCCACAGCAAGGTGGAGAGGTTAATATGGTCACTGCTGATGGTTCTAAGGTGGAGGATCATGGTATCGATAAGGGTCTAGATGTTGATGATGCTCGAGGAATCCCGGAGATGAAGAGATCATGTCAAGCGGAAGACGGATGTCGAGTTGTGAAATCCACAAAGACAAGATGGAGGTCTTTGTGGTATTACAAACGCTTTTGAAGATCGCTATTGGTGTGGTGCACGGATGAGGGAGGTGCACCATTAGTAGGCGATGGTGGAGGTTTGTAATGATGTTAATTGAGAAAAGAAGGTTGAAAGTGAGAGCTAAGTTGGCTAGTGTTGAGTGGAGGAGATGTTGTGATTTGGTATCAAGGTGGAGTGTTGAGATTTGTGATACGCAAATCACAAAATTGTAGGCAACAAATTTTCTATGTGGATCCATTTTTGGTGGAGATATTTGTTGCTACTTTTGTGGGATATTTGAAAACGAAGGCAAGGATTATTTGGTGCTTATCCAAATAGATATATTTGAGATATATGAGGATATATTTGAGATATATGAGGATAATTTGGGTGACAAGTTACTCTATAAAAGGCCTACATGATATCTTCATTATGTGGTGGAAAAATTTGCCATTATTCTTCATTATCTTTCTCCTCAAATTGTTTAGCCATTAGATATTCTCTACCTATTTCTCAATAAGGTTATTGATTCAAGTTGTGTTTGTTTAACGATAGTTGAGATCGGTTGTAAACAATATTTTGGTGAATCAATAAAGAGGGTGGTTGGGTGGAATATCATGTGTTCATATTTCCGATATTTTTTTTTGTGTTGTTGTTTGTTATTCAATCACATTCATCATCAAATGATTGGGTGAAAAAGATTCATTTTGTTTTTGGGTGTTTTGTCAAAACTTCCGCTGTGCACAAAACCCCAACACAAATACCACGCTCAAATACCCCGATCGTAGCTAAAAACACAATTCCCCTTCGCTACAGTACCACGCTTAAATGGCACGCTCAAATGTCACGCTCACGTTCGTTAAGAACGCACCCTAAGTACTCAGCCCGCTTACTTTATCCCCTTGGAGATAGTAGAAAACGCGATTGACCTTTTAGAAAAATGGAATTATTTATGCATTTTTTGAACTCAGCTGTTATTAGTTAAAAACAATCCAGTTAGAGCATGTTCAACGAATTACTAATCTATAATTAAATTAAATATTTAATTTAAACCTCTATCAATTTTTTAGGAATTGTAATATTACATAAATTTATGGTTAACAAGTTAAAAAATCTATAATACCACAAACACCTATCAAACAAGCATTCACCTCAATTTTGTTTAAACTTCTATTGAAAATTAGTCTGTTTTAATATTTATTTAGCTGCATGTTGAATAAGTGCTCAACTTATGATATGTATACTCGTTTTTAAATCCAGATTACTGAGTGTAATGTTACGTAGTTGTTTACGAGTGTAATCTCATTTTTTAATTTGTGTTTTGACTCTTTTGTTTGGTCATGTAAATAGTAGTATTAAAAAATTGTTTGGTTTAGCTATAGTAATAATATATTGAATAGATGTTTGAATTAAGTGACCAAATTTTTACTCAACTCTTTATTGCCATATTTTATATTAACATTTTACGTAATTGATTATTCAATTAATGTCTTGAATCGCTTGGCCGTTTTATTATGACTTCATAGAGTTTGAACATATAAATATATACACATCAAAATTTGAATTTTCAAATAAGGAATTTTTAAAATACAAAATGGTCTGACAATTCTGATAAAATGACACCTTTTTACCATAACACATGCAAATAACAATATAAATACATTTATTTTGCAACATCTGCACCTACTGAATGAGTACCCAAACTATACAAAGATTACTAACTGAAATAAAAATGACACATGACATGAGTCAACAAAAATGTAGACAAAGGGATTGAGCCAGCCTAAAAAGGACAGAGGCTTACTTCCTGATGTATTACAATTATTTTCTGTCTTAACCTACATATTTTCCATAATATTTAGGCATAATCCAATTGTCGTTTTGGTCTCAATCTACATTTTGTTAGGACGACTTCATATTTTTGGTTGTAATCGTTGTTCGGCAGTGATGAAATGTTTGACTCTTACAGTGATAAGTTGACTTTTTTTACTAATTTGATTCCCAACAATACATCTTCTGGAATAGTTCATTGTCAAAAGTTTACATGGTTACCCAAATAGAATATTTTATTCGGTTCATTCACTTAAATTTGCTATCCTAAAATTTGTGCTACTTTTTAAAATACAACAGGCATGTACTATGCTAACTAATAAAGCTATGTATTATCTCTCTGCAGATATAACCATAACTACTTCAACTATTCATCCCATGCACATCAGCTATTGAAGCAAGCTGCACCTGACGGTGAACGTATTTACATGAACTATGTTGCACCCTTTTTTCAAAAAACTTAGGTCACTATTCAATCTGTTTAGACTGTGTTCTATGTTCTTGAACCTCAGCTTGATCTTATTTTAGATTTTCAGTGTTGAATATCTCCCACCAAAAAAATTTGTAACTTCCCTTACATGTACTGTTCACTAACTCTATTGTTGTCCTGTCAATATGGCTTTCTCAGTTATCTGCAGTTTTACAAATAGAAGTTGCTCTTGCATTACCATTGCTGCCATTTTTTCCAACAAAATATATCACCTGCTGTGCCTGCGATGAATCGCCTATTACATATATATATGTATGTATGTATGTATGTATATATATATATATATATATATATATATATATATATATATATATATATATATATATATATATATCAGATGTATACAATGCGGCATAATGTTACAACCTTTTGTTTTTAGTCTTTTTTACATCTGGGCTTACATCTGGGCCTTGCTAAGCCTATTTCAGCCCATCTCATTTTGTATATATTCTCAACAAGTTTGTACAGAAATAATTGTCTTTGAATAAAACCAATTACTTACTTCTATCAATATTCTTACATGGTATCAGAGCTCACATTGCTTAACAGCAATTCTTGATCCTCACCAATAGATCTATTCTGCGACTCAGTGCAAGAGGGGATTGATTTGTAATCAATCATCATCACTAGGCCTGCGCCATCCACGCACAATTGATCTCCGATCAACTGCACCGGTTGCGTCAGATACCTTCAGCCTCACACACTTTCATCATCGCTGTGCCGTCCTCAGTCATCAAATACAAGGATTGTCCCTGTATTTGACAAACCCGGTTTCACATCATCTTTCTGTGTGCAGTTTCTTGACTGCCCTCTTCTTGTTTTCATTTCTTGGCTCGCAACATGGCAGGAACTGATGCTTCCTCTACATCAACTTCATCTACGGCAAAAACAAGCCAATCATCAGTTGATGTTACCCAAGAATTAATCAAATCTATCATTAAACCGCAAAGTCAACTTATCTCAATTCAGCTTGACGAATCAAATTTCTTGCTCTGGAAATTGCAAATAGAAACCGCAGCAAAGGGCTACGGTCTTGAAGAATACCTATATGGCACAAAAACCATTCCATCAAAATATGTGAGAGATGCTGAAGAAAGACTTGTTATAAATTCTGAATTCACAGCTTACCAGAGGCAAGATAATCTGATAAGTTCCTGGCTCATGTCATCAGTTGGTGCAAGTTTGCTACCACAACTGATCGGTTGCGGTTCCTCTCACGATATTTGGGCAACATTAGAGAGAATCTTTACTTCACAATCCTCTGCAAGGGTCCTACATTACAAAAGACAACTTCAAAATATCAAGAAAGCTGATTCTACCATGAACGATTACCTTATGAAGGTAAAAAATCTGTGTGATCAACTGGCCTGCACTGGTCAAAAGATAACTGAAAATGAACATGTTCTTTACATTGTGAGCGGGCTCGATGATGATTACGAAGCGGTTGTTGCTTTCATAACATCAATAGAGCCTACGCCATCATTGCAGAGTGTGTATTCAATGCTCTTAAGTCATGAAGGAAGAATTCAACAAAAGAAAGAGGTCAATTCTGAAATCAACTTGACCACTGCAAAATTCAAGAATCAAGATCAAGGAAACAACATCAAGAACCAGTCAAATGCTTACCAAAGAGGTGGACAACCTAGCAGAGGTCGTGGAAGAGCTGGTAGAGGAAACAACAACAGGCCAAAATGTCAGATTTGTGACAAAATTGGTCACACAGCAATCAGGTGCTATTTCAGGTTCAACAATAACTACAACAATGGTCAAAATGCAAACAGTCGAAACAACCCTACTGCAAATATGGTAAGCAATCAAAGTGATAGTAAAAGCACACAAGAATCAGGAAACGAGTCTGCAAGCATCACTGATGTTCAAGATGATGCATGGTACCCCGATTCAGGAGCTACAAATCATGTGACCAACAATTTAACCAATCTCAACCTTGGAAACAGGGAGTACCGAGGTAAGCAATCACTATCCATGGGTAATGGCAACACGGCTTATATCACTCACACTGGTCACACCAGTATAAAGGGTACTAGACAATTATTTCTAAATAATCTTTTAAGGGTGCCCAACATTAGGAAAAATCTCATAAGTGTATCACAATGTGCTAGGGATAATAATGTCTCATTTGAATTCTATCCTAATAACTGTCTAGTTAGAGACCTTCTAACTAAGAAAATCATTTTGCAGGGTAATGAACATAATGGTTTATACAAGTTTGATGTTGATTCAAGAAACTGTTCAGACTTTAATCATGATATTGGATGTAACATGACTGAATTGAAAATGGACGAAATCTGTAAGACTTTTGATGTTTGGCATTGTAAGCTAGGTCACCCTAGCATGAAAATTGTAAAGCAAATTCTGAATAGTAGTAAAATTGCCATCAGTATTCCTGAGCATTATTTTTGTTCATACTGTCAACTAGGTAAAAGTCATAAACTGATGTTTCAAAATTCTGAAACTCAGTATAATAAACCACTCGAACTAGTTGCAGTGGACTTGTGGGGTCCTGCTCCAGTGAACACTGATTACAATTACAACTATTATATATCATTTATCGATGCATATTCTAGACATGTTTGGATTTACTTTATGAAGTCAAAATCTGAGACTTATAATACAGTAATAAAGTTCATCACCAACGCTGAAAATCAGCTGAACTGCAAAGTTAAAGTGCTTCAATCCGATGGAGGTAAGGAATTTCTACCATTGAGAGAATTTTTCAACAAAAAGGGAATTACACACAGACTTACATGTCCTCACACGTCCGAGCAAAATGGCCTTATAGAAAGGAAACACAGACATATCGTCGAGACTGGTTTAACGCTACTGGCTCAAGCATCAATGCCACTTAAATTTTGGCCAGATGCTTTTGCTACAGCAGTACACCTTATAAACAGACTCCCCACAAAAGTACTTGCATTTAAATGTCCTATTGAAGTTCTTTTTAATACCAAACCGAAGTATAATGAGCTAAAAGTCTTTGGATGTCTGTGTTTCCCCTATATAAGACCTTATAATAAACACAAACTTAATTTCAGATCTACACATTGTACTTTTCTTGGATATGCAACAAATTGCAAAGGCTACAAGTGTTTAGATAGTCATGGTAAAGTTTACATATCTAGACATGTCATCTTTAATGAAAGAGCATTTCCTTTTAGCAAAGAAGAATACAAAACAACCAAAAAAGTTTACAATCCAAAGGTTTCAGTTCCTACTATACCTGACATTCATGTTGAAGTCATACCTGTACATGAGCAAAACAGGGAACAACCGAATCAGACATCAGCATACAACCCTAGCCCTCAACACACCGTAACCAATAATGGTTCAGATCAAGGGTCTCTAGAGTTACCTAAAAACTCAGAATATAACACTCAAGAAGATGTCAGTAGCAGTAATCAGGAAAACAGCAGTACTCATGGAAGTGATCAAAGAGATGAAGCTACTACAAATGTTCAAAATAGACATCATATGATCACCAGGGGCAAAAGTGGCATATTTAAGCCAAAAATATTTCATATTGAAGAATCTACTGATGAGCCAACCACGTATTATCAAGCTAAACAGAATGACAAGTGGATGAGTGCCATGCAAGACGAGTTTGATGCTCTCATGAAAAACAACACTTGGACACTTGTATCATGTCCCAAAAATAAAAATATCATTGGATGCAAGTGGACTTTTAGACTTAAGAAGAATCCTGATGGTTCAATATCAAAATATAAGGCAAGATTAGTAGCTAAAGGATATTCACAGCAGTACGGAACAGATTTTAAAGAAACGTTCTCACCTGTTGTGAAGCCCACTACTATAAGAATAATATTAACAATTGCCTTATACAAGAATTGGACCATCAAACAACTTGATGTCAATAACGCTTTCTTAAATGGTGTATTGCAGGAAGAAGTATATATGGAGCAGCCTGAAGGCTTTAAAGTGCAAGGAAAAGAAAGTTTCGTCTGCAAACTTAGCAAAGCTATCTATGGTCTTAAACAGGCTCCAAGAGTCTGGTTTGACAAGCTAAAAGCAACTCTATCTAAACTTGGCTACAATCCAGCCAAATCTGACAACTCCTTGTTTATTAAATTTCTTAACAACACTGTTACTTATATACTTATTTATGTCGATGATTTTCTGATTACAGGTAATAGTGTTGAAGAAATTCAATATGTGACAAAGCACTTAAATAAAGAGTTCTCAATCAAAGACTTAGGAAATCTTGCATACTTTCTAGGAATTGAAGTCAATAGAGGTCATAATGAGGAACTACAACTAAATCAAAAGAAATACATCAATGAAATTCTCACAAAGGCAAAAATGGATAAAGCAAACCCTCTGCCAACTCCTATGGTCAGCAACATACAACTAAGCAAGAACAAGGGAGAACCTATTGAAAATGAAAAGCAATATAGAAGCATAGTGGGTGCTCTTCAATATGTCACAATTACACGACCAGACATCACTTACAGTGTAAATAAAGTCAGTCAATATATGCATAAGCCATTAAGTGAACACTGGGTTGCTGTAAAAAGAATACTAAGATACTTAAGAGGGACCATCAATCTATGTCTAAGCATGAAGAAGAGCAAAGCATTAAATCTAACTGGCTATGCTGACTCAGACTGGGGAAGTGATAGGGATGACAGAAAATCGACATCAGGTTACTGCATATTTCTTGGCAAAAACCCTATTTCATGGTGCGCAAAAAAACAATCAACTGTCTCCAGATCGAGTACAGAAGCAGAATACCGTAGTATAGCAAGTACCAGTGCAGAACTAATTTGGATTCAATCTCTTTTGAGTGAACTAAGAATTGAAATCAACGGCAAACCTACTATCTGGTGTGATAATTTAAGCGCTATTGCTATTACTGCTAATCCCGTTTTACACTCAAGAACGAAACACATGGAGTTGGATATCTACTTCGTTCGAGAACTTGTCATGAAAAACAAAATACAAATCAATCACGTACCTTCGACTTACCAAGTTGCGGATGTACTGACAAAGCCTTTGTCAAAGCAGAGCTTTATCAAGCATCGCGAAAATCTGAGCATCTGCGATTCGAAGTACAAATCTGAAGCCAATGAAGTTGAACGGAACTACAGTGCTAGCTCGAGCTCTTCCAAACATAAAAGTCCAGATCTTTAGTAAGACAATCGAAGAAAAGTCAAATTCAAGCCAGATTCGCATAACACTGTTGAAATCAGGAGATAAGAACGACGCAAGGAGCTCAATAGCTCAAATACTTCATCAGAGAAGAAAAGCGATGTATATAATGTCAGAAATTGAAAGAATTTCGTGAAGATTTAAGGGATACTTTCTTCTTCCGCCGCCATTTTTTTTAGAGTTCGAACCCTAACCACGAGATAGGGTTTGAGGGGGGGTATCAGATGTATACAATGCGGCATAATGTTACAACCTTTTGTTTTTAGTCTTTTTTACATCTGGGCTTACATCTGGGCCTTGCTAAGCCTATTTCAGCCCATCTCATTTTGTATATATTCTCAACAAGTTTGTACAGAAATAATTGTCTTTGAATAAAACCAATTACTTACTTCTATCAATATTCTTACAATATACATATATATATACATATATATATATATATACATATATATATATATATATGAATTGTCCTTGAATGCAACGTTAGTTGTGCATATTAACCGTTCACCGTGGACAATACGCAGTTCAGCTTTTCCATTGTTAACATTTTAGTTTAATTAGGGCAGACAAAAAATAATTTCAGCCCAAGCACATTTAGCAAATATGAAAGAAGTCAATAATAAAAAGTATAATTGTTTATCCTATGCCATCTTTGCAGCTGGATCATACCACGAATTTATGGCCCCTTGCCTACAAGATTCCACTTTAAAATATGCAACTTACGTTTTGTGCATCAGCAGCCTCATTGCATGGGTTGATTCTTCTCCCCATTTCTTCACTTTACGAGAAAAAAAAAAAAAAAAAAACAATAAAATTTATATCATCATATATATTCTAGACAATGTGCATAGCACGGGTTCACACTATTGGGTTATATTGCTGAGATTTATAATAATGGATTTAGAAGATTGTACGATTCCTAATGTTGAAATAAAATATTTATATTCGAATAAAACCCTATTTGAATATTTAAATTCTTGTGCAATAGTATTCGATTTCGAATATAAATAATTATTTTTGTATGTGATGTAGTATAGAATAATATAGTTACAAACACATTTGTATTATAATATATATGTTTGTTATCATCAAACAAAAATCATATTGTTATATACAACAATTTGCATCATGTTTTCAAACGTGATTTATACAATAAAATGCATACATATAGGAGGATCCGATTTAGAATTATTATGCAAACATGATTTATGGTTGCAATGCATAATGTACACCGTGCATATGCGCACTTGGTTGCAAAATTAGATGCACACTAATTGGATGTGTAGTTTAAGATAATTAGGCGCCAATACCGTGACTTTGTCATTGGTAAAATTTCCGGACAAAATTTCTTTTAATGAGAGAAGAATGTAACAACCCAAAATTTTAACGATAATTAATTCAGTTATTTGATTAAGTTCCAAAAAAATATAATTTATGCAAATGATAGAATTTAACCACGAAACTTGCACCATTGCATTCACTACGGAATTCTGGTCAAGTTTCATGTTTAGAGTTTTGTGAACGGAGTCCAAACGAAAAATTTACGGATGAAATACGAAAACGGATGGAATATAAATCAAGAGAATCTATTATAATTAAATACCATTAATAACCCGCCTTCACTAGGCAAATTGACCCAGGGCAGTCAACACTAGCGGTCAACCCTCTGGGTGTGTATTTGCCCAGTGGCAGCTAGGGTTGGTGGGTTTATTTTAATATAAAAGTTAATATATACTGACGGATCTTAATTAAAGTTAATCTAATGGTCCGGGGGTCTTTATAACACCTATAAATAAAGGGTTAGAACCCTGTTCTTTTGCACACAATTCTGAAAGCATAACGAAGCTTTTCTGTTTCCTCTTCTTCCAAACCTAATCTAAACATATACAAAACTAAATATACATAGATTTGAGAAGACTGAAATCAAATTCTTCTGCAAAAGAGATGGTGCTACGAATAGGCATTCTTCCATTCAGATTTCCTACCTCTTTCCTAATTCTAGCAGATCTACAAATCTAAATGAATCCCCTTTTTGAAATAATTGTATATCTGTAAGATTTGGGAATTGTAGGCCTAAAGGTTTTGTTCAGATTCAGATTTGGATAGCTTTACGGTGAGTGGAAAATTAAAAACATTGTTTATAATAAAATTTGAATTTTATGCCTAAAATTTTATCAGATTTTTAATTGTTTTTGTCAAATCTGAAACAATAGGTTGTGGTTTGAATATTTAAATTGCGGGCCAATTTAGTTTATTATATTATTACCTACAATTGTATTTAGTTTTGTTGTGGCTATTGTAAACACTCTGGATCTGGAAATCAGTATCTAAACCACTGTTAAATTTGTAGTAATTATTCTAGATTCTTAGATTTTGTGTTGATTTGTGGTTTATGTAAATTTTGATTTGAAAGATATGCATGTTTATTTTCAATATTGTTTTGGGTTTTACATGGTTGCTGTATAAATGCCCTTTTGTTCTTTTTAAATTAAAAGGACATTATTTCGAATCATCAAGAAATATGTACAAAACAAATTGGAAGAGATGTGTAAATTCATGTATATTTGTACGTAGTTTATAACAATCATTCCAAAATCATATATTTCTTATTTCTTGTGATTTGAAATATGTCTATGTTCTCTTTTCTAATTATTTGGGGAAAACTTGACAATAAGTGCAGTCATTAACCTTCCTACAAGATTTTGAATCTTATACAATATTGAACATAAAAATAAAAATAAATAAATATATAAATAAATAAATATATTAACTTTATCCATCCAAATCCACGTAAATAACGTTAATATATTATAATAAATGTTTGTTGACAATGTTATGTGTTTGAATAGTTTCCTTCTTGTGGGAATATTTATATGGAATTATGACCCGTATTAAATGGAAATGAATGGCATGACCGTTATTATAATAAATACAATTGATTTTCTAAAAATGAATAGACGGTCATAAGTTAAGCAATAAGTATTGCAACCATATTTGATGTGGGGAGATGGATTTAATATGATAAATATGACTAAATGGTTACAATTTGAATTAGTGAAAATAAGGCACACATCCCTAAAACATTTCAAAATTAAAACGTCATCCCTCATGTTTTTAAAATATAAAGTGGATCCCTCTTATTCAAGTTACGTGTTTTTCCAAAAAAAAACGTGCTGTCAGGTTAAAAAAAAAAAATCTGCTAACGTTCCCAGAAGTCCACGGAAATTTAAAAAAAAAGTTGCATACATGTATGCAACTATTACTAATAGTTACATACAAGTATGCAACTATTTGAATACACATGCAAGAATATTTGCATGCCTTCTGAATAATTGCATACAAGTACGCAATATTTGCACGCCTTCTGAATAATTGCATTCAAAAATATTTGAAGGTCGATGGCATGAATATATGTGCATACTTGTATGCAGATTTTCTGCATAACTGCACACTTGTATGCACATATACGCAACTGCATGTTTTCCATGCCAAAACTGAATTGTTGCATGAAACAATTCATGTATTTCATGAAATCTGCATACATGTATGCATGTATGCATGTATGCTGCTGTTTGATGCAGAATTGAAATAGATGCATACATGCATGCAAATATTTGAAAATAAGTGCATGTTTTGATGCATTTTCATTGTTTCGTTGTTATTTTGATTTTTGGTGTGTTTTTCGAATATTTTTCCAGTTGATTTTTTTTTCCACTACAAGAAAAATGATTTTTTGTAGCGCCCCAAAACCGCCTTTAAGTATTTTTGGTGGCGTTTCGATAATCGTTACGAAAAACATGCCACTAAAAATAATTCTTTTTGTTGCACTTAATTTAAATGCCACGAGAAAAATCTTTTTCACGGCGCTTTTTTAACGTTACCATTTTTTTTTTTTGCGGCGTTAACTAAACGCCACCGAAAGGGTTTTTGCATTACGCCTATTCTTTTGTTGCGTTCTTTTAGCTTTTTTGTAGCGTTTAAAACACGCCAACATAACTATTTTTGTGTTCTGTGACGATACATTTGTAACGGTTGTTAAACGCTACGAGTGAATTTAATAGTCCGTAGCGTTTTTTCTTCCACTATTTGTTACCAAATATGTATTATAATATTTCGTACATACCCATAATTTTGCCGCCAATTAAATAACATAATCCACAAACACACACATTTTTCAATATAACATATTATAGAACCACAACATACACATTCAAACATCCACAACCTTCACAAACAAACTGCCAGTAACACTGTCATAACCACAACATACACAACCAGACTACTGAGTTTAAATAACCAGTAACAATATCATAACCAAGTACACAAAACACTGAAATAAACACCTGAAATAACCAAATTACCGAGCAAATATTGTAGTGCTGTTGTCATCAAACCACCTGAAATATTGTTGATCTACCTGTAAAACAAATAACATAATGTAACTTTAAGAATAGAAATAGCATAAACCTTTTAGACACAAGCTCTAAACGTAACACTACATAACATAAACCTTTCAGACACGCTCATTTTCCTGCACATTATGGACAACATAACACAAACACCTGAACCATGTAATGCAATTATGTGACCATGTAATTATGAACCATGTAATGCAATTCTATGACCATGTAATTCTGTGACCGAGTAATTCAGAGATGACAGTGCCTACCGATTAAGGTGAATGTATGATTTCATATATGATTTCTGAGATGACCATGTAATTTGAGATGACATGTAATTCTAAGGTGACCTGTAATTCTGAGATGACATGTGCCGTCTCCTCGAGTATATTTCATATATGATTTCTCTTCAATTAAGGTGAATGCTTATTGGTATTTTTGCATTAATACACATTATCTTGATAATATTTTAACCATGTACATAAAAGTTTAACCATGTTTCTTTGCAAATCATCTAAGATATCTCACCAAATTGGCTTCAAAAGCATTAATAAACATTAAGTGGGAGTTTTGTCCGGTACTACTACATGTTTGATTTATAAGGAGAGTAAGACAACACACTTATTGTCCAAATAATCTAACTCAATTATTTTCAGTCGATCATGTGCTCCCAAGGGCAGTAACTCCTAAATGTATATTAAAAAAATATATTAAAATACCTTTCATTTTGTGTTAATAATGATTTTTCCCACTGTCCAAGCTATGGGAACGCCGAAGGCATCTTCCATGCACGTCAAAGTTGATGTTGGTCTCCATAGCTCTGCACTGGGAACTGTCATATGTTCAACCCAAACCTTTACAACATCCTTTCCCAATGGCCGACAATGGACCATCTCTATCGGATCAGTTGATGCAATAGATCCTTCAACCGCTACGTCTGTTCTAACCACATCTATCAACTTGCATTTGACATCTTTTGTCATGTTTGCAATAAGGTGAAGGAAAAAAAGATTATTATGCAGAATGTATATACTTACACAATGATCCCTGTTGAAAATAAATAGTTACATGTTTCGATTTATTTGTGAACACATATGAGGATTTCAAGGGAGAAATCACATGATTTTCACTTTCATCACGACTCTTAGTTGGATTTTCTTTGTCCTCTTCTACTTTTGATCTTGGCCATGCTACTTTCTTACCAATTGCATCTCCAGTGCACGACATATCAGATGTGGGTCGCTACAAAAAAGCATCTTTATTTATTGCATTGTCCACCCAAACGACAACAGCAGACGGACCGAGCGGAATACCATTAACAGTGCATTTTGAATCATCGGAATGGATTCTTCCTTCGGCAACTACGCCTTCACCCTCATTCCAACCATAAATCTTGCAAATATTGCGGATGCTGTCGGTACTCTAAAAATGAGAATATACTTCAATATTAGCAATTATACACACACGTAACTGCTAATAGCTTCACGCATAACTATAAATAAATATTGTATTATACACACACAAAATAGCTATAAATATAATATGAGAAGTTTAAATTTTACCATACTGACTTCATCAAAGTTCAAGCGTGTTCGCAGCAGTACCTTGACGCAAACTGATGGCCAAGCTATTACCTTATTCACAGCATCTCCTAATACAACCATTTTACGTGTAGGCCTCCATAAATAAGTATATGGCTTATCCACAAAATCTATAACAACGCTCGCAGCATTTGGTCCAAGACGAATGTCATTGACAACGTCATTTAGGTCCAGGGACAATAGCCTCCCATAGGCAACAACTCCAGAGGTTCCATCCCAATTCAACGACGAACATACTTCGTCGTCACTCTAGAATTATTCAACCAAAAGTAATATCAAATACTGGAGTAAAAAATTAAAACATCAATTTTATTTATTGAGTAATATAATTAATACTTTTACCGATTCAGATGAGATCTTTCCTGAACTTTCTTTACCCTGCTACAAAGCATAAATATCACGATATTTTAATCTAAGGAGCACTCAAGTGGATGCCAATATGCCACAATACTTAAAATAAAACATTACTAGATCAAAATATTTATTGGGTAATATAATTATTATTTTTACCATTTCATGTGTGCTCCCTTGCAAACTTTATTTACCCTGTAGTAAAGCACCAAAATTTATTCTTTTTAGTAATTTAAATCATATAGTGTTCTAAATATTATATTTAACGAATAGAAGTTTACCTTCTGGTCCATCAAAGTCTGTATCATTCCCTTCAATTCTGCTATTTCCTCTCGACACCATGAGACTTGTTTATCTTTGGACTGAGCCACAGCTAGCTTGGTTAAAGTGCAACCCTTCCCAATGCCCTTAACCTTCCCAATCTATCTTCTGCCAATACATATGCATGAGCATCTCCACTGACATTCTGTGTCAAGCTAGACTGGGTTACGCTACCACTTTTTAATCTCCTCCTACATAAATAAAAACACATAGATGATGTACAATGGTAAAAATACCACAGTTTCAAAAAGAATACCGATAAAATAAAAAAACAATTATACAATAGTATTTGCAGCTTCCATGGACAACGGTTGACTATTTTTTTTCTTATGTGAGATTTGATCCACACATCAGCTCTAGTTATGGACAATGGATCTACACTTTCGTTTTTCTAAATTTAGGATAACATTAAATAAGTATAATGACAGGCATAAAATAATATTAAATAAAGCTGTAGTTATTAATCTAACCATGTCTACGGTCATTCTAGCCATTCCCTTACGACCGGTTATATGTGAAAGTTGTGTGTTTCTAAGGGTTGAATATTTCTCACTTTTTTGCTGGAAATATAGAAAGAGGTTAAAATTATCATACTAACAAAGATGAGCATAGGAATGATTTGCTGTTGAAGTATTGAATTTTATCTTAATTTTACCTTAAACTCCACACTTTTTTTCGCCTTCACAAACTTTCTCCATTCGTTCATGTTTTTTATGTTGGTTGGTTTCAGTTTAAGTCTTTCCTCTTCATTCTCCATTTTTTGCAAAGTTCGAACCAATTTGCTTTTTGACGATCTCCACAGTACTTCCATTTGTTGAAATATGGCTTTGCTTTGCCATTCCTCTTCCAGTTTAAATCTAACCTAAATCAGTTCATGAAAACATGATATTAAAATCAAATAATTCACCTGTGCATACAGTCCGAACTGGAGTACACAACTTTAGAATATTAAAAAAAATTGCATGAATTCTGAGACTTCTATCATGTAATTAAGTAACCAGAATTAAGTCTTAATTCATACCTGAACCGACTGCCACAAAACTTCTTTTAAATCATCATTTATATTCCGCCAATCATCGATAGTGTATGGAACCTGTTCCTGCACAAGCGGTCCAAGAAAAGAGGATAAAATACGGACCCTTGCCCTATCGGTATACCTAAATCATTGAACTCAACTTCAATTCGATCCTGACTGCATAACGGGAGCCTTTTTGCTTTTGCTGGACCTCTACCACCTCTTTTCCGAGAAGTACTTCCGATGTCAGGTACACTTTGTTTTCCAATTTCTAGCTCGGCATCATCAGTGTCTTCAAGACAGGCTTGATTTTCTGAGCGTAGACCTTCTTCATTTGGTTATTCAGGACAGTTTGTTCTTCGCCTTCATTGTGAACATTGGCTTGCTTCTTATTAGAACTGATTGGTTGATCTTCGCATTGAATCTTACGCTTTAGCTTTGACTTACGCTTCCGATCTGGCTTATTCTTTTGGGATTCCATTGCAGCCTTCATCTGGTTGCGAGTACGTACATTTCATGTCGACATCATTTCCTGCAAATGAAACAAAATACATAATTCTAAATTGTATATACAGTTATAAATATACATATATAATTCAAATTGTGTGGTTTGATGTAAACAACATGCAAGACCAGACAAGGCAGTACAATGTATATGCATATACATTTATATTTATATAAAGTACACATGTGCGTGTACTAGTGCATGTGCGTGTAATATGTGCCTTTGCAAAAGCAGACTAGACCAGAAAAATCTCAGGTTTATTGGGAAGACAAGGCAACACAATGTACTAGTGCATGTACGTGTAACATGAAAAATAGGTCAGACCGCATGGCCATGAAATGCCATAATTTCTGGTACAACATAAATGTATATAACATAGTTTCAGGTGCAACACCAATGAACAACCAAACGCACAGAAAATCAATACGATTACAACGAACAACCAACACTAAAGCAAATGAACAACCAACACTACAAAAAATCAATACGAGTACAATGAACAACGATTCTCAAGTAGGACATATAATCTACTCAAGTATGCCCTCGCAATCCTGTCAAACATTGCTAACATTTTCATCATCCACTTCAGTTATTTCATCTTCCATCACTTGGATATCTTCCTCGATGCAATCGGGATCCTCTAAATCAGTAAAACTTCTTGATGGTGCTTTCATTACAACATACCAATTAGAATCATCATCCTCTCTTGAATAAAATACTTGTTTAGCTTGAGATGCGAGTATGTATGGGTCTCGTGAAAATGATGCTTGATGTAAATTAACAAGAGTGAACCCATCATCATCAACTTTTACTCCATTTCCTTTATACACCCAACAACACTTAAAAACTGGAATATAAAACAAATGATAATCTAATAAAATTGTATATGTCAGTATTCCATAATAAGTGACTACATCAACCACTTCGGACATATCTTTTGCACTTGCTCTACACATAATAGTCGCATCAAAAGACACCCCACAATTCTGAGTTTGTCTCCCTAAATCTTTTACATGAAAACGTTGCTTATTGATGATATATCCTTTATAAGACACAACATCATCCTTCGAACCGTAAGCAATCCATTTCAACATGTCTTTATGATCCTTGGAGGATATAGGTGTTAGCCTACTTTGTGAACTAGGCTACACAAAGTTAGAAGATCAATTATGAGGGATGTTGACTAGAAGAACATGCACTTGAAGTCCGGATCGGATCGGAGTCTCTGACCAAGACAAAACAGTGAGAAACTGAAAGCAGAAAAGTCCATAAGGAATCGGACCGGATCGGAGTATATCGATCCGCACCTCCTTTCCTTACATTTCCAATCCGAACTCAGGTAACCGAAGTAGCAGCGATCACAGCCCATGTTCCCTGAAGACTCAGAGCAGTTAGACAACCACTTCCCCACGTTCACCCACGATTGTTGTGTGTTGTCACCACCTTATTTTATCCGAACCCGACTTTCATGGGATGGAGGCCACGTATATCCGAACCGGAGCCATTCCAGAGGCATTTTTCACCTATAAATAGACCACCAAGGGCTATTTGAAGGGACCTTTTGGCAAATTCTCAACTCAAAACTCCTCTACAACCGAATTTCACAACATTATTCAGATCACAATCATCTTTTAAAGCATATATTAGACAAGACTGAGTGAATTTATGCATTGTATGAATGAAATTGAGTGAGGATCATTGTTGTATTTGTACTTAAATCATCAATTCAAGGAGTAGAAAGTGGACGTAGGCTCTTTAACGCCGAACCACTATATATCGTGTGTTTCTCTTTGCTTTTTGATTTCATCTCAGTAGAATTACCGCTAATTTGGGTGTTAGAACCACTTTTTGGTCTAACATTTTGGTGCTTTCACTGAGAAGTTTTTGAATTCTCCGCTTTTGGGGATTATCGTTCTACTATTTGGACCCTCAAGTTCAAAGAAATTAATCCTCTATTTCCGACATTTTCAAGTATTTGCTGATTAACCACTGAAGAATTGGATATTATGGCTAAAGGAAAAGGAAAAGAAGTGCAAGGCGCTCGGGAGAATGAGGCTAGAGAAGATCAGCAAGCCATCGTCTTGACGAGGTCGCGAGGTTAGAACTCTAGAGCAGGCCGGTCCGATCCGGATGCTCTGAATCGAACAGATGAAGTGAACCCGAACCGATCCGGAGGTTCTAAAGCTGCTCATACCCCCTCCGAACCGCTCCAGATCTGATGCCCTACTCCTATCCGATTCGAACGCGGCTGAAACTTGTACATCTACTCGAGCACCCAACAATGCTCCGATACCGGCCGCGACAACTAGTGATCAACCCGCTCCATCTGCACCAGTCACGCATGGAGACTTTTCACGCTTTCTTGATATTCTTGAGAGTACAAGGGACGCTTTGTGTTGACACACTTTTTGGTAAAAGCTGTCACACTGAATATCTGGATAGCATCGCGCTCGGATATGGAGAACTTCGTCAGAAGGCAGACAGCGATTTGGTCAAAGTCGCATCACGAACAAAGAAAGGCCCAAAACTCCTATCAGACGACCTATTTTGGGCCCGAAAACATTAATTACGGAGCAAGGCTCCGTAACTCTTGTAGCTATCTGAATTAGCTTCAGTTTGAGCTTTGGTTTGGCTCAATCGGACTTACGGTTTAAAAGTTATGCTCGTTTCCGTGAATTGGTGTAACTTGCATTGACCGACGAATACTTGGATGAAGTGACGAAGCATCATTGGCTCGGATCGTGGGACCGACTCGTGGGACCCACCATGGATCGTGGATCGCCAACTCCTCCTGTCTCGTGAAGCACCGAAGCATCGCCCCCTGGTCGGATCGCCCCCTTGGACTCGCCCCCTGAACCACGACCCGATCGTGGTAGGCACCTGGACCACGATCCGTTCGTGGTCTCACCGCTCCAGCTCATCACCCTGCTCGCTCCCTCCTAGGGGTCGTGGTTACCTCGACCCGATCGTGGTGCATAGGGGGACCACGATCCGATCCCCGCACCTGCTCCTGCGTAGCTTGTTCTGACCTATTCTCAAGGCTATTTTCACTCCAACTTGCATGGATCTTATTACACATTTCATATGGCGATTTGAAGATGATTTTTGGACATTTTCCACCTCTTTTCGAGATTTTTGGGATGCGTGCCACGTGTCCCGCGATCCGCCTGCTGTAAACGGCTATAAATACACCATTTGAAGGCATTTTCAAGGATCTTTTGGGGGTCATTCTTCTTCACTGTTTCCACCATTACTGAAGTGCAAGGACTTTGCACTTTCCTACAGTCAAATTCTTCTCTTTTCTACACAATTAACACGTGGATTACGTGTATAAACCCTTGTAATCTCAATTAACACACGGATTGTGTGCCTGCATGTAAATGATTCTTGTAATCTGTCAGTATAACAATAAGATTATAAAGTGGACGTAGGCTACATCTACAGCCGAATCACTATAAAAACATCGTGTGTTTCCTCTTTATTTATTGTTTTCTGCATTTTGTGATCTGTGATCTGCATTTGGGTGTTAGTGCCAATTTTTGGTCTAACATTTTGGCGCGCCAGGAAGGGGGGCACGCGACAACTTCATCTTCTGCTTGGATTTTTTTATGCTATTGGATAAATGATAATCAAAAGGAAGAAGACTGGAACTTCCGCACATGCTGATGATGCTGACGCTGAAGACACAAGGAACGAGGCTAGCCAGGAAGCTTCCTCTCATGGAGATCCTTCTGCATACCTGACTAGAGACGAGATGGATGGAGTTCTCACTGAACTGAGAGATCAGTTGGCACAGCAAGACGATCTCCTCCAGAAACAACAGGAAATGATCAACCAATTCTTCGCTCGGATGGATGGAAGGTCGAGCAACGCTCAAGCCATTGGAGACGAAGCCACTGAAGCGGCTCGGATAGGCCACCACGATCAGATCGGGTTGGGCCCAGCAACCCGCGACCCGCCAGCACCAGTGCTCGGGGGCATCCCTCTCCATGTTGGAAATGCACAACGATCGACTCCAGCTCCAGATCAAACGAACACTGGACCGCAAGCTCCCATGCATCAGCAGCAGCCAGCTCGTGATGGGGCACCAGATCTCGTTCAGATCGCCCCCTGTCCACGATCTGAATTCACGACCCGAACTCCACATAGATACTGGTCGGCTCCCCCATCACGATCCGCGATCCACTTCTGGAAGTTCACCGACAGCTTCCAACCTCTCCTGCATTCAACGCTGGGGGCACCAACTCTGATTTTGGCAATTTGCAACAACTTTTTGAAGGAAATCGTCTAGCAGATCTGATTCAACGCCTCTCGAGAGGCCGCACCTATCAGAATGACGTGGATGACGTCAATCACAACCTATTCACTCAGGAAATCAGGAAGTCTCGCAATCCCCCGGATTTCAAACTTCCACAACTAGAGCCTTACAACGGCAGGACGGATCCTACCGTGCACCTAATGCGCTACAAACGACATATGGTAGTTCAGTCGGCATCGGAAAACGTTATGGCTAAATGTTTTCCCCTCTTTCTGACAGATATAGCAGCCATGTGGATTCGGCAGCTAGAGACGAAATCGATCAACAGTTGGAATATGTTGGTCGCTCGCTTCCTTGAACAGTTTCGGGTCCACATCGCACGACCCAAGAACGTCATGTCACTCACCACAATCAAGCAGAGGCCTAGAGAAACTCTGCATTCATTCCTGGAAAGATTCAACGTTGCAGCAGCATCGGTTGACCGACCTGAACAATCGATGGTACTGATGGCAGCGGTATCCGGCATTCTGGATAACACGGAATTCAAAAAATCTTTGTACCGAGATCCACCGCGAAACCTCAGCGAATTCTACCTTGAAGCAGACAGATTCCTACGTGAGGAAGACACAACTTCCGAGAAGAAAACCCTTGAAGTCAAAATGCTTAAAGATGGAGAACCGTCTGATTCTGGAAATGGCAAAGGAAAAGCCGCCATCAAGAATGACCGCAACACTCAGCCCCGGAGAGGGCCCAGATATGAAAAGTACACTGAACTCAATGCCTCACTCTCAGACATCTATCTGGACACAAACGGTGTTATCTCCTACCCGAAGCCTCCCAGGAGGGAGCAATCGCAATGAGAACGCGATTCTGGAAAGCACTGCATATTCCACGATATGGACGGACATGACACGAATGAATGCAGACATCTTCGTGATTTGATTGAGGAACGGGTTAGACGTGGAGAGCTGCCCGAGTATGTGAAACCACCAACAGCACCTGCGCTTCCATCTACTGCTCCCCGGAGAGGGAATGACCCTGGATCGAGCTGTCGTGGGTTCATCATCAACTGATCTGGATGAGATCAGCTTTCATTTTCTGCATTTCTTAGGCTTTAAGATTTGTTTTTTCTTTCATTAGGTTTTCCGATTGGTTGAATCGAAGTACACACGTACGGGGTTAGGATGTAGCCCCAAAGCGTGCTTTGGATTCGGTGTCAAACCAATCAGGATTTTCTTTGGTTTTGCATTTTGAATTGAATAAGGACTTTCCAAGCATGGATTATGTTTGGAGAATTTAAGTATCTTGTCAGGATGTGGCAGGATCCTCAACTTCGGTTAAAGTATGGATTATACTTATTATGGAACTCTAGGTATGGATTATGCCTAGGAACGGAATATCTTGTCAGGCTGTGGCAAGTGTAGCTCTACTTCAGGTCTGAGTATGGTTTATACTCACTTAGGAATCTTAAGTATGGATTATACTTAGGAACGACAAATGGTCTTGTCAGGATGTAACAAAAGAAATTGGGTATGGATTATACTCGGTTTGAACTTCAGGGTATGGATTATGCCCTGCAAACGGTCTTGTCACGATGTGAAAAAAGAAATCAGGTATGGATTATACTCGATTTGGACTTCTGGGTATGGATTAAGCCTGGAAATGTTGGCCCTTGCCAGGATTTGGCAGGATGACTTAAACATCCCTTGAGTATGGTTTATGCTCATTTGACGTTGAAGCATGGTTTATGCTCAGAAAATTTGAACAATACCGCCAGGATTTGGCACGTTTGTTTTTTCCTTTATCTCTTTACAGGTTTCCTAGACTATCCAGAACACATCTTCCTTCAACCAGCAAGATATGTTCTGGGGGGCAAACTTGTTGACACACTTTTTGGTAAAAACTGTCACACTGAATATCTGGATAGCATCGCGCTCGGATATGGAGAACATCGTCAGAAGGCAGACAGCGATTTGGTCAAAGTCGCATCACGAACAAAGAAAGGCCCGAAACTCCTATCAGACGACCTCTTTTGGGCCCGAAAACAGCAACTACGGAGCTAAGCTCCGTAAATCTTGTAGCTATCTGAATTAGCTTCAGTTTGAGCTTTGGTTTGGCTCAATCGGACTTACGGTTTGAAAGTTGTGCTCGTTTCCGTGAACTGGTGTAACTTGCATCGACCGACGAACACTTGGATGAAGTGACGAAGCATCATTGGCTCGGATCGTGGGACCGGCTCGTGGGACCCACCATGGATCGTGGATCACCAACTCCTCCTATCTCGTGAAGCACCGAAGCATCGCCCCCTGGTTGGATCGCCCCCTGGTTGGATCGCCCCCTTGGACTCGCCCCCTGAACCACGACCCGATCGTGGTAGGCACCTGGACCATGATCCGTTCGTGGTCTCACCGCTCCAGCTCATCACCCTACTCGTTCCCTCCTAGGGTTCGTGGTTACCACGACCCGATCGTGGTGCATAGGGGGACCACGATCTGATCCCCACACCTGCTCCTGCGCAGCTTGTTCTGACCTATTCTCAAGGCTATTTTCACTCCAACTTGCATGGATCTTATTACACATGTCATATGACGATTTGGAGATGATTTTTGGACGTTTTCCACCTCTTTTCGAGATTTTTGGGATGCGTGCCACGTGTCCCGCGATCCGCCTGCTATAAACGACTATAAATACACCATTCGAAGGCATTTTCAAGGATCTTTTGGGGGCCATTCTTCTTCACTGCTTCCACCATTACTGAAGTGCAAGGACTTTGCACTTTCCTACAGTCAAATTCTTCTCTTTTCTACACAATTAACACGTGGATTACGTGTATAAACCCTTGTAATCTCAATTAACACACGAATTGTGTGCCTGCATGTAACTGATTCTTGTAATCTTTCAGTATAACAATAAGATTATAAAGTGGATATAGGCTACATCTACAGCCGAACCACTATAAAAACCTCGTGTGTCTCCTCTTTATTTATTGTTTTCTGCATTCTGTGATCTGTGATCTGCATTTGGGTGTTAGTGCCAATTTTTGGTCTAACACTTTGGAAGCCCACAAACGCGACAGTCTTCGTATGCAAGAGAACATGATCACTATGAGTAGGGAAATCAATGAACTCCATAGGCAGAAGACACCCTCTCCAACTCATCGCCTCACAGCAGACCAGTCATCCTCTTCGAATGAAGAACACCCTCGTGAAAGAAGGCCACTTGAGCGACCTGAAAATCTTGATCAATTGACCTTTGGATCTTTGGGATTCCGTGAAGATGCTGCTCGCGTGCTAGGACCAGACGACCCGAGCCTGAGAGAGCCTATGTTGCTGCCCAAGCGTGGATCTCACGTTCTACCCAGGGATCCTAGTATTACTAATCCCACACAAGGATAACTCCTCTAACCCCTTCCTCTCGTGAATTCCCGGGAACGTAGGGAACAAAGCAGAGCAACTGCTGCTAGAAACAGGAGGACATCCCCTAATCAGGAGCCTAAGGGCAATCCAAACATTAGGGCCAGAGGGCCTGAACCAACATTAACGAATGCTGATGTATGGGCGATGGTGCGCCAAATCATTTCCGAAAGCCGATGCTACACCAATGAGGACTGGGGCATTGAACGAAGTCACACCCCCTTTACAGATGATATACTGGACTTTCAATTCCCTCGATGATTTAATTTGCCATAAATGGATTAGTATTCTGGGAGAACCGACCCGGGACAACATGTGATGAGATACGCATGGTTCATGAATGCTGCAGCTGCTCCAGACGCTGTAAAATGCAAGGCCTTCCTGATTTATCTAGAAGATGTGGCGTTGATGTGGTCCACCCGACTTCCTCCACGATCGATATCAACTTTTAAAGAACTAAGTGAACACTTTATGAACCAATTTCGACTCCATGCTCGAAAATCTAAAAGCGTCATTGAGTTGTCGAGGATTAAGCAGGCTACAGGTGAATCTTTGAAATCATAATTAGACCGTTTCAACCTAGCTATTACCGAAGTCAGTGACCCTCATGAACCCGCTATTTTGATGGCCTTGATAGAAGGAGTTTACCTTGACACAGAATTCGGGGATTATCTCTCTGGAAAACCATCCCCCACTAGGGAATTGTTCTACGAAAAGGCCAATATTCTCTTGAGGTGAGAGGAAGCACATGCAAATAGAAAGAGAAAGTCCGAAGGGGCCTCGAAGGAAGGTGTCCAAAGCAACGTTGTTGTGAAGCACTCTGGCAACAGTTCGGGGAAAGTCGAGGTGAACGTCGGCAACAAAAACGAAGATAATAACAACAGGAATGGAAACGACAATAGGAGGAATAGGAACAAAGAAACAACTCTAGCAAAAGACCTCGATTCCAAACCTTTTGAGAATTATTCGCCGCTGAGTGACACATTGAAAAACATCTACCTGGATACTTATAACGTCTTACAATATAAAAAGCCGCCACCTAGTGACTCAATCGAAAAAGAGATCGCAACTGGAAAAAATTTCTTGCTTCACGGAACTCACGGACACTCAACTAATGAATGTCGACATCTGAGAGACGTTATTGAAAAGCTGTTACGGGAAGGAAAGTTAGACGAGTATAAAGTCGCTCCGAGAGACAGGGGGCAGGGGGGACAGACCCCAAACCAAAATCAACCTGCTCCGAAACCTACATCTCAACAGAAAGTTAAAGGGATTGTCATCAATACTATAGTAGGCAGGCCTCATCCAGCCAACCATAGTTACAGAGTGATGGAACAATATGTTAATGCAGTCAAACATCTCGATATGGAGGAATACAATAATATTGAAGACATTGCCCTGGTGAAACAACAGAAAATGATGTCTAACGATGTTGTGTTCCGTAACAGAGACGATGTTGGAGTTCAATCACCCACTGAAGAACCATTGGTCATCACTATACTATTGGTCCCGCTCTAGTTCATAAGGTATTGGTGGACAACGGAAGTTCAGTCAATATTCTTTTTAAGAAGGCGTTCGATCAGATGAAACTTGAACCAGAAGATTTGAAGCCTTATGAGGGATGGATTCACGGCTTCAATGGGACATCGACGACTCCAATGGGATATATAGAATTGTCAGTGACGTTGGGACAAGGAGACCGTCGGAGAGTAAGAATTCTTCAGTTTGTTGTCTTGGACATTGACTCGCCCTATAACGCTTTCTTGGGAAGATCGGTTCTTGCGGAATTCAGGGCTTGCATCACACCCTGGTGCCTACTGTTAAAATTCCCAATTAAGGCCGGGGTGGGAGTAATGAGAGGTGATCAAGTCTCCGGACGAGCCTGCTACATGGCCGAACTAAAGATGTTGATGAAGGGATTAAGTATAGATGCTAAGGGTGCCTCCTCCTCTCCGAAGGAGGGTTCAGTATAGCAATTAAAGGGACCGGCCCCAAAGGAGCTGCCCAGAGGACTGCCCGAGGACATAGATCCCAAAGAGTATGAAGAGCCTGTGGGAAGAAAGGCAACTCCCAATGAAACGACAGTGGATATCCCCATTGACGACGTTGATCCAGCAAAGGTTCTGAAGATTGGATCCCAGCTGAATCCGTTCCGAGCAAAGGAACTAACTGACTTCCTAAAGGCAAATTTGGATGTGTTTGGCTGGACCCATGCTGACATGTGTGGGATATCTCCATCCATTATGAGTCACTCATTAAGTATCAATCTGAAGCATCCACCCGTTAAACAGAAGAGACGTATGTTAGGCCCGGAAAGGTCGGCAGCCCTAAAAGAAGAAGTGGAGAAGTTGAAAGATAATGGGTTCATTAGAGATTCGACATATCCCGACTGGATATCGAATCCTGTTTTGGTCAAGAAATCAGATGGAAAATGGCGGACATGCATCAATTTTTTGGATTTAAACAAAGCTTGTCCAAAGGATAGCTTCCCACTCCCTAGGATTGACCAGCTGGTAGACTCAACGGCCGGACATGAGCTTCTCTCTTTTATGGATGCATATTAAGAATATAACCAGATTCCCATGCATGTGCCAGATCAAGAACACACGAGTTTCATTACAAACTTGGGATTATACTGCTACATAGTGATGCCATTTGGACTAAAGAATGCTGGAGCTACTTATCAACGCCTGGTGAATAGGATGTTCTATAACCAGGAAAAACCATGGAGGTTTACGTAGATGACATGCTCGTGAAGTCCAGACAATCTTCTAGTCATACACAAGATCTGGCAGAGATGTTCGACATCCTACGAAAGTACGGGATGAAGTTGAATCCCTTAAAATGCTCGTTTGGAGTGGCATATGGAAAATTTCTTGGTTTCATCGTGAGTTCTCGAGGAATTGAAATTAATCCTAGCCAGATAGCGGCAATAAGGAATATAGAAGAACCACGAAAGATTAAGGATGTTCAAAGCCTTGCAGGGAAGGTGGCTGCCTTGAGTAGATTCATTTCCAAAGCTACGGACAAATGCGTTCCATTCTTTTGATTTAATCAAAAGGGGAAAGCGTAATTTTGAATGGACTCCCGACTGTGTAGAGGCCTTTCAAAATCTATCGGAATTACTGGAAAAAACCCCGATACTGTCGAAGCCATTAGACTATGAAGAATTGTTCGTCTACTTAGCAGTGTCAGCTCATGCTGTCAGCACAGCCTTAGTCCGAGAAGAAGACAAGGTCCAAAGACCGGTGTACTTTGTGAGCAAGAAGTTGGCGGCCGCAGAATGCACTTATCCAAGAATAGAAAAACTTGCTTATAGCCTCTTGATTTCCTCTAGAAAACTCCATCACTATTTCCGAGCTCATCCGTAGTCGTATACACTGATCAACCCCTAAGACATGTATTGCAAAGACTCGAAGCGTCAGGACGATTGATTAAGTGGAATATTGAGTTGAGTCAGTTTGATTTGAATTTCCAACCACGGAGGTCAGTAAGGGGACATGCCTTGGCAGACTTCATAGCGGAATTTACGATTCCAGAAGAGGAGATGGTGGATGACAAAGTTGACAAATCAGAGCATGAGTTAAAGCTTAGCTCGTGGAAGTTATATACGGATGGTGCCAAGAATGATCAAAGATCTGGAGCTGGAGTCGTTTGAACTACTCCTAAAGGACGATCCATATATTACGCCTTGCGGTTATAATTTCCTGCCACGAATAATGATTCCGAGTATGAAGCTTTGATTGTCGGGCTGAAACTTGCTAAGGAATTTGGAATAAGAGTATTGGACATATTCTGTGACTCCAAAATAGTTGTTTGCCAAGTGCGAAAGGATTTTGTGACTAGGGGGCCTCGACTTGTTTCTTATCTTGAAAAGGTGGAGGAGTTGTTAAGCAACCTGGACCAGTATAGTATAACACATATACCGAGAATAGAACATCAGAAGGCAGATCGACTAGCTAAGCTGTCAAGTTCTGACAATCCTGAAGAGACTGAAATGGTTCCGATAGAGATATTGGGATCACCAAGCTTTGACCTAATGGAAATCGAGCTAGCTCTGGAAACTGAATCAGAAAGGGAGTCATGGATGACACCAATTAAGAATTTCCTTAGCAGTGGAATCCTCCCATCAAAGAAGAGTGAGAGACGAGCTGTAGTTCGTAAAGCCGCAAAATACGTTTTACAGGATGACATCCTTTACCGTCAAGGGTTTTCCATGCCTTTGTTACAATGTATAGCACACGACATCAAGCGTGTACTAAGAGAAGTACATGAAGGTGAGTGCGGAGATCATACCGGAGGTCAAACCCTAGCAAAGAAAGTATTGCGATACGGATATTTTTAGCCTACCGTGAATAAAGATGCGGCTGGTTACTCACGACACTGCGACAAGTATCAGACATCCGCCAAAATTCCCAGAGCACCCCCCGACTCAGCTTAAGTCAATGGTAAGCCCATGGCCGTTTGCCATGTGGGGAATCGATATTATTGGAATTTTACCAATCGCCAGAGGAGGAGCGAAGTACGCGATCATTGCCGTGGATTATTTTACAAAGTGGGTAGAATCCGAACCCTTAACCACAATCACGGCAAGAAAGGTGATAAGCTTTGTGGTCAAAAATATTATTTGCCAATTTGGGATATCGAAAACCATTATAACTTATAATGAAACCCAATTCGACAGTGCCGAATTTAGAAACTTCTATCAGAAATATAAGATTGACAAGAGATATACCGATGTAGCTCACCCGCAGTCGAATGGACAGGTTGAAGCAATAAATAAAGTCATAAAGTCTATTCTTAAGAAGCGATTGGAGCGAGCCAAAGCCACGTGGGTGGATGAGTTACCGTTAGCTTTTGGGCCTATCGAATGACCTTTAAAACAGCTACTGGCCATACTCCCTTTTCACTCTCTTTCGGATCAGAGGCGGTGATTGCCGTGGAGCTTAAAGTCCTCTCTCATAGGGTGACATACTATGACCCGATGACGAATCGAGCACTCCTCCTAGAGTCCCTTGATGCAATTGAAGAGAAAAGGGACGAAGCAGACTTGCGTGCTTCAACGCATCGACACCAAATGGCACGTTATTATAACAAAAAGTTTTGCTTTAGGACTTTTGAACCAGGAGACTTGGTACTGAAGCGAGTCTTTCCACCTCCTCCCCATCTAGGACCAAAATGGGAAGGACCATACGCCATCCAACGGAAACTTGAAACGGGAGCCTTCAAGTTAACGACCGTGGATGGTGGAGAAGTTCCTAGAGCTTGGAATGCTCAGCATTTGCAACGATATTTGAATTAGAAATGTAATGTTTCCTTTTGTTTTTATGAACTATGCAAAAATGCACGACTTGCCTAGAAAAGTCTGTTTATATGAACAAAAGATTATAAAGTGGATGTAGGCTACGACTTAGCTGAACCACTATAAAAATATCGTGTGTCATTTATTTTCCTGCATTATTTTTATCTTCTGTGACTGTCCTGCCCTAATTATGAAATGCTAAACTTTAAATTAAGCTTAAAAGAATGAGGAAAATTCACGTGCAGGAACAAACGAAACGACCGTTTGAGTAATAGGATAGAAGGAATGGGAAGACGACATTCCTAACTCTAACTCTCATGAAACGAGAGAGAGTATAAAGGACGGGAAGATGACGTCCTTTGAGGTGTGAAGGTGCACCCCGATGAGAGACCGCCTCAACAATACTCTAACCTGGTTACGAGACAGGAGAGTATAAAGGTGCTAAGAGAATAAGCATCAATGACAAAAGAAAGTTAGCCCCGCAGAGAGTCGGGGGAAACTGAACACTAAGCTTAATCAATCTCGAACAAGTCTTAGCCTGACATTCTATTCAAGATTGATTGGGGGCATGCATATACACATGTCTCCAGTGTATATTGTATAACTGCTATATGACGTGATTCTTATCTGCATCTTTACTTAAATTATGAATTTGCAAACATCTGACATTGCAGGAAACAAAGTACTTTATTCACAAATATGTGAGTCTATACAGGAAAACTAAGAAAAAAGATGCGAGGGCCGCACTCGCTACAACAATAGCGGACCAGTGGAATATCAAATCAAAAGACAAAACCCATTTTCACTTCTGCTTTAAAGTAGTCTTAGATTTCTTGGCGACCTTAAGAGCATCCCGCGCCTCTCTTTCAGCATCAGTCATGACGCGCTTGGGTTTCTTCTTCCCTGAGGGCAGAGGGGTTAAATCAACAGGAGTCTTAGCGGCCATCTCCTTGTAGATTGACCTGCTTGATAATTTGACAATTATCTTTGATTGGGAGTCGACCATTGCAAGAGGCTTGGGATCTATGAGTTCCACTTCTTCTGTTTTTGCTTTCAGATCCTTATCCTGTTTGGCCTTCATCTCCGCCAAGGTCATGACGTCATTATGCCCTGAATCCCCAATCACGGCAGCATCATCCTCCTCCTCATGCCCATCGTCACCGCCATCATCTTTCAAGGCAGGTATCATATCTCCATACCGAGGAGTTTCAGTGACAGGTGGAACGGGAGTTTTGTCGGCAGCCTCTTTCTCCTTGCCCTCAGTTTCTCCCTCAAGCTTTGTAGTAGTGACTTCATCCCGTTTCTCCTGAATCTCTTTGATGGACTTCTCACCAATGACTGTTTCTTGCTGCCCACCAGTCTTGTCAGTTGGCTCGGTACCTACGGAACAAGAAGCAACAATTATTAACTCAGGAGAAAACGGGGGTTTTTCAATTGATTGCCCTATAATGTGATGAAAAGTGGATATAGCTCTGACAAACTGGGGTAAAAAGATATATATACCTTCAGATGATTTCTCAATTGGAGTGGTTAAAGTTTCTGGTGCTAATTCAGGTATAGGAGACAAAAGAGGAGCCTTAGGAATTCCCCGGGTTCTCGGGATCATATTGTTCTACTCCAGTGACTTCGGGGGCAGTAGAGGAAGAACCGGCTTCAATTATTTTCTTTCCTTTGGCCTGGTGCTTCTCTTCCTCCATGGCGACAGCTATAAGGCGACGCCCTTCGACCAGACGTGCCGGTTCCACTACACCAAAACAGCCAATTTGGCACACCAGAATGCGGATATTTGATAGGGCTTTAAGCCGTATCAAATTTGATAGGGCTTATAGCCGTATCAAATTTGATAAGCCGTATCAATTTTTTTTTTTTGCAATCCACGTCACCTCTAACAGTTGAAATCTCATCCTAGATCTTGAAGGGTTCGGATCACTTCTTTTTGATTGTGCTTTGCCCCGTATCAAATTGGAAAGGTAATTTACCCGTTTCCGTCTCATTATTTTCTGGGTCCTCTCTCCTCTTTTCCGTTTCGGCCGAAACAAAATTTATTCCCAGACGAAAAAAAAACATGGCGAATCCCTAATATTTAAATTCTTCAATCCTAATTTTTTTACCAAATCTTCCTCCCTCGATCTAAAGTTCCGTTGCCAATTAGGGTTTTCTCATCATGAGTTGGAAGGTGTTTTCTCTCCACATTAAACTGCAATTTTCGTTTGGGTTGGATCGACTCATTTGATTTTGTGTTGTTAGTTTGGATTGACTCACTTGATTTTGTGCGATTTAACCATTTTAGTCCTAGCATCCAATCACCTAGATCTTTTGTGCAAGTACCCTTCTAAAACATTGTTATTAACTTTTGAGATTTTATATCAGAGAAGGATTAACTATTCATAAATTGTTATATACACCTGTAGATTTCACCAAATCTGTTAATTTTGTTAAGGAACTCTTGTATTTGAAAGAGAGATATGTATTTTTGAACAACAAAGCAAGCCTGTCAAGTAAAAGGCATCACATTCTGATAGAAGGATTTGTAATTTTCTTATTGGATTCGGTATTTTATATAATCATGAAATATGTATTAATATTAGCCTTTATAATGCTAAATGACTTAATTTGTAATTAACAGGATATGATTGGAAATGTGCTAGAGATAAAAGATACACATTTAAAGGAAGTGATGACTCATCAATATTCTAGGTATATACAAGAATTTTCAGTTTAGCAATGGTTAGTTAATTAATTCCTCTACATACAATGCAGGGTTCCGGTGTTTGAGGAGCATGTCGATAATATTGTGGGGATCACTTATGCAATTGACATGCTTGAATATGTTGGAAAGATATTTTCTGCTTACTCTTCTACTATGCTGATATAACACACATCACTTTACTCACTTTTTTCATGAATTAAATGCTTCTATACAATGATTGAACTAAATTAGCGAATGGTACTGCATGTATATTTTTAGGAACAATGCACCATATATGGTTATAAAGAACAGTTGCCATTTTCTTAGTGACCCCAACAATATACATTCATATGTATATCATCAGTCTAGGTAGGTTGACTAGTTGCAAAGTGTTCTAGAGCACGATATTGCTAAATGTTGATTATTAATGCTACAGCAGATTGAATGTCTGTGTGGAATCTGCTTAGAGAATTCCACATAAGGAAGGTTCACATGGATGTTGTACTCAATGAGTATGGTGGTATTGTTGGTGTAAGTTGTATTTTTTCTCTTTTATTGTTGGAGTAGTTTACAGATAAACTTGGTAATCAGGTGTTGCAAATCCTATAGTAGAATTGTGTACTTAAGAATGCCTAAGGTATACCAGGAGCAATAATTTAATCATACAATTTCAATTTGAGAGACTGAACAGATTTGTTATGTTCTCTATATTCGCTCAGACATATTGTACCTCTTTATGACTGAACCTTCCAATTTCAACCATTAATGAATTTGATAATGGAATCATCCTTGATTCTCAAACTTCAAAGTTGCTTTTTCCATTCTTCTGAACACTTTTAGGAACTAAGTAGTACATCTTCATTATTCTGTATAGAAGAATGCACTAAAAATGACTAGAATGGACTTGGATGTATGGTGAAAACACTTTTAGATATGATTGGGCAGATGTTTATTCAAGAAGTTTTCGTGCCACAGCCAGAAACACCTTTGGAACATAAAAACTATTTTCTGTGTTTATGATTATATTTTTATTTTGAAGCTTGAAATTTCATCTCGTTTATCAAACATTCAATCAATGAACAGATTGTGACCCTGGAAGATGTCATTGAAGAAATCGTTGGTGAAATATTTGATGAAAACGATTCAAAGGTAATGACCATTAAGGCATTAACAAATAACATCATGAGTTTAAGTCTAACCCACACTCAGTGTTTCATCTTATCACCTTAATAGCATCAATTTTCATTGATGTTAACGAGTAGTTGTGTCATTATTTTTGACATTGATGTAGGAGGGAATTTAAAAGAAAACTGGATATATTGTGATGCAAGAGGATGGGACTTTTGACATTGATGCAAACACATCGATTGATCAGCTCTCTGAAGAATATGAAGTCAAAATTCCCAAGGTTTGTAATTTTGTCCCAGTGAAAAAATATTAAATTTATTTTATTGGTCAATATCCTTGTTATGTGAATTCCAGGGTCATCAATATGAAACTGTGTCTGGTTTCATATGCGAGTCATTTGGTTACATACCCGAGGAAGGTGCAAAGATAGTTGTGTTACTCGAGAGAGCACAAGAAGAAACTAACAATGAATACGATGACACGAAACATGATAATCACGACGAGAAAGGAAAACACCTAATATTTGAACCTGAGGTAATTAGAAATTAATCCTTTATCCGTAACACAATAAGCGATGTGGTTGACGGAGCAGCTGGCCTATATGAAAATGCATTTATTTCAGAGATGTAAATAATAAATAAAATAAAATAAGAAAGGAAAAACTTTTTATGCCTTCCAATATGTTTTAGCCTATTTAACATAGGAATCTTGAAATAAATGAAGAAACATTTAAAAGGATGCACGTCCAGTACATATTTAAGAGGAAAACACTAGATGTTTAAAACTGAGGTAATTAGAAAGCCATACTATACATAACACAATATATGATGTGGTTGATGTTGTAGCTGATTTATACGATGATGCATTTATATTGAAGTTGTAAACAATAATAAATTAACTGGAATGTTACTGGTTTGGAACTAATTAACTGCTGCTTGTCATAAACATTTTATTTGGCTTATACATATGCACCCACATATGCATATACATGCATGTACATATGTACATACATATACTTGCATACGTAAACATATCTATATGTACATACGTGCACACATCAATACACACATGCACACACACACATGTATGTATACATGTATTTATGATTGGGTGCTAATAGTGGTGTATGTATGATGTTAAACAGGTGTTAGAAGCATATGAAAGGAAGGTGGGGAAAGTGAGATTCAAACCGATGAATAATGATGTAGAGGGTTCGGATATGGGGACAAACAAGGGGCTTACTCGTCTTCTCTCCATTAAACTCGTCAAAAGGAGGAAAAATAATAACGGTGATGCTACTGATTCATCCGACAATATCGACATAGTTGCTAACATTAAATTTTCTAAGAGAACAGTGGAAGGAAAAGACAGTTTCTCAAATGATGTTCTCTCAACCTAGTCCTTTTACAGATGCTTAGTTCAATGGAAGATGATTTTCAAAAGTTTGCACTCAGTTCAGGTTAGTTGGTAATGAACAACAGTAGTTGATGGAGGAAAAGAAAATATTACGCTGTTTCAAGCCAGGGATAAGATTTTGAAACAAAGAGGCTTCCTCCTTCCAGTTAACATGAAATTTTGACTATCATATCCGCCCTTCTGCAGGGCCATGAGGAATTTAAGTCGGGTGGACTATGAGACTCGAAATTTAAGTAGCCCGGATGCTTTGAAATCGAGGCTCTGTCCCTGATCGCACTTATCATGTGAGTAATATTTCATAATTTTCTTATGAACAAATGCAAGTCGATATAACACACATCACTTTATTCACCTTTTTCATGAATTAGATGCATGTATATTTTTAGGGACAATGCACCATATATGGTTATAAAGAACAACGACCATTTTCTTAGTGGACCCAACAACATACATTCATATGCTAAAATATGAGATAAAATCTCCTATGCATTGCATCTTATTGGAAAAAATATTATTGGAGAACCATGGATTAGATTGTGGAAGAGATAATGGACAAAATTATTATACCTATGAATATCATCGGACTAGGTAGGTTGACTAGGTGCAAAGTGTTCTAGAGCGTGATATTGCTAAATGTTGATTATCAATGCTACTGCAGATTCAACGTCTATGTGGAATCTGCTTAAAGAATTCCACATAAGGAAAGTTCACATGGCTGTTGTACTCAATGAGTATGGTGGTACTGTCGGTGTAAGTTGTAATTTTCCTCTTTTATTGTTGTAGTTTACAAATAAACTTGGTAATCAGGTGTTGCAAATCCTACAGTTGAACTGTGTACTTAGAATGCCAAAGATATACCAGGAGCAATAATTTAATCATATATTTTCAGTCTGAGAGACTTAACAGATTTGTTATGTTCTCTGTATTCCCTCTGACATATTGTGACAAAGGTTAGTTACTCAACAAATTGGGTTAACAAATATTTCATTTTTTTCTTCTTTTAGTTACTGATAAATCAGGAAGCGGACATCACTGGTAACAAGGAAAAACCAAAGTGCCAACCCATGATACCAAGGGGACGTAAAGGTGGAAAGCAGGTAATTGTAATTGACTTAAGTATTACCATGTCATTTAGATATGCATATCCATACATTCTACAATTAATACGTATGTAATTTCATTCTCTATTTCAAAACGTTTGTTGTATACCAATAGGAGGATGTCAACATATTCAAGTTTTTTCTGGATTTTTTTCTTTTTTCTTTTCTTTGGAAAAAGTGAACTTTTTGAGTTTGCAAACTAAGTTTCGAACTGAGTTCAAACTCGAACTGAGTTTGCGAACTCAGTCCGAAACTGAGTTTGCAACAAACTCAGCCTAAAACTGAGTTCGTAAACTCAGTCCGGAACAGAGTTCGCAAACTCAGTTCGAGTTTGAACTCAGTTAGCTGAGTTTGCTACAAACTTAGTTCAGAACTGAGTTTGCAAACTCAGTTCGAAACTGAGTATGTTGCAAACTCAGTTCCGGAACGAGTTCGCAAACTCTGGTCCGGACTGAGTTCAAACTCAGTCCGGTAATAAGGTTGCGAACTCGGTACGGAACTGAGTTTGCAACAAACTCAGTTTCGAACTGAGTTCGCAAACTCGGTCCAGAACGGAGTTTGCAAACTCAGTTTCGGAACGAGTTCGCGAACTCGTTCCGGAACTGAGTTTGCAGCAAACTCACTTCGAACCGAGTTTGCAAACTCAGTATCGAATCAAGTTCGCGAACTCAGTCCGGACTCAGTTTTGTGCAAACTGAGTTTGCAACTCAGTTGCACGCAAAATTTATGTATTTCTAACTGAGTTTCCAACTCAGTTGCGCGCAAAATGATTTTGCAACTCATTTTTCCACGCAAACCAAGTAGTTGCAAACTAAGTTTGCAACTTGTTCATTCATTTTTGGTTAAAAATATGAATATTAGTGTCATTTGTTTGGGCACACTGTTCAGTTAGATATAAAATGCTATGTTCAATCACCTAACGTTATTAGTGTTATTTGTCTGGACAGGAAATTGGACATGTTCAGTTGCTGGTGGAGAAGGGGACATGACAGAAAATTGGACAGTATTGTTTTATGTATTTGAATATTTGAGCTGTTTTGCACATGTATTGTTTTGTTTAAAACATCAATGTAAAAGGCAAAATGCTTCAAAATTGTTTGTTTTATTCATATCGATATGTTTGGTCAGCTTTTTGTTCATGTTATTGATCATTCATATTCTAGTTGAATAATGTTTTTTTTTAATTTATTTTTTAAAATTTGATACGGCTTAAAACCGTTCGATTTATGTAGTTGACAGTGTCAGAATATTAACTTGATATGGCTTAAAACCGCATCAGTTGAGAAGTTTGATACGGTTTTAAGCCGTATCAAAGACATAAATTGATACGGTTTTAAGCCGTATCAAAATCATAAATTGATACGATTTAAAACCGTATCAAATTGTTAATTTGGTACGGTTTTAAGCCGTATCAATTTATGATTTTGATACGGATTAAAGCCGTATCAAAGCAACAAAGACGCCATTTTTTGATACGGCTTAAAACCGTATCAAATCGATTTTGATACGGCCATGAGCACTGCCAAATTGGCATTTCTGGTGTAGTGTTCGTCATCCCTAAGGAACTTCTCCATAAGCTTGTCTTCATCGATGGAGTCTACTTTAAGTTCTTTCTTTTCCCACTCTATGATTTGGTTCCACACATGAACTAGGGTTGTTGGGTAATCCTCGATCCAAGAAATGTCTTGTCGACGGATTATATGAGCAAAAAATTCTATCATCAATTCACCGAAGCCGTCCAATTCCTTCTGAGCCTCAGATAACTGTGTGTGGACCTCCTCGGCGGGCTTGATAGCACTATTCACATTCCCCTCGGCCAATGTCGTTCTAGTCTCGGCCTCCATCAACTTGGCCTCCAATTCAGCGTTCCGTTTATCCAACTCGGCATTTTTTTCGCTAACTCGTCCTTTTCCTGCTCGAGAGTATTGCAAGCTAGTCGCGCCTTAACAATTTCTGGCTTAGCATCCTCAGCCTGTTTTTTTTAAGTCTAAGTGTTCTTGGCTGTGAGATTCCAGTAGTCCGTGATAGAGCTTTTGTAACTCTTCGAACTGCTTTTTGAAGTTATCGGCATCCCGTTGAGCGAGGGCAAGTTGGGCCTGTGTAACTTCCAAATCCTTCTCTAAATTTTTCAGAACATTCTCATCAAGATCGTCCACTTTCTTCATTTGATCGATGTCAGCGATTAGGTTCCAGATGATTTTGGAGAGATTGCGTGAATATCTATACATCTCCGAATACTGTTTCTCCACTACATCGATCTTTTCCTTAGCGTCATCTGCCCACTTTGAAGAAATGGGCTCAAGGGCAGGTATGAATTGCAAGTGTTCAAAGTAATGATCTAGGAACTGCTTCCTAAGATATGCCAGCCTCGCTTTAGAGTCGGAGTCCAGTGGTGCAGATTTGGAATAAGACAGCTCGAAATGTTTTCGCTTGGTGGGAACAATGGCTGTATCACCCTTCCCAGATCGCTTCTCAGAAACTTTATGTTTGTCATGCAAATCAGTGTGCTTTGGAGGAGATTTCTCTTGGGAATATTTATCCTTGGGAGGAATTGAGTCTATGGATTGCGGTTTGTCTCCTTCGCGACAGTCTTGATGGCTCTTATATTTTTCTAGATCTGACCGAATAGGAGAACGAAAACGTGAAGTATGAGGTCACTAGGAGTCATGATACCTTCTGTCATCTCTGTCACGATTCTCACGGTGATCGTGTTCGGTGTCAGAATCATGTCTGGACATGCTACGATAGATTTTCCTGACATCGTAGCGAGGGCGTGTCATTGTACCTGCAAAATAATATGAGCAGAGTTCAGGACCAATGGTTATACAAAGCATAAGTGCTATGATGTGCGGTGCTAATGTGTTGTGTGCATCCTAAGTGATATTCCCCCCAACCGACCGGAGCCTGAAGTTAGGCTTGCATGTGTGGTCTCCTTAGCCTTCACAGGAGTAGTTTCTTCTGAAGAAGTAAAGGTCAAAGGATTTGTTCCGAAGTCTTCTAAAGTATAAATGGTTTCGGGCAAGGGAAGATTTCCTAAACCCCTAAATGTGGAATCGTCTGCAGTAGGAGTATCTCCCTGAGGAGCATCTAATGGTAGTTCTTTGGGAGATATTGATTTTTCAGGAGTAGCAGCATCGTCAGGGGTGATGTACATATCTCTGTCTTTCTTATCTATGTTTGCCAGTTCGTCATCCTGAGTTGAAGATGGAGAGGGAGGAGTCCTAAGGGGTACCGTTGGACCTTTCGAGCTTTCACCCGTCTCAGGAATAACGTCGATTGGGGGTATGTATACATAAGGGCCTTTCCCATGGCCTATGCTGCGGGTGATAGACAACAACCCGTGCCGATGGAGGTACTCATCTTTAAGGACGTCATCGATGGTTAAGAACTTTTGATCACTGGTGAGTAGCTAGTGCAAACGATTGAAGCACACTTGGCCCGTCACTTGCTTTGGATTGGGAACTGCGAATAAAAATAAGAGTCATTTAATGTGCTGACATAAGTATTTGAAGTTGAAACTCAAAATGTTGATGCCTTACTTGACTTAAGCCATCTCCTATAACACCCTGGTTGCTGTTTAATGTAGAACCATTCGGGTTTCGAGTCACCAGCTTTGCTACTATATGGGACAGTGATGATTTTCCTCTTTGGAACTGATTCAAAGTATGAAAAGGATGGAGTCTCTTGGGTCCGATGCTTGAAATTATAAAAGAAATGGACGTCATCAAAGGTAGGCTATACACCTAGAATCTCTTTGTATGCTATATACAGAGTGTACAAATAAGCGTAGGAGTTGGGGTGCAGTTGCATGGGGGCAATCCGCAGCTGTCTCAGAAAATCGACGAAAAAAGACGGAAACGGAGGTATTGCCCCAACTAGACACATTAATCTGGTGATGGCCATATATTCTTCCGGTGGATTATGGGGACAATCTATTTTTGATGGCAATTGAGTATCTCTTTAAAGAATCTCATGCTTTAGACGTATCCGTATGAGTCTGTCATTGTCAATTGTCGACTCAACTGAATCCTTAGGTGACTCCAAAATAGTGATGTTTTCAAATTCATTGGGAGCGCGGTTATCTCCTACCCCTCCTTCCTCTTCCTCACCAAGAGAGACATCACCTCTGGAAGATACTTCACTATTGTGGGCTTCCATCTCGTAATCTGGGCCCTCACTATCCCATCCTGAGTCTGAGGTAGGAGATACATCCCCGGCAGGTGGATTTTCAGGTAATCCGGCAGCATCTCTTCTTTTTGATAATCTGGACGAGCATCTTTCTTCCATGGTTGCTAAACTATTGGAGAAGTAATAGTATGAGTTAGAGTAAAGTTGCCCGTGTCCCCCTGTGCATGTGTGTGGACTAAATTGTGTTAATATGAATGCAATGCTAAAGTGAAAATAATAATAAGTTAGCATCAATTAAAAGCATTATGAAGTAAAGTTGCATTTTAGCTAAATCTACAAAGTCCAGTGCCGAAGGCTCTATCCTAACTGTCCCTGAGTTGGCAGGTAATGCTTAATTTTGGTTAGACCGGATTAAGTGTGTTTACGCTTCATGTTGAATACTTGAATTCAGACCGGACGTCCACAAGATAAAAGAGCCGTGACGGAAGTTAAGGCCTCATGTAGTTAAAAAACAGAGACTCATCTCATATAGACAATTCGGTTCGGGTCGGGAATTAGTGCGTTAATTGATCCGGATCGGGTACTTATATCAAAAGTTCACATTCTATATAGTCCGGATCGGTTCAGATATTAAAGTTGAAACTGATTAAGTTCGGATGACCACATCGTAAGCAGTTCGGTTCGGATGCATTATCTAAGCGGGTCGGTTCATAAGCATGAGATGGCAAGGGATCAGATCGGATGGGAGTTAAAGAAAGATAATTTTGCTCGGATCGGTAGGATCCGACTCCTCTCTTCTTCTTCTTCACCTTCTTCTCCAATCTCTCTACAACATCAAGTATGTTCCTTCTTGAAACAACATAGCCATAGCAAACCATCCATGAATTAACACTCTCCACGCCAGCCCAGGCCCACTCTATGACCACCTCGAGGTGGCGGCGGCGCCGCCAACTACGATGGCGGTGGAGTGCAAGTTACAGAGCCCCTACTAACGCGAGCTCCAGTTTAGCCACCTAAATCGCCCTTAAGTTTGGATTTAAACCAATTAAAACTAAGTTAATCGAAGAATCAAAGTCCTACCAAAGATTTTGTTTTAGGGATTTTGTTCTCCGAAGTTTGAAATTAGGGTTTCTGGAGATAAAGCAGGCGATGATAGAAAGTGTTGAGTGAGGAGGATCGCGTAAATATATAGAAGCGAGATGGATGTCTCTTTGCATTCCAGTGGACAAGACATTAAAGCCTGGTCCGAACCACAAACGGCCCTGTTAGCTCGAAGCCCTCTTTAGGCCCATCGGTGTTATAACAATTAGAGTATAGACCCGGCCAAATAAGATCGATCTTTACCGATGCATGACTACCAATTTCAACTCAGCGCACGAATTCAACTTGAAAGAAGAAGTGGCAATTTAATAAATGTGCATTTTTAAAGTTTGCCCAGGGAAGCAAATTGGGCATCAAGCAAAGCTCTTGAAGATTATTTTAAAACAATAAAATCAATTTGTGTATTCTATTTTGTATATATAGACAGAAATATGCGTGACTTTAAGAAGCAACGCAACCCTGCTAACGAATGGAAGCGACTATTCAACAATTTAAATTTAGCAATCAATGGACAGACAATTTCGAAGCACACTCTATTTTTAATAGAAGCGCACTTCGAGGGGGCAAAATGTTAGCCTACTTTGTGAACTAGGCTACACAAAGTTAGAAGATCAATTATGAGGGATGTTGACTAGAAGAACATGCACTTTAAGTCCAAATCGGATCGGAGTCTCTGACCAAGCCAAAACAGTGAGAAACTGAAAGCAGAAAAGTCCAGAAGGAATCAGATCGGATCGGAGTATATCGATCCACACCTCCTTTCCTCACATTTCCGATCCGAACTCAGGCAACCGAAGTAGCAGCGATCACAGCCCATGTTCCCTGAAGACTCGGAGCAGTTAGACATCCACTTCCTCACGTTCACCCACGATTGTTGTGTGTTGTCACCACCTTATTCTAACCGAACCCGACTTTCATGGGATGGAGGCCACGTATATCCGAACCGGAGCCATTCCAGAGGCATTTTTCACCTATAAATAGACCACCAAGGGCTATTTGAAGGAATCTTTTGGCAAATTCTCAACTCAAAACTCCTCTACAATAGAATTTCACAATCTTATTCAGATCACAATCATCTTTTAAAGCATATATTAGCGAAGATTGAGTGAATTTATGCATTGTATGAATGAAATTGAGTGAGGATTATTGTTGTATTTGTACTTAAATCATCAATTCAAGGAGTAGAAAGTGGACGTAGGCTCTTTAACGTCGAACCACTATAAATCGTGTGTTTCTCTTTGCTTTTTGAGTTCATCTCAGTAGAATTACCGCTAATTTGGGTGTTAGAACCACTTTTTGGTCTAACAATAGGTATCTACATAGAATTTCATTTAGCATGTAAATTTTATATATAGTATATTAATAGTCATATGAGAATATATTTGAAGTCTAACTAACCTTCCTTTTAATCCAATCGGCAAAAAATTTGGTATGTGTTTCCCAAAGTAAGGTCGTAGTTTTTTCATGTGCTGGTCTGAATTTTCTAGTTCCTCTAAATGCAAACTAGTATTGAAAATTTGATTATAAGTTACATATGTCATTATGAATACATAAAAATAATTAAAACAATATATAACATGAACTTACTCCATAAATGGTTCCACGCAGCCATATTCATTAACACGGCTAAATGAGCCATTTCTTTCTCATTAGTCGGCAACGTAATTGTCTTCGATGTTGAAATTGGACGTCCCTCAAGTATTACACTACTTTCATACTCTTCTTTTCGAGCTCAGTTCTCCTCTATATGTCCTGATTTTTTCAAAAATTCATTGAAGAACAACATGCATTCTGCTGCAAGATACGATTCTGCAATATATCCCTCTGGTCGTGCATAGTTTCTGACATAATCTTTGAGTGTCTTCATATATCTTTCGAATGGGTACATCCAACGAAAATAAACCGGTCCACACATTAGTGCTTCTTTCCCAAGATGAATGGATAAATGTACCACTATATCAAAGAAAGATGGTGGGAAAATTTTCAAGCTCACATAAAACTTCAATAATCTCAACATTGATTTGTTCTACCTTCTCTCTATCAAGAACACGTTGACATAATTTGTTGAAAAAATAACATAAGCGAATTATTGCTTTTCTTGCCTTTTTTGCCAGTAATCCTCTCGATGCTACTGGCAGTAAATGTTGCATTAATACATGATAATCATGTGAATTAAATCCACTAATTTTACAATCCGACAACGAAATCCGATTTTTTAAATTTGAACAGTAGCCATCCGGTCCTTCGAAATCGTACAATATTTTGCAAAATATTTTTCTCTCGGATTTTGACAACAAATATGGAGCCGGTGGAAGATATGTTTTATTCCCACGAGGTTGTGTATGAAGCTCACGTCGAATTCCCTAATCCTCTAAATCCTTCCTACAGTTGATTCCATCTTTGGATTTATTACCATGCAACATCGTGCCCAATAAGCTTTCACCAATATTCTTCTCCACATGCATCACATCTATATTGTGACGTAATGGAAGTTCCTACGAAAACCATAACTATAACGCATTATTGGGCTTTTCTTATACTTAAACGGTAAAAATTAAACATATTAACCACTAACCTCCCAATAAGGCAAATCAAAGAAAATCGATCTTTTTTTTCCATCTTGCTATCTCCATTTTCGTGGAAGTGTTAGTACCATCAATTTCATCTTCTTCATCATAAACACACTTTCTCTTATTAATTTTGTCTTTTTTTTCCTTTTCCAAAAGCATTTGGATAATCCTTCAACAATGCATAGTCATTTCTTCCAGTAAGCAATCTAGGAGCACTATCTATCTCTATGGTGTTATCAAACAATGCCTTTTGTTTCCTACGTGAATATGAATGAAGTAGAAATCTTCTATGTTCCATGTAGGCGAACTTTCGACTATGATTCAACCAACGAGAATGGGTATTGACACCACATAATGGGCAAGCTTTTTCCCCTTTCACCCGACATCCAGCAAGATTTCCATAAGCAGGAAAATCATTAATCGTCCATAGCAAAATTGCATTCAATTTAAATAAAGTTTTGCTAAACGCGTCATAAGAATTAACTCCGTAAGACCACAAGTGAGGCAAATCTTCCACCAAAGGTGCCAAATATACATCAATATCATTCCCGGGTTGCTTCGGGCCTGGAATAAGTAAAGTCAACATAATATTTTCCTTCTTCATACACAACATAGGCGAGAGATTGTATGCCACAAGAATTACCGGCCAACAACTATATTTCGAACTCAACATGGAAAATGGGTTGAATCCATTTGTAGCAAGACCAAGCCTAAGATTGCTTGGATCCGATGAAAAGATTTATACTTTTCATCCACCATTTTCCATGTCATAGAATCCACAAAATGACGCATTTTCCCATCGCTACTTTTATTAATAAAATGCCATCTTAAATCTTCTGCCATCTTTTGAGATCTATACATTCTTCTAAATCTCGGAATGATTGGGAAATATCTCAATACTTTAACTGGAACACCTTGTATAACCTCTTCAGTGTCTTGATTTTTCTTCCATCTCGAAGAACCACATTTTGGACAATTTTCTAAATCTTTGTATTCTTTTCTGAAAAGGTAACAGTCATTCTCACATGCATGTATCTTTTCAAAACCCATGTCGAACACGTTAAGAAATTTCTTGACTTCATATAAGGTTTTGGGAAGCACGTTTTCCTTCGGCAGAAATAGATGTTGCACAGCAAAAAGCTTATCGAACCCACTATCAGAAAGCCAGTCTCGCATTTAAGATTATACAAGACGGTGATAGCAGATAATTTTGTGTGATCTATGCAACCAGGGTATAATGGAGTTTCTGCATCTTCCAAGTTCTTGAGTAACTCCTCCTCTTTTCTCTAAAAATCAACATTATCTTTATCATCATAAAAAAATATCATTATTTATAAAATCTTCATCTTCATAGTGAATCATCTTGAATAGATCATATACGTCAAACGTATTTGTTTTCTTCTCTACATTTATCTCTTCACTATGATTAAACCATTCACCATCAATGTATCTAGGATCCATTCCTTTTATAATTAAATGGTCAACAATAGTTTGGTCATCATGGCGACTAAGATTCCGACAGTCTCTGCAAGGGCATAACATTTTTTCTACATTTATTACGTTCCTCTTTGCATCGTGCACAAAATTCACTGCCCCTTGTTGGTAGTCTATACTAGTTCTATGACAGAAGTAAAAAAAACATAAAAAAAATTAGTTTTAATATTAGATTATATGTTCTAAATCTCAAAATATGTATTAAGTTAAGCATTGTTTTATCACTAGTTTAAAAAAAAACCAATCTTTGTCCATCATCGACATATGAAGGAAAATAAGTTTCCAATCTTTAACGTATAATTTGGTTATCTGTTGTTAGAAAAAAAAAACTACATGTTGAAGTTATTACCCAAAAAGACATCCAAGCATCTTATAAATGATGCACTAACTACCTAATTCTACTTCAGCAAATCTGTGTATATGTTCAAATACAAATCCGTCAGGAATAATTATAAGAGAGAAGGAAAAGAAGTTCCAACACTACTATTATCTAAAAAAATTATATGTTATGCGCTTCACTTTAATGAAGCACGCGCTTCGCGTTTGTTCTTATGCTCCAAGCATGGCGCTTCGATGCGCTTTTCATGTCTAATAACATTGGGTACAAATACTATTATCAGCTATAATAGTACAAATCTCCATTCAAATACTAAATAAGCATGCCTATTTGAAAATGGCAACAATCGAACAAAATGATACAGAACCATATAGAAATATCTTAACTGAAAAATGTTTCAGAAGATTTGAACAAGGCCAAGACAAATCCAAGATTCACATATAAGACATGGTATCAATTAGTGTCACTGCGTACGCCACTGCTTATACCCATGTACACCATACATGATATCATCAGCGTATTATTATACATTAACCAGATCTCACAGATCCTAGATTCACTAAAAGAGAGGAAAATTTGTCTATTCAAAACTCCTGAATCGTTTTCATGTCTCATTACTCCCCATAACTAAATAAAATCCATCACATCAAAATGTACAACATGAAAATAACCTATTAGAAAAGCATCCAAATAGAACATGAAAATCAAGCCACTACACCAAAAAGATCAATTTGAAACGGTAATAATATGTTGCTAAAATTTTTAGAAACACTTTACAAGTGTTGCAGATTAGTATGTTGCAGATTTTTGCAACACTTATAATGTGTTTCAGATTGCCAAATTGAAACACTCACAAAGTGTTTCGAATTGACAAACCGCAACACTCAAATAGTGTTTCAAATTGACAAACCGTAACACTCAAAAAGTGTTTCAAATTGGCCATCTGAAACACTGAGAAAGCGTTTCAAATTGATAAATTGAAACACTTACAAAGCATTTCAGATCGATAATGTGACAACCCCTAACCCCATTCCATGGTGTCAAGGATAATCTTTGGAATATAACACATAAACAAATAACAGCTGAACAGAAATATACAATTACACCAGATAGTGTGCAACAAAATACACTGGATAAATATAAGCACCATAGTTACACAGTATAACAGGATCACACTTAGTACAAAATACAGTTTCATTTCAATATAAAATGTCTGCAGCGGAATCAAACATAATAAACCTAATGAAGTCTAAAACAGTAAAATAGAAGTGATAGAATCCATCTCCAGCTCCATAGCTATCCATAATGAGTCTGCTAAAACCTGAATACAAGGCTGTCCGTGTAAAAATAAGGGCACCCAAGTTTGCAAAGTGAAACAAACTTCGAGTCAGTCATGGGACTGGTATGAGAAATCTACTTAACTGGTTAAACAATAATAACAAGGCAAATCATAGGACCACGCCGCTAATGCAGAACGGGTTTACTCCAGTGGTTGCCAGTGCATGAATAAAGTAAGTTATTTAAACAACGCAATGCTTTTTCAAAAAATGAAGCCAATATAAGACTCAGGTCCCATCACACAATGCAACGCAAACCGGAGGATAGAGTTTTACCTTATATTGGCCAAGATATGCTTGATACGAATAAAATGAAATCATTTGATATTATTACTAGTGTTTATATGTTTCAAAAACAACTTCAATCATAAGTATCAATCATAGACGACATGGGTACCATATATCACGTCGCCATATATATTTACAATCAAAACCGCAAGATGTCGTATTTGGAAGTTGGATTTCCATCATGAACCAAGGCAAAAGATAGTCCTTACAGCTTGGAGACAATCTAGTCTACCATGTCTGAGGGCAAGTACTCAGTCAAGCCCTTGGAACGTTAGGGCCGGTCCACACGGAGTGGATTAAAATGCCTGAACAATGCGTTCCCCCGCCCTATGGGGCGAAAACTGGTCATATCCCGACCAGACCATCGGCACCGTAGTGACCGATATAACCGAGGCACCTCGCATTCCAACAACCACATGAGTCAAACTTGCCAGGGCTTGTAAACCACTGACACCACTCCTAACTAGAAGGAAACGCATGTCCTCCCTGAAGTCCTCTCCCGTTTCTGGTTCATACCGGGGTGTGAGGCTCGTGAATCAACGCTACACACAAAGATAGTTATATCAAAGCTATGCTTTGATCATCAACCACAAGACTCTGCTTTTCAATAAAAGCCTTGATCACTGCATCTCTGCATGCCACGTTGTCAATCTACAACATCAGACACACATCCATTTACAAGTCCGTTCTGGGTCTGGACGAAACCGGAGGCACCTTATTCCTCTCCCATATGTCCAATACAGAAGAGAGGCCCTCGCACATCTGAACGATCAACAAGTACGTCCAGACAACCACCACTGTAACCCCTTGAGGGCAGCTACTCCCATCAAAGGCATCAGTAGCCATCCATTCGATGTGAAGATCATCGGTCTTGCACCATCTTCATATCTTCGACTTCTTATCGTTGATCAATTATTTGAAATGAGAATTAACTCAGCCTTTTCAAATAATTCACGTATATTTAGAATTCAAATCAATTATGTCCATGGTTAAATTATTTGACATCTATAATTCAGTTCATTGATATAATTTTCGTGTCAAACACATTCAACCATCAAATATCCAATAAACCAAATAAAATCGGTTTATCTCCATTCCATATCGCTATATATATTTTATAATGATTTTCCACTATTTTTATTTATTTAAAAATAGCCCATTTTAATTAAACGACGCTTCAAGCCATAACGCGGCCCTGGCGCTGTTTTTCTTCAGATTTGATTTACAAATATATGAAATTCTAACCGTTGGATCTTAACAAATTTCATATCGTTGGAAAGATCTTTTCAAAGCAGACCCAACGGTTTCAGTTTTGGGAAAATCCGACGATCGGATCTCCCGGTATCATCGTTTAAAGTTACGATTTCAAAACGCGAACTGCAGCATCGTTATTCGATTTATTCTAATTTATATATATATATATAATTCATTATGGCGCTGTTTTTATTTAGATTTGATATACACATATTTAAAAATCTAACCGTTGGATCTTTGCAAATTTTATATCGTTGGAAAGATCTTTTCAAGGCGGACCAAAAGGTTTCAGTTTTGGGAAAATCCGATGGTCGGATTTCCCGGTATAATCGTTTAAAGTTACGATTTCAAAATACGAACTGCAGCGTCATTTTATTTTATTTTAATATATATATGTATATATATGTATGTATATATAATTCATTCTTCGATTTCCAAACCATTTTCACTTCATATACGTGTTAAAAATAATATTTTTAACTCACACGAATTTATTTCAACACATGAATATTTTTCACTACTTCATATATTTGATAAAAAGGTGATTTTTATTGTTCAAACAGTTTATTTAAAACACGAATATTTTATATACTTTATATATAAGATAAAAATGTGATTTCTATCATTTAAACAATTTATTCAACATATGATTATTTTATAAACTTCATTCAAGCAATAAAAATGTGATTTTTATCGTTTTAAATATTTATTAAACATATGATTATTTTATACACTTCATATACATGATAAAAATGTGATTTTTATCGTTCAAACATTTTATTCAACATACGAATATTTTTCTAACTTCATTCATTCGATAAAAATGTGATTGTTATCGTTCTGATATTTTTCTCAACATATGAATATTTTTCTAACTTCATTCATTCAAAAAAAATGTGATTTTTATCGTTCTAATATTTTTCTCAACATATGAATATTTTATATACCTCATATACATGATAAAAATGTGATTTTTATCGTTCAAACATTTTATTTAATATACGAATATTTTTCTAACTTCATTCATTCGATAAAAATGTGATCTTTATCGTTCTAATATTTTTCTCAACATATGAATATTTTATATACTTCATATACATGATAAAAATGTGATTTTTATCGTTCAAACATTTTATTCAACATACGAATATTTTTCTAACTTCATTCATTCGATAAAAATGTGATTTTTTTCATTCTAATATTTTTCTCAATATATGAATATTTTATATACTTCATATACATGATAAAAATGTGATTTTTATCGTCTAAGCAATTTATTCAACATACAAATATTTTTCTAACTTCATTCATTCGACAAAAATGTGATTTTTATCGTTCTAATATTTTTCTCAACATATGAATATTTTATATACTATTTGGTTTCAACCAAAATCAAGAATCAACCATTCATAATATTCACCAAATTTCAAATCACAACTCAAACAAGTCGTCCATGGTTTGTGGACGATGGGTGTCGGGAGTTTCTAAACTCCGTCTACATCCTAATATTTTATTTCTAAATTAAATTGAATTTAGAAATCTCACATTGCTTTTCGCTTTGCTATCAATCGTAGCAAACTCTAAAAAAACTCCGGTCTCTTCTAGAATGTAGAAGACATCCTCACGGTCCCGGTGTCTCTTGTTTCACTGGATTTCGACCACAAACGAAAAAGATATGATTTTTATTTGATAAACAAACTTTGCGACGGTTTTAAAGTGTTAAAACCCTTTAAAATATACCTCAGCCGTTAACTTCAGAACTGGTTCGAAACTAGGTTTCGATTTTACTCGAAATCCGTGAAGCTTGAAGAGGATCTGGGGATACCACGTTATCGAGGGTGGAGAGGCGCACAGGCGCGTAGGGGTGGCGCTGGGTTCGATCACCCCTAGCAGCGGCGGCGGCGGCTGAAAGTCGCAAACTTCGTGGTGATGGATCTCAACGATACTCAGTGAAAATTTGCAGACTTTATCTGGATTGGAAGAAGAAGGCGAGATCTACAAAATTCCCAACTGAAGCAAGTGATTTCGTTGAGTGGATTGAGAAAAATCAAAGAGAGAAGGCCAGGGATGACTTCCGTCGTCGATCGTGAGTATACTGGGAGAGAGAAAGTGATTTTCTGAAAATTAAATAATAAATGGAAAATTTCTATTGGCCCGTATATATATTTAATTCTAAAATATGGTTTTCTAATACGAACACCAAATCAAACCCAACGACTGTTGCCCCTAGCTAAATACCCTCATTCTGAACACAATGGAATATGTTTCGTAAGCCCATTTGACTGTTTCAGTCAGTTTTTCTTCAAATTAAAATATAAAACATTCAATATTTGATTTCAACGTACATTTTAATTTGTCAGGGCCACATACTGATTCTAAAAATTACAGAAAAATTATATCTGGCTATGTTGGGACGATACGGTCCCAACAAAATTGATTTCGTCAAATTCTGAGACCGTTTAAAAAATGGCGATTTTCTGGTCGATCCAATTCAAACTGAAATCACCAAATATGTTTTCCTTTGCCACTCTCACTTATTGATTTCAAAAATTATGGAATTTGAAACCTAGCAATAAATTGACATCCCGGATCCAACCAAAGTGGTTTCGTCGAAAACAGAGGTCGTTTGCAAAATCACTAATTTCAGGGGCTTTATTTATATTTAAAAATGAAAATTTTAAATTCTAACTCAATTTCTAACAAAATTATTCGAAATAAAATTTTTAAATTGGTTCTGATTTCTGGGTTGTTACAGATAATTTGCAACATTAACAATGTGTTTCAAATTGATAATCTATTAAATTCATCTGATGTTTGACTGACAATCTATATAGCTATTGAAAGATACAAATATACAATTCAAAACAATTTTGCAATTTTGTCCACCTCACATTAAAAATATATTTAAACAATATTTAAACAACAAATCAATATGTGTGTGTGCATATACACACACACATATACATACATTCCAGCAAACAATGTTAAAATATGAATAAACATAGTACAACTTTATTTCAAAATTACTTCAAAAACTAGTTTATCATCAATTCCTAAAAGTCATCACAGACATAATTATATTATGTTGAAGACTAGAAAATTAACCTATCAACCATTTGATGCAAGTCCATCCAGAGTGACACCATGGTCGCTCACACAACTGAATATTTTTCCAAGACTTCCAACTGAATGTGAGAGCATGTTGAATATAGCCTTTCTATGAACAAAAGCTGTAAAATTCATGAGAAAAAATAATAATCTTTTGTACATCCAACAAGCAGAAATGGAGAACATATACACTTAAGCTCATACCTTTGTAAATCAAATTAGAAGAAAAAAAAATAAGTATGAAAATGGCATAATATAACCAAATCAGCTATTTGATCACTATTATTTCAATCCAAAATGTGCACACCTTAGTAGTGGTGTTCATCACCATTGTCATGTTCGTCTTGGTTGCCTTTATTGCTAATTAGATCAAGCTGAAATTAAATATACAAAATGTATGCAAATTACTAGTTGAATACGCAGTAAGCTTTAACAGTGTAAGGATGCAAAATATCCTTGTATTTCGAACTAGATAACAAATGCACATATATATAAAATCACAGTGCTTACGGCCACTCAAATAACAGTGTAAGGATGCAAAAAAAAAAAAAAAATGGTAATCTCCATCATGCTACTCGCTATGGTAATCCTAAAAACACAACTTTTTGGATGATACATATTGGTTTTATTTTGGGAAATAATCCAGTAGAGTAACCATCTTGTTGTGCAAACACACTTTGTTCTGGGTGTTTCAGAATCAAATACATACTATACTGTGCTTGAATGTCATGGAACTTCTCATGCATGTGTATACGTGCATTATCCAGATGGTTAAAAGTAAACAACTATTCATAAGTTTTGACTTGGGAAAACCCATGCACACAGAAGTTCCCATTTCCCTTAAAACTTAAAAGACTATAATAGTAGATGGCAACACTGAACTAAAGAACACACACTACGCAAGAAATCATGCAAGATTTCCGTTTTTATATCTTCGCAACAAAACTGAATCAAAGAATCATCCTTTCAACCATGCAAAAAATCATATTTAAACGCATGCTTACCTGATAATCAAAGAAGAGTACTGCAAAAAAAGAACTAGAATTGAAAAAACAAAAACATTACCATAGGCAAGTATAGGGAGCATACCAGGCGTAGCAATTGTGAGCTCCAACCCTAGCCTTGGTTTCAAACCTTCCATATCCTAAAAATATATATATGAATATGTACAAACTCAAGCCTTTTCAAAAATAGATTGTGAGGAAGAAAAGGGAGGATGTAAAGGTAAAAAGATGGTGGCGTTTTATTATGTCCTAGTATTCCATGCCATTGATAGAATCATGACAGCTTCATAATTAATGTACTCTGACCTCAAGTGCCATTTTCTTCCTTTTTGTCCATATAAGCTCACGCATTCAACGTGTGGGACCGAGTTCTCTCGGCTTAACTGGGCGACACGTGGGATGCTTACACGTTGAGTTTAGCTCAAGGCAGTTAAAAGTATGGATAGGCATTGACCAAGTAACGTCAAGGTGGTGTGGAGAGATGTGGATTTGACAAGTGTACTATATGGTGTTGAAATTGAGCCGGCATGTCCCCGTTTTTATGTACATAGCACACTATTTCCTTTTGGGGAAGGCGGCTTCAGTCGCGAGTCCCACTTGCAGAGTACTCGGTGACGGCGTTTTTCTCCGCTTGTGGTTAATCTTCACCGCTCATCATCTGATCGAAGGTAACACCCAAATTTTGATCGATGGAAATCTGAGACGTTGGTTATACACCCTAATATAGAAATACGATAAATTATACTAGAGAAAAAAGGACAGCATAATTTACACTTATAGTAAACATGGGACATTCTTGGTACAGTATGTATCAGCATAAGTGCATCCATGCACTAGATGATCCAAATATTAATCTTCTACAAGAATATAAAGTAGGAATGAATCCTAAGTTTAGAAGTCAGTACGGAAGCACACACATACTTCATTTGATAGAAAGTCTGTCAAAAGAAATGAAAATGCGAACAAAGGAAATTTAAGGAAGAGATGAAGAAGATAATTGTTTGTCTACTATATAAAATGATCAAAGAAACTTGATTCAAGAATCTCTCATCACACGACACCAAATACAAGTTATCTAATGAAATACAGAAGTACCAAGAGTTAAGAAAAACATGGGCAGTAATGTAATGGACATTGGTATTAGTATGTAGTGGACATTTTAAAGAATGAATACACTTTGATAAAGTGATATAAATATGTCTGCTAATGTGAAGTTATCCATACATTTTAATAATGCGACATCAAGACAACAGAATGAATCGGATTCAAAACACAAAAACATGTGAGCTGATTCAATAATACAACAATTGGTTCAGAAAAGATTGAAGAAAGAACCAAAGAGAACTAGCACTCATCAAATTCATTTTAACCATGTGAATGTGTTATGCGGGTCAATATATCTATCAAATGCCACCACTCATCAAACTCATTTTACCTTATTATGATTTCAACAAAATAAATAGGATGTATGTTAGTACTATAACTGAATCATACAAGATCTAAATATCATTAACTAAAACAGATGACATACCTCCCCAATGTTATGAGCTACACATCTTTTTTCTGCAAGCAGTTCAGCTTCACTCTGTTCAGACCAATGCAACAAATAATAAAAAAGAATTGATACCAATAATAAAGCATACAACATCAAAGAAATGTAGAATTGCTTTTTAGATACGCTGCCAAAGGGAATCATCCATTATCACATCCTTTGCAAACTTTAGTCTCCATCACCTTGAATTTATTTATATTTTCAAACTATCTATTTAAGTGTATAGTTAGTAAAAGGGTTAGCAAACCTTTGATCTGCATGGCATACTGAAGACAATATGCTCCTCAATACTATATACTCCTCAACATCAACCATACTCAACTAGGCTGCAACTATATAGATTAGCTAGCATACAATTTATACTTGGGACATACAAGCATGTTGACAAGATTTAGTCTATCACAATTATTCGAGATAAACCGATTGCTGAACTGATGAACGAGTCAATGTACACTATGCATAAGTTGTCTAAAAACGATACCAACAAAATTAGTTTGCTTATATTCCTGAACTCCTCTTTTGCAGACCAAAAAAAAATACAGCACTTGAGTAGATGTCCATGTCCAGTGGCATAGGCCAAAAATAAGCATAACTTGTCTCATAAAATACAGTATTCTGTAGATTGTATGCCTGTAACTTACCTAATACCATATGCATACTGCAGTGAAAGGTATCAAAAAAATTGAATTTATTTCCTTATCGATTAGATCAAGTAGGACAATCTATTTTAGTGAATATATTTGAATAATTTTAATTTAAAAATTGCAGATTCGGACTGGTATTCAGTCTATCCCATAGCAGTTACAAATATAAGCTATTAAAAAACAAATGCTTACTTGATTCTATTTCTTAGTTGCATAAACAACACAAGGGATTATCGATGTTAGTCTAACGTCGTATTCTTCCTTCTGTAGGGAGTCTATTTTGTATCGCAAAGTATGTTGTAAGAGACATCTTATGCAATCAGCAGTGGCTCCAAATCTTATTTCAGCACATAACTTGTTCATCATGCCTTCTAGATAATCCCCGAGATGATTTAAAAAGAATCCCCCTATTAGCGATCCACTCCTGCTCATCTGTGCTATTACTACTGTGTAATTCAATCATCTGTATTGAATTGCAAACATTTACTGGCAAGTCTGAACTAATGAACCCAATCCCCTCGATTAAAAATGATGCTAACTTCTCTGCCTTGAGTAATAAACAGTATCCTATAAGACTAGCCAACTAAATTTGAAAGACATTTCCCCATAATTCAGCGGTCAATTCACTTTAACAGATAAAGCTTCAGCTATGAATTAATTTTCTTTGATTATGCAGTTAAATCAGGTGAAGTACAAAATTACACCAAGGAAACGGGATTAGATGGAAATGGAAGTGCCATAGGATGCCAAATAAATAAATAAAACATTTTCATTAAATTTATAGATAAGATATGGCAGTGCTCATCTGACCTCCCTCGAGGCTGGAGCAGCAATCAATACAGGGAACTTAAAGCATCAGTATATAAGAAAGTTAGGGCTAACGATTTGCTATGATTGTAATAAAAAAAGATCCATGTGCAACCATAAAAAGCACATACCTATTGCAAATTTCCTTTAAATTTATTTTTCAACTTTTTAAATAACACATACCTCTTTTTTGATTGAAGTTAAATGAAAGAGATCGTGTAGGCCAAATTTGCAAGGTATTTTGCTAATTATGGCTATATATACTACTTGTAGTAAAAACTAAAAATTAAGAAAGAATACATTGAGATGTCAACCTAGTTAGGCCATAATGAAGATACCATGTAGAATACGTTATAAACTAGCATTAGTTGCAGTAAAAAAGAAAGACAGATGTTAGGCTAGAAAAACCATTTTGTATCAAGTCGCCGAGGAACACTAGGTGATTTGACCTTAAAAGCCGAACCACCATTTACAACCTATGAGTCTGAATCTGCCATTACAACTCCAGGAACAGAATTAAGAATATCAATACAAGAATGAAGCAGCGGCGCATTAAAGTAGGAAAAAAAATGCAAGCTATATCATGCCTAAATCAATAAGACCCATGTGGATTTCTGCAGTGCTAAGATTGCCTTCTCCACCACTTCAAATGCTAAGACTAGCATTCAAATGCAGTGTTAAGCTATATCATTTAAATAACAAACTAAATTAACCCAGAAAGATACGAACCAAATATATCATCAATAGTCTGACAGGAGTAAAATCAAGCCTGTTTTGAGACTGCAATGAAGGACCTCTTACAACTGAAAACATATAGATAATTCAGCGATAATGTTACTCAACACTGTGTACAGAAAATTATTAGGAAAACGTATTGGTCGAACTAAAAAGGTTTATCTTTCAGCGAAAATAAAAGTTTGGAAAGTGGTGGGCTTCCTACAGCCATTTAGGAAGCGAACAAAAAAGACTGTTTGCAAACCTGTTCTTTAGAATTGGTTGAAAATCATCGGGATGCCCTCCAGTTTAGTTTCATTACAGGTCACAGGAAGACAATAATATCTTTCACTGTTCCTATAAGATATTAATATTCTATGAATAAAAGATAAGACCTGATTGTGTCGTGCAAAGTTATATTAAAAAATAAAAATCAAGGAAGCTCCATAAAATAAGTTGTACCAAGTTAATATTCCTGTTCTTTTAGATCATTATTTCCTTCCATAACATGATATAACTGGGAACCATTATACAAAATAGGAGTCAAATTGTAGAAAAATTACCTTTGATCTGAAAGTGCATCCTTGTTTGAAGCTGCACAACTATCAATATACATTAACGATGGAGAGGGTCTTGGTTTTTCTGTGCGAACAGCAATTCCTAAAGTAAGAGCATCATGTTTTGCTAATACTTACTGCAAATCATCATTAAGAGCAAGTCCCAGATAATGGAGCTCCTCATCGCTTCAATACATCCGAAAACATATGAGAACATGTACAAAGTATTTGTGTAACAAAACGGATAAAAAATAAAGAAAAAACGAACAATAGCACACTAGAAGGAATGATAGCTACAAAATCGTATTTCGTTTTACTACATCAAGAAAGGGAAGGGTCAAGGGAAATAAGATATTATTAAACATCTCAAAATTCAATCTACAAAAACAAGTGAATATAAAGGAAATAACCCATTGATATGTTAATCTATGGAATCAAAGAGTCAGATTCTCACGAGGTTGTATTTATGAGCTGAACAGCCCTTTTCTTGTATGTATGACATTTATAAACTAGGTCGACAATCACCTCCTGCTTAGCTCCGGTGCATCAAACTGAAGTACATATGATTAAAAAAAAGTGCATATTTACATATAAATAAAGTAACGTCACCTACTTCCAAGCTTTTGCAAATGGAAACAATTAGCTTCTTCACTCACGCATGCATCACCTGATTGTAGCCCTCTTACTCATGCATGCAAACTGCACTACATATAAATAAAGTAAAATCAGAGCAAGTTTTTAAGGCTAGGTAAGCTAGCCAAACAGACAGTTGAACCAAACAATCCTGTATACTGCTTTAAACACTTCAGATTTGCAGAGGACAAATTGAACATACGATTGGACCATCAATGATAAAAGAAAGAATCAAAAAACAAGAATTGATTGAATTAATAATAAAAAATATAATTGAAACTCCAACTTTTTATCAAGAGCATGTCGAATCACTCTAACAGACTGTGTTACCCGCCATAACAATCTTCATTTCAAACTCGAAAATAAATGATGATTATGATGCTACTGTTATCACAAGCATCATTTTCAAACCAAAAACAATACTTTTTGTAATTTCATATGTGAAACGCATATTTCATATGCACCAAACTGAATCTTCATTTACTAGAAAATAAACTAGTATAATACCTTGCTGCTCTTCTATATTGTAATGGCCCACAAATCTGTAATATCAGAGTTGACTATATACATCATACATCCAACCCAAATATCACGAAAATACGAATCATTTTTTTTAGAAGAAAAGGTAGAAGAAGAACAAAAATAACAACACAGAATCTCACATTGCAGCGGAACAAAATATAATATATCATAACTTTTGAATACAAAATTCTAACTGTATAATATACACTTATCAGAGTACAACACTTACAACACAGCGGAAAAAAATAACTACATAATGCTGAAGCCTCCTGCTCCAAGCTCCTTTAGGTAAATTTGTAAAATCCTGAACTACTTGACTGCCCATACAAATTTAGGCACCTAAGAGTTTAGGTAAAACAAAACAAAATAAACTCCGGGTCAGCCATGTGACTGGTATGAGTAAACAATTTAAAACAGTTTCAAAAACTAAATGATATCTCATAAGACCACGCCGTATGACACGGAACGTGTTTTTCTCTTATGAAAATCCAAAACACTTGATTCAACTTTCAAAATCCTTTTGAAAGTAACGAAAATCTTTATATCAAAACCCTTTTGATATTATAATAGTGTCTAAATCAAATAAATAGAAATCTAGTGGAACGCTTTCATCTCACGTTCCACATATATATAATAAACAATCAAAACCGCGAGCACTTATTGGGTAATGAATTTCCAACTATGACAAGGTATGGAACCACCTTTCGATAGTGTATCTCTAGAGGAGAATACACTGGGTTCAATAAGAACATCTTGTAACCCGGCCACACATGACCGACCACTCATTTCGCTTGAGTGTATCGAATGTATATCACCAACGGTTGGGATCAGCAACCATTTTCCCGAATGGGACAACATCGAATAGAATAAGGAATTAAATGAATTTCTCTAGATATGTGATAATACACCCTAATGGGAGCTACCCACATAGCCATGTTGCCTGCTCGATTTTTTTCATTTCCCGGTTGTTGAGGTCTGAGGCTACGATTACTTATCATTCATTTATAACACAATCACTTTGAATGCCACATTGTCAGATCCGTTAATCATTAATTGATTTGCACAAATATATTCTGGATATTATGCTAAGAGAATAAATTCTCCGCCACCATATATATCTATACAGACCAACATATACGATCATTGGAAATACTTTGTCAGACATTCATCCATACACTTCGTTCTGGGACTGAACGAAACCGAAGGCACAATTTCTATTAATAGAAAAATTACTTGCACTTTACTCCGTCTTCGGTTTCCTTTATGAAATATGATTCGCAATGCTACTGCCAATACGGAGTGGTTCTCGAATAATACTCCAACCGGCCTCTCTCTATATTGACAACGATATTGGCAAACACTTCGATAGTCGGTTATTTAACTATCGAAGAAAACAAACATTCATTCAAAGCATCAAACAATCACTAGGCCCCATAATTAATATTTCATTAATTAAATCACTTCTTCATTTCCTTATCACTATTTGTTAACCAAATATTTTCAATAACCATCTTGGCCTTTTGCGCTATTTAGAAAACATTTCTATATATCGCCTTCTTTTATTTTCTATACATAGAAAATATATTCTATTTATAATTGGAAAATATTCCAATTACTTATCTCTTCCACGACCATTCATTTATTTCTACACTCAGGAAATATTTATTTTTATATTTTCAAATTTCCACTTACTTGGGTTGAAACGAATGTTGTGTAAAACATCGTTACAACAACCTAAAACACTGCATCCAACTAACTCTTATTCAAACATTTCTCTTCGAGACTGGATCTTGCTATTTATCGGTTAAAAATGAAATCAATCGAGTTAGGGTATAACTACCTCTCAGACCTTGACTAAAAACATCCTTAACTTCAAAACGGACAAGACCACTTACCTCGAATAATGAACATCATATTACCAATTATCCATAACTTTTAAATGTGTAAATGTTCTCTTTCTATTTTTATCAGATTAAATTTATCGATTTCCTTTTTGTTTATAACATTCTATTTTAATTTCGTTTCATTATCGAATTCTATATATATCGATATATCGATTCCTAATTATCAAATCTTCTTAAAATATTCTAAATCCTTAAATTTTCGGAAAATTTCGCCATAACCTCCTTTGTACGGGTCACTCGGTACAACTACAAAACGCCTCAATTGGCCCTTTCCATTCTAAAAGAAAATGAAAAAGCCAAGCGGCTTGCTGATTTGGCATATAAAACCTCGTATGGAATTTAAATGTGTACCTTTTTGTTGGGCATTTCAATTTATATATCTTCATACATTTCACTCCAAACTGTTGAGAACAAGATTTTGATCGATGCCAACATATAAAGGTGCAATGAAGATCATTTCATAGAGATAAGGTTTTTACATTGACTCGTGTTAGAAATATGTTAAAATCTATCCTCAATGTATAACACGAATGCACAAAGTTATATCATATCTTCGTTGCTGAAATCTATATATTTGAAGATTTGAAAAGTCACAGAAAAAGCCCAAACAGTCCAGGATCCGATCGGGAAAGAGCGTAGAGTGATCTAGACTGTGGACCGAGGTCCTCCGGTCTACAACCATAAAACGGTCGACCACCCAAAAAGGACCAGTCGACCGGTGATGATCCCTTCTGTTTTTTTTGTTTTTTTCACAAGACCAGTCGACCGGTCATATACCACGAGTCGACCGTTTTGGTCTCTGGAAGAAAACGGTCGACCGGTGAATACGGACCAGTCGACCGGTCTGTGTATTTTTACACATATCGGCTATTTTTCTGGTTTTTTAAATTCAACCAGTCGATCGGTGATTTTCAACCATTCGACCGTTTTGAAACAAAAGGCTTTTTTCTGAAAGTTTGCTTCTATTTATGAAGAGATTTCTATTCAATAATCAAAGGAAATGGACATAACTTTTTGTAGAAACTCTTCATGAAGAATTACTACCTTTCTACTATTATATAAGCATCTTCAATCTTGTTTTACAAAAACCGAATCATTCTATATTCTCTATAATTTCTGAATTGCATTTTCATAATCTTTGCAAAACAAAAGCTCTCCAAATTTAAATACTTGTTGAAATCCTTGAATCAATTTAATATCATTTGATTCAACAAGCATTCTACTTCCTTAAATCTACGCATTTAAAGTATATACTCGAGGATAAGATTATAGGAAGGGTGTACTCAACTGTTGGCTATTCAGTGTTATTCAAGAACACAATCAGAAGTCAAACACTTGCTATTGTTGAAGTCCTCAGTGTTGTTAGAGGCAAGTGTTGAAGTCCTCAGTGTTAGTTGAGGCATGAAATTCCCGTTTGGCTGCTCGGGTGTTGTAAACCTGTATCCTCCGGGTGAAGTGAGGTTGTTGATTAGTGAAAATCCAGATAGAAGTCTGGGAATGTACGTAGGACGGTGCTCCGAACCAGTATAAAAATCTCTGGTGTGATTTTTCCTTTTTATTGCATTTACTATTATATTGTTCTGTGATTAGCTATTACTTTATACTTGAATATTGTTCGTCATATTACACGATCCTTGTGAGTGTATTATACTTGGCAAATACACACACACACACTTTCAATTGGTATCAGAGCCAGGTTATCTTATAACCATAACACAGTTATTTTATATATTCTAGTAATATGGAAAATAACCCAAGTAGTAGCAATAACACCGCTTACACTGAAGGTCAATCAACACAAAGGCCTCCTTTCTTCAATGGTCTTAACTATAGCTATTGGGCAACACGTATGGCTTTTTACATGGAATCAACTAGCTATGATGCTTGGAATGCTACTCAGAAAGAAATAGTAAATCCAACAACTGAGTATTCAGAATGGACACCGGGAGAGAAAACGGCAGCAGCTGTAAATGCAAAATCAATAAATATGTTATTTTTTGCATTAGATCAAAACGAATATAACCGTGTTAGTATCTGCACCACTGCATATCAAATTTGGCAATCGCTAAAAACCACTCATGAAGGTACTAACAAGGTTAAGCAAGCCAAAATAGCTATGTTGAAAAGTCAATCTCAAAATTTCAAAATGAAGCCAAATGAAACAATCAATGAGATGTATTCACGGTTTCAAACTATTCATCATGCACTTATCGGTTTAGGGAAAAATATTCTGATTTTGATGTTGTTTCAACAGTCCTACATTCTTTGACTAATGAATGGGAAGGAAAAGTATTAGCAATAGAAGAAGCTAATAATCTTTCCACCATGAAGCCAGATGAATTGATAGGAAATCTAATGTACTATGAAGCAAATTTGCAGGCTGGAAAAGAACAAAAAGAAGAAAAGAAAAATGTAGCATTTCTTGCTGAAAAAGACGAAGATTAATCAGATTCTAAAGAAGAAGACTTAGCTTTCATTTTCAAAAAATTCCTAAAGCAACGAAAAGCTAGTCGTTATAGCAAAAGAAATCTGGATCAAATAAACCTTCATCATCCTATAGAATGTTTTAACTGCCACAAAAAGGGGCACATGCACAAGGATTGTCCAGAACAAAAGAAGAAGTCAGAAAATGACAAATTCAAATACAAGAAGGATAAATCAAAGAAACGAGCATTCTCAGTAACATGGGATGATTCAGACTCATCTTCATCCGAAAGTGAAAGTGATACAGAAAATGAACAAGCAAACGTTTGTTTCATGGGAACAGACGATGAGGTACAAATTCCTACATTTGATGAAGTACTTGATATTAATGCTGAATTGATAGTTAAATTTAAAAACATAAAGCGACAACTAAAAGAAGCCAAAGCTGATTTAAGTAGAGCAGAGTTTGAACGAGATATGTTAAAAGACGAGAAGATAATATTAGAAGAAGAACTTGAAAAACTTCAAGAATCATCATCTAATATTGATTCTCAATTATCTCTTTTGAGTCAAGAAATTGAAACTCAAAAAGAGAAAAACAATGCTCTTACTACTGAAAATCATGAGCTTAAGGCAAAAGTCAAAATTCTAGACCTAGAAAAGGCTGGTTTACAAACTAAGTTAGATAACATCACTCAAAATGTTTCTAACTTCAACACAGGTCGAGAAAATTTGACAAAGATTATTGAAAATTCACAGTCTGTATCAAATAAGCAAGGGTTGGGATATAAGAAACAAGGAACTCAGAAATGTCATTCTTACAAAAAGAAGAATGTAACAGCTAAGAAGAATTCTAGTTTGTTATATTCCAAGCCAAAACCAGTTATGAATTTTCAAAAGAAAAATGTCAAGACTATCAAAATATGGGTTCCGAAAACAAATAATAATATGATTAGGAACAAATAAATTCAGCAGTTCATAAATACTGTGCATCATAATTCTAATTATATATATATAAAGGGGTTACCGGACCCGTATGGGTTTGGACTCCAAAGACCTAACTCTTAGGCCCCCATAAAAAGTGGGTACCATGGACTTAATTTTATTTTTTGCAGGTCCCACTTAAGAAAAGAGGAAAGTGGATATTGGACTAAAGGTTCTATAATTATTTGTATTCTCTACTACTCTCGATTACTGTACTTATTATGGTATTTATTCTTTTTAATCGATGACAAAGGGGGAGAAATATTTTCTCTTATGATTATTCATATCATTCATGGTACATATACTATCATTTAAAATTATGTTCTTAACATGGTAATAGTATATGTGTGCTAACATTTGTTAATGCAGGAATCAAAAGGTAAGATTATTATGAACTAACAAATGTTGCAAAAATTCGGGGGGAGCTTTATATTCAGAGGGAGAAAATCCAAGGTGTTGTCATCAATCAAAAAGGGGGAGAATGTTGAGAACAAGATTTTGATCGATGCCAACATATAATGGTGCAATGAAGATCATTTCATAGAGATAAGGTTTTTACATTGACTCGTGTTAGAAATATGTTAAAATCTATCCTCAAAGTATAACACGAATGCACAAAGTTATATCATATCTTCGTTGCTGAAATCAATATATTTGAAGATTTGAAAAGTCATAGATAAAGCCCAAACAGTCCAGGATCCGACCGGGAAAGAGTGCAGAGTGATATAGACTGTGGACCGAGGCCCTTCGGTCCACAGCCATAAAACGGTCGATTGCCCAAAAAGGACCAATCGACCGGTGCGGAACCCTTCTGTTTTTTTTTGTTTTTTTCACAAGACCAGTCGATCGGTCATATACCACCAGTCGACCGTTTTGGTCTCTGGAAGAAAACGGTCGACCGGTGAATACGGACCAGTCGACTGGTCTGTGTATTTTTACACATAACGACTATTTTTCTGGTATTTTAAATTCAACCAGTCGACCGGTGATTTTCAACCATTCGACCATTTTGAAACAGCAAGCTTTTTTCTGAAAGGTTGCTTCTATTTATGATGAGATTTCTATTCAATAATCAAAGGAAATGGACATAACTTTTTGTAGAAACTCTTCATGAAGAATTACTACCTTTCTACTATTATATAAACATCTTCAATCTTGTTTTACAAAAACCGAATCATTCTGTATTCTCTCTAATTTCTGAATTGCATTTTCATACTCTTTGCAAAACAAAAGCTCTCCAAATTTAAATACTTGTTGAATTCCTTGAATCAATTTAATATCATTTGATTCAACAAGCATTCTACTTCCTTAAATCTACGCATTCAAAGTATATACTCGAGGATAAGATTATAGAAAGGGTGTACTCAACTGTTGGCTATTCAGTGTTATTCAAGAACACAATCAGAAGTCAAACTCTTGTTATTGTTGACGTCCACAGTGTTGTTAGAGGCAAGTGTTGAAGTCCTCAGTGTTAGTTGAGGCGTGAAATTCCCGTTTGGCTGCTCGGGTTTTGTAAACCTTTTTCCTCTGGGTGAAGTGAGGTTGTTGATTAGTGAAAATCCAGATAGAAGTCTGAGACTGGACGTAGGATGGTGCTCCGAACCAGTATAAAAATATCTGGTGTGATTTTTCCTTTTTATTGCATTTACTATTATATTGTTATGTGATTAGCTATTACTTTATACTTGAATATTGTTCGTCATATTACACGATCCTTGTGAGTGTATTATACTTGGCAAATACACACACACACTCTCACAAACCTGCTTAACACATATCCAAATATTCCCATTTGGTTTCAACTCACTCCATTCGTCTTAACCCAATTCGCTAATTTATTTTCTAATTAGCTATTTTGCCTATTTCACTTCTTTGTTTGAACATAACATGTTCAAATTAAATATTAACTTGCTTATAAACAAATTGAATTCCATTTTCAATTCAAGTTTTCTTTTCGATTTCGAATATAAATTTCCAAATCGAATTCACTTATTCAAAGCCCAATTTCACTTCAAAATTTCGTTAACTAATTATTTTTCAAATTAGTTAATTTTATTCAATAATTAAAAATCTGATTTTTGTTTCAAAAATCAATCCATTACTCCACTTGAGTTCAGATATATTTTACAACTCAAGTGTGGATTTTTCTAATGTAAATCTAAGTTTTATTTGCCTAAAATCCTTATATTTAATTAAATAAACCGTTATGGTTTTATAATGGTTATGGCGCTGTTTTTCTGAAAATTTGATTTTGACATAACTCAAAATCTGTTCGACGAAATCCAGATTTTTCTCTTCCATTAGAAAACTATTATCTAATTGGTCCTGACAGTTCTTGTTTCAAATAATTCCGACTTAATTTGAGTTCTATATACTCAATTGAAGTTTGAAACGCCAATTTATGAACTGCCGCGCTGCGGCGAGTTCATTTTAATTATACGTTTAAACTTCATTTATAATAAATTTCAACTCTGTTCTAATATATTTTAATATATATATATTAATCCAATTTTCCCAATCTAACTTAAATACTTCGATTGTCCCTAGCCATCGATTATTACAGCACTTAATTATAAATTCACTCACAACTCCATTTTTAAATGTTAATTTCCAATTCCTTTAGGAATGAATTACTTTATAAAATTCAATGAAATCGAATTCCCAATATAATTTCTTAAACTTATCTCAATTCGTTTTTATATTCCGAATATCAAAATACAACCCGTCATTCCTTTTCTAAAAAGATTTCCAATTCATATTTGAATTTAAATTTCTAAATTATCAAATGATAATTTATTTTCCTTAATTTATAACCATTGTTTATAAATTTACTTCCTTGTTTTATAATTTAAAAGAAGTTTCCGTTTCGATTCCATTTCAAATTCTATTTTCGTATTTAAATTTAAACTTCTATTTAGTACAATCCTAATAACTTTTCTGAAAATATTTTACTTAAACAAATTCGATCTAATCGAATTCAAATCATATATCCATACGGATTTATTTTTAGTTCAATTTACATTCTGAACATCAGAATAATTTTTTTTATCGTTAACTTCTTTGAAACGATTCCCCACTTCTATTTTTAAATTCACATTTGAATTTAAATATTCAAATTTATCAAATGATAATTTTTTTCATTTTATTTATTAACATTGTTTATAAATTCATTTCAATTCTCTGATTATCCAATGAAAATCATTTCATTTTATTTATAAACACTGTTTATAAATTTACTGCATTATCTAATTTATAAACGCTGTTTATAAATTTTATACTTGTTATAATTTTACAAAACAAGTAAATATTTCTAGTCCATTCAAAATTCGAATTCTATTTTTAGAAAAATAGATTTCCCTTTTAAATCTCAAAATATCCTTTTCACGATATTTTTATAAATCAATATTTCGGCCCAATGATATTTTAAACACTCAAAATGACTAATTATAATTGATAGGTTTTCTAACACATCATATATGATAATATATATGAAAAACAAACAATAATATTTTGAGGAATCTTGTTGGATCCCTCCAACCTGTTTTCCTGCATCCACAGACGTTAGCCAACATAAATAATACCCATCATGCTTCGAGGCAGATATCGCGGTATAGAAGGTCATCCACTATCATAGCGTGGGGCGTATAGGGTCATCCGCTAATGATACTGCGGGGTTCCGCTAGTGGTACTGCGGGAACTATCCAATCACCAATATATATATATATATATATATATATATATATAATAACCACAAACACCAATCCTAAATAACTAATAAACATTTTATAGCCACAATAACATTTCAGTGCAACCAAACAACCATCAATTATTTTAACGACTAAAAATAATTCAAATAGATAAATTGAGTGAGATTTACTCACATTGATTGAACGACTTGTGTCGAAAGGTCTCGAATTCATCATAGATCGTATTTTGTAGCTACGATCCATACTTGACTAATCCCGTTTGAATTTCACCTTGTTACAAAATTATTGTATTATTAATTTTCAAGTTGTATATAAATTAAACCTTATTAACTAATTAATTTAAATTAAATAATTTATAAAAAATTTACCTTACTTGCCTTAATCTCTCGGCTTAATCCTTCTTTCCTTTCTAGAATTTTGGTCGACATTTGCTCCTCAAATATCGAACTCAACCTGAACATAGCCAGCTTTTGCACTGGCAAAAAAATCTGAAATCAAACTCCTCTCAAATAAACAATCCTTCCTTTATTTAAGAACTGCAACTATCGATTGATACAAACCAAAACTGTAACCTGAACCACTACGACCCCTTTGCCTTCACCTCGCAGGCTCCGCACCCTTTCCTAGAAGCTGAACCTCGATACAGTGAAATCAACTGGACATCACCTCCTAAGCGACTTCCAAGTTCGGTCGTGAGTAGCGATAGGCCCACAATGTCTTTTTGCACAAAACTCCACCACATTGACCTACAAGCTTCTCAGACTCCGCTATTCTCGATTTAACCCTCGACGCCACTGTCACGCTGTTTACCATCGGAGACCGAAATTCCTCAATCGACGGTCCTGCTCACTCCTGAACCCTAGATCGAACATCCCTCTGCTCGAGGCCGAGCTTCCCCTTCCACCGCGTTACCGGAAATCGCAACCTCTGTTAATCCCCACCTCGCTTCGTTTACACTCTCGTCATCTAACCCCTAGTTAGAATAATGAAAACTTAAATCGCACTAACAACTAAGCACGCCACAGTGAAGAATCTCCCTTTGACGTGTTGATTGTATTTGGAAATGGTCGATTTTAAATTAAGGGAAAAGGAATGGCACGGTTTTGCCTAATTTAGTTGGGGAATGAGAAACAGGGGGTGTGGTCATTTTAAAGGAATGGCCATTAATTTTGAAGTACGCGACTAATTAAGTTTTTATTGCAGAAGAACCAAATGAATGAAAACAAAGGGAAATGGTCGCGTTTATATAATGCAGAATACTTCGTGATGAAGGAAATAGTCTATAATAAAATTTGATTTTGAGTAGGTTAAGTACATCATATATTAAATGCGATTTGAATTTGATTTAATCTGATTTGATTTTGAGGTGATTTCATACATATCCATTTAAATTTTATAATAATAAATTTGTGGTTCTGAACTCCAATTCAAACGCAACAACTGACGTTTATAGGGTTTAACCACTATTTTGGACACACTGGAATAAGCTACGAAGTCTAATCTGATCACATGGAGAAGATATAAATTTAAATCGATATATTTTAAATTCAAAACAAATAAATTCCTTGATAATAAATTATTATTATCGCTTTTATATTCAAACAGAACGGACACTGATCTTCTGAATCATTTCAATTCAGTTTTAACTTCGATTTCACTATATTTCGTATTACGATAATTTAATATATTCGATATTAAATCAAAATCGATTTTTAAATTGATAACTAAATATAAAAATTCATTTATATTATCAAATCAATATTTAAAATAAATATTAAATATTCAAAATTAATCGACCAAAGATCTGGGTCGTTACATTCTTCCCCTCTTAAAAGAATTTCGTCCCTGAAATTAGTAAGGTAGGAAAAATGCTTCAGAACCATTATCTTTTCATAAACTCATTTATGTTGAACTCAACTCTTCATATTTCTACAACTTTTAGTTCTACCAAAACTTTTGGTTTCCATTTATTTACTTCGATCCATTTTACTTTCTTAAGTCAAATTTTAAATTCCAAAATTCAAATCCCCGGGTTTTCATCTCCAATCCTTTTGAAATCCCATAAATATATAAATATATTTATAACCATCTTAAATTCAAAACATTTGAATTTTCAAACTAGTTTGTTTTTTTTCAAACAAATTTCCAACAAAACTTTTCTAAGGTAGCAATCCATCACTTAGGAATTCGAAAATGAACACTGATGATGCTGCAGTCATCATCAGAATTATTTTCTAGCCACTGAAGTGAGTTCAGTGCTTAATCACTTTCAAAATATATTCAAATTGGTCTTTATTTAAAAACCCTTTCAAAACAAAACTATTTTATTTTAATATACTTCAAAAAATATTTTCCAACTTCCCAGGATTTAGATTCCAAATTCTGGTTTGAATTAAATTTTAATTCATCTCATTTGTATATACTTCATTCATATACAATTTTATTTGGTTATACATAACCATTCCAATTTTATAATATTATCCGACTATAATATTAACATCCAACACATCTATATAATATAATAGTTTCAGAAAATTATTCATTCTATATCAAAATAGAATTTTTGAGTAAATTTATTTCATTTACCCACTTAAAACAATATCATGTCGAAATTTTCTGTTTAAGTGTTTAGAAATTCCTATCGACTTTGTGGCGTCCCAAGATTCGATCAGAATTCATAAATCACTCAACAGACAAGTCAACACAACTTAAAACATTTGTTTTAATCAATTAACAAATACCCGCTCTCGTATATACACTGAACTCATTCTAGGATACTACTGATCCTATCTCTAATGAGCATAACCCCATCAAGCCTAGGTATTCGCTCAACCTAAGCTCTAATACCAACTATAATGGCCCGCAAATCCGTAATATCAGAGTTGACTACCTACATCATACATCCAACCCAAATATCACGAAAATACGAATCATTTTTTTTAGAAGAAAAGGGTAGAAGAAGAACAGAAATAACAACACAGAATCTCACATCGCAGCAGAACAAAATATAATATATCATAACTTTTGAATACAAAATTCTAACTGTACAACATACACTTATCAGAGTACAACACTTACAACACAACGGAAAACAATAACTACATAATGCTGAAGCCTCCTGCTCCAAGCTCCTTTAGATAAATCTATAAAATCCTGAACTACTTGACTGCCCATACAAATTTAGGCACCCAAGAGTTTAGGTAAAACAAAACAAAATAAACTCTGGGTCAGTCATGGGACTGGTATGAGTAAACAATTTAAAATAGTTTCAGAAACTTAATGATATCTCATAAGACCACGCCGTATAACACGGAACGAGTTTTTCCCTTATGAAAATCCAAAACACTTGATTCAACTTTCAAAATCCTTTTGAAAGTAACGAAAATCTTTATATCAAAACCCTTTTGATATTATAATAGTGTCTAAATCAAATAAATAGAAATCTAGTGGAACGCTTTCATCTCACGTACCACACATATATAATATACAATCAAAACCGCTAGCACTTATTAGGTAATGAATTTCCAACTATGATAAGGTATGGAACCACCTTTCGATAGTGTATCTCTAGAGGAGAATACACTGGGTTCAACAAGAACATCTTGTAACCCGGCCACATATGACCGACCACTCATTTCGCTTGAGTGTATCGAATGTATATCACCAATGGTTGGGATCAGCAACCGTTTTCCCAAATGGGACAGCATCGAATAGAATAAGGAATTAAATGAATTTCTCTAGATAGGTGATAATACACCCTAATGGGAGCTACCCACATAGCCATGTTGCCTGCCTGATTATTGTCATTTCCCGGTTGTTGAGGCCTGAGGCTACGATTACATATCATTCATTTATAGCACAATCACTTTGAATGCCAAATTGCCAGATCCGTTAATCATTAATTGATTTGAACAAATATATTCTGGATATTATGCTAAGAGAATAAATTCTCCGCCACCATATATATCTATACAGACCAACATATACGATCATTGAAAATACTCTGTCGGACATTCATCCATACACTTCGTTCTGGGACTGAACGAAACCGAAGGCACAATTTCTATTAATAGAAAAAGTCTTTGCACTTTACTCCGTCTTCGATTTCCTTTATGAAATCTGATTCGCAATGCTACTGCCAATACGGAGTGGTTCTCGAATAATACTCCAATCTGTCTCTCCATATTGACAACGATATTGGCAAACACTTCAATAGTCGGTTATTTAATATCGAAGAAAACAAACATTCATTCAAAGCATCAAACAATAACTGGGCCCCTTAATTAATATTTCATTAATTAAATCACTTCTTCATTTCCTTATCAATATTTGTTAACCAAATATTTTCAACAACCATCTTGGCCTTTTACGCTATTTGGAAAACATTTCTATATATCGCCTTCTTTTATTTTCTATACATAGAAAATATATTCTATTTATAATTGGAAAACATTCCAATTACTTATCTCTTCCACGACCATTCATTTATTTCTATACTCAGGAAATATTTATTTTTATATTTTCAAATTTCCACTTACTTGGGTTAAAACGAATGTTGTGTAAAACATCGTTACAACATCCCAAAACACTGCATCCAACTAACTCTTATTCAAGCATTTCTCTTTGAGACTGGATCTTGCTATTTATCGGTTAAAAATGAAATCAATCGAGTTGGAGTATAACTACCTCTCAGACCTTGACTGAAAACATCCTTAACTTCAAAACGGACAAGACCACTTACCTCGAATAATCAACATCATATTACCAATTATCCATAACTTTTAAATGTGTAAACATTTATATTTTTATCAGATTAAATCTATTGATTTCCTTTTTGTTTATAACATTCTATTTTAATTTTGTTTCATTGTCGAATTCTATATATTTCGATATATCGATTCCTAATTATCAAATCTTCTTAAAATATTCTAACTCCTTAAATTTTCGGAAAATTTCGCCATAACCTCCTTTGTACGGGTCACTCGGTACAACTACAAAACGCCTCTCTGGGCCCTTTCCATTCAAAAAGAAAATCAAATAGCCAAGCTGCTTGCCGATTCGGCACATAAATCCTCGTATGGAATTTAAACGTGTACCTTTTTATCAGGCATTTCAATTTATATATCTTCATGCATTTCATTTCAAACCTGCTTAACACATATCCAAATATTCCCATTTGGTTTCAACTCACTCCATTCGTCTAAACCCAATTCGCTAATTTATTTTCTAATTAGCTATTTTGCCTATTTCACTTCTTTGTTTGAACATAACATGTTCAAATTAAATATTAACTTGCTTATAAACAAATTGAATTCCATTTTCAATCCAAGTTTTCTTTTCGATTTCGAATATAAATTTCCAAATCGAATTCACTTATTCAAAGCCCAATTTCACTTCAAAATCTCGTTAACTAATTATTTTTCAAATTAGTTAATTTTATTCAATAATTAAAAAATCTGATTTTTGTTTCAAAAATCAATCCATTACTCCACTTGAGTTCAGATATATTTTACAACTCAAGTCTGGATTTTTCTAATGTAAATCTAAGTTTTATTTGCCTAAAAACCTTATATTTAATTAAATAAACTATTATGGTTTTATAATGGTTATGGCGCTGTTTTTCTGAAAATTTGATTTTGACATAACTCAAAATCTATTCGACGAAATCCAGATTTTTCTCTTCCATTAGAAAACCATTATCTAATTGGTCCGGACGGTTCTTGTTTCAAAGAATTCCGACTTAATTTGAGTTCTATATACTCAATTGAAGTTCAAAACGCCGATTTACGAACTGCCGCGCTGCGTGAGTTCGTTTTAGTTATACGTTTAAACTTCGTTTATAATAAATTTCAACTCCATTCTAATATATTTTAATATATATATATATATATATATATATTAATCCAATTTTCCCAATCTAACTTAAATACTTTGATTGTCCCTAGTCGTCGATTATTGCAGCACTTAATTATAAATTCACTCACAACTCCATTTTTAAATATTAATTTCCAATTCCTTTAGGGATGAATTACTTATAAAATTCGATGAAATCGAATTCCCAATATAAATTCTTAAACTTATCTCAATTCGTTTTTATATTCCGAATATCAAAATACAACTCGTCGTTCCTTTTCTGAAACGATTTCCAATTCATATTTGAATTTAAATTTCTAAATTATCAAATGATAATTTATTTTCCTTAATTTATAACCATTGTTTATAAATTTACTTCCTTGTTTTATAGTTTAAAAGAAGTTTCCATTTCGATTCCATTTCAAATTCTATTTTCGTATTTAAATTCAAACTTCTATTTAGTGCAATCCTAATAACTTTTCTGAAAATATTTTACTTAAACAAATTCGATCTAAACGAATTCAAATCATATATCCATACGGATTTAATTTTAGTTAAATTTACATTCTGAACATTAGAATAATTTTTTTTATCGTTAACTTCTTTAAAACAATTCCCCACTTCTATTTTAAATTCACATTTGAATTAAAATATTCAAATTTATCAAATGATAATATTTTTCCATTTTATTTATATACATTGTTTATAAATTCATTTCAATTCTCTGATTATCCAAAGAAAATCATTTCATTTTATTTATAAACACTGTTTATAAATTTACAGCATTATCTAATTTATAAACGTCGTTTATAAATTTTATACTTGTTTTAATTTTACAAAACAAGTAAATATTTCTAGTCCATTCAAAATTCGAATTCTATTTTTAGAAAAATAGATTTCCCTTTTAAATCTCAAAATATCCTTTTCACGATATTTTTATAAATCAATATTTCGGCCCAATGATATTTTAAACACTCAAACCAACCAATTATAATTGACAGGTTTTCTAACACATCATATATGATAATATATATGAAAAAAAACAATAATATTTTTGAGGAATCCAGTTGGATCCCTCCAACCTATTTTCCTGCATCCACAGAAGTTAGCCAACATAAATAATACCTATCCTGCTTCGGGGCAGGATATCGCGGTATAGAAGGTCATCCACTATCATAGCGTGGGGCGTATAGGGTCATCCGCTAATGATACTGCGGGCATCCTCTAGTGGTACTGCGGGAACTATCCAATCACCAATATACATTTTATAGCCACAATAACATTTCAGTGCAACCAAACAACCATCAATTATTTTAACGACTAAAAATAATTCAAATAAATAAATTGAGTGAGATTTACTTACATTGATTGAACGACTAGTGTCGAAAGGTCTCGAATTCATCCTAGATCTTATTTTGTAGCTACGATCCATACTGGACTAATCCCGTTTGAATTTCACCTTGTTACAAAATTATTATATTATTAATTTTTAGGTTGTATATAAATTAAACCTTATTACCTAATTAATTTAAATTAACTAATTTATAAAAAATACCTTACTTGCCTTAATCTCTCGGCTTAATCCTTCTTTCCTTTCTAGAATTTTGGTCGACATTTGCTCCTCAAATATCGAACTCAACCTGAACATAGCCAGCTTTTGCACTTGCAAAAAAATCTGAAATCAAACTCCTCTCAAATAAACAATCATCCCTTTATTTAAGAACTGCAACTATCGATTGATGCAAAACCAAAACTGTAACCTAAACCACTACGACCCCTTTGCCTTCACCTCGCAGGCTCCGCACCCTTTCCTAGAAGCTGAACCTCGATATAGTGAAATCAACTGGACATCACCTCCTAAGCGACTTCCAAGTTCGGCCGTGAGTAGCGATAGGGCCACGATGTCTTTTTGCACAAATATCCACCACATTGACCTACAAGCTTCGCAGACTCCGCTATTATCGATTTAACCCTCGACGCCACCGTCACGCTGTTTACCATCGGAGACCGAAATCCCTCAATCGACGGTCTTGCTCACTCTTGAACCCTAGATCGAACATCCCTCTGCTCGAAGCCGAGCTTCCCCTTCCACCGTGTTACCAGAAATCGCGACCTTTTTTAATCCCCACCTCGCTTCGTTTACACTCTCGCCATCTGATCCCAAGTTCAAATAACGAAAACTTAAATCGCACTAACAACTAAGCACACCACAGTGAAGAATCTCCCTTTGACGCGTTGATTGTATTTGGAAATGGAGAATTTTAAATTGAGGGAAAAGGAATGGCACGGTTTTGCCTAATTTAGTTGGGGAATGAGAAACAGGAGGGTGTGGTCATTTTAAGGGAATGGCCATTAATTTTGAAGTACGTGACTGATTAAGTTTTTATTGCGAAGAACCAAATGAATGAAAACAAAGGGAAATGGTCGCGTTTATATAATGCAGAATACTTCGTGATGAAGGAAATAGTCTATAATAAAAATTGATTTTGAGTAGGTTACGTACACTGTATATTAAATGCGATTTGAATTTGATTTAATCAGATTTGATTTTGAGGTGATTTTATACATATACATTTAAATTTTATAATAATAAAATTTGCGGTTCTGAACTCAAATTCGAACGCAATAACTGACGTTTATAGGGTCTAACCACTATTCTAGACACACTGGAATAAGCTACGAAGTCTAATCTGATCACATGGAAAAGATATAAATTTAAATCGATATATTTTATATTCAAAACAAATAAATTCCTTGATAATAAATTATTATTATCGCTTTTATATTCAAACAGAACGGACACTGATTATCTGAATCATTTCGATTCAGTTTTAACTTCGATTTCACTATATTTCATATTACGATAATTTAATATATTCGATATTAAATCGAAATCAATTTTTAAGTTGATTACTAAATATAAAAATTCATTTAGATTATCAAATAAATATTTAAAATAAATATTAAATATTCAAAATTAATCGACCAAAGATCCGGGTCGTTACACATATGAAACATATCGTAATTATTAACATCCATGTTACACTATTAGAAAATGAAAAATACTCTTACAAATCTATGCAGCTTGAGTTGGGATGTATGCTTCTGTTTCTATAACCAAATAATAGTGCATCTTTAATTGATAACCCTTCCTTCTTAATTTAAGATTAATAATGATGGATTCTGAGCATTCCAAATAACTACATTCGAGTAAACAAACTCGTATAATATATCAAGAATATCATCATCTGCATGATCTAGTGCCCATTCCAATAACTGAAATTGATAATGACAAAATTGATGCTTTTAACATCGGTATAAACTTGATGACAAAACTGATAATTCGGTTCAAGCTGCGGACTTTTAACGTCGGTATCAGTATTTTACTCAGTCATTGTTGATATCTAGGAATATGAGAAAGACATATATACACGTTTCAAAAAAAATATCAAAACTATAGGTGATAGTTCGTATTCATTCCACGTTCAAAATTTAATTATCTTTATCGTTGCCACTTTTACGAGTAAACAAAATGTAATACAAAAATTAAAAGCTGATATACAACATTTCCCCTGCCGCTTCTGCCTTCTCGTATTTCATCATTTCCTTATAAGAATTCAACTTATCCACTTCACGTTTTCCGCTCACTATGTTAGCTTTTCTTGTTGTCCTATAATTAAGCAGAGGAACTCTACTTATAATCTAGTTTATGTATTTTCACTGTCAAGGTTTTAAGAGAAGCCATAATTAGTTCATATCTTGGTTTGACTCTAAACAATGTGGAGAGGTTATACGGTTGACCATACCTCCAAAGAAAGGTGGTTTTAAAAACTCGATATAAAAAGAAAACATACCAGATGTCTAAATAAGGACATCTAAAGACAGATGAAGAGGAAACAAAGGAAACATGGAAAAGAAAACGCGAGCATGAGAAACAGTGAAGGGACAAGGGAACAACAGGTATGTTTCTATCTCATTATCAATATAGCAACTATAATTACTTTTGTCTGTGAAATGTATATGCATTATCATGTTAATGTAATAATTATGAAATGTATTTACACCATAATGTAACATAGAACAGTCTTATTTTAAGTTTATAAAATATTACAACCATAAGGCAAAAAATCAGATTGTTAACGTTATTGTGTATACCAAGCATAAACCAAACAGCTTTGATCCCTTACCAGATTGTTAACGGGAGCATTATGAAATCAAAGATAAAAATAAAAGTAGAAACAAGTTACTAGGAAAATAATATATCCTAACAAATTACGATAATGACACAAGTATGATGGACAATAAATATGATTTTAGTCACCATATCTTCTTTTATATACAAACATCCACCTCCCTCTAATTTTCCATCCTAACGGATGTATAATGACAAAATTGATGCTTTTAGGTAAAGACTCTAGAAGATGTGAGTGTACAACATACAGAAGGAGAAATCAAAACACAACAAACAACAATGTGACATAGGCCAATTAATAATTGAACCTGTTGGAACACAATTGGGACAATGAAAAAGCTATGTAGTAAAGCAGTCAAGTTTTATCAAGCCAAAATAGCATGTAATTCAATCAATCAGGCTGAAAATATAAAACAGAAGATGAATTCCTAATTAGTGAGCCATCAACCGTGTTAGAAGTGAACTCTTTTTCACTGACCTTGTGCAGCCCCTGGAGCTAAATTTTTCAGTAACTAGACAACAAATTAATTAACAAAATAACTAGTATTCAAATTCAAGAGTATCATTGAGAACAAAGATAAATTAAATTGAACACAAGTTTAACCTTAATTATAGTGAACATTTTATTTCAACCAAATCTTACTCAAGTCTAGGTTTTACGGGCAATTTTAGATTTCCGAGATCTCAAATGTAAAACAGAAATCATATCCGTATATTAATTTAGATCACCGTAACAATCAAAGGAAAACATCATCCAATTTAAACATCATTAATATAGAAATCCATTCCACATCCTACCAACGAGTAAGACAAAATAAGGACTTTGAGATTTATAAAGATGCGGTGCTTTAGGGTTTCCGAGGAAGATCAATGAAGAACGATCAGTAGGACGATCAAAAGAGAGAAGAACAGTAGCCAACCGAGACCGCGACATTAGATCTGTAATCGAGAAAGAGGCGGCCAGTTTTTGGATTTTTGAGAATGCTTTTTGTTTGAGGCTGGGTTAGCAAAAGTTGGGTAAGGCGAATATGTGTTTTGGGCCAGAATTGATAATTTTCTAATTTATAAATAGTAATGGAAACAGTAGAAACACCATGCTAAATGATGAAACACTAGATAACCATTGCGGTGCTAGGAACATTTAAAAACTGTTGCAAAATAAAAATACCATGTGTTTCTAATTGAGCTATTTGGTGTAGTGAGCAGTTATAACATAACCGCGCCCTAACAAGATAGGAGATGAGAAAATGACAGAATACAGATCAATGAGCGATTGCAATTAGGGTTAATCAGCTATACCATCCAACCCTAGCAAGATAAGAGATGAGAAAATTGCATGCATTCAAATATTTCATACACAATCCAAATAGAATCACAAAATCGAGTTAAAGAATTCATACCTAAATTTACCTATACCGTGAGCGAAGATTTTCACCGTCTTCCACGACATTGTTGACAGGATTACGACAGAGTTGACGATGACATGAGGAACGTTAATCGGTGCGATTTCTTCGGTAGAGAGCGATTTGGGGGAAAGTGAATTTTTCGGCAGAGGGATTTGGGGGAAAAGGTAACGAGGGCTAAAATTTTCGAAGTATGAGCGGGATAGGAACAGAAAATAGGTGGTCAAGCTTTTTTTTACCATGCGGACTAATTTTTGTTAGGCGGGGAGATGAAATTTTTTTTGCTGCGCTAATAATAGGAGTGAAAACACTATTTCTTACATTTACAAATAAACGCCACTGATTTTTGCAACAAAAAATCATTTTTCTTGTAGTTATCCGATTAATTATATTATTTAATTGTGAATTTACATGATTTTTTTGTTGAATTTTCGAAAAATATGGACCTAATTTACAATAAGTTTATGACCGGATGTGAGCCTAATTTTGAAACTTAATAGGGACCTATGCCAAACGGACCCTTTGAATTTTGTAAAGGATAGGAACTGCAACTCCAATTAGAGAATATAATAAATGATGAACATATATATATACACACCCATAAATAAGAACGTAATTGTCACATCCCTGAGATTTTGGAACAAATTTAAAATTTATTTTAATATAATTTTATAGGAAAATATGTCGGAATTTAAAAATTCTATTTTTAAATCATCGTATGTGTCCAAAAAGTCACATTCTGCATATAGATGAATTTGGAGTCAAAACCATTTCCATTAAGTCCGAAATGTCGTTTAGGAGTTCGAAAAGTATAAATTTCGATATATTCCGAGCTTCGCAATTTTGGCACCTTGTTTAGGGCTTGGTTAGCCAACTTAGCCCACTTCCTTTAACTGCCCAATCATCCCTCTCCCATTCATTTATTCCAACACTTAGAGGAAAAAATAGAAAATGGAGAGTGGAATGGGAAATAAAAATTCCCTAAACCTAGTTAATCCTAAGAGCTCCAATTCTTGTTGAAATCAAGTGCAAATCCAAGAAGAAGGGTAAGCAAACTCCTCTTCATCTTCCCCATCTTGTTTCCTCTTTGATTTCTATAATCCCTATGACCTAACTCTTAGGAAATTGAATCATATGTGCTTAGATTGGAGATTTGCATGCAATATTGGAAGAGGGGTTGTTCTAGCTTATTACAGGATTGATTTCTTGCTTCTAGCAAGCAAAGGTGAGAACTTCTTAACCGATTAAGGGCTAGTTAATTAGTTGAGTTGTGTGTTGAATATTGGTTACTAATTCAAGTTTATTATGAAGTCAAATAATGATTAGCATATCAAAAATATGATTTTTAATTGATATATGTGAGAAACCAGAACTATGAAAGGGCTAGCTAGTTAATTATAGATAGCAAATACTTTGGATTGATGTTATTAATTTATCGTACAAGTATAATATGATGTTAAATCATGATTAGCATGTTAAAAATATGAATTTTTTTCCATTATTGGTGAGACAATACTCACTAAAGAGGGCTAGATTAAGATTAATTGTTTGCTAGTCAATTGTTTGGGTTGATGAATAATTGTTGGTTGATGATATGCTAGTGAGTTAAGTAAGCTAGTGTAACTTGGTTGATTTCATGTGTTCTTGTTTTCATTGAGTTGAAAATCATGATTAGAATTGTCCATACAATCTAATTCATAAGCCACTAGTTGATTTGGCAATATGGTGAAGTTCCGTTGCCGCCCCGGCAAAGTTCTAAGTCTTCACAAGACGCTTGAATCGTATTTGATTGCTTTGGTTAGAGAATTAGCCGTTTTGGAATTTATAACCAGAATCATTGCAATCTCGTGCATGTATGTTTGTGCATGTTTGATTATGATCTTGAGTTGTTTCGACGAGCTTATGGGGCCTTATTATCATCTTGATCAAGTCCATAGTTAGCCGGGAATGATTCATGCAAGAAAAGGGAAAAAAGAAAGCAAATAGGGCTGATTAACAGCCACCAGTCGACTGGTCCAAACAGACCAGTCGACTGGTAAAGACCTGGGTAGAAACTCAGTTTCTGACCAGTCGACTGTTCTGTTTTGGACCAGTCACCTGATTTTTGGCTGTGGACCAGAGGACCTTGGTCCACAGTCTAGATTGATCCAGGATGTTTCCCGACCGGAGCCTGGACCGTTTGGCCTTTTTTCGTGACTTTTCAGTTTATCTAATTCACAGATTTCAGCAATTAACAACGAAGTTATGATTTGGAATTTTTAAATCTTTTAACTAAAGGTTAATGGAAATTTTCTGAAACACCCCACCTCCGTTAAGGTCACTCACAAAGAGAATGCCTTAACTTCGGTGGAGCATTATAGGTAAAAGATACAGATAATTTACAAGACATACATATAAACAGCGGAAAAACTAAATTTATTTCATACGTGGTTCAGACAAAAACATTACAACAAACTATCTCAAAACAACTTCCAAATCATTACATCAAAATCTCTGTCTTGATAAAAACATAAAGAAGCATAAAACAATAATAAAGTAGCATAAATCCCCATTCATAGCCCACGAGAAGAGAATCCAAGCAATACATCTACTCTCTTCAAGCTTGCAAATGGTCTGAACTAAGCTGGAGTGTTCCCTCCCTGCAGACCTGGGGGGAACGGAAGAAAAGAAGACGAAAAAAAATGGGTCAGACATAAGTCTGGTAAGTCCAGTGATTTTTCAGTATGCGAACAAGGAAAAGGGTCATGACATGAATAAACTAAAAATAGGACAGTACCAAAATAACAGGATAACATAAGACAAGATAAGGCAGGATAACTAAATGTACTATCGCACTCATAACTATTTCTCTGCACTTATTTATACTTGTTCCAACTAGCACCACGTGTTCATGATAAAATGATCCCCTTTATCGATCGGCTCCTACTTGCATGCATTTATCACGTGTGTCATTCGGCCCCCGCTTGATTGTAGATACCTGTGCTGGTCCCACCATGGGGTGTATCAAATTCTATGGTGGCAACCCGACACGATTCAAAATGCACAGTGTATAACTACTGATGCCCAGTGCCTGCTTTTTTCCACTTCGGAGTACGTGCACGCCCGTAATCCGTCGGAACCTACACTGACGCACCACCCGCCGTTATTTTTAACCGCTTATAATCAGCCCAGTAATCGTGCCCCACCCTGCATAGTTCAGGGTATGATACATCTATGTGGGTTACTGCTGAAATGGGTCCCCGTTACTAGGGTTTCCTAATCAACATGTTAAAATGGTTAAGTGTTCTCAAATTAACCTAACCCCACCCATCAGTTTAGTTAACATCATTGTATTGGTTAAGTGTTACCTTAATTAACTTAACCCTACCATTCCTGTCTTAGCTTTAATTCATTCATTAAAGCACCAACCACTCACATTAGACATGTATTGTTGCTGTCACTGGAAGTGCCAGTCGGTTCCGGGTAGTTTTACACTGCAACTCAGTCTAACCTCGGGTTCTTTTGGGCTCGATGCGCTAACCTCTCACATTAGATCTATATTGTTACGGTTGCTGGATTTGCCGGGTGGTTCCGGGCAGTCTTATACCGTAACTCAATCTAACCTCGGTTTAGGCATATTCATCTTTTACTAAATTTACATATTTATCCTTCATGTTTATATGTAAATTATCAATCAATTGTTGTCACTGAAGTCATGCCCCCAAATATTCCCTAATTCATGTTCTTAATTTTTAGGTATGTAAATTATACCATTCATGCTACCAAACTATGCCAAAACATGTAATTTAATATTTTCCTAACGTTACCCCCGTTATACGTTCGCATAAATCACATGGAATGTTAGGCTCATTACCTAGCCTAACTCATAAACAAAAAGGGGAAAAAGAGGAACATGTAACATTCCAACATCATAAAAATATGGATCTAACTACACATGTGTCACATGAATTTGGCATAGAACAATATACATTTAATTATGAACTTGCAATTTAGATCTACTCAACATGAATCATAAGCATATAAATAAGAGTTTTACATAGAACTACACAAACTTAATTAGGCATGTAGTTGTGAACTTGCCTAGGGGTTGAATCAAGTTAACATAGATCGAACATAGAGGCATGTGGATCTAAACATTTAGATATATACGACATGACTTAGCCTAAAACTTGTATGTAACATAACAAGATAGAATCACCAAACTTACATATAACATGATAATTTTCATTCCCAAATTCCTATACAATATAATAGGTTCATTCACCAAATTCTACATAACATGATAGGTTCAATAAACCGCATTAGTATCACAGGCATATATGATAGAATTATCACACGAATAGACATGAATCAGCATCACTATTATCATACAACTTGGTACAATTCTAGTTTTCATTTTATTACAAATCATGTCTTTAATTTGTTCACATCTAAAAGATAACTAAACTTATAAACAAAAGAAAAGTCTTGTTTTCTGGGATCTGTATTCTGAAATTGAATAGCTCTCCTTTGATGTAGACTAATTGTTCTTCTAATTTAGATTTGTTTTGATTTGATTCGAAGCTTCTATCTTGCTTTATAGTTGAAGGAGAATGGCGGCTACTCTAGGCTGACCATGGACAGCATGACGACTCTTGGTATGAATTTGTGTGGTTTAGGGTTGAGGGTTGGGGTTGCTTATATAGATGTTTAAACTTATGTGAGCCGTTAGATCAACCAAGAAGCAATCAGGACCATCCAGACAAGATAGAGTTATCCAGAAACAGCCACATAAGCCCTAATGACCCAACAAAGAGTCAGAATTCGTCACATTTCAGATCTGCCTAAGGGGGTAGGTCGACCCTCACGTCGACCCCCAGGTCGACCTGTATAGGGGAGGTCGACACCTTGGTCAACCCCCTGGTCGACCTGGCCTGGGGCGGGAAAAATCCCGCCCAACCCGCTTCTCTGTTTGAATTTGAATTTTGAATTAATTATTATTATTATTATTTAATTTTCTGATTAAACTTGAATTCTTCTGAACTCAATAACTTCTTCATACGGAGTCCGATTTACGCAAACTCGGACTCTATCTCAAGCAGAATTCCGAGACGAACACAATGGCGCAACTCATTTCCCTTAATTCTCACTTTTAGAAATAAGTATTCTTTAATTTGTTACTTTAATGTTTACAAAAAATATGTGGTGTTACATTCTCCCCTCCTTAAAGGATTTCGTCCCCGAAATCTTCAAGTCAAGAAGAATGTATATCCTACCATCCAATCGTCCATCAAACACAGGCGTCCATTGTCCTTAAAAAAGACTTCTAATGCTTCATGATCATATGCATAGTGTGTGTACATGTCCTTATCTAATGCAAAATCAGGAGGTCTACTGATTCAGTTGACCTCCTTAATGCAAATTATGTCAGTGCCATGAGTCCATTATGTATGCAATCTTCCCTAATCATACTTTCTATATGAGTGCATAATCATTCATACAAATGCAATGTCCATATGATAACACATCAGGTTTCAATCCATATACAAATACATATATGCATATGTAATATGAAAGTGACTGAGCCGATCTAACACCTAATGTGTGTGTATGCATCCACGAGCAACCACTTGCAACCATCAATCATAACATGTTTTCAAATACATGTTTACATCCATTTGTTTCTACCTGAGGATAAGAGTAGGACCGAGGAGATATACTAAAAAGGTATATACATGCATAAACTTATGGAAAAGAGATCAAGGATGTACCCTAAAAAAGAAAAGGGTAGGTTGCGCGTATTTTGTCCTCAGTTTCCCAAGTCGCGTCTTCCTCGGCATCACTTCATTGAACTTTAACAAGCTTGACTTCACGGTTGCGTAGCTTTTTGACTTCTGTTCCCAAGATACGAGTTGGAACTCTCCTCACAGTTGCTTCTCGTTCTACTTCTACTTCCTCTAGTATGCTTGGTTCCACCACTTCCGCAGACTCATGTAAGCACTTCCATAGGTGAGAAACATGAAAGACATTATGAACTCCAGCCAATCTTTCGGGCAGCTCTACTCTATAAGCCATCTTCCCAATCTTCTCAATGATAGGAAACGGCCCTACAAATCTTGGTGCCAACTTTTCTGCGGATCCAAAGCGAATGACGTTCCTTAAAGGAGATACTTTAAGGAAAACCCTGTCTCCAACCTCAAACTCAAGGTCGGTCCTTCTTTTATCTGCGTAGGACTTATGTCTATCTTGTGCGGTCTTCATTCGCCTTCATATCAAGTCCACTTTTTATGAAGTTTCTCTGATCATGTCTGGTCCAAGTATGAGCTTGTCTGTAGACTCCCACCAACAAGTTGGTGATCGGCATGGTCTTCCATATAAAGCTTCGAAGGGTGCCATGCCTATGGTGGCTTATTAGCTATTGTTGTAGGCGAATTCCATCAAAGGGAGATGATCCTCCCATGTTCCTCCAAAGTCAATAATGCACAGTCTCAAGAGGTCTTCTAATACTCTGTTCACCGTTTCCGTCTGACCATCGGTTTGGGGGTGATAGGATGTGCTTAAGCATAGTTGTGTGCCTACAACCTCTTGCAAACTCCTCCAAAACTCGCTCGTAAAGATAGGATCTCGATCACTCACTATGCTGGAGGGTATCCCATGGAGTCGAACTATTTCTTTAAGATAAATGGATGCTAAAGATGAGGCAGTCCTACTCTTGATGGGTATAAAGTGAGCGCTTTTTGTGAGCCTGTCCACTATTACCCAAATACTGGTATTGCCCCTTCTTGACCTAGGCAACCCATCAATAAGTCCATCGAAATGCTATCCCATTTCCACTGTGGGATCTCTAGAGGATGAAGCAAACCACCAGGCTTTTTTTGCTCCGCCTTGACTTGCTGGCATATCATGCACTTAGAAACGAACTCAGCTACATCCCTCTTCATGCCATTCCAAAAGAAAACCCTTTTTATGTCTTTATACATCTTGTCTCCACCTGGGTGTATGGTCAACTTAGAATGGTGTGCCTCTTCGAGAACCTTCTTCACCAAATCCCTTGCTTATGGGACGCATAGTCTTCCATCCCGCCTCAACCAACCCTTATCATCGATGGAGTATCTATTGAGGTGACTAGAAGTCTCACCCTAATTAGCTTATCTATTACATCAACTAGCTGAGGGTCTTCACGTTGCGCGGTTCCTATTGAGTCCAAAAGAGTAGGCCGCACCTCTAGCGATGCTAACAAACCAGTTACAAATTCAGAGGAGGGTCTAAAGTCAAAGTTGGCTATGTACTCCAAGCTTTGCCTTTCTACAAAGAGAGGACTTAAGGTCAGCTTATTTCTACTCAAGGCGTCTGCTACTACATTGCCCTTGCCAGGGGTATAGGAAATCTCAAAATTGTAGGATGCTAAGAACTCCATCCACCTTTGTTGCCTTAAGTTAAGATTTTTCTGCAAGAAAAGGTACTTTAACGATTTATGGTCAGTATACAATTCAAACTTCTCACCTAGGAGATAATGGCGCCAAGACTTAAGCGCAAAAAACGATGACAGCCAACTCTAGATCGTGGGTTGGGTAGTTTTTCTCACGTACTTTCAACTGTCTTCCAACATAAGCTACTACCTTCCTTTCATGCATCAAGACAGCGCCTAGTCCCGTACCGCATGCATCCGTGTATACGGTAAACATCTTTCTCCCATTAGGCAATGTCAGAATTGGGGCTGTTGTTAGAGCCCTCTTCAAACGTTGGAAAGCAACATCGCAATCCAAATCCCAAGCGAAAGTTAGGTTCTTCTTCGTCAACCTTGTAAGTGGAGCTGAGATTTTCGCAAAGTCTTTAATGAACTTTTGGTAAAAGCCCGCTAGCCCGAGAAAGCTTCGAACTTCGGTTGAATTCCGTGGAACCTTCCAATCTTGCACCGCAACTACTTTTGCGGAGTCCACAGCTAACCCCTCTTTGGACACCACATGTCCAAGAAACCTTACTTCTTCTCTCCAGAAATGGAATTTGGAGAATTTTGCTTTCAACTGATGTGCACGAAGAGTATCCATGACTTCCCTTAAATGCAGAGCATGCTCTTCCTCACTCTTCGAGAAGATCAAAATGACGTCTATGAAGACCACCACAAACTTATTAAGGAACACCCTGCTCATCAAGTCAACGAAATAAGCGGGTGTGTTTGTCAAGACGAAAGGCATGACAAGCCATTCAAAGAAACCATCCGGGGTTCTGAACGCGGTCTTATCAATACTGTCTTCAGCCACTCTTAGCTAATGAAACCCGGTAGTCAGATCTAGTTGGGAGAAAACCGATGCACCTACAAGCTGATCGAACAAGCCGTCTATTCTTGGAAGTGGGTGCCTATTCTTCTTGGTCAGCTTGTTTAGCTCCCCATAATCCATGCATAGGTGAAGTGAACCATCTGCTTTGGTTGTGAATACTACTGGAGCACCCCATTCAGAAATACTCCGCCTTATAAACCCCTTTTCTAGCAGCTCTTTAACTTGCTTGCTAAGCTCTTTCCTTTCCCTTGGAGCCATGTGTCTAACGGGTAAAGCAATGATTTTTGCATTATCAACGAGGTATATGCGGAATTCTATCTCCCGCTTTGGAGGTAATCCCTTCACCTCTTCAAATACATCCGAGTATTCACGGACTACTCTAACAGACTGCAAGTTCTCAACAGACGCATCAAGAGATTCTAGATAGCTAAGCATAACAGAATTCATGGAATTACAAGAGATTTCGAGAGTGTTACCGAGGCGAGTCATGAGTCTAACCACTCTCTTTTCATAATCGAGGATGGCGCCATTACTGGATAGCCAATCCATGCCTAGAATCAACCCATAGCCCGTGAAGCCCAAAACATAGGCATTACATCTAAACCCAACGCTTAGTATAGAAATTTCCAAATCTAAACAAATCATTGACAAATAAGCCGAGCCCACAATTGGATTTGAAACAACCAAGGGATCCTCTACTATACTGGTGTCTAGGTGTAGAGATTCAACTAAAGCAGTGGATATAAAAGAGTGCGATGCGCCAGAATCAAAGAGTGTACGAACAGGATGATCAAAAAGATAAACTAAACTCTCAACAGAAATATTTCTACCTCGTTCTTGCGGAGGTGCAATGAGAGCGTGAACCTGCCCTCCAGAAGTAGACCCAGTCCTCTTCCCTTGCCCTTGCTTTCTTGGGCAGTCCTTAGCCATTTGTCCTGTCTCGCCGCAATGAAAACAACCACCCATCCTCCTATTCTTCTTTCCGCAGTCCTTAATCAGATGTCCAGGAATGCCACAAAAATTACACTTCCTCTTATCACGGGGTTTGTTGTTCTTTCCGCCCTTCTTTGAAACTGTCTTCTTATTCTGTGATCCCTCCACTTTCTTGTCTTGAGGTTCTTCCTCGTGTAACAGTGCCATGTCCACCAGTCTCTCATAAGTCGCACCCATGGGTATATGGGTCATAGCTAGGTTGTGTAGTGGCTCATTCAACCCTTTAACAAAATGGAGAGCCTTCTTATGTGGAGTGTTTACTAACTCCAGTCCGAATCTGGACAGCTGATTAAATTGGTTGACGTATTCCTTGACCGACATACTTCCCTGTTTGAGAGCTAAGAACTTCTCCACCTGTAGGCTTCGTTCAGCTTGTGGGAGGAATTTCATTTCAAACCTCATTCTGAAATCCTCCCAAGTTTCAACTGGTCTCTCAGCATTGGTAACCTTCCACCAATAAGAAGCTTCATTTTTAAGCAACCACACCGCCAACTGTATCTTCTGCCTATCGTCCACTTCGAAGATAATGAACAAATCCTCAGTTTCTTTGAGCCAGTTCCTTACTTCCACGAATGATTCACTTCCATTAAAGTTCTTTCCACCCATGGCTCGGAAGTCTCTACATATCTTTGAGAAAGCATTTGCACGCGAAGGAGGAGGAGGAGGAACCACTGCAGCTAGGGGAGGAAGAACATCTTCTGGGCCTACGTCATTAGCCCTAGCCTCTAGGTACATTCTGAACCAGCCAGGTACCGGCACGCCCTCTAGAAGGTTAAGATCCCTAGGCATGCTGAAACGAAAAAGGAAAGATTCAAAACAAAGGATAGAAAGATAATACATATGGCTTTGGGGATTATGCCTTTTAAAATTAAAACAACACTTTTTCTTGAAAAATGCTTCTTTAAACTTCTTTTTGAAAAACAGTTTTCAAAAACTTTTATCTGATCTGGTAAACCTTTGCTCTTATACTATGTGAAACACCCCACCTCCGTTAAGGTCACTCACAAAGGGAAGACCTTAACTTCGGTGGAGCATTATAGGTAAAAGATACATATAATTTACAAGACATACATATAAACAGTGGAAAAACTAAATTTATTTCATACGTGGTTCAGACAAAAACATTACAACAAACTGTCTCAAAACAACTTCCAAATCATTACATCAAAATCTCTATCTTGATTAAAACATAAAGAAGCATAGAACAATAATAAAGTAGCATAAATCCCCATTGAGAGTGTATCCAAAGCCATAGCCAACGAGAAGAGAATCCAAGCAATACATCTACTCTCTTCAAGCTTACAAAAGGTCTGAACTAAGCTGGAGTGTTCCCTCCCTGCGGACCTGGGGGGGAAACGGAAGAAAAGAAGACGAAAGAAAAATGGGTTAGACATAAGTCTGGTAAGTCCAGTGATTTTTCAGTATGCGAACAAGGAAAAGGGTCATGACATGAATAAACTAAAAATAGGACAGTACCAAAATAACAGGATAACATAAGACAAGATAAGGCAGGATAACTAAATGTACTATCGCACTCATAACTATTTCTCTGCACTTATTTATACTTGTTCCAACTAGCACCACGTGTTCATGATAAAATGATCCCCTTTATCGATTGACTCCTACTCGCATGCATTTATCACGTGTGTCATTCGACCCCCGCTTGATTGTAGATACATGTGTTGGTCCCACCATGGGGTATATCAAAACCTATGGTGGCAACTCGACATGATTCAAGATGCATAGTGTATAACTACTGATGCCCAGTGCCTGCTTTTTTCCACTCCATAGTACGTGCACGCCCGTACTCCGTCGGAACCTACACTGACGCACCACCCGCCGTTGTTTTTGACCGTTTATAATTAGCCCAGTAATTGTGCCCCACCCTGCCTAGTTCAGGGTACCATGATACATCTATGTGGGTTACTGTTGAAATGGGTCCCCGTTACTAGGGTTTCCTAATCAACATGTTAAAATGGTTAAGTGTTCTCAAATTAACCTAACCCCACCCATCAGTTTAGTTAACATGTTTGAATTGGTTAAGTGTTACCTTAATTAACTTAATGCTACCATTCCTGTCTTAGCTTTAATTCATTCATTAAAGCACCAACCACTCACATTAGACATGTATTATTGCGGTCACTGGATGTGCCGGTCGGTTCCGGGTAGTTTTACACTGCAACTCAGTCTAACCTCGGGTTCTTTTGGGCTCAATGCGCTAACCTCTCACATTAGATCTATTGTTACGGTTGCTGTATTTGTCGGGCTGTCCCGGGCAGTCTTATACCGTAACTCAATCTAACCTTGGGTTAGGTTTATTCGTCTTTTACTAAATTTACATATTTATCCTTCATGTTTATATGTAAATTATCAATCAATTGTTGTAATTGAAGTCATGCCCCAAATATTCCCTAATTCATGTTCTTAATTTTTAGGTATATAAATTATACCATTCATGCTACCAAACTATGCCAAAACATGTAATTTAATATTTTCCCAACGTTACCCTCGTTATACGTTCGCATAAATCACATGGAATGTTAGGCTCGTTACCTAGCCTAACTCATAAACAAAAAGGGGAAAAAGAGGAACATGTAACATACCAACATCATAAAAATATGGATCTAACTACACATGTGTCACATGAATTTGGCATAGAACAATATACATTTAATTATGAACTTGCAATTTAGATATACTCAACATGAATCATAAGCATATAAATAGGAGTTTATACATAGAACTACACAAACTTAATTAGGCATGTAGTTGTGGACTTGCCTAGGGGTTGAATCAAGTTAACATAGATCTAACATAGAGGCATGTGGATCTAAACATTTAGGCATATACGACATGACTTAGGCTAAAACTTGTATGTAACATAACAAGATAGAATCACCAAACTTACATATAACATGATAGTTTTCATTCCCAAATTCCTATACAATATAACAGGTTCATTCACCAAATTCTACACAACATGATAGGTTCAATAAACTGCAATAGTATCACAGGCATATATGATAGAATTATCACACGAATAGACATGAATCAGCATCACTATTATCATACAACTTGGTACAATTCTAGTTTTCATTTTATTACAAATCATGTCTTTATTTTGTTCACATCTAAAAGATAACTAAACTTACCAAAAAAAGAACAGTCTTGTTTTCTGGGATCTATATTCTGAAACTTAATAGCTCTCTTTTGATGTAGACTAATTGTTCTTCTAATTTAGATTTGATTTGATTCGTAGCTTCTATCTTGCTTTCTAGTTGAAGGAGAATGGCGGCTACTCTAGGTTGACCATGGACAGCATGATGGCTCTTGGTATGAATTTGTGTGGTTTAGGGTTGAGGGTTGGGGTTGCTTATATTGATGTTTAAACTTATGTGAGCCGTTAGATCAACCTAGAAGCAATCAGGACCATCCAGACAAGATAGAGTTATCCAGAAACAGCCACATATGCCCTAATGACTCAGCAAAAAGTCAGAATTCGTCACATTTCAGATCTGCCCGAGGGGGTAGGTCGACCTGTATAGGGGAGGTCGACACCTTGGTCGCCCCCGGGTCGACCTGGCCTGGGGCAGGAAAAATCCTGCCTAGGCCGCTTCTCTGTTTGAGTTCGAATTTTGAATTAATTATTATTATTATTTAATTTTCTAATTAAACTTGAATTCTTCTGAACTCCATAACTTCTTCATACGGAGTCCGATTTACGCAAACTCGGACTTTATCTCAAGCAGAATTCCGAGACGAACGCAATGGCGTAACCCGTTTCCCTTAATTCTCATTTTAGAATTAAGTATTCTTTAATTCGTTACTTTAATGTTTACAGAAAATACGGGGTGTTACATTTTCCAAAGTGAAGTTTTCCAATTTATTATATTAATTTGTTATTGAATGGAATTTGATTTGGTAATAATCGAGATGAGCTTCTATGAATGAAGACCGTTACTATTTATGGAATTTAAAATGCCTTGCCGCTATTCCACTTTTAGTATTAGTTTGATACGGAAATTTATATCGATTATATACTGTTATGATTTCCGTGAAAGTTCCATTTGAATGGAAGATGATTTTGGGTTTACCGTGAATAATGTTTTAAACAACATTGATTCTTTAACCCAGTTAAAAGCAGGATTCCTAAATGTTGAATAATCATCAAGTAGTGATTTTTGAGATTAAAACCGAACTGGAGTTTTAATAAATCTTTAAGTAGATTGGAATGAATGAACGGTAATTAAATCTGCCAAAACATGAGATGTGGTATAAACCAAATATACTTGGTTTTTGATATTGATTGATTAATTGTCTGGATTGTGCTCGACCAGTTTATGAGCAAATATGCTTTTACATTTAGCATTGGGTTGGGTAGAATTATTCGTATGCTAACATCTTATGAAACACTTCACGATTTGACTATGAGATGTCTAGCGATGTTGTTGAGTTCATTTCAAATTTAATGAATGATTTTGAAATGATATTTTCTTAAGTGGAAAGAAATGTAATCCCGATTTTGGACAGGGAATGTTTTACGAAAATGTTTTATAAAACAGAAAGGATTTCGAGGGCTAACCCGATGTTGTGAAATGATTTAGAAATGTATTATGTGTTACATTGTGGTTCATCACGTAACCGATTTGTTGTTATTGATGATGTTTCTGTTTTGTGGCGGAGAATTTATTCTCTTGCTTAACACCCTTCTTTGAGACGTACGAGCTCAAAGGTTATGTGATTAATAGTGACCGATCATATGTGTGAATTGCTAATGTAAAGTACTATATTTTGGAAAGTACTTGTGATTATTATGTTGTGAAATGATTTTCCCTACTTCGGGATATAAAAATGATTTAGTATGTGGCTAAAGATTCTGGTAACCCATGACGACTAAAAGTATGGGTAAGAGGGCGGTGTATTTTCCCCGAGGGCGTGGGAGGTGCATCGTCAGTGTAGCTTGCTCCATAGTAGGAGGTGCATATATATATATATATGTGTATATATATATATCGAGTTGGTAAGGTACGTACCCTTTGCCTTGTCTGAGGGGAGCACGATATTGGTTGCATACTTGTTTGTATGCATTGTGAAATTTTGGAATTCATATTTCCAAATGTTTTTGGTTTGAGATCCCATAGTGAAATCTACTTTGATATAAAGCTAGATATGTATTTCAAATGATTTGAAATAAGAATCGGGAAATAAAATCCAAAGGAATGATTTTTGTAAAGTGAATTGGATTTTGAAATCTAAGTTTGGGGATTAAGCCTAAATGGGTAGATTGCAAAATTTCATGTCATGTGATGCAATATAGATCCATAAGTTTATTTATGGTAGTTCTATATGCACTAGCAATCTAGTGGAGTAAACCCGTTCCGTGTCATACGGCGTGGTCCCGTGATTTGCCTTATTTTATATATGTTAATTATAACTGTAGAGCTTCTCATACCAGTCCCATGACTGACTCGTATTTTTTTCCCTTGCAAACTAGGGTGCCCATATTTTCCACATGGGCAGTCGAGTAGTTTGTTTTGCAGATATTTATCTTGAGCAGGATTCTGGATTGAAGCTTAAAGCTGTGTCCAGAGCATTATTAGTCTTCCGTTGTGCATTGTATTACATTTATTGTAAATTTATCTTCCACTGTATAATTTTCGATGTACTCTGATGTAACATTATTATGATGTTAATAAAAGTCTTTTGTTGTTTGTTCTGATGTGTTGGCGCCCAAAGTTAATAATTCGGGGTTTTCCGACTTTCGAATAGGGCCTTGCGGTCGATTCAAAGGGCGGCGAAATTCGAGTTGTTACAGAAATGAAATTAAATTACAGTAATAAGTGGGAGTTAGAATATTTAGATTAAAATTTAGTTGGGACTGATTTAAAAGGATATTTAGTAGGTGAATGATTGCCATAGGAACATATGAAAGGTAGTGTCACAAATGGGATTAAATTGGTTAATTTATGCCTTAGGGGAATATGACCGTTAGGGTCACTAGCAGTAGATAACCTAATAAATAATAATAAAAGGAATAGAAAAGGGAATTATTGGGGATTTATTTGCGTAGTAAATGCAAAGTTCAATAAGTAAATCAATACATAAACATCCTAGGATAGGAAGTTATAGGTTTTCCTTAATTATTTCTTGTTAACCAAGAATTAATATAATTAAGAATCAAGATTGGACTTAGTAGGTTAATGATGCGAGGTCAGTTGTCTTATCCGATAGAAGTATGCACTTTCCAGCGGTCGGTTATATGTACAATTGATGTTAGATATCATTACTCATAGGAACCAATGACAATTGTTAATTCCTAAAATAAGGTTTACCTCAAGTGCGAGGTTCCTTCCTCCCGTCTCAAAAGAGGAAACTTTAAAAAAGGAAATAATTCGTAGTGTATCATGCTTAAGGATAAAGGTATTAAAGTGGCTAGATCCACTCTTTGAAGGAAACGATCATGTACTCACCTCCCCATAATTAATAAGCATTAAAAGGCTATTGGGTACGAGATTGGTAATCCTTATGCTAGTCCGCTGCTTCTAGGTAGTAAGTGATTGGGTTGAGATTACGCCTTGGGATTAGATATTAAATGACCTCTCCGGAGGTACCAACGGTCCACCTATCCTATGGGAAGTATTGAGTGACAAATGGGATTATCCAATAAGGCTAACTAGATAGTAAAGAGGGGGTCTGCCGGAGGAAAGTCAAAAATGGCGAGATGTCACCAACATATCCTATTGGTAATAAGTGACTGTTTACCATCTCTTATCTTATGCGGGGCAGGGTTATATGCGTGAATGATGGAAGCCTTAAATTAGTAGGATTTAAAAGCTAGTGTCCTCTAATTTATATTGGGATGGGATAAATCAACATATAAGGTATTAAATGACCGTTAGGTCCGCCTTCGGTCTTAAGTGATCGAAAGGACCCACCCTTACTATACAATGGTAGTGAGGTCTTAAGTGGCTATATATAAAATTAGCACCCTCCGTATGTGATAGTAAGAAGATAGTTGTTCGCCTCTTGATTAGTTAATGGTGGTTTGAAGGCTTCATACTTATGCATAAACGTTCTATCTCAGTATTACGATATTGTTATGTTTATCTTGGATTTAGTGGTTAGTATTCATGCATAAATCTCTACATGGTTTGGTTAGAATTACTAACCTCATTAGACATATATTTTGGTTCTGATCAAATGGAGCACATTTGTATATTGTAGACAGTGTTATACATTTTCTACTCACCAGGATTTGTTGTCCTAACCCCAATCCTCATCACAACTCTCAAGTTTATCTCGGGAAAGACAGGCCTTAACAAGTGTTCAAGTTTGGTTTTTGGTTCTCGTTCTCTCATGCTCGAGATCGATGTGGTGACATGCTTTAAAGTAGTCTCCTTAATCGGTATATATTATCTTATTTCGGTTCTGTTGTGAGTTTTTTTTATTTTACTCTGATTATGCTCATGTTGGTTAATTGCGGGTACCAAATTTAGACTCTACGTGCTTGGATGAGTTTGAGTTTTGATTTTTGTCAAAATTTGGGCTCCGAAGAGTGTGGGGTGTTACAACTGTAACAGTCCGCACCTCTATTTGTGTAAGATATTATCACCAACTTAGACCCCATATAGAAGTAGAGTTTTGTTCCTCAAAAGGCCCCATCACTAATAAAAGGAGTTTTGCTATTTAAGTTTTTCACTTTATGTCTGCATTCTACTATTTAAGTTCCTACTTTATTTTTATATTCCGTGATGTGGGACTATTAACACATTCCAAACTAAGGTGTATTGCAAGTATGATCATGTAATACGCTCGTCGATTTGTGATTGACCAAAATGGTAAGAATTGAATTTTCCTACATATTTTACTATTTCCTAAAAAATGTGCATAACCAAAAATTCCTAAACTATATTTACAGCAATCCATGAATAAAAATATATAACTTAGCTTTGATGGTGCTAGATCAAAAAATGGTCTAGCACCCAGTCTTGAAGCCAAGAGATGCATCCTAAAGACAAAGGTAGCTCATTGCCAAAAATAAATTTCAAAAATCATTAACTAACTAAGCACAAGGTGGTTCGAAGCTATGAAATAAATCAAAGTGAAAAAATTGCTCAAATTAAAACGTTTGAAGCAACATGTATCTTAAAGTCAAAAGTTTGTGTTGTTCAGATAGACTTATTTCAAAAGTACTTCAAAAAAGCGAATGTATAGTAAAACAAAACAGTGTACATATCCTATTCATCCACTTTTATTATATTCAAGTAATAATTATTCCGTGGCTATAGAAGCTCTTATTTGATGATCGTTGATAAATTTGTTACAATGGTCATTTTTTGATCATGAGGCTAATCAACACAAGAATATGAATGTAAGCTCTAAAAAAATTCCCGAAATAATTTCAGTAGAGCATGCCCAAACCAATTAGGATTTCGACGGAGGAAAGAAATATAATCAGTTAGAAATGAGAGTTCTATACCCTATTGGCGGAGGAATGTAAAGAAAGCCGCCTTTTTGTTCTTTTCCATGCCTATTTATAAGTAAAGATATGGCTTTGCTATGTAGATGAGGTATTGATCTCTTTCGAATAAATTTGAGTTGCTTCGAGTAGGCGGATGCTACTTCGAGATTCTCTTGCTTCAATTTTCTTATATTCAAAGACTTGGCTCCAAAGGCTTTGTGTTAGATGAGTTTTGCTCGGAAGTCCTTTTGTTCTAAGTTTTCCTTCTTCGAAAACTATAGCTTCATTTACTTTTGCTTCGAAGGCTTTAGATGGTTAATAATACTTCGTTTTGAAGAAATACACTTTGACTGGCTTTGAAGGACATGACTGGCTTCTAATTTCTTAATTTCAAGTGGATAGATGTTGACACCAAAAATTAGTACAACACCTAAGAGATAAAATTCTAGAGGATAAATGAAGACAAATAAGTGAAAAATAAAGAGGAAAACATAGTGATTCAGCGTTAACGAGCCTACGTCCACTTTATAATATTCTTATATCAAATGATATATTACAAGAGAACAGTGAAAATAATGATATAATCGGAAAGTAGCCAAAATATCTTTCTTTTGAGTCCAGATGGTCTATTTATAGATGTTAGAATATTAAAATTTGTTGATGTATGTGTCATCTGATCCAGGATTTTAGGAGATTCTGAAGAAGTGTTCTTTTCATAGAGAACTGGCATAATTTGAATTAGCAATGATATATGGCATCCGATCCGATTATTAACAATTACCAGGATAAATCAAGTAGGAATAAGACCAAATCTTTAGGGGGATATTTTGTATGAAATTGAATTTGACCTGACCCAGTTGGCCCGAAGACCATGAGCTCCAACTGGCTTGCATATCAGGTTCTTGTGCTCAGCTTAAGTCTCAGGTATCGACCGACCTACCTATGGATCAACCAATTCCTTATTTAGGGTTACTTGGTCCCTCTTTCCACCTTGGCCGAAGTTTATGACGTTAATGAATCTTGATGGCTTCGCAAAAAGGTTGGTTTACACTTTGCCCCACCAAAGCATGTCACGTCAATAAAGGGGCATGCTTTGTATATTTTATTCTGGATCATCACTTATCGTAAGGAAGTTGGAAGAATATGCTTGTATCAGATTGAAGGTCTTCCTATAAGTCACATAAGCCAAGGATCGGCCAAATTACTTAGGAATTTGCACTAGTCCGGAAAATGATGAAGCTCTACAGTCACGCATCTATTCGATAAGGCTTGGCTCATTAATGGATTGACACGTTAACCCTCGCATCGAGTTCAGTAGTCATGTCAACATAAGACGAAGAGTCCCTTTGTTTCATTATAAAAGGATGACCCACCTCCTTTATTTACTTTTACTTTTTTACTATAGTCGAATCAGTTGCTTTTCAAAACAATTGGAAAAAATCTCCTTTGCCAAAGATCAAGATCATCTTCCTCGATTTCTCTGCATATATTAATATTATTTTCGTCATTTTTTTAAGCATTGTGTTTTCGTACATAATTTTTTCCAGTCTTCTTCTTTTGCTTCAATTCGTATTTCATATAATCAATGGTCTGATTTGTCATCGAACTTGCCATAATTGTGGCCTGCGGGCAAGACGGCGGTCACATGTATCTCTGATAGCACAGCGATGACAATCAGTAGTGAGAGCGGAGTTGCCCTTATGAAGAGGCGTGGTAAAGAGGCACCTCATTCTTCAAGTTCAAATTTTGTGGTGCCATCAGTTCTGAGGACACGTGGCAGTGGGAGTGGGAGTAAAGGAGCGGTTGTACGGGCGTGCTTAGGTAATGATGGGGCTTTTGGCGTGATCAGGTTGATAGAGAGAAAAGATGACTTTAAAACCGATGCTTACAGACTTTGCACTATATACTAAGTAACTGCCTTCATCATGTTTGGAGATAAAATTCAATCTCGGGTCAGTAAGGTTATTGGTCGACCTCGTTAGGGCTGAGAACCATAAAATTGAACATGCTCTGGGCTATCGCTTTTTAAGTCAGACTGTAACTTCTTCTTCCATACATATGTTAATGCATATATTAAGATGTTTTGATCTCACCAATCTGACTGATGGTCTTTTATTAATAGTATAGATCACAATGGTCGAACGATGCAACACTCATAGTCATGAAGCAAGCAAGGATAGGTTCCTATCCACCCCTATAAACTTGAAGGATATTTCGTCTTCTAAGTCTAGGACCTATCCTAAACCCGACATTAACATCGATACCCAAGGTCGTCCGGTAAATCCGCCTTCTGTCATAGAGATGGGAGAATCAAGTGAGGTGACAACTGCACCCGATACTCTCCCCGGTGCTTCCTTTCTAGGAGACCTTCTCGATTCTTGGACCGGTGTGATGAGCGAAAGACAGTTGAGAAATTTAAGTGTGAAACATAAGACCTCATGGCTCGATATCCTTGCTCCCAAAGAGGGGGATCTTCCTCGCAATCCACTGAGTGGCTATATGGCATTTACTAGCCCAGTATACACTGTCGGGGCTATCCCTCCTTTACCCCGTTTGAACTTAACTTTCTAAGGCAAATGAATTGGCGCTGTGCTTATGCAACTTCATCCAATCACGTACACCAACCTACTATCTTTTATGTCCTTTACATGAAGTATTTGAACCAACTCCCAACACTTGACAACATAGTGTTCTTTAACTTCAAAAATAAAGAGAAAAAGTCTCCTTCGTTTCTTTTCTTTGAGGACGTCTGTAATTGGAAAATCATTGAAGGCATCCTAAGTAAAATGGGAGATACTAAGCACGACTGGTTTTATATTAAGCAACAATCAGGATGTGCCCGAAACTGGCTTCAATGTCGTAAGTCTTTTATTTCAATTTATTTGATTATAAGCAGGCTTCTCATATGAACTATCTATATGTAGGTGATGAGATGGAAAGCCCACAGGAAGGGTGTTCCAAGAACATTTGAATACATTGGCTCCTCTTGAGAAGAAACATCAACACTACAAGATGCTTCTGACCGATGCAAACCTGCGTCGTTATCATCTCCAGGATGAGGGGAGGACATTAGAACCCTCAGATGATCAAGCTTCTTCTTCGCACAATGTCCAGGATGATGTTCATCCATCTCGAAAGACAACAATCATTTTCAAGGTCGTGCCCCTAATCGGGGGGGGGGGGGGGGATCTGTCAAACCCTTGTCCAAAGGGAAAAATAACGCTCGTCCCAAAGAAAGGGGGAAAAGCCTGCTTTGAAGAGCATAATTCGGGAGTTCAACCGACTAAGAATGCAGGAGAAACTGGCTAGAGGTGCTCTGGGGAAGGTTCTTGATGAAATAGATGAGGAACAACTTGCCGATCATCGATCGAAAGATTCTGATGTTAGAAGGGATTCTCCTTCCGTTCATGGTCCCCAAGACGAAGAATCGTCCTTTCCTTCCCACGGCTTACAAAATATGAAAATGCCGGATATAATCATTTATTCTTATAACTTGGATCCGGAGGTGTTTTTTCGTACTAAGTCTGGGGAATAATTTATGCCAACCGACCCAAAAGGAATCGGGGACGGATACCAAGTCTTAGGCTCAGGTTGGTTTAGAAGAAATATTTAGAATATACACAGCACTAGCACTTCACGTCACAACACTATTTTCTCTTGTGTATGTTGAATATTAATCAAAATTTCTTTGTCATTAATGAAGGTGCTGTGGATAAGGAGTATTATCATGACAACTTCGAGTCTCAAGGGAGGCGGGCCTGTTGGATCATCCCCACAGCCAGTCGGGCAAGAGGGTAAACACGGGGTCAACGACTATAGAGAGAAAGAGGAATAAGAAAGGAGAAAGAAAAAGAAAGAAGAAAAAGCTCGAAAGAGACAAGAGAAGGGAGACCGGAACCATAAGCAAAAGGAAGTGAAGAAGAGCAGACCCTTTGAGAAAGAGGAGGGGCCCGAAACCTCCAAGCATCGAACTTCATCCCATCCTCAGGACAAAGCCCCCAAGGATGATGACAAATCCGCTCACGAAGCTATTCAAGGTCATCCCACACTTCTGATCGACCCTTCCCCCGAGGGGCGGTCGGCTAGGACCTTATGATCATTACTCTATCCCTCCTCCCGGTCATCTCGGAAAAAAGCCCGTAGGTACCGCTCTCTTTTGATCAAGAGAGGGTATCAACTGATAAAGTCAGGGAAGTAAAGGAGCTTTCCACAAGTCTTTATTTTGCTGGTATAGAACTAGCCCCCATGCTGCAACCATTCCCACCGAACCTCTATGATCAAACCAGATCGAATGTTGACTTCACCCTAACCAAATATGATGCGATGTATTCATACACAAGACAAGTGTGCTAAGTGGTTAGGAGTAGAAAGGAAGAGAATGAATGCTTGCGAAGGGATCTGGAGGCTAACAGGAGGTCTTTTGAGTCGCTCCAGGAGAAGACAGAAGAGTGTGAGTCCGAAGTGGATGCTCTTAGAGAAAATTGCCAAGAAATTTCAAAAAACTTAGAGGCTTAATTTCAGTCGGTGAGCCAAGAGTGTGCATCCTTGTAAACCAAAAAGGAGGCCTTAAGGAATGACAAAGGTCGATTGAATCGGGAGATACAAGACCTCAAAACCTGTCTTGACTCGTCTGAGCTTGCTAGAAAATAGGCCGAGGACAATGCCGCCGCGGGGATAAAAAATGCTGGGAACGCCCAACTCCAACTTGATATTAATGTCCATTTGATCAGAGCTGAACATGTAGCTAAGAGGAGAGAAATAAGCAGGAGATTTGGATCTAACGTTATACTGCTTCTCGCCCACGTCCTTCGTGATAGGAACCTATCGTGGATGGGAAATTATCAACGGGTATTAACTGATGCATGGGAATGAGAGAAGTAGTCGAGGCTGCAAAGGGTAACCCGGTGGACGAAGAAGCATTAGTGGCCCACTATTTTCATGGTGATGAGAGGGAGGTGTTATCCTAAGGGAAGAGAAAGCTGAAGGGGCTAAGAGATGCTAAACGATACAAGACAAAGCGGAAGTCAGTCCCAGAAGCGGAGACTGGCGCGAGTAAGACGAAAACGTCTCTTCCTTTCTGTACTGCGAAGGATGTGGCTGGTTCGTCCTCTATTCCTCCTCCTCCAAATCAGTCCCCTAGAGCAGCGGAGGAATATAGTCTAGATGATCCTCTTCTTCCTCTGTCTGGAAAAAGTTCATCCACTCCTGCTCCTAAAAGAAAGGTTTCAGAAAAACCAGCGGAATTCACAATTGGAGGTAACTTACTTTTTACTTCTTCATCCCATCGAACATTCGTTCTTTCGATCATAAATTTTGTTCTTTCTGTTGTAGGTATGCCATCGACAAGAGCAGCTCCTGGGTTGGAGACCGAAATACTAGAGAAGGATTCTATTACCGTCCCCAACAGTGATAAAGAAACGGACGATGCTCCAAAGAAACTGAAAGCGAGAAATATTCAATCGGACGATGATGACGTAGAATTTGTGGGTGAGATCAAGAAGTCCAACCATCCATCTATGGTGGAGATGAAGGCTAAGAACGAGGAAAAAGTCTCCTCCCTTAAAGCTGAACTAGTCAATGAACCCCTCGCATCCCTTGTCTCCAATATATTCCACCAACTCTACTTTTATCAGTCAATCTGGCTTCTTTTCCAGCCCCAACTACTCTAAGAAACAGAAAGTTTGACACAACAACGTCGACTCAATCTGTTTCTTTATGTAGCACGCTCAAGAGTCCAAAGCATGGTTTGACTACCGAGGAAATGCATGAGTTTATCAAGAAGAGAGAAATGCAAAGGGAGGAAATGGAGAAGTGTGGAGGTAAGCCTTCCCAAGCTTAAAAATATTTCGTTGTATGTCTGTTTTAGGCCCTTTGAGAGTTGTTTGCGAGTGCAGCCCTCGCATTTTTGTCTTCGTCAAGTCTTTTATATTATGGATGAAGTTCGATGTACCTGTCAACAATGTTTATTTTGTAAGCAAAGCTTAATGTTTTACCATGTTTACTTGTTTTCAAATTCTTGTACTATTAATATGTCTAAGTATTTGTAGGAGTCGTAGGGAAGAGATATTAATGTCCCCAATTTATTCCAAACTCTGGGGTTCACTCAAATAAAACTCGTAGTCGGATCACTTGTATATCCCCACGACCCTAGTGTCGTGGGGGATCGTTTTGGTCGTCAAGTTTTCATATCGATCCCAAGATCGGATCGACCCATTCGAGGTTCGAACGACCTATGGTTAGGAATACGTAAGTCCTTTTGTACTCTCCCTCTAGTCGTCAAGGGTTAGAGTTCCAAGGATCGAGCAGTCTTTAGTCGGGGTGCACATTTCACACTCGTCCATAATTTTATACTTCTTCTCAAATCAAGAGAATCATAGTTGTTCTAAATAGGCAGTTATGCTGTTTACATCGGCATCATCCTCACTTTTGGTCAACAAAGTGTGGTCTGAATGTTCGAGCATCAATATAAAGCTCGAAGTTAATCTCCCCATATTTCCTTCCAGTTCCTGAATGAGGTCGACTTTCCGAGGTATGGACCGGTAGGTTGTGGAGTAGGCTTTTGATCTGATGTTTGTCAAATCACAATATTCAGTCATTACAATAATAAGACAGAGTAGGGAAGAAGCTTTTATTCATAGATTATCACGGATGATAAGACACACCTTATTACAATACTTAAATAAATGAAATGATAAGAAAAACAAATAGTCCTAAGAAAGATAATGTTGTAAATTTCTTAGCATGCCATGCTCTTTGGAAAGGTTCACTGTCAACCGTCATTAGCCTGAAGGTTCCATTATTAAGCTTTCGCCGAATGACGTAGGGTCCTTCCCACTTGGGGCCCAAATTTATGGGAGCAGGGAAGACCCAATTTAGAATAATATCACCAACATCGAAAGTCTTGGGTCGAACCCTCTTGTTGTAATATCGAGCGACCCTCCGGCGACGAGCTTCGGCGCGGAGGTTAGCTTCTTCTCTTTTTTCATCAGTCATGTCTAATGATTCCAAGAGAAGGACTTTGTTTGATAATGGATCATAGTACGTAATTCTATGGGAAGGAACTTCAAGCTCTATGGGAATGACAACTTCTGATCCGTAAGACAATGCAATGGGAGTATGGCCGGTGGCTGTCTAATGGGTGATTCGATACACCCAAAGGGCTGAAGGAAGCTCGTGGACCCATTTACCTTTGGCTCATTCCAATCATTTCTTCAAGATAGATTTGATAATTTTGTTAACAACTTCAACTTGTCCATTGGATTGCGGATGAGCAACCATTGTGTACTTCTTCTCGATGTGATATCGTTCACAAAAGTCCCTAAATTCTGAGTTGTCAAACCGACATATAATATTCCTGACAATAAAACTGATGACTCGCTTCATCGTTATCGTGGTCATCTGTTTGGCTTCTTCCCATTTTATGAAGTAGTCTACCGCCATGATCATGTATTATGCACCTCCTTTTGAGATTGGCAGGCTTCCATTAATTTCTACTCCCAAAACGGCGAACGGCCAAGGGCTGACCATCTGAGTGAGATCTGTCGGTGGGGCACGTGAGATTTGAGCAAAACTTTGGCATTTATCACATCACCTGGAATAATTGGCTGCGTCTTTGCTAATGGTCGGTCGGAAGTATTGTACCACAACACTTTCTTAGCTAGTGTTTGTCCTCCTGTATGAGCTCCGCACTCTCTTTCGTGCACTTCTCTCAATATTCTCTTGACTTTATCATTAGCCACACATCGAAGCATTAGAACGGATAAACCCCTCCTATAAAGTTGGTTTTGCTGGATGATGTACCTAGAGGCTTGTCGAACGAGGGCTCGTCTTTCATTCTTTCTTTCAGGGAGAGTGTCATGTAAGAGAAAATTATTGATGGGAGTCATTAATTTTCTCAGGTTCGACTTCTGACTGATCGACTTCCACCTAATTTATGCTCGAAACCTTCAAATTTTCTATAAGGACTAGTTCCGCTTCACTCAGGTTGTCGGAACCGGCGAGTTTTGCAAATCTATCCCCCTTTTAGTTTTCCTCTCTGGGAATGTGGGAGATGCTATATTGATCAAAGCCATTCGGCAATTCTTTAACCAGCTTGAGATAGGCGGCCAGTCGAATTCCTTTAGTATGATATTCTTTCCGAACCTGAAATACAATAAGTCATCAGACGATTTCTGATAGATCCCAAACGTGGTCAGACAATTGAGCTTCATCCCATATCTTTAGAGAAATCCAAACATATCTAATGGATCCCTAACGTGGTCAGATGATTTCTTGGACTTCACGGACATATCATCCACATAGACTTCCATTTTTTCCCTACCTGATCGTGAAACATCTGGTTGACCAAACACTGATAAGTCGCCCTAGCGTTCTTTAATACGAAAGGCATGACTACGTAACAATATAACCCGAGATCCATTATGAAGCTAGTATGTTCTTGGTCTGGGACGTGCATTGCAGTCTAATTGTACCTCAAATAAGCGTCCATAAATGATAAGAGTTCATGCCATGTGGTTGAGTCGACCAGTTGATCAATCCTGGGCAACGGAAAGCTATCTTTAGGGCAGGCTTTATTTAAATCAGAGAATTCGATACAAGTTTGCCACTTCCCATCAGCCTTCTTCACAATCACAGGGTTAGCTATCCACTTGGGGTAAGTTGCATCTCGGATAAACCCATTTGTTTGAAGCTTTCCAACTTCTTCCTTCAGGGCCGAATACCTCTCTAGGCCAAGCATCCGCCTCTTCTTCTTCACAGGGGTATACTTCGGGTCGATGCTAAGAGAATGTGTCGTGATGGAGGGTGAGATCCCACACATGTCAACATGGTTCCATGTGAAACATCAACATTAGCGTGAAGAAATTCAGTTAACTCCCTCGTCCGCAGGGGTCAAGGTAGGATCCTATCTTTAAGACCCAAGTTGGGTCATCGTCGTCGATCAAGATCTCCAATGTGGTTTCATTCAGGGCTGCCTTCCTGCATCCCAGATCTTCGTCCTCATTTGGATCAATGTCCTCGAGTTGGCAGATGGACGATCCTGGCCGGGATGTTTTCTATAGTTGCTATGCTTCCTTTCCCTCCATAGGAGGAGGGGTATCTTTTAATTCCTTGCTATTTTCACTTTGTAGTTCTTTTCATTCTGCCAAATAACAAGCTCTCCTTGTTACTTGGTCCCCGCGTGCTGTTCCGATCCCCCTATCGGTCGGGAATTTCAAATGCAGGCACCACATAGAAATACAAGATTTAAACTCAGCTAGGGCCAGTCGTCCTAAGAATGCATTGTATTAGGAGTTTATATTTATTACAACAAATGGAAGGATTCGTACTCTCCTACGGTCTCAGTGGATGACCCATTGAAGCCACATATCTGGCCTGTGCATTGCTTCAAGTCCTTCAATTCCAACTTCATCTAGTCATAAGTGTAACACCCCACACCCGCTACGGTCACTCACTAAGGGAATGCCATAACATCGGTGGAGTATTTTAAGTGAATATAGAACAGAAAAATTACAACAAGACAGATATAAGTAATACTTGAGAATTTAAAACATCATTTCATTGCAGCGGAAAGTAAAACATGTTTGGTTACACCAAAACCATAAACAAGAGTCAAGTACATAATATCCATCCTGATAAAACAAAAGTACATAATCCCACTACATAACTTAATAGCCATAATAGAAAAGATAAACTGAGCTTTACATCCACGGTCCAAGCTCCAAAAGATAGATAAAGCAGTCTGATCAAAGCCCACTAGTGCTAGGCCCACTCTGATAACCTGAGGGTTGGGAAAAAGATAAAAACAACGGGGTCAGACATAAGTCTGAGCGAGTCCTATAACTTTAACAATACAATCATTAAAGTAACCAGAGTAAGACATAAGCTTGATATACGGTAACGACTGGGGATAAATGGCTACACTAAGCAGCCAACTAGACTTAGGATGAACTAAGATAACCGTAAAGACGCGCCTATCCACCCAAGGATAATTACTATATTGCACTACCCCAGATCTACCCACCCAAGGGTAATTCCTACACTGCACCACACCAGTTCTACCCACTAAGGGTAATTCCTACTTAAAGGTTGATCCCACTAAGTGTACTTAGTAATTTTACCCAGTAGTTTCTTGTACCCCTAGCTGACTACATAGGTGCCGTCTGCCCCTATCTCCGCTAGGTGTACTCACTACTCCCAAGCGATCGGCTCCCTAACGTAGATACCCGTGCTGGCCCCACAGTGGGGTTTATCACTCCCCAAAGTGGCAACCCGATAATCAATGGTGCACGGCTTATACCTACACGATGCAACAACGTCTTACCTACCAGCCCGGGTCCACACACGCCTATGAAACCCGTTGGACTCGCGTTGCCACCGCTACCCCGTTTTGGCCTCTTATAGTCAAGCCCAATATGCGTGTCCCGTCCTCGACTTGGGTCGAGCCCACAAAGATACGTTTGGGATATTGGTTGAAATGGGCCCCCACAAGCTACTACTTAAGCTTGTCATTTTATCTAGTGCATCCCACTTAACCCTTTTTATAATCATACCCACTTACATGTTAAGGTTTGGTTAAGTCATCTAATCATGTTTCAATTGCCACTCAAGGCCCCTAGAAGCTACTACTTAAGCTTGTCATTTAATCATATTTCAATTGCCACTTAAGGCCCCCACAAGCTACTACTTAAGCTTGTCATTTAATTATATTTCAATTGCCACTTAAGGCCCCCACTAGATTTCCACATGCCACCCAAGGCACTTACTTGATTCCCACATGCCACCCAAGGCACTTACTTAACCCTTTAATCATGTTTAATTACATGTTCCACTTTGGTTAAGTATTCTAATCGTATTTTCTATTGCCACCTAGGGCAACCCACTAGTTTCCTTATGCCACCCAAGGCACCCCCACTAGTTACTACATGCCACCCAAGGCACCCACTTAACCCCTCATGCCTCACTACATGCTAATTTGGTTAAGTGTTTCTTAATTAATTAAGATCGTAACCTTTGTAAAGACCTCTCACATTAGACTGTCTTTTATGGCAGCTGGATATGCCGGTTGGTTCCGGGCAGCCTTACACCATAACAGAGTCTAACCTCGTGTCTTTACACTTGTCACGTATTTAGTTTATGACTAAGACCTCTCACATTGGGCCAATCATTTGTAGCCGCTGGATTTGCCGGTCGGTTCCGGGCAGTCTTATGCTACAAAAAGGGTCCAACCTCGTGTCTTAGTAGATTAATTACACCTAATTAATCACCCCCATAATTTGTATTAATTATCCCTAATTAATTACAAATATTTAAGAATATGGGTAGACCTAACTCAATAGGTAAATTCCCAATTCCATAATATGGGTAGACCTAACTTAATAGGTAAATTCCCAATTTTGTCCATCCACTTTATGGTATGTTTAATCATACCCAGTTCACACAATTTTATGTGTTCATTAATTTTTTACCCCATCGTCCCCACGTAAATACGTTAACATGACATACTTTAAAAGAGAAGATTCATCATACACACAATGGGTTCAACTTAGCATATCATTAGCATTATCATGGGTTTAAAAGGTGTCAACTTGCATATATGACCATAAACCCAACTTGCATAAATAACCAACCCAAACTTGCATGAATCACATATGTCATAAAGATGGTAACTTGCATAAATGTTCATGTCATAGACCTATCATAAAGGTGTCAACTTGCATACATGTCATAGGTCTAAAAGGGATGAACTTGCACATGTACTTATGTCATACATAGAGGCAAACTTGCATATATTATGCATATCATAAAAAGAGACAAACTTGCATATGAACTTGCATCATAACTTGCATATGAACTTGCATCATAACTTGCATATGAACTTGCATAACATGCCATACTTAGAGGCAAACTTGCATATATTATGCATATCATAAAAAGAGACAAACTTGCATATGAACTTGCATCATAACTTGCATATGAACTTGCATAACATGCCATACTTAGAGGCAAACTTGCATATATTATGCATATCATAAAAAGAGACAAACTTGCATATGAACTTGCATCATAACTTGCATATGAACTTGCATCATAACTTGCATAAAACCAAACACTTAGCATGCATAAAACCAAACTACTTAGCATGCATAAAACCCACCACTTAACATGCATAAACCCAAACACTTAACTTGCATAAACATAGTGTCATCATGAATAAGTGTTAAACATAGTGATTAGCAAACTAGCATCATAACATATGGCCTAAAACCCATTGATCCGCAAGCAAAACCATATGATCTCATCACATCTCATCTACTTAGTTTAACAATTGGTTATTAAAGTGATAGAAACTCACAAACTCCAAGATTAGCTCCTTAGATAGTTGCTAGAGTTGAAGTAGAGGTGGATTAGTAGTTGATTAGCTTGCAATCCTCTTCACAAATTAGTGGAGGCTCCTTCTAAGTTGCATTTTGGCGGCATGATGGCACAAATTCTATTTTTAGTATGGATTAGGGTAGTCTTAGGGTGTATTTATAGGATTAGGTTGTGTTTTAGACCCTTAGATTAACCCTAGGTTAGTTTAGGTCCGTCAGATTTCGTCCCAAGCCCTCCAACCCAGCCCAAAACTCAATCAGGTGCACCCAGGCCAGAATCAGCCGACAGGGCAAGTCGACAGCCCTGTCGACTGCCAAGTCGACAGGCATGTCGACAGGCACGTCGACAGCCCTGTCGACAGCCAAGTCGACTTGGTTGGGCGGGAGTTTTCCTGCCTGGCCCCCATTTCTGCATGTTTCGAAATTCAAATTTCCCGAAAACTTCTTTGGGCCTTAACCGGGTCATACGGACTCCGATTTACAAAATATCGGACTCTATTTCGCGTATTTTTCCGAGACGAACACAATTACGTAACCCATTTCCCCTGATTCTCACATCTGAGATTATTAATTCTTTAATTAGTGAATATTAGTGTTAACTGAAATTCGGGGTGTTACATTCTCCCCTCCTTAAAGGATTTCGTCCCCGAAATCTCCAAGTTAAGGAGAATGCATATCCTACCATCCAAACAACCATCTACTCAATCCATCAAACACGGGCATCCATTGTCCTTAAAACAATTTCTACTGATGTATGAGCATATGCAAAAAGTGTGTGTATATGTTCCCTATCTAATGTATGAACATATGCAAACCGTGATAGTGCCATGCATCCAATATGTATGCGAAAGATCCCTATCGACACATACTATTTCTATATGAGTGCACAATCATTCACCAAAATGCATCATCCATGTGATAACACAACCATTATACATCCATTAATATAGCTACCTACACACAATTTTATGCAATATGCAATATGAAGTGATTGAGCCGATCTAGTGCCTAGAGTGTGTATATATGCTTCCACGAGCAACCACTTGCATCCATCAAACATAACATGTCTCAAACACATGTTTCAACCATAGGTTTACCCTATCTAAAGGTCAAAGGTACTAATGAGAGGACATACTAAAGATAAGATAAGCACTAGACAAACGATAAAGGAGACGTTTAAAGGACATACCCTCAAAAAGGAATGGGTATAACGAACGCATCTTCGCTTCTGTCTCCCAAGTAGCATTGCTCTCACCTTCCCCCCCTTTCACTTTGACTAGTCGAACCTCTCTGTTTCTCAACTTCCTAATCTCTGACCCAAGGATGCGGGTAGGAGCTCGTCGAATAATCACATCACGCTCTACCTTTACTTCTTTAAGCAAGCTCGGCTCTACCGCCTCTGCGGTCTCATGTAGGCACTTCCTCAAATGTGACACATGGAATACGTCATGTTCCCTATGCAACCGAACTATCTCTCAAATATAAACTGAAGCTAGACTTGGAACAGTCCTCTTGCTCTTCACGGGTATGAAATGGGCACTCTTAGTAAGTCTATCTACCACAACCCAAATTCCCGTATTACCCTTCCTCAATCTCGGTAATCCATCGAGACACTATCCCACTTCCATAGCGGAACCTCCAATGGGTGAAGCAACCAACCGAGTTTCTTTTGTTCCGCTTTTACTTTTTGGCACACCAAGCATCTAGCGACATACTCGGCCGCGTCTTTCTTCATACCGGCCCAAAAGAAAACTCGCTTCATGTCTTGGTACATCTTGTCCCCACCGGGATGAATGGTCATCTTCGACCGATGTGCATCATCAAGTATAGCCTTCCTCAAACCCTCGCCTTGCGGTACACAAAGTCTACCGTCTCTACGCAACCACCCCTTACCATCTAGGGTGTACCTACTCAAATGGCTGGACGACTCCCCCTCCTCATGAGCTTCTCTACTAACTCAACCAACCGTGGGTCGTCTCGCTGCGCTCCGCCAATCCGCCCCAAAAGAGTAGGCCTAACCTCCAAGGAGGCTAGCAAACTGGGTACAAAGTCAACGGAAGGTCTAAAGTCAAACATCGAAATAAATTCCAAGCTCCGTCGTTCAACGAACAATGAACTCAAGGACAACCTTTTTCTACTTAAGGCGTCCACCACCACGTTACCCTTGCCATGGGTATACGCTATCTCAAACTCATAGGATGCTAAGAATCCCATCCACTTTTGCTGCCCTAAGACTATGCGCTCGAAGAGTCTCCAACACTTCCCTAAGATGTAGGGCATGCTTTTCTCCACTTCTAGAGAAAACCAGGATATTACCCCATCCAAAATCATCACAACTGTCCATCCCTCACGCAGACCATCCTAGTCGAACTTGACATCCCCCAAGTGCAAGCCCCAAAGGCCTAAACCAATATCAGACAAACACCCAAGGGATACCTCCTTCGAATTCAGACGACCTACGTGAGATGATACTAGTAAAAACGGCTAAATAATTAAGCCCTTGTCCAACTCTGGATGTCCTCGCCAGTCTCGCTCCAAAACCACCGTTTATCCCATAACTGGCTTTGCTCAACCTATTGAGCACATACGAAAACTTATTTCGCTCCTAGGAAAGACCAAGATGTCATTTACAAAGACCATCACGAACTTATTTAGGTACTCCCTGAACACCCTTCTCATCAAGTCAATAAAGTATGCGGGGGCGTTCGTCAAACCAAATGGCATCACCAGCCACTCATAAAAAAAAAACCATCCGGAGTCCTAAAGGCAGTCTTCTCTATACTATCCTCAGCCACTCTCAACTGACGAAACCCCGTGGCTAAGTCCAACTGCGAAAATACTGAGGCGCCCACTAACTGATCAAAGAGATCATCAATCCTCGGCAATGGGTGTCTATTCTTCTTTGTGAGTTTATTCAGTTCTCTTTAGCCTACACAAAGTCTAAGGGACCCATCCGCCTCCGTGGCAAAGACTACTGGAGCACCCCACTCCGATATACTTCGTCTTATGAATCCCTTCTCAAGCAAATCGCCTACTTGCTTATGGAGTTCCCTCCTCTCACGAGGAGCCATGTGGCACACTGGCCAAGATACTGGTTTGGCATTGTCTATCAGATATATTCGGAAGTCAATATCCCGCTCCGGAGGTAAGCCCTTCACCTCCTCAAACACATCCGAGTATTCCCGGACCACTCTAACAGATCGCAAACTCTCGACTGGCTTGTCAAGCGATTCTAGATAACTTAGCATAACAGATTCCATGGGATTACAAGAGATCTCGAGAGTGTTACCCAAGCGGGTCATAAACCTAACAACTCTTCCTTCAAAATCAAGAACGGCACCCCTACTGGATAACCAGTCCATGCCCAAAACTAACCCATAGCCCGTGAAGCCCAAAAAGCATCACATCTAAACTCAACGCTAAGTATAGCAACTTTCAAACCCAAACACATCATGGAGCCCCAATTGGGTTTGAAACAACTAAGGGATCATCTACTAAACTGGTGTCTAAGTGCAGTGACTCAACTAACAATGATGAGATAAACGAACTCGACGCGTCAGAATAAAGTTCGAACCGGATAACAAAGAAATCCAAATTCCAACCTAGACGGTCCTATCCCCATCTGGTACACTAGCCGTGAGGGAATACAACTACCCTCCAGGAGATTCCGTACCTTGCCCTTGCCTCTTTGGACAATCCTAATAAGGTGTCCTATTCCTCCAAAAAGGATAACTACTAGCCCTCTTCTTCCCATTCTCCACTCGTAACCTCCCATCAAAATGAGCTTTCGCTCTTCATTAACCAAACAACTATTTGTGCCTTCCTCCCATCGTCTATCCAATAGGTACCTACAAGTCCTCCTCCTTCTTGAACCAACTTCTAGTCCGACTAATGTCTAAGTCCCTTGAAGTGGTTTTCCATTCTTATCTATCTTAGAAAGATCATCCATACGTGGAGGGGAAACTCAAAACGAGAGAGGAAGAGATTCAAAACGGAGAATTTGAAAGATATAGATATGGCTATTGGGGATTATGCTTTTCTTTCAAAAACTTTTCTCTTAAAAGACATGTTTTTGAAAATACTCCTTTCAAAAATATTCTTAGAAAATAGTTTTTCTAAAAAATTTATCTGTTCTGGTAACCTTAAGCTCTGATACCACGTGTAACACCCCACACCCGCTACGGTCACTCACTAAGGGAATGCCATAACATCGGTGGAGTATTTTAAGTGAATATAGAATAGAAAAATTACAACAAGACAGATATAAGTAATACTTGAGAATTTAAAACATCATTTCATTGCAGCGGAAAGTAAAACATGTTTGGTTACACCAAAACCATAAACAAGAGTCAAGTACATAATATCCATCCTGATAAAACAAAAGTACATAATCCCACTACATAACTTAATAGCCATAATAGAAAAGATAAACTGAGCTTTACGTCCACGGTCCAAGCTCCAAAAGATAGATAAAGCAGTCTGATCAAAGCCCACTAGTGCTAGGCCCACTCTGATAACCTGAGGGTTGGGAAAAAGATAAAAACAACGGGGTCAGACATAAGTCTGAGCGAGTCCTATAACTTTAACAATACAATCATTAAAGTAACCAGAGTAAGACATAAGCTTGATATACGGTAACGACTGGGGATAAATGGCTACACTAACCAGCCAACTAGACTTAGGATGAACTAAGATAACCGTAAAGACGCGCCTATCCACCCAAGGATAATTACTATATTGCACTACCCCAGATCTACCCACCCAAGGGTAATTCCTACACTGCACCACACCAGTTCTACCCACTAAGGGTAATTCCTACTTAAAGGTTGATCCCACTAAGTGTACTTAGTAATTTTACCCAGTAGTTTCTTGTACCCCTAGCTGACTACATAGGTGCCGTCTGCCCCTATCTCCGCTAGGTGTACTCACTACTCCCAAGCGATCGGCTCCCTAACGTAGATACCCGTGCTGGCCCCACAGTGGGGTGTATCACTCCCCAAAGTGGCAACCCGATAATCAATGGTGCACGGCTTATACCTACACGATGCAACAACGTCTTACCTACCATCCCGGGTCTACACACGCCTATGAAACCCGTTGGACTCGCGTTGCCACCGCTACCCCGTTTTGGCCTCTTATAGTCAAGCCCAATATGCGTGTCCCGTCCTCGACTTGGGTCGAGCCCACAAAGATACGTTTGGGATATTGGTTGAAATGGGCCCCCACAAGCTACTACTTAAGCTTGTCATTTTATCTAGTGCATCCCACTTAACCCTTTTTATAATCATACCCACTTACATGTTAAGGTTTGGTTAAGTCATCTAATCATGTTTCAATTGCCACTCAAGGCCCCCACAAGCTACTACTTAAGCTTGTCATTTAATCATATTTCAATTGCCACTTAAGGCCCCCACAAGCTACTACTTAAGCTTGTCATTTAATTATATTTCAATTGCCACTTAAGGCCCCCACAAGCTACTACTTAAGCTTGTCATTTAATTATATTTCAATTGCCACTTAAGGCCCCCACAAGCTACTACTTAAGCTTGTCATTTAATTATATTTCAATTGCCACTTAAGGCCCCCACTAGATTTCCACATGCCACCCAAGGCACTTACTTGATTCCCACATGCCACCCAAGGCACTTACTTAACCCTTTAATCATGTTTAATTACATGTTCCACTTTGGTTAAGTATTCTAATCGTATTTTCTATTGCCACCCAGGGCAACCCACTAGTTTCCTTATGCCACCCAAGGCACCCCCACTAGTTACTACATGCCACCCAAGGCACCCACTTAACCCCTCATGCCTCACTACATGCTAATTTGGTTAAGTGTTTCTTAATTAATTAAGATCGTAACCTTTGTAAAGACCTCTCACATTAGACTGTCTTTTATGGCAGCTGGATATGCCGGTTGGTTCCGGGCAGCCTTACACCATAACAGAGTCTAACCTCGTGTCTTTACACTTGTCACGTATTTAGTTTATGACTAAGACCTCTCACATTGGGCCAATCATTTGTAGCCGCTGGATTTACCGGTCGGTTCCGGGCAGTCTTATGCTACAAAACGGGTCCAACCTCGTGTTTTAGTAGATTAATTACACCTAATTAATCACCCCCATAATTTGTATTAATTATCCCTAATTAATTACAAATATTTAAGAATATGGGTAGACCTAACTCAATAGGTAAATTCCCAATTCCATAATATGGGTAGACCTAACTTAATAGGTAAATTCCCAATTTTGTCCATCCACTTTATGGTATGTTTAATCATACCCAGTTCACACAATTTTATGTGTTCATTAATTTTTTACCCCATCGTCCCCACGTAAATACGTTAACATGACATACTTTAAAAGAGAAGATTCATCATACACACAATGGGTTCAACTTAGCATATCATTAGCATTATCATGGGTTTAAAAGGTGTCAACTTGCATATATGACCATAAACCCAACTTGCATAAATAACCAACCCAAACTTGCATGAATCACATATGTCATAAAGATGGTAACTTGCATAAATGTTCATGTCATAGACCTATCATAAAGGTGTCAACTTGCATACATGTCATAGGTCTAAAAGGGATGAACTTGCACATGTACTTATGTCATACATAGAGGCAAACTTGCATATATTATGCATATCATAAAAAGAGACAAACTTGCATATGAACTTGCATCATAACTTGCATATGAACTTGCATCATAACTTGCATATGAACTTGCATCATAACTTGCATATGAACTTGCATAACATGCCATACTTAGAGGCAAACTTGCATATATTATGCATATCATAAAAAGAGACAAACTTGCATATGAACTTGCATCATAACTTGCATATGAACTTGCATAACATGCCATACTTAGAGGAAAACTTGCATATATTATGCATATCATAAAAAGAGACAAACTTGCATATGAACTTGCATCATAACTTGCATATGAACTTGCATCATAACTTGCATATGAACTTGCATCATAACTTGCATATGAACTTGCATCATAACTTGCATAAAACCAAACACTTAGCATGCATAAAACCAAACTACTTAGCATGCATAAAACCCACCACTTAACATGCATAAAGCCAAACACTTAACTTGCATAAACATAGTGTCATCATGAATAAGTGTTAAACATAGTGATTAGCAAACTAGCATCATAACATATGGCCTAAAACCCATTGATCCGCAAGTAAAACCATATGATCTCATCACATCTCATCTACTTAGTTTAACAATTGGTTATTAAAGTGATAGAAACTCACAAACTCCAAGATTAGCTCCTTAGATAGTTGCTAGAGTTGAAGTAGAGGTGGATTAGTAGTTGATTAGCTTGCAATCCTCTTCACAAATTAGTGGAGGCTCCTTCTAAGTTGCATTTTGGCGGCATGATGGCACAAATTCTATTTTTAGTATGGATTAGGGTAGTCTTAGGGTGTATTTATAGGATTAGGTTGTGTTTTAGACCCATAGATTAACCCTAGGTTAGTTTAGGTCTGTCAGATTTCGTCCCAAGCCCTCCAACCCAGCCCAAAACTCAATCAGGTGCACCCAGGCCAGAATCTGCCGACAGGGCAAGTCGACAGCCCTGTCGACTGCCAAGTCGACAGGCATGTCGACAGGCACGTCGACAGCCCTGTCGACAGCCAAGTCGACTTGGCTGGGCGGGAGTTTTCCCGCCTGGCCCCCATTTCTGCATGTTTCGAAATTCAAATTTCCCGAAAACTTCTTTGGGCCTTAACCGGGTCATACGGACTCCGATTTACAAAATTTCGGACTCTATTTCGCGTATTTTTCCGAGACGAACACAATGACGTAATCCGTTTCCCCTGATTCTCACATCTGAGATTATTAATTCTTTAATTAGTGAATATTAGTGTTAACTGAAATTCGGGGTGTTACAATAAGCATGTCTGAACAAGATATTAACCGAGCTCCCTTTGTCGACTAAAACCTTTCATACTATGGCCGAGCCAATAATGGCCATTATAACTAGCGGGTTAATGCTTTGGGTTTCTACACTGATCGACTCACGATTACGAAAAATGGTATCATCAATGATCGTATTTCTTTGTTTTATGGGACTGACAGCTTCAGGGGTGCTGGTCTCCGCAATGTCCGGATGTTTTACAGAGTTTACATACCGCTCCATAGTCCAAACGCTATGCCCCGCTGGTTGAGGTACTTCAACAATGGCATTGATCACTATCCCTTTCGCCTTTTCTTGGGCTATGGCTCTAGGCGCCCCCTGACTTTGTTTAGACGTTGAAGTCCCTTGCCCCCTGTCCTTCGGGTCCACCTTGCACTCATCAAACTTTCCCTCTCGAATCAGATTCTCAACAATGTCCCGAAGGTGATGGCATTCATTAATCGCATGCCCATAAATCTCATGGAACAAAAAAAAACTTTCCAGTTGCCCGTTCTTTCTCGGTGGATTCATACAAGGAGGGCATCTTGTTCTGAAATGTACTTCATGTATCGAGATAGATATTCTCAAGCGTGTCATTCAACGCCCTATAACTTTCAAAGACTTGGAAGCGTGGTCGCTTTCTGGAATTCCCTCTATGTCCAGGGTTTCCATTAGTTCCCTTCTCTTCGTTACCATTTCGCTTGCCACGACTTCCATCATTCACTTCCATCTTTTCGAAAATATCCCCAGACTGTTTTACCGTCGCATTATTCTGGCGGCTTTATCGATAATGTCTTTTGGTCCATCTTCCTCCTCCAGCTGTGCATTTTCTTATCATAATCGGATGTTTCTTTCTTATAGAACATCTCAATCGATGTCATAGGCTTTCCGATCAGGTACTTCACAAACTCCATTCTTTTGTCGACGTCTTTTACTATGGCCATCAAGACGGTCTCATGATTGAGATTGCTCACTTCGGTGACTACCCGATTAAATCTACTAAGATAATTCCTCAGGGATTCACCCCTTGTTTGTTTTATTGCAGAAAGGGCCATGACATGCTTTGACTTAGAGGCATGAAGGCAGAATTTATTCAGGAACTTTTCACTCAAATCTTTGAAGTTTGGAACCAATCACGGGGGAAGTCGAGTGAACCACATTAATGCTACCTTGCTCAAGAAAATAGGTAAGTCCTTGCACTTGATGGTGTCTAGAGCTACAGCTACCTCCATATTCCACGAATATCTCATCAAGTGTTGATGTGGGTCGGTGGTTCCTTCATAGTGGCTCATTTGGGGGAATATTGAATCTTCTAGGGAATTCTGCCTGTAGAATGTAATTTGTAAACGGCGTATGGCTTCGATTGATCCCCCAATCTTCATTCTTATACCCTTTGTTGTCATTCATGATATGTCGTACCATGGAAGTTAAATCTGGTGGGATTATTGCGAATCGATACGCTTTCTTAACTGATCGAACTCTCCCTACTCCCACGCCAGGCAACGTCGCCTTAATCGCCGTCTGGGTGGAACTTCCTCAACCTTGGACATCCTGGTTATCCAGAGGACATCTAGGAGGAAGAACTGGAGCTTGGGCTGTTTGAGTGGTATTTTGGTAGGCCGAAGTGGAGGTACCTTGATCATGTCGGGTCGTTGGATCGATGACTTCCAAGTTGGACAGATCGTCTTGAGTTTCGTCCACCGCTCCGAGCTAGTCTGAATCCCCTTCCAAATATATTATCGTATGTTCTTGGGTCTTTCCAGTAAGCTTCATGTTTGACGTCGATCTTTACTTCCGCCGGATGATGATGAGCCTTCAGAGTTTTGATCCAGTCGACGAGGGGAAGATTGACGATTCCTGAGTTCTTCCCATTATCTCGACATTCGGCTCATATCTTGCCTCATTGTAGCATTCTCCCAGGCTTGAGCGTTTAAAGCCTCCGTTGTTTCCCAGAGTTGATCCATCACTGCCATAAACTCATAATTGGTAGAAAACGTTGAGGGGGAAGCTTGATCTGCAGTGGAAGGTTGCACCAAAGATGGTAGCGTAGGTTGATCTAGAGAAAACCTCAGAGCGGTCGACCTCCCAGCCGCATCTGTTGACGTTGCAGCCTGTGGCTGCTTTTCGGCATTACGTGCCAAGGATTTGGCGACCATGGTTCAACGAATTGGAAAAGTTGTAGGATCTCGTCTTGGACTTGGTGATCCGAAAGTATAGCAAAATCCTTCAAATGCTGAGAATGTCAAATTTCTCTGTGAAACCACCAAAGTGTCGACACCAAAAATTGGTATAATACCTAAAAGATAAAATAGTAGAGGATAAATGAAGACAATAAATGAAAAATGAAGAGGGAAACAATCACACACAGGTTTATAGTGGTTCGGCGTTAACAAGCCTACGTCCACTTAATAATCTTCTTATATCAAATGATCTATTACAAGCGAATAGTGACAATAATGATATAATCAGAAAGTAGCCAAAAAATCTTTCATTTGAGTCCAGATGGTCTATTTATAGATGCTACAATATTAAAATTTGTTGATGCGTGTGTCATTTGATATAGGATTTTAGGAGATTCTAAAGAAGTGTTCTTCTCATAGAGAACTGGCATAATTTGAATTAGTAGTGATATGCGGCATCTAATCTGATTATTAATGATGACTAGGATAAACGAAGACAATAAATGAAAAATGAAGAGGGAAACAATCATACACAAGTTTATATTGGTTCGGCGTTAACAAGCCTACGTCCACTTTATAATCTTCTTATATCAAATGATCTATTACAAGCGAATAGTGACAATAATGATATAATCAGAAAGTAGCCAAAAGATCTTTCTTTTGAGTCCAGATGGTCTATTTATAGATGCTACAATATTAAAAAAATTGATGCGTGTGTCATCTGATCTAGGATTTTAAGATATTCTGAAGAAGCGTTATTCTCGTAAAGAACAGGCATAATTTGAATTAGTAGTGATAGGCGGCATCCGTCTGATGATTAACGATGACTAGGAGCAATCAAGTAGGAATAAGACAAAATGTTTAGGGGGATATTTTGTATGGAATTGAATTGGACCTGACCCAGTTGGCCCGAAGATCACGAGCTCCAATTGGCTTGCATATCAGGTCCTTGTGCTCGGCTTAAGTCTCAAGTATTGACCGACCTACCTATGGATCGACCAATTCCTTATTTAGGTTACTCCGTCCCTCTTACCACCTTAGCCGAAGTTTATGATGTTAGTGAGTCTTGATGGCCTTGCCAAAAGGCTGGTCAATAATAGGTTTATAAGAAATGGCTTTGACGGCTTCATATTGAAAGTCCACCATGTAGATATTGGCCTCAGAGTGACTTTTCTCGGCTTCAAAATAGACTAATGTGAATCTCCAAAATTGTGTTTGAAGCCCCCCAAAGTAAGAAACCATTTCTAGTGGTGACGTACTATGGTAATGTGAAGAGAACCGCTTTGAACTATTTCTTCAAATAAAGATATTGTGGTTTCTGATGTAAATAGCAGCTTGCCACTTCAAAGCAGGATGATTTGAAATGACACTTGTCCTTATGTTCTATTGAATCAAATCCTCAAGATTTCTTCGCCTATTTTCCTTAACTAATGAAGTTTCCTCGACACACCCTTGAACTCTTCGATGCAAAACCAACCTATGCTTGAAGCGAAGTATCTTATATAATTTAAGCCACTTCTGACTAAGCAACTTATCTGGAGCGAAGACCAATAAGTGTAACAATAGGCCCCCTTGTGCAAAGGAAGCATTAGTTTTTCAACTTGACTTTTGCCGATGATACACCTGTATCTTACTGAAATCAACTTATCATTCGCCCTGTCATGTCTCTATATTCCAAAAATTCAGATAGGTAACTTGAAATCTTACAGTTCCATGATTTCTTATGATACTTAAGAATAATCACTATTGACACTGTAGTCATCAGCAGTAATGCTTTCTATATTGTAAAAAGAGATCAATATTTGCTTTCTTTAGAAATACAAAGGCAATGTGACACTTAGCTAGTTCAAAGCAATAAGCAGATGACAAACAACATCCTAGTCAAAGGACTATTAAAGTTTTCATCTTTAATAATAAAACTAAAAATTAGAAATTTAGGAATAATCTGATAACCATATAATCTCATTATAATAAAGCAATTACTTAGTTGTTAACATGGAGATTGACCAAAACTCAACGAGTGGAGTCGGAGTCACTAGAGCTGAAATAGATGTCATCGTCACCAATCTAAATCAAAGGATGGAAGCCTCCAATAAAACTTTAACGGATGCTAATCAAGCTCTCATTGGAAAAATGAATGCTATTCTAAACGCTCAAACCAATCCCGCTCCTCCACAAAAGGCTCGTGTCAACCTTGAAGGGAATGCGGATTCGTCAGCCTCTAATCACCATCATAATGATAACATGGAAGGCCTTGATGGATGGGAAAGCGATAAGAATGAATCTAACATTCAGGATTCCAAGCCGAAAGCTAAAAGCCATTCCAACAGAAATGCCCGACAAGTTGCAAGTCCCGACAAGGGGCACCTTCCCATAGTGGAGTTAAAAGGCCTAGATCCTCTAATCGTGATCGCTCGCCAAGACGAGCATCCGGAAAAGAGATCGAAGTCCGCTCTCCAAAACGACACAACTAATGGTAAAGCAAATCATGAAAGATAGTGTAACGACCCATCTTTTTGCCCGATTCTTCGCCGGTAATTAAACCAACTTAAACCGTTCAGAAAGACGAATTGTTATGGGTACATACATACATTGAACAAAAATAACAGAACTTTTCATTGAATAAACCAATATTACATCAGAGTTACATGAATATCAGAGTTACAACATAACGTATACAGCGGAAGAAAGAAAATAACTTTACTCCCATCGGAAGATTTAACACAGCGGAAGCTTCAACTCTATCGTGGACCCCAACTCTAGAAGCGCTCTAAATCCTGCTCCAACGATCTATAACTGCAAAACTAAACTACTGGCTGCCCGTGCAAAAATCATGGGCACCCAGAGTTTAGGTGAGGGAACAATAAACTCCAGGTCAGTCGTGGGACTGGTGTGAGAACTCAAAAACAGTTAGGTTCATTTTAAAGTTGGGAATTTCACCGGACCACGCCGCTAACGCGGAACGGGTTTACTCCAAGTGAACACCCGTGCATGTAAATTCGCGAGGGCTTTTGGAAAATGAAGCTATCATAAGCTCGTCCCACATCACACAATGCAAGCGCACACCAGATGGGCGAGTTTTATCTTATGATAACCAAACATGCTTTAATACGGGAAAATCCTCTTATAATATTATCATATAGTGTGGAAATCAATTTCGCAATTAAATGTATTAATCCTAGACGGCATGATACCCCATAATATATGTCGCCATATATATATACAATAAAAATCGTCTGGCTCGTATTGGGGATTTGGATTTCCAACTTGATGATTCCTGGCACGAAAGGTCAATCGGAACTCAAGCGAAATGTAATCACGGGTTTTTCATCCAGACGCGGACACCAATACAAGTCGCGAGGCAGATCAACGGTTTTCGACCAGACGCGGCCCCCCGAACATACCCTATTCCAGTTCATAAGTGGTTTTACCCACTGCTGCAGCGGTCATCATCAATTCATATATAAGTATAAAACCTAACCGCTAGTTTCTCATCAATCCGGGTGTGAGGTTTGTCGATGTCACGTCATACTCAAAGCTATGCTTCGATAAGCCATTCTTTGATCATCACTAGCTCGTTACCTAACTTGGGTATGTCACATTGACAATTCACGACATATCACTGATTTCAATCAATGCATACCCTCTAAGTTCCTATGACTTAGAGACGAGGATAATATATTACCACAAATCAGATATTCATTAACGGAAATCAGTGCTATGCAGTCAATTTCAATGTCAGACACACCATCCATACAAGACCGTTCTGGGTCTGAACGGAACAACCCGAAAATACTTAAATTTGTTCAGGTCTCATGCAACTCACATCTCGTATCGGGTGGCCTACCCAACCGAGACATTAATCAACAATCAATCTAAACAATTCAAATATTCCCGGTCTTCATTCGTCGTTTACCAAGTCCTGAATTGCTTCATAACGTCGTATTATTACTTGGAATGGTTTTCGAACATATGCTCGATCCCGGTCCTTCCAAGTAATAAGCGTATTTTAAACAGTAGCTATGGTTCACACAGGCTTTTCAATTCAAATCTCCTTCCACATAGTTATCAATTCATTTACAACTAAAGATTTGAATTTCTATAATTTCATACATCTCGTTATCATCTTAAATTCTTCTTTGAAATCAAATATTATACCTTCGCTTTAATTTCTTATCTTTAATTTCCTCGAATAAAAGATTTGGTTAAATCCCCAATTACGACATGAATTTCCACCATTCAATCTCATCGGTTTCAAGAATGATATTATTGAAGATACGATTCATGATAAAACCCAAGTCAAATTGATTTTTGAATCATAAATTACAAAGAAATTTATCCACTTATATTCGATATAAATTCTCATAATCAACGAATACTATAAGTAGAATAACGATATAATAATATCTTTCAAATTCCCCAGATAGTATATATTTACATCATGAGGTTCATACCAAATATCGAAGATTATTTCTATCTAGCTTATTTAAATCAAGGTGAGAACCCGTATCTTAATTGAAAGGTTTATTCAATTCTTTGACATTAGATCTGGATAGAGATACCATCAACTTATCTTCAATATTAATTTTCGTATCCAACTCATATTATAAGCGGAATAACGGTGAAATACCCTTTTAAATTCCTCAGATAATAAGAGTTTTCATTTACCGAACTAATATCAAACATCCGAAGATTTATCTCCAACCATATCCAATTATTTAGTATTAAAAACCCGTATTAGTATAAATCTAAATTCCATATAAATATTTCTAATACTCTTATACCTTTGAAAACATTCCACAAATCATTACTTATAGTTCGGAACATCGTTTACGGGTTAAAACTTCAAAATAGATTGTTTTCGAAGAAAGCGTTACAATAGCGTTCCAAAAGTGTTACAAAAGTGTTACAAAACAGTTATCTTAACTATTTTGATCAAAATATCGTTTATCTTAGCCAAAACTTAAACTTTACAATTGAAAACACCTTTTCATAATTTGTAATGATTTTACAATTTTTTTTCCATATTTTTAAATAATTTAAAAATAGCTGTTTATAGTTATGGGCAACAATTGTTCTTACATCGATCTTTTCCAAAACGGTTTCAAACATAACTTGAAAACTATAACCCGAAATTAAAATATGCTTTCACTCATTTGAAAGCTCTCGTAAATAGGAATCAAACGTTTTTCGTTTCGTGGAAATCCGATTTAAATTGGAAAAGTTATAAGCATTTACATATTGCCATAATGCGACAAGCTCAAATTTTGACCAAAATAATCATTATTCTTAAATACTTCAAATTACCTTAAAAATCATTATAAACTTATATAAATCATTTAAATTGACTTTTCAAATTATTTGGATTTAAAACACAACTTTTTTTCTTCTAATTAAATCACCATTCAAATAATTTCAAATTAGATTTTTATTTAACCATCCCATCCGTCGGATCAGTTAGGGATAGCCAGGGAGAGCAGGAAACTGATTTTCCAAACCCAAGCCTAGACACTATCCTCTCTGTCATCCTAGAACGTTCTGGTGTATATTATATCATTATTATATAAAAACCATATTCAAATTAAAAATCTCATTTCGAATTTAAATTGAAAATATTTTTTTTTTCCAAAACCAGTTTTGCATAGATATAAAGATCGTTATACAAAATCAATACATAATTTAAATTATTTTCCAACTCCTAATTCAATATTTAAAAGTTGATATTAAATTCAAAACCAAAATTTTTAAATCTTATTTAATAATTAAATAAAATCATATATATGAAGGAGAATCTAAATCGATCACCCATATATTCCACAACCACGGTGTGTTTGTGTGTGTGTGACCATACAATGCAATCATATCTATCCAAATGAACTATACGATCAAATGGATATGAATTCATTCATCACAACAACATTAAACTGTGCACAAGCGTTACAGACAATAACGCTTACTCGTGTTCAGTGTATTATCTAATTCATGAACAACCATTCAAACATCAACATCCATCACACAATCATCATCAACAAATTATAATTAATCTCAGTTAATTAAAATTAACTAATTTAAATAAAATTTAAATTAGAAGTTCTCACCTAACAGCTCTCCAAATCTTCACGGTAGGCGAGCCTAGTTGAGTGAATCGTCGGACAGTATTTCGGCGCAGCGTCTTCTTCACAAAAATATATATAATATAATATACACTAATCTCTCTTTATATTATAAGAGGAGAAAGAGGAGAAATGACGAACTTTGGCAAGGTGGTGGTGGGAAGGAGGAAGACTTATGCCATGGAAACCATGGCCATAAGCTTTAAGAAGAAGAGAAAGAAAAGAAATGAGAATGAATGAAAAAGTTGAAGGAAAGGGTGGTATTTATAGGAAAAGAGGAGTAAGGAGAGAGTGACACATCATAGGACATGTGTATTACATGCATGAAAGGGAGCATGCATAAAGACATGTGTCTTAACACTTGTCTTAAGAAGAGAAGGTGAACTTTTGGTAGCATTTCCCTTAAATGCTATGAAAACTAAAGGCAACACTTAATTCTAACGCTACTAATTCATGTTATAGTTTGACAAATGCGATCGAACGACAAATAGTATCAACAAATCCAAACTTATTAATAATCATTCTCATTTATAATTCAAGTAAAACTTATCATATAACTTATCAAAATAAATAAAATAATAATTATTATTCTTGTAAAATCATAAAATAAATTATCCTTTACCAAATTCATATTTTACAAATCAATATTATCAAAATCAGAAAATATCATTACTTAAACATAAATCTAATAATTATAATTTTCAAAATAAGTTTTCTTATAAAAATCATAATAAATAAAACAAAATACTTATAAAAAGTTAAAATTTATATTTAAACCTAATAAAATCAATTTATATTCAGAAAATCCAAAATTATAAATAAAAATCCATATCAAACATAGTTAAAATTCTGGGATGTTACATTCACCCCCCCTTAGAAACTTTTCGTCCTCGAAAAGGAATTCGAGTAAATTTAAACTCCTTCACAAATTTTAAATTCCAATTTCTCCCTCAACCTATCAGGACGAACAAGCCAACGATCACTGACTCCGCTACTCGAACTATTTTCTTCCTCCAATCCCATTTCTCTCTTAACATATCCGAAATGTAATGATCACAATCGAGGCTCATATCATTCTCAAGGTACTCTATCTAATTCTTACTAAAGGTAGAGTTCAAGGATACTTCTATGATCTCGTGATTACTAGGGTCGTCATGGGTCTTGTTTAAAAATCGCATCCTCTGAGTTAGACTCAGAGCTGCTATCCTACCATTAAGGAGAACTGGGATATATATTATCTAGTACTTAGAGGTCTATGACCGTAAGAAAATTATCTTTCTAACTTACTCTTACGGAACCCATGGTTTTCTTATCAATTATAAGACTAAATGCTCAAATTAGAAATTTAAATCCAAGTTCTCAAATAAAATTTTCCCTAATCGTTCAATTATCTTGCAATATAACATCTTGGCTAAATTCAGTATTAGAAATTCTATTGCTCTCAACACAAATCAAGTTCAATTTTAGAGATAATTCAAAATACTGGTTTCAAATCTAAATTAGTTCACTTGTCCAAGGCTTTATCTGAGCAGGAAAAAAGGAAGAATTCCGAAATAAAGTTGAATAATGACAATTCGGGGTGATATTCAAAATATGACAATGGGTTGAGCAAAACCCAGCGACAAGGGAAGAGATAGAATTATATTTCCGAAATACTCAATCTATTTCAAATTTTTATTTCAATCGTTTCCAGATTAACCCATTTATAAGTTAACTTTTATACTCATTTAATATTCAAATTTTTGTTTTCATATTCACCTAATCGAACTTTAAAATTCAAAATATATAAAATCTCTTTTTCATTCTTGTTAAAATATCATGTCTTGTTTAGAAACATTTTCTTACTTAACTAGCCGTACAATCTCTTAAAAAAGTTTTATTTAAAAAAATGCCATCATGCTTCCTCTGCGCACTCTGATTATGCGTATATTCAAACTAGTATTGGTAAAACATCCCAAAACATAGACTTCAAAATTTCCGGAACCAAATCCTAAAAATTAATATTTAAAAATCCAAATTTTTCTTCCATAAGTTGGATTCTATATTTCAAAGAAAGCTCATTTATTGAGGTTTTGTTACAAAATATCTTGGACAAATTAAAGTTATCGACACGGTTTCACACGGCACAAAGAGGCAAACATAGATCAAGTCAAAATTCCATGTGCTCAAGTCAAATAAAGACGCATAGAAGTTCCATGCTAATTTGTGCATGAAAGGTATACATAGACAAAATCAAGTTTCATGAGTTTGGAATAGAAATTCAACATCTACTGAGCATCAATAGGTGCAACGGTTCGAATCAAATACTTGGCCAAATGCACTTGATACAAAGGTACGAATGACACTACTCAATAGCAGATGGTTGGAATTTAAATGGACAGTCTAGCCCAAGATGGGAATTCACATGCAAACAAGGATACATATTCTAACAGTTTAATCATGGGATACTCGTTAAATTTTCATAATTTTCCTCTTGAATAAATCTTACTTTAACAACTTCATTTTCTTCCTTTGTGCTTCAAGTGAATACTTGTTGAGAAATTTTCGTTTGACCTACTCGTTCATGCCGGTTTCTCTTAACAAGGGAAAATATAAAACTCAATCGATTTGTTCAATACATGTCCCTTTTATCATATTAAACTTGTTGCTCAAAATTCGTATAGCTTCAGGTAGGAAAATCGGTCTTCTCCCCACATAAGACATTTACCATAATTTTATTGAATTGTATCGTCAAAATCGAAATATGGGGTGAACCGAGCTCGCTTACATGCATTTTCAAATTTTCACTTTTCAGTTCTTCAAGTGAGATTAGCTTCTAAAATATATCCTTGCGGTTTTGACAAAATAGTCTGATTCACGCTTCCAATTATCAGTTAAGTATGCATTTAACTTAACTACCTTATGTTAAATTCATTTTTTCGCATATCCCATTTCATAACATAATACATTCAATACTTCGAAAGTCATTTGTAAAATCAATTTCACAATTGTGAGGACGTCGCAAAACACTTTCGATTGTTTATATATACAGCTTTAAGTACTTCTTGACGTCTCGATCAGAAACATATAGTCATCCCACTTTCGAAACCCAAAAATAAGACTGATGATGATCGATCAATCACCAGAATTATCCCCAAGCGACTAGAATGTGATTCTATATCCATCTAGTATATATTGGATTTCATATATACGTTAGCTAGGCGTATATGCAAAATCCTTACATACTAGATCGTCCAACCTTGACGTCAAGTAAATACTCGCAACCGTTTTTATTACACGCTGATTATCTTTCAAATCTATAGCTTTGAATTAATGATCTTCTTATCTCAATCCTTTATATATAGGCTGCAAAATATTTTGAAATTCTCATTCCAAGCTCGACGTTTCTTTTTCAATACGCTTATTAAAGCCAATTCATTAATCACTTATTTCTCGATAACTCCGAACAGATCGACGCTGGATTTTCGAAGTTTTATCACAAAGAGCCCTTTTTATTTTGAAAGTATTTCCTTTAAAAATCTTATTTTCAAATCTTCTTCAAAATATTTTATTTCAAATAATTATTATTTTCAAAAATGATTTAATTGTACAAAAATACCTTATATAGATTTCAAAAATACGCTCTCTCATCATAATATTCCGAAATCTCATTCTAGGGCATTTCTAACCCTATCTCTAATGAGATACTATAGCTCTGATGAGTCCTATCCTTTGTTCAAAATATGTTGTACCCGATAGCTTTGTATAACCAAAGCTCTGATACCAGTTGTAACGACCCATCTTTTTGCCCGATTCTTCGCCGGTAATTAAACCAACTTAAACCGTTCAGAAAGACGAATTGTTATGGGTACATACATACATTGAACAAAAATAACAGAACTTTTCATTGAATAAACCAATATTACATCAGAGTTACATGAATATCAGAGTTACAACATAACGTATACAGCGGAAGAAAGAAAATAACTTTACTCCCATCGGAAGATTTAACACAGCGGAAGCTTCAACTCTATCGTGGACCCCAACTCTAGAAGCGCTCTAAATCCTGCTCCAACGATCTATAACTGCAAAACTAAACTACTGGCTGCCCGTGCAAAAATCATGGGCACCCAGAGTTTAGGTGAGGGAACAATAAACTCCAGGTCAGTCGTGGGACTGGTGTGAGAACTCAAAAACAGTTAGGTTCATTTTAAAGTTGGGAATTTCACCGGACCACGCCGCTAACGCGAAACGGGTTTACTCCAAGTGAACACCCGTGCATGTAAATTCGCGATGGCTTTTGGAAAATGAAGCTATCATAAGCTCGTCCCACATCACACAATGCAAGCGCACACCAGATGGGCGAGTTTTATCTTATGATAACCAAACATGCTTTAATACGGGAAAATCCTCTTATAATATTATCATATAGTGTGGAAATCAATTTCGCAATTAAATGTATTAATCCTAGACGGCATGATACCCCATAATATATGTCGCCATATATATATACAATAAAAATCGTCTGGCTCGTATTGGGGATTTGGATTTCCAACTTGATGATTCCTGGCACGAAAGGTCAATCGGAACTCAAGCGAAATGTAATCACGGGTTTTTCATCCAGACGCGGACACCAATACAAGTCGCGAGGCAGATCAACGGTTTTCGACCAGACGCGGCCCCCCGAACATACCCTATTCCAGTTCATAAGTGGTTTTACCCACTGCTGCAGCGGTCATCATCAATTCATATATAAGTATAAAACCTAACCGCTAGTTTCTCATCAATCCGGGTGTGAGGTTTGTCGATGTCACGTCATACTCAAAGCTATGCTTCGATAAGCCATTCTTTGATCATCACTAGCTCGTTACCTAACTTGGGTATGTCACATTGACAATTCACGACATATCACTGATTTCAATCAATGCATACCCTCTAAGTTCCTATGACTTAGAGACGAGGATAATATATTACCACAAATCAGATATTCATTAACGGAAATCAGTGCTATGCAGTCAATTTCAATGTCAGACACACCATCCATACAAGACCGTTCTGGGTCTGAACGGAACAACCCGAAAATACTTAAATTTGTTCAGGTCTCATGCAACTCACATCTCGTATCGGGTGGCCTACCCAACCGAGACATTAATCAACAATCAATCTAAACAATTCAAATATTCCCGGTCTTCATTCGTCGTTTACCAAGTCCTGAATTGCTTCATAACGTCGTATTATTACTTGGAATGGTTTTCGAACATATGCTCGATCCCGGTCCTTCCAAGTAATAAGCGTATTTTAAACAGTAGCTATGGTTCACACAGGCTTTTCAATTCAAATCTCCTTCCACATAGTTATCAATTCATTTACAACTAAAGATTTGAATTTCTATAATTTCATACATCTCGTTATCATCTTAAATTCTTCTTTGAAATCAAATATTATACCTTCGCTTTAATTTCTTATCTTTAATTTCCTCGAATAAAAGATTTGGTTAAATCCCCAATTACGACATGAATTTCCACCATTCAATCTCATCGGTTTCAAGAATGATATTATTGAAGATACGATTCATGATAAAACCCAAGTCAAATTGATTTTTGAATCATAAATTACAAAGAAATTTATCCACTTATATTCGATATAAATTCTCATAATCAACGAATACTATAAGTAGAATAACGATATAATAATATCTTTCAAATTCCCCAGATAGTATATATTTACATCATGAGGTTCATACCAAATATCGAAGATTATTTCTATCTAGCTTATTTAAATCAAGGTGAGAACCCGTATCTTAATTGAAAGGTTTATTCAATTCTTTGACATTAGATCTGGATAGAGATACCATCAACTTATCTTCAATATTAATTTTCGTATCCAACTCATATTATAAGCGGAATAACGGTGAAATACCCTTTTAAATTCCTCAGATAATAAGAGTTTTCATTTACCGAACTAATATCAAACATCCGAAGATTTATCTCCAACCATATCCAATTATTTAGTATTAAAAACCCGTATTCCATATAAATATTTCTAATACTCTTAAACCTTTGAAAACATTCCACAAATCATTACTTATAGTTCGGAACATCGTTTACGGGTTAAAACTTCAAAATAGATTGTTTTCGAAGAAAGCGTTACAATAGCGTTCCAAAAGTGTTACAAAAGTGTTACAAAACAGTTATCTTAACTATTTTGATCAAAATATCGTTTATCTTAGCCAAAACTTAAACTTTACAATTGAAAACACCTTTTCATAATTTGTAATGATTTTACAATTTTTTTTCCATATTTTTAAATAATTTAAAAATAGCTGTTCATAGTTATGGGCAACAATTGTTCTTACATCGATCTTTTCCAAAACGGTTTCAAACATAACTTGAAAACTATAACCCGAAATTAAAATCTGCTTTCACTCATTTGAAAGCTCTCGTAAATAGGAATCAAACGTTTTTCGTTTCGTGGAAATCCGATTTAAATTGGAAAAGTTATAAGCATTTACATATTGCCATAATGCGACAAGCTCTAATTTTGACCAAAATAATCATTATTCTTAAATACTTCAAATTACCTTAAAAATCATTATAAACTTATATAAATCATTTAAATTGACTTTTCAAATTATTTGGATTTAAAACACAACTTTTTTTCTTCTAATTAAATCACCATTCAAATAATTTCAAATTAGATTTTTATTTAACCATCCCATCCGTCGGATCAGTTAGGGATAGCCAGGGAGAGCAGGAAACTGATTTTCCAAACCCAAGCCTAGACACTATCCTCTCTGTCATCCTAGAACGTTCTGGTGTATATTATATCATTATTATATAAAAACCATATTCAAATTAAAAATCTCATTTCGAATTTAAATTGAAAATATTTTTTTTTTCCAAAACCAGTTTTGCATAGATATAAAGATCGTTATACAAAATCAATACATAATTTAAATTATTTTCCAACTCCTAATTCAATATTTAAAAGTTGATATTAAATTCAAAACCAAAATTTTTAAATCTTATTTAATAATTAAATAAAATCATATATATGAAGGAGAATCTAAATCGATCACCCATATATTCCACAACCACGGTGTGTTTGTGTGTGTGTGACCATACAATGCAATCATATCTATCCAAATGAACTATACGATCAAATGGATATGAATTCATTCATCACAACAACATTAAACTGTGCACAAGCGTTACAGACAATAACGCTTACTCGTGTTCAGTGTATTATCTAATTCATGAACAACCATTCAAACATCAACATCCATCACACAATCATCATCAACAAATTATAATTAATCTCAGTTAATTAAAATTAACTAATTTAAATAAAATTTAAATTAGAAGTTCTCACCTAACAGCTCTCCAAATCTTCACGGTAGGCGAGCCTAGTTGAGTGAATCGTCGGACAGTATTTCGGCGCAGCGTCTTCTTCACAAAAATATATATAATATAATATACACTAATCTCTCTTTATATTATAAGAGGAGAAAGAGGAGAAATGACGAACTTTGGCAAGGTGGTGGTGGGAAGGAGGAAGACTTATGCCATGGAAACCATGGCCATAAGCTTTAAGAAGAAGAGAAAGAAAAGAAATGAGAATGAATGAAAAAGTTGAAGGAAAGGGTGGTATTTATAGGAAAAGAGGAGTAAGGAGAGAGTGACACATCATAGGACATGTGTATTACATGCATGAAAGGGAGCATGCATAAAGACATGTGTCTTAACACTTGTCTTAAGAAGAGAAGGTGAACTTTTGGTAGCATTTCCCTTAAATGCTATGAAAACTAAAGGCAACACTTAATTCTAACGCTACTAATTCATGTTATAGTTTGACAAATGCGATCGAACGACAAATAGTATCAACAAATCCAAACTTATTAATAATCATTCTCATTTATAATTCAAGTAAAACTTATCATATAACTTATCAAAATAAATAAAATAATAATTATTATTCTTGTAAAATCATAAAATAAATTATCCTTTACCAAATTCATATTTTACAAATCAATATTATCAAAATCAGAAAATATCATTACTTAAACATAAATCTAATAATTATAATTTTCAAAATAAGTTTTCTTATAAAAATCATAATAAATAAAACAAAATACTTATACAAAGTTAAAATTTATATTTAAACCTAATAAAATCAATTTATATTCAGAAAATCCAAAATTATAAATAAAAATCCATATCAAACATAGTTAAAATTCTGGGATGTTACAGATAGCTTGGCCCGCAATGACAGGGAAAGGGAATGGGACTTCTCCCCCAGCAAAAATCCGTTCACTAAAAGGATTCGCAAAGCTGAGCTCCCTAAAAAGTTCACTCATCCTACCTTTCCTCCATACAATGGGGCTTCTGATCCAAATCACTTCCTGTACAGGTATGAATGGCATATGAATGCAGCTAAAGCGTCAGACGAAGTCAAGTGCCTGTGCTTCCCTCTCTATCTAGAAGGCGTCGCATCATTATGGCTCACAAGGCTTCCGCCCAAAGCCGTCGACTGATTTGACGATCGGACTCAAAAATTCAAGGAGCAGTTCAGGCTGCGTGCTACTAAGGCTAAAGACGTCATTTCTCTTACATCAATGAAGCAAAATCCTAGAGAGTCTGTCAAAGCTATCCTCAAGAGATTCAATGCTTCTTATCTGAAGTAGGAAATTTCGAGCCATGCATGGTCTTAATGTCTCTAATCGGCGCCATAGATGAGAATAGCGAATTCAGTAGATGGATTAAAATGAAAGAATTGAACACGCTTTAAAAATCCTATAAAAAAGCCGAAGAGTATATGAGAGTAGACAATAATCTGTGACTCTTCAGATTATTGATCCGCCCAAAAATGCTAACACTCAACTTAATCAGCAGAATCCTCAGGGACAGAAGCGAGTCAATGATGGAAAAGACAACAAGGCTAATAAAAATTTCGCTTTCATAACCCGTTAGAACTCACTTCTCTGAATGATACCATAGAGCACATTTTCTCTGCCACATAGGATGCAGAACACTATCCGGAACCACCAAAGCTGAGGGTTTAAAAGAAGGCTGTGGACTCTAGAAAATTCTGTCGATTCCACAAACAGCCAGGTCATGATACAAATGAATGTAGAACTCCCAAAGCTTGAATGAGGAGCTGATTCAGAATGGAAGATTACAACAGTATGTCAAGAATCCACAATCCTCAAATACTGCTTCAACTTCCTAAGGGCAAGGGGCATTAAACAATCAGTCTGTTCCAAGCGACGAAGCACCTCCAAAGCCGATCATCTACTGTTGATTGGCACTCCAATTCCAAAGGCCCAGAATAAGCGATTACTATCGCCATTACTTTACTTCATGCTTTACTTACTTGCTATATCAGAATTCTTGTGACCAAGTCTGTAATATTTTACAAACATTGTTCTGAACATTTGCTTTACAGTATACCTGCTTGAATAAATCTCTTACTTGCCAAAAATTTGTCAAATCAAAATGTGCTTAAGAGTTATTTTATATTGTAGGTCACCCGTCGAGCGCTTGTTCCATTGAAATTCAACAATACTTCACGACCCTAACAACACTAATCCAAGCGCCAAATGCTTTAAAAAGCAATGCACAACTGCAAAAATAAAGAGCACCGCCTTGAAAACTGAATGAAAGGAGTCATGAAGAGTAAAACAATGAGCAAGCGCCACGGCAAATCAATATAAGGGTTTCAAGTTTCACTGAGGGAGCAATTTCCCGAATAAGAAACTCAAGGCCCCGATTCCTTAATTAAGATCGCTTGCCAAGTCGAGCATCCGATAAAGGAACTAGCGTCTGACCCATGAATCGATACCCAAACATAAGACCTCCCCTAGCGGGGGCCAAAATATAAGACCTCCCCTACCAGTGGCACAAAATATAAGACCTCACCTAGCCGGGGCACTAAATATAAGACCTCCCCTAGCGGGGCCACTAAATATAAGACCTCCCCTAGCAGGGTCAATAAATATAAGACCTCCAATGGCGGGGGTACAAAATATAAGGCCTCTCCTAGCGGGGGCACTAAATCCTAGGACCTCCCCAAGCAGGGGCACTAAATCCTAAGACCTCCCCGAGCAGGGGTATTAAATCTCAAGTCCTCCCCTAGTGGGGGCACCAAAGATAAGACCTTCCCAAGTGGGGGCGCAAAGATATAAAAACCTCTCCAAGTAGAAGTCTCAAATTAATCGGATAAATCGAAATTCCTATTTTGTTGACAAAGCTCAGGGGCTCTATACGTGTTGGCAAGCTCAAATAGATTTAACCAGCAACGTAGAAACTTCTAGCGCGTCAACCACAATCAAGGAAACTCGATAAACTGATTACATAGATCTTTTACGACTCATGACAACCCATAGATTAAGGGAAACACAACAGCTTAAAAGTCAAGTGATGCTCCGGAAAAATACAATGAGTCCATTACGACAATGTAGCAAGTCAAAACCAACACACTTGGTTTAATCTTGCCTTCAAAATGGATCACTAGGAAAATTCAGTAAAAATTGATATGATCGATACACCGATAAATCTCATCGCAAATAAAGATCACCCTGGGAAATCTAGTTGGAATCTTGTAACTCAAAGGCTTCACCGTCCACAAAGCTCCAATAAAAGAAGATTGATCAATAATTATGCACTGGGGCAAGTTGTCGTGAAGCGGAGATTCAAAATCTTATATAGATCTCAGGATCATCCATGGTATCGAAGCCAATTCAAATTCAAAGTTCTGAATCCATACAAAGGCTGCAGTTATTCTAGCCTTAGAAACTCAAATCGAAGTTCCAGTCTTAACAGGTACGTATTTCATAAAACATAAACCAACATACAAGATCATACAATTCATTAAAAAGGTGGAACTTGAAATCTGCAATTAATATACATTTCAATTAGCAGAACTCAAGTACCCTTGTGAATTCGAATTCGAATATTGTATCTATGCAAACAACGTTTTATGACTTTTAAACTATTAAACAAAATAGTTCTGCATAGGCACGTCATTCAATTTGCCATAAGTCATTCTTTAATTATTAACTAACTGTTATTGATGTGGACGACCAATAACGAAGTATAAGTCCAAAATCGTGCAAGTGCTTATTTTGAATGCAGAACAGGTGGCATGAAGCATATAAATTCAACTGGCAAGTTCTGTATTGAAATCGCTTGGAATCAATGAGTCAAAGCATCAAAGCATGATTTGCCACAGCAAACAAAAAATCTACGACTGGGTTTCAACGTAGACTATATCTATAATGTTCAGTTCGAAGCCCGCATTTCTCACAAGCAAAAAATACAAGCTTCGGGGGTTATTGTTAACCCGGTTATGGAAACACGGTTCAAAACAATGAAGTATTCACGAACGTTGGCACGCGACTTCACTTAGTTCATGACTTCATCTAGCTCGCAGTTTGATCTAGCTCGCACTCCAAATAATGTCGTACTGGGCATCAGCAGGTCGTTCATCTTTTTCTTAGGATGTCCGTCATATTTGGATCGCTCCCGTGCTTCACATGATGTTAGGTCGTTCGGTATATATACACCAGACAGTTCACACTCTTGTTAAGTTAGGGCACTTGAGAGCATATTCAATGACACGTCAATGTTTAGTTGTGTCGCTCCATTTTGTAACATGCACAGTGGCTTTAATGTGTGAATCGTCTAACATGATGTGACATAATGTCATATATGATTCACAGCATGAAGCACGACCTAATCACGTCTCAAGTGTGACCTAAGAAAGAACGCTCCTTCGTTTTATTTAGGTCGTTATGACCACGGGCACGTCAAGTCGTGCAGACAGCATGCCACTAGCTCGTTAACACATCCAGGTCATGTAAACAACTTAATCAAAGTCATTAAGCACATGCAGACGTTCTTAGCTCGTTAGACCATTTTAGGTCATTCTTCTCATATGCTTTTAGGTTGCTGCCAACTCATAAACATATGGACCAAAAGGCTTTCAATGATCCAAGGATTTCTAAATGTCGTTAATTACATGATTCGTGGACGTAAGACCGTGTACAGTGAAGCTCATTTAGCCCGCCAATGCATTTTAAGACCATGGATATATTTTTAGGCCGTTGAACTCAGACCATTAAGTCCATCCAGGCTTTAGGTCGTTGCCGCATGACAACTTGTTTGCTTCATGAAAGAACGAGCTGATACGGTTTTGAATGGCATTTTGTGATACAAAGAGCAATGGCAATTTCATTATTTTTGTTCCCATATTTGACATAGGACAGAGCTATGTATAAAACAATTATGGGGCATGCACGTGACAAAGGGAAAATGACGCTGGGCCATTCTCTAAAGACTGTTAACTAGAGCATCAGAACAGTTGATAGAGGCGCGTGGATCAGCTAACATTCTTTAGGTCGTTCCCATAAAGTTAGACCGTTCGCACCTGCTATTTTAGGTCATTCGTACCCATAGTTGGCACAAGTTGTAAAGTGCAAACGTATGGTTGGCGCCAACCAAGCACCAACTACACCGCACCATATAACTACAACTTCGCCACTCTACACCAACTTTAAATATAAGTACCTCACTCCTACATCATTTGGGGGGGAAGTTCATTTCCACGAAGTGCCACCAAACTCTGAGCTCTCTCCAAGCTCCATTAATGGTCGTCATAGCTCACTTCATCTTCCTCCATCACTAAATGTACCAAGTCTCCTCCTTCCTCCATTAGAGATCAACTCAAGCTCTCTTTATCCTTCTCCACTCAATCGGAGTTCCTTTCATCTCCAAGTCGAGATCTACCATCTCCAAGTCGAGATCCACCATCTCCACATTCTCAAGCTCCATTCAAGTTCTCCCTTACCACCATTAATCCTCCTCCAAGCTTCGATTCACATCGCAACCACCATGGATTCACCAACGATTCTCTAAGTGCTCAAACCGTGGAAAACACACTCCCACGATCATCGCATTCATACGGATCTAACTATTTCCATCACGGATTAGAGAGAATCAAGTCATTAAAGAGAGGATAATCATTGTAAAAGAGAGAATGAGCAAAAATAGATGAAACATGTACTTTGTAATATCTCATATGATAACGGAAATACTTCTCAAAGTGGACATAGGTCTACATTAGACTAAACCACTATAAAAATCCTTGTGTTTTTACTTGCTTTTATTTTCTCGTGGCTCCATATTTCTAATTTTTACATTTTTGAAGTGCTACATAAAACACTCTTGGTATTGTGACCAATTTTGGTTTCAACACCTTTTAAGCATCGCCTATCCTCAGGTTTGAAGCAGATTACCATCAGGTTCTTTGAATTATTTATGGTTGGAGCTTTGCAAACAAGGAAGCTATTTCGTTGAGGGATTCTGATTGGGTTTCCAAGGTTGATCTTCGTCAGTGTATTGAGTTTTATCGACACATTAAGCGTATAAATTTTATAAAAATTTTCAAGTGTCCCATTTTTTGAAGGCAAGGTCATTTTGTCAAGCTTTTCCAAGGCGAGATCTCATGTTTTTTGCACTCCAAGTCGATTATTTCCCAGTGTATTGGCTTCTTTGTTGAGTGCAGGTCGATTTTTACTTATTGCGATGTCGAGATGAGCCTGTGGTATATATGTTTTCTGAACATTGTCCAATCTTAATGTGGTTGTGTCGCCCTCATACCATGGGTCGTCACAAATTGCATAAGGTGAATGTGATAAACTTGCCGAATTTCCTTGATTCAAATTGTCACACTAGAAGCTTCTAATTTGTTGGCAATGTCTTTTTGCTTTTACTGGCTTATTTAGAGCTTCTGAGTTTGCAAATATATTTAGGAAACCCTGCTTTAGTAGCCGATCATCTCTTCTTCTTTAGAGAGGTCTTTTTCTTGATTCAACTCTTGTCTCTTCCGACCTAATAAATCAGACTTTAGAGACACTAGGTTTAATGCCCCAGCATAAGGAGGTATTTGGTTCATTCCAACATTCATCTCATCCAGTCGAGTAGTGGCGTTGGAGACTTGATTGGATGCCTTCGCATAAGGAAGACTTTAGCTTACCCCAATGTTCGTCTCATCTGGTCGGGTAATGGCATTGGAGACTTGACTAGGGGGCTTCACATAAGGAAGTTTCTGACTGGTCTTTACGTAAGAAAGACATTGGGTTCTCCTTCGCATAAGGAAGGTTTTGGTTTGGTCTTCGCACAAGGAAGACTTTTGTTTTGCCTTCGCGTACGGAAGGTCATGGTTTGGTCTTCGCGTAAGGAAGACTCATGGTTTGCCCTAGCATTCATCTCATTTGGCCGAGTAATGGCGTCGGAGAATTAACTGGGCGCCTTCGCGTAACGAAGACGTTTGATTTGTCTTCGAATAAGGAAGACATTGGATTTCCCCAGCGTTCATCTCATCTGGCTGGGTAATGGCATCAGAGATTCAACTGGGCACCTTCGTGTACGAAAGGCTTCTAGTTTCATCTTCGCGTAAGGAATACTTTGGTTTTTCCTTCGCGTAAGTATGGTTTTTGGTCTGGTCTTTGCATAAAGAAGACTCCTGGTTTACTCCAGCATTCATCTCATCTGGCCGAGTAATGGCATCGGAGACTTAATTGGGTGCCTTCACGTAAGGAAGATGTTTGGTTTATCTTTATGTAAGGAAGACATTGGATTTCCCTAGCACTCATCTCATCCAGTTGAGAAATGGCGTCAGAGATTCGACTGGGCGCCTTCACATAAGGAAGGCTTCTGGTTTGGTATTCACATAAGGAAGACTTTGTTTTCGCCTTTGCGTAAGAAAGGTGTTTGGTTTGGTCTTCGCGTAAGGAAGACTTCTGGTTTGCCCCAGTGTAACACCCCGTAATTTTATAATATTAAAATTCACAAATTAAAGAATACTTAATTTTTAGAAGAAGAATTAAGTGAAACGGGTTACACCATTGCGTTCATCTCAAAATTCTGCTTGATATAGAGTCCGAGTTTGCGTAAAACGGATATAGTATGAAGAAGTTATGGAGGTTAGAAGATTTAAGTTTAAACCAGAATTAAATTAATAATTAAAAATCAAGTTCGGAATTCAAAAGCAGAAGGGAGGCTGGGCGGGAAAGTTACCGCCATAGGGTGTCGACCCCTCTTAGGGGAGTCGACATAGGTGTCGACCCCCCGTAGGGGTCGACCCCATCGAGCTAGAATGGGCTGTAACGATTTTATGAGTTTTAGGGCATATGTGGCGATCCCTGATTGGCTGAGTGATGTGTATTATTGGTTTTGATGGCTTAGATGAATCCTAACCAAATTTAAAGGCCCTAATTCACCTAATACACCTATATAAACACACCTAGACCTAACCCTAATTTCGTTAATCAAATTCATGGCGCCTTCATGCTGCCCAATCCTAAACTAAAGTAGCCTCCACCATAACTAATCAAATTCAAGTTGGAAGATAAAGATCAAAACCTACGTCAACGGATTAGCTAATCAACTTTAGAAATCAGAATTCATAATTGTTCTCTATCCTTAATCCTATCTCTGTGAGTCTATGTCATTTTCACAAGATAATTAAATTAAAGTAATTGTGATAAGTTATGAATTGGATCATATGATTATGCCTATAATGAATCTTATCAAGTTTGCAAGTTGTCACCTTTTTGATTCGTAACCTATGCCTTTCTGACCTATTTTATCTGTACATGCCTGTTTATGTTCGTATGTTTATGCCAGTTTTGATACCATGATTCTCTTCCCTCTTCCTGTTACTTTTTCTTTTTATGAGGTTAGGCTAACTTCGAGCCTAACATATTATGTGAAATTTGCGTACGTATAACGCTTGAACGATGGGGAAAAGTTTGGGAAATATTGAATAACATGTAATTTGTAAATGGACATAAATTGATGACGGCTATGGTTTAGGCAAAATTGTATATAATATGCAAAAGTGAAATTTGGCATAAGTGGGTTTGGGTGTAAAATTGGTATAACATGTAAACTTGGGATTATAGGCATAAATTGGATAAGAATTTGTCACATAAATTTGGAATAGGGTAATTGGGAATCACTATAATCCATAATTTGAGATGAACTTAGAATAATGAACGCCTAAGACACGAGGTTAGATAAGTTTGCGATGTAAGCCTGCCCGAAACCGCCCGGTATGTCTAGCAACCGCAAACGGTATCTAATGTGAGAGGTCAAAGGCAGAAATTAGATGCGTAATAAGGCAAAGACACGAGGTTATATGAGTTTGCGGTGTAAGCCTGCCCGGAACCGCCCGGCATGTCCAGCAACCGCAAACGATATCTAATGTGAGAGGTCTTGCAAGATTACGGTTAAAATGAATTAACGAACACTTAACCAAGAAGAGACATGTGGTTTGACATGGGAATAAAGAGGGGTTAAGTGGGAATTCCTAGTGGGGACCAAGCTTAGGAGGGAAGCTAGTGTCAAGTGTGGGGACCCTTTTCAACCAGTAACCCATTTAGTATCTATGTGAGCTCAAATTAGGTCGAGGACGAGACCCGCTTACTGGGGTTGATTGTAAGAGGTCAATAAAGTGATAGTGGTGGCAGTGCAAGTCCAACGGGGTCATGTGCGTGCATGGGTCTGGGCTGGTAGGTAAGACGTTGTTGCATCGTGTAGGTATAAGCCCTGCCTTTTAGTAGTATCGGGTTGCCACTTTAGGGAGTGATACACCCTACTGTGGGACCAGCACGGGTATCTATGAATTAGGGAGCCGATCGAATGGGGCAGGGTTGTGGGTACATCTAGTAGAGATAGGAGCAGACGACACCTATGACAACAGCTAGGGGTAAACGAGACTACCATTATTATTATTACCATCTTTATGGTTGTTTAAGAGGGATCATCTTTTAGTATGTTAGTGCGGTGCATAGCATATCGTATAGTAGTTAGGAGCGCAGCCGTTGTTCTATCTTACTTACCTTATTTACCTTGTCACCTCTGTTATGTTACAATCATTCCTTATATCCAGTTTATTCCTTATCCTGTTACTTTACTTGTTATATTGTTAAAGTTACTGGACTCGCCAAACTTCATGTCTGACCTTGTTTGTTTTCGCCTCTTTTCTTTCCTCCCCCCCCCCCCCCCGGGTCTTCAGGGTGGGAATTAGTGGATCTTTGCTTGGATTTCTTTCTTCTTGAAGTGCTTAGAGTGCTGAGAGTAATGCTCAGCTCTTTTCTTTATGGCTAATTGTAGTAGAGGGATTATGCTTTTGTTTTATGTACTCTGATAATAGTCAAGATGGATATTTATGTACTTGACTTTAGCATGGTTTTGATGTTGTAATCAAACATGTTTTGTTTTCCGCTGCAATGAGTGAAGTTTTTAATTTTTAAGTACTACTTTATATATCTATCTTGTTATGTTCTGTTCTATATACACTTATAATGCTCCATGGAAGTTAATGCATTCCCTCAGTGAGTGACATTAATGGACGTGGGGTGTTACACGTGGTATCAGAGCCGAAGGTTACCAAAACAGATAAAAGAATTTGAAAACCGTTTTCAAAAGCATTTTTGGAAAGAAGTATTTTCAAAAACATGTCTTAAAGAGAGTATTTTTACAGAAAATGTTTTTTATGAAAAACATAATCCCCAAGAGCCATATATCTATCTTTCGATTCTCCGTTTTGAATCTTTCCCTTTTTCCTTTCAGCATGTCTGATCAACCCGAAATACCCGAGGGCGTACAGATACCAGGCTGGTTCAGAAGGTATCTGGAGGCAAGGGCTAATGCCGCAGGCCCAGCAGACGCTCCTCCTCCCCCTCCTCCTCCTCCTCCTCCACCTCCTCGTGTATACACTTTTTCGAAGATACTCAAAGACTTCCGTGCGATCGGCGGAAAACCATTTAATGGAACTGAGACATTTGTTGAGGCTCGGAATTGGCTCAAGGAAGTAGAGGATTTATTTGGTATCTTTGAGATAGATGATGGGAGGAAAGTTCAGCTTGTTGCTTGGTTGATGAAGGATGAAGCTTCTTTTTGTTGGGAAGTAACTAATGGGGGGGTGTGTAGTGGAAACATGGGTGGATTTTAAGCAGAGGTTCGAGTTGAAATTTCTTTCCCAAGCAGAGGAGAGTTTATACATGGAGAGGTTCTTGGCTTTGAAACAAGGGAGTTTGTCTGTGAAGGAGTATGTTAACAAGTTTAACCAGTTAGCAAGGTTTGGGATGGAATTAGTTAATACACCACATTAGAAGGCCTTGAGATTTTCCAAGGGTCTGAGTGAACAACTACACGGGTTGACTATGTCCCACATTCCTATGGGGGCTACTTTTAAGAATCTGGTTGATATGGCGCTGATTCATGAAGAGGAGAAAGGTGCTAATGCTAATAAGGAACAGGATAAGAAAGGGATCCAAAGAAAGCACAACAACAACAAAAGAAATGTGGTAAGGATAACAAAGGCCAAGGGAAGAAAAGGTGCTTTAAATGTGGAACACCGGGCCATTTAAGCAAGGACTGTAGGAAGAAGAAGAAGACGGGTTGTTTCCAGTGTGATGAGGAAGGACATATGATTAAAGACTGTCCAAGGAGACAAGGGAAAGGGCAGAGGACAGGACATACTTCTGGAGGGTAGGTTCATGCTCTCATGGCACCTCCGCAAGAGAGAGGTAGAACCATTTATGTTGAAAGTTTAATTTTCCTTTATGATCATCCTGCTCGTACTTTGTTTGATTCTGGCGCTTCACACTCGTTCATATTTTCTTCTATTGTTGAGTCTCTGCACCTAGATACTAGTATAGTAGTGGATCCCGTTAGTGTCTCAAATCTTATTGGGGGTATGGCTCATCTTTCTATGTTGTGTCGGGGTTTGAGAATTTTTGTGTTTGGCGTTGAGTTCACATGCAAAGTTTATGTGCTTGGTTTCACGGGCTATGCGTTGATTCTAGGAATGGATTGACTAGCAAAATATGGTGCCATTCTTGACTGTGAAAGGAGGGTAGTTAGATTGCTGACTAGTTTGGGTAATACTCTTGATATCTCATGCGATCCTAAGGGTTCGGTGATGCTTAGCTACCTATAATCTCTTGACACTTCCATCGATGATTTGCAATCTGTTCGAGTAGTCCGTGAGTATGCAGATGTCTTTGAGAAGGTTAGGGGCTTACCTCCAAAACGCGAAATAGATTTCCGCATATACTTGGTGGACAATGCAAAGCCAGTTGCATTGCCTGTGCGCCACATGGCTCCTAGAGAAAGGAGGGAGCTTAGTAAACAAGTGAAAGAGTTGCTTGAGAAAGGGTTCATAAGAAGAAGTATCTCGGAGTGGGGTGATCCAGTTGTTTTTGCTACAAAGGATGATGGTTCACTTAGATTGTGTGTGGACTATAGGGAGCTAAATAAACTCACGAAGAAGAATAGACACCCAATGCCGATGATAGATGATTTATTCGATCAGTTGGTTGGTGCTTCGATTTTCCCACAGTTGGACTTAGCTACTGGATTTCATCAGTTGAAGGTAGCTGAGGATAGTATAGATAAGACTACATTTAGAACTCCCGACGGCTTCTTTGAATGGCTAGTCATGCCTTCTAGTTTGACAAATGCACCCGTGTATTTCGTACACTCGATGAGTAGGGTGTTTAGGGAGTTTCTAAACAGGTTCATGGTGGTCTTTGTGGATGATATTTTTATATTCTCTAGAAGCGACGAAGAGCATGCCCTACATCTTAGGGAAGTATTAGAGACCCTTTGAGCACATCAACTCAAAGCTAAATTCTCCAAATGTCACTTTTGGAGGAAGGAAGTAAGATTCTTAGGGCACGTGGTCTCTAAGGAAGGGATAGCTGTGGATCCCGCGAAGGTAGTGGCAATCCAAGATTGAAAGATTCCTTAGAATGCAACAGAAGTAAGAAGTTTCCTTGGTTTGGAGGGCTATTATAGAAAGTTCATCAAGGACTTTGCTAAGATATCAGCCCCACTTTAATGGTTGACGAAAAAGAATTTGGCCTTTTCTTGGGATGTTGACTGTGACGACGCTTTCCAACATTTGAAGAGGGCTTTGACGACAGCTCCAGTTTTAGTTTTGCCGGATGGGAGTAAGCCATTCACAGTGTATACCGATGCTTGCGGGACAGGGCTTGGCGCAGTTTTGATGCAAGAGGGAAGGGTAATATGCTATGGTGGAAGACAGTTGAAGGTCCACGAGAAGAATTACCCTACCCACTACTTGGAGTTAGCTGCCATAGTATTTGCGCTTAAGTCTTGGCGTCACTATTTACTTGGAGAGAGGTTTGAGTTGTATACAGACCATAATTCACTTAAATACTTGTTCTCTCATAAAGATTTAAACTTAAGGCAACATAGGTGGATGGAGTTCTTGGCATCTTACGATTTTGAGATTGCATATAGCCCTGGCAAGGGTAACGTTGGGGCAGACGCCTTGAGTAGAAAGAAGTTGACTTTTAGTCCTTTGTTTGTTGAGCGGTAGAGTTTAGAGTATATCTCTACCTTTGACTTTAGACCCTCTATTGATTATGTATCCAGTTTGTTGGCATCGTTAGAAGTGCGACCTACGCTTTTGGGACAGGTAGGGGCGGCACACCGAGATGACCCACAGTTGATAGAGATAGTGGACAAGCGCATAAGGGGGGAATCTTCGAGCCATATTAGTAGGTATACTATAGATGAGAGAGGTTGGTTGCGTAAGGATGGAAGACTTTGCGTATCATGAGACGAGAGTTTGAGAAGGGCAATTCTTGAAGAGGCACATCATTCTAAGATGACCATACATCCCGGTGGTGACAAGATGTATGGGGACATAAAGCGAGTTTTCTTTTGGGCCAGAATGAAGAAGGATGTGGCTGAGTTCATTTCTAAATGCTTAGTGTGCCAGCAGGTTAAGGTTGAGCAAAAGAAGCCTGGCGGGTTGCTTCACCCTATAGAGGTTCCACAGTGGAAATGGGAAAGTGTTCCATGGATTTCATTGACGGGTTGCCAAGGTCAAGGAAGGGTAATACGGGGATTTGGGTAGTAGTAGATAGACTTACCAAGAGCGCCCATTTCAGTCCCGTAAAGTGTAAGAGGACAGCGACATGGTTAGCATCTGTTTATCTCCGAGAGACAGTTCGTCTACATGGCATACCTTCTAGTATTGTGAGTGATCGAGATCCCATTTTCACTAGCGAGTTTTGGAAGAGATTGCAAGAGGCGATAGGAACGCAATTGTGTTTGAGCGCTGCTTATCACCCTCAGACGGATGGCCAAACCGAGAGAGTGAATCGAATCCTAGAAGATCTTTTGAGGTTATGTATCTTGGACTATGGAGGGACATGGGAAGAACACCTTCCATTAGTAGAGTTCACCTACAACAACAGCTATCAGACTAGTATCGGCATGGCTCCTTTTGAGGCTTTATATGGACAACCTTGTCGATCACCGACTTGTTGGTGGGAATCTACGGATAAGATTCTGCTTGGTCCCGATATGGTTAGGGAAACTTCGGAGAAGATAGACTTGATTCGAAGACACATGAAGACGGCACAGGACAGGCAAAAGACGTATGCTGATAAGAGAAGGACCGATCTTGAGTTCGATGTTGGAGACATGGTCTTTATTAAAGTATCACGGTTGAGGAACGTAGTTCGCTTTGGAGCTGTAGGGAAATTGGCACCAAGGCTCGTAGCGCCATTCCCCATTACAGAGCGAACTGGACAGATGGCCTACAGAGTAGAGTTTCCTGAGAAGCTGTTTCACGTGTCACATTTGAGGAAGTGTTTACATGATACAGCGGGAGTAGTAGAGCCGAGCATGCTTAGAGAAGTGGAAGTGGAGCGAGATGCCATGATTAGACGAGCTCCTACATGCATCCTTGGATCGGAGGTCAAGAAGTTACGTAGTCGAGAGATCAAGTTGGTTAAAGTCCAATGAGGAGATGATCAAGGAGACACGACTTGGGAGACGGAAGACAAGATACGTGCGTTGTACCCTTTTCTTTTTGAGGGTATGTCCTTAACTTCTCCTTTAGCTAACTCTTTGTTTGTACTTGTTCTATCGTTTAGTGTATCCTCTCGAGTATATCTTCGGTCTTTAGGTAGAAACCTTATGGTTGTAAACATGTGTTTGAGACATGTTATGTTTTGTGGATGCAAGTGGTTGCTAGTGGTTTCTCGTGGATGCATTTACACAATCTTTAGGCACTAAGATCGGCTCAGTCACTTTCATATTGCATATATTTGTTTACTGATTGAAATTTTATGTGTTATCATGTGGATGTTGCATTTGAGTGAATGATTATGCACTCATATAGAAGTTACAAAGTGCATTAGGAATAATTGCATACAAATTGGACTCATGGCACTGACATAATTCACATTAAGGAGGTCAACTGAATCAGTAGACCGCCTGATCTTTGCATTAGATAAGGAACATATACACGCACTTTTGCATATGTTCATATAGAATTAGAAATCTTTTAAGGACAATGGATGCTTGTGGATTATGGTTGAGTAGATGGATGATTGGATGGTACGATACATTCTTCTTAACTTGGAGATTTTGGGGACGAAATCCTTTAAGGAGGGGAGAATGTAACACCTCGTAATTTTATAATATTAAAATTCACAAATTAAAGAATACTTAATTTTTATAAGAAGAATTAAGTAAAACGGGTTATGCCATTGCGTTCGTCTCGGAATTCTGCTTGGGATAGAGTCCGAGTTTGCGTAAAACGGATACAGAATGAAGAAGTTATGGAGGTTAGAAGATTTAAGTTTAAACCAGAATTAAATTAATAATTAAAAATCAAGTTCGAAATTCAAAAGAAGAAGGGAGGCTGGCAGGAAAGTTCCCTCCATAGGGTGTCGACCCCCCATAGGGGTGTCGACCCCCTATAGGGGTGTCGACATAGGTGTCGACCCCCCTATAGGGGTCAACCCGATCGAGCCAGAATGGGCTGTGACAATTTTCTGAGTTTTAGGGCATATGTGGCGATCCCTGATTGGCTGAGTGATGTGTATTATTGGTTTGGATGGCTTAGATGAATCCTAACCTAATCTAAAGGCCCTAATTCACCTAATACACCTATATATAAACACACCTAGACCTAACCCTAATTTCATTAATCAAATTCATGGCCCCTCCATGTTGCCCAATCCTAAATTAAACTAGCCTCCACCATAACTAATCAAATTCAAGTTGGAAGATAAAGATCAAAGCCTCCATCAATGGATTAGCTAATCAACTTCAGAAATCATATTTCAGAATTGTTCTCTATCCTTAATCCTATCTCGGTGAGTCTACGTCATTTTCACAAGATAATTAAATTAAAGTAATTGTGATAAGTTATGAATTGGATCATATTATTATGTCTGTAATGAATCTTATCAAGTTTGCAAGTTGTCACCTTTTTGATTCGTAACCTATGCCTTTCTGATCTATTTTATCAGTACATGCCTGTTTATGTTCGTATGTTTATGCCAGTTTTGATACCATGATTCTCTTCCCTCTTCCTTTTCCTTTTTCTTTTTATGAGGTTAGGCTAACTTCGAGCCTAACATATTATGTGAAATTTGCGTATGTATAACGCTTGAACGATGGGGAAAAGTTTGGGAAATATTGAATAACATGTAATTTGTAAATGGACATAAATTGATGATGGCTATGGTTTGGGCAAAATTGTATATAACATGAAAAAGTGAAATTTGGCATAAGTGGGTTTGGGTGTAAAATTGGTATAACCTGTAAACTTGGGATTATGGGCATAAATTGGATAAGAATTTGTCACATAAATTTGGAATGGGGTAATTGGGAATCACTATAATCCATAATTTGAGATGAACTTAGAATAATGAACGCCTAAGACACGAGGTTAGATAAGTTTGCAGTGTAAGCCTGCCCAGAACCACCCGGCATGTCCAGCAACCGCAAACGGTATCTAATGTGAGAGGTCAAAGGTAGAAATTAGATGCGTAATAAGGCAAAGACACGAGGTTAGATGGGTTTGCGGTGTAAGCCTGTCCGGAACTGCCCGACATGTCCAGCGACTGCAAACGATATCTAATGTGAGAGGTCTTGCAAGATTACGGTTAAAATGAATTAACGAACACTTAACCAAGAGGAGACATGTGGTTTGACATGGGAATAAAGAGGGGTTAAGTGGGAATTCCTAGTAGGGACCAAGCTTAGAAGGGAAGCTTGTGTCAAGTGTGGGGACCCTTTTCAACCAGTAACCCATTTAGTATCTATGTGAGCTCGAACTAGGTCGAGGATAGGACCCGCTTACTGGGGTTGATTGTAAGAGGTCAATAAAGAGATAGCGGTGGCAGTGCAAGTCCAACGGGGTCATGTGCGTGGGTCCGGGCTGGTAGGTAAGACGTTGTTGCATCGTGTAGGTATAAGCCCTGCCTTTTAGTAGTATCGGGTTACCACTTTAGGGAGTGATACACCCTACTGTGGGACCAGCACGAGTATCTACGAGTTAGGGAGCCGATCGAATGAGGCAGGGTAGTGGGTACATCTAGTGGAGATAGGAGCAGGCGGCACCTATGACAACAGCTAGGGGTATATGAGACTACCATTATTATTATTACCATCTTTATGGTTGTTTAAGAGGGATCATCTTTTAGTATGTTAGTGCGGTGCAGAGCATATCTTATAGTAGTTAGGAGCGCAGCCGTTGTTCTACCTTACTTACCTTATTTACCTTGTCACCTCTATTATGTTACAGTCATTCCTTATATCCAGTTTATTCCTTATCCTGTTACTTTACTTATTATATTGTTAAAGTTACTGGACTCGCCAGACTTTATGTCTGACCTCGTTTGTTTTCGCCTCTTTTCTTACCTTCCCCCCTCCCCCCCCCCCCAAGGTCCTCAGGGTGGGAATTAGTGGAGCTTTGCTTGGATTTCTTTCTTCTTGGAGTGCTGAGAGTAATGCTCAGCTTTATCTCTTTTCTGTATGGCTATTTGTTGTAGAGGGATTATGCTTTTGTTTTATGTACTCTGATAATAATTTTGTCAAGATGGATATTTATGTACTTGACTTTAGTATGGTTTTGATGTTGTAATCAAACATGTTTTGTTTTCCGCTGCAATGAATGAAGTTTTAAATTTTTAAGTACTACTTTATATATCTATCTTGTTATGTTCTGTTCTATATACACTTATAATGCTCCATGGAAGTTAATGCATTCCCTTAGTGAGTGACATTAATGGACGTGGGGTGTTACACCCAGCATTCATCTCATCCAGCCGAGTAATGGCGTCGGTGACTTAACTGGGCGCTTTCGCGTAAGGAAGACGTTTGGTTTCACTTAACGTTTTTCGCAACAGGCCGAGTCAATCTGGCTTTGGCGATCTTGTTGAGTGCTTTGCTTGCTCCTTTCCTTGCTACTTGACTTTACGTGACTCCCCCTTTCGATCTACAAGGATGTACCATACATCTTCGCTTATGTGCGGAAAGATGCTTGTAGCACTCGACATTTGAGCTGTCATCATCGGGATGTGTTGTAAGGATCACCGGTCTTGTCGAACAATGAGGAAGAAAGTGCCTCTTGGATAGCCTATAATATTAAATCAATTTTGAAACCATGCAATTCTAAGCCAGCAATAGAATTTTGCAAGGAATCGTAAAAGTTGATTAAGTGCAAGCTTTATTAATAATGGAAATAGTAAATGTTTGGATATAATGCCCCCAGTCATGGTGGGTTTATACTTGTAAGAAGAAATTATAACAACTTTCAAAAGAAATGAACAATGTTTTTAGCAAAGAGTTGACATGAAGGGTCATTATTCTAGGCTTTGAGTATTTGGACTCTATCAACCGTCGTTAGCTTGAACTCGTCACTGAGCGGTTGAAGAGGTGTTAGTTGCCGGTGGCCTTTTTCACATACTATTGCAGCTTATTTCAGCCCTTTCCACATACTTTTATCGATCGTGGAGTTAGATAATATCCAGCATCTCTAGTAGGAAAGAAGATGTTTTCTAGGGTATCATTTAGAGGATTTAACTCTTCAGATTTGATAAAGTGGAATCTTTTATTATCATTTCCCCCTTTTCCGTTGTCCTCATTTTTCCTTTTCAGACCTCCGACATCCTTCTTGTCATCTTGAGTGTCATTGCTTTTCTTATCTTCCATGGTACTGCTTTCAGCAACATCTATAGCAAGAGAAGGTTCATCCTCCACATTGATGAACACTTATGCTTTTGTATGGAACAGCTCCAGGGTATTTGGCTTCTTCATCTTTATCCACCATCCAAATTTTTACTTTTTATCTATAGCCCAGTTCAATGCCATCAAGACTAACCGAGGGTCTGGGTTCCCCACCTCTGCGGCAGCAACATTAAATCGAGTAAGAATGGCTTTGATCGATTCTCTTGGTTTTTGCTCCAACTCATTAACGTCATTACATCTTTGACTTTTGTGGTCTGCAGCCTGAATTGCTATCTGAACTTCTTTGCCAAGACAGAAAAATTGTCCATAGAATTTGGTGGTAGCTTGGTGAACCAGAGTGATGTCACTCTTTCCAAATAGATATGGAAGTATAAGCATTTAATCTCATCTGTGGCTCGTGCGCCAATCATGTGCTGATCGTATTTGTATAAGAACAAGTTAGGATCGCCAGTCCCACCATAAGCTGAAATCATTGGTGGAGTAAACTTTTTTGGGAACTTAGCCTTACGAATTCTTTCAGTGAGTGGAGTCTTACTAGGATCAAAGTCCTACTCTTTCTCATCATCATTATTTTCCATGTTTTCCTTCATAGTCTACCAAATCATTTCTGAAATACATTCTTCCTCGCTGTGTCGATTCATGGAGAAGACGCCGTCTCCTTTGTCGGATGTTTGCCTGAACAAAAAATCGTTGTTAGGGATCCGGGTCGCTGTGCCTCCCTCGTGGGAAGGTGCCCCTTCGATGTAACTAATCATTTTTCGAGAAGGACCTCTTTCAGAATGATTCTTAGCAGGATGTTTGGATTCTTCAACATCAGCATTATCGGAGTCATCGATCTCTTAAAGAGAGAGATCATGATTAGGATTTGAGGAAGAGGATTTTGCATTCTCTTCAAGATTAACATTGGTATTTTCCTTTGCCGCATTGATCTGAGCAGCAAAGAGTGCTTCTGTTCTATCCATCGTAGCTTTGTTTGAGATCTCCATCTACTGAGTCAAACTGGCAACGACTTCATTAACGGCTTCATTCAACTCATTCCTGGTCACACCAACTCCTACTCCTAAGGATTTCCAACTTCATGAACATTAGTTTGCGTAGTTATATGATTATCCGCGACATTCCCCGAGTTTGAAGCTCTTATGGACTTACTAACCATTTTCTTGTGTGGAGCCATTATCGCAGACAAGCTTTTAAACTTTGAAGAAAATATCTCGACTAGCTTGGATTTTAGATTTTGAGAATCTATCATAGAAAATAAGCCTTAAACTTCGACGTCCCCCACAAAGCTCTTGACCTTTGAATGTGGATGTGGCCCACGGTGGGCGCCAAAATGTTAATGTTAAAAGTTGATCACTAACACCTATGAAAGTGAGAGCACACTTTCAATATATTTAGATCTAGAATAGTGGTAACCACAAACACTAAAGCAGTAAAAAGAGACAGATTTATAGTGGTTTGGCCTAGATCTGACCTAAGTCCACTTTGAAGAGGGATTTTATTATGATCATCGACATTACAACGTACATGTTTTCTATGACTTTGCTCATTTTTCCTCTTTACAACGATTCTCTCTATTTCTTCCCTTTAATATCTTTATTCTCTCGAATTCTCCACGGAAATGATTAGATCTCTTTGATTACGATGATTATTGGAGTAGATCTTCAACAATTAAGCACTTAGACGATCTTTGACAATTTCTTGATGATTGAGATGTTGAACAGGAGCTTCGAAGAGCCTTAATGGAGGTTGAGATGACTTGGAGTTGTTGAGAAATGAATTGGGAAGCACTTCGTAGTCGAAGAAATCGGTCCCTTTTCATGGTGGAAAAGGTGGGGTATTTATAAGTGTGATTTGGAGTGGAGTGGCGAAGTTGTAATTTGGTGTATGCAGGCCCTTGGGTCGATGGACCACCCGACTTAAATATGCACGACCCATGATGCCAAAAGAACGACTTGATTAAATGGTAACGATCTGACTTTCATATTTCACGACTTGACTCTTATGAGTGAAACCGCCCCATATAAAACACAGGAACGTTTAAGAAATGCGCAATTGGCTACAGCAGGCTTCACATGCCATTGCTTTATACCTCATCTGCCACGTGTCTTTCATATTTGGACAAAAACAACCCTTGCATAATATAGAACGACCCATGTTTGTAATGCAGCCATACGTGCACTTCATATTTTTCATATGGTCCATTCATATATTACCGTGTACAGCTGATTTGAAACTGTCCTATCTTTAAATGAAGCATAGTCACACACATGACATGACTCAACTTGCTCCTGGGCGACCTAAGAATTGACCGACCTAAGCCATGCATTAACATTGCGACCTGGTCTTTTAATGACCTACTTGTTTGTTAAATTATGAACGACCCGCTACTTGTAGCTGTGTAACCTACCTAACAATTATTCCCCTTTGGCCTACGTGATTCTGTATGTTTATATACATATACTACTACCCGATATTGAAATATGAAAGCCACAAATTGATGTTGATGTCGCCTTACAGGTTCGTACAACCCTTATGCAATAAAGTTTGCATTTCATATATACTTCATATGTATAGATAATGTGTCACCAATTCATTGACACACGTAATCTGCAGCATTGTATATGAAGCTGGAGGTCCCCTGACTATACTTGCCACTTGTACTCAATACTTTGTGTAACGACCTGGTTTTTAGCGACTTTGGTTATCGACATAAACTCAATGACGACTAACCAAACATCGAAAAATACCGGTAGTTAATGAAAGAAATTAGAGGGTGAAAATAGATAAGATAGAAACTTAGAATAGAAGAAGAAGAAGAACATACAGCATCAGAGTAACACGAATCTCACAGCGGAACGAACAATATATAATAGATAACATATCCTTGAAATAAAATTAGTATATGTTTACAGTAGCATTATCAGGGTATAACACTTACAACACAGCAGAAATAACTATAGCTATATAATCTTGAAGCCTCCTGCTCCAAGCTCTCCAAGTATATCTGTAAAATCCTGACTACCTGACTGCCCGTATAAAATTGGGCACCCAAGAGTTTAGGGAAAACAAATCAAAATAAACTCCGGGTCAGTCATGGGACTGGTATGAGTAAAACAGTTTAAACAGTTTGAGCCATTAAACGATATCTCATAAGACCACGCCGTATAACGGAACAGGTTTTTCCCTTATGAGAATCCAAAATATCTTTATATCAAAAACCTTTTGATATTATAATAATGTCTATCAACCACAATATAATAATCATCTAGCAGAAACGCTTTCATCTCACATTCTACATATATGGTATACAATTAAAACCGCAAGCACGTATTGGGTAATGGATTTCCAACTATGACAAGGTATGGAACCACCTTTCGCTAGTGTACCTCTAGAGAGGAATACACTGGGTTCAACAAGAACATCTTGCAACCCGGCCACACATGACCGACCACTCATTTCGCTTGAGTGTATCGAATGTATATCACCAACAGTTGGGATCAACAACCGTTTCCCGAATGGGACAACATCGACAATAGATTTTTAGAAGTAAATGAAACTCTAGATCAGGTGATTATACACCCTAATAGGTGCGACCTACATAGCCATGCTGCCTGCCCGACTTTTGTCATTTCCCGGTTGTGAGGCTAGAGGCCACGTTTATCTCTGACAGATCACACGTTTATTCACTTTGAATGTCACATCGTCATACCCGCCAAATCACAAATTGGTTTCCCCAAAAATACCACGGGTATACAGCTAAGAGAAATGAATTCCTCCGCCACCAAATGTAAATACGTTTGAAGAGATCAACTTACGCGATCTATTAAATATACTCTGTCAAGCATTCTTCCATATAGGTCGTCCTGGGACTGGACAAACCGAAGGCACTATTCAGTACAACCATCTTAGGCAATTGTTATCTAAGATTTATACAATAGCCCTTGCACTTTACTCCGTCTTCAAATTTCTTTGGCATATATGATTCGCAACGCTTATGCCAATACAGAGTGGTTCTTTGGATAATAATCCAACCGGTCTCTCCATATTAACAACGTTAAAATGGTCAAAACTTTGATAGTCTGTGATTTAACTATCAAAGAAAAACACGTGTGCAAACAACGATATTATTTCCAGATGGACATTATATCGATCAATCATCATTTAACATATATATATATATTCACATTTCCTTATTTTCTATGTTTAGAAAATATATGTTATTAACACTGGAAAACATTTCCATTGTTTATTTACATATCACTATCATTCCAAAACTATCAGTCCCTGACTGTAAACTAGTGTGAGAACAATTCCCTAAGTATTAATCCCGAAGGCCGAAACCAACATCAGATAGACACTTAGAAAACCATTCAATTTACTAATCTCTAGTCAGTTCCTACTTTTGCTTAACTCTATTTGATTTACTCTATTTCGAATACTAATATTCGATTAACTATATTTGATATTTATTTTCCACATATCCCCTTTTATTCTTCTGTTAAATCCTGAAATATTTATTTCCGAAATATTCCTTTTTAAGTACTTCTATTTAATTTCTAAATAAATATCCCTTTCCTAATTCTATCTATTTCTCAAATAAATACTCCTTTATATTCCTATTTATTTCTAAATAAATATGCCTTTATTTTTCTATTTATTTCTGACAAATATTCCTATGAATAAATATCTCTATTTAATCTAATTGTAAATGTTTTACAAATATTTTCCTCTTTAAATTCTATTTGTAAATGTTTTTCAAATATTTCTCTTTCGATTTCATTTTCACAAATATGTCCTTGTATATTTGTTTTCACAAATATATCCTTGTATACCTTTATTTATTTTCTGAATAAATAACTTGTTTAATATCTCCTATTTATTTAACAAATAAATAACTCCTTTATAAAACCTTATGATTTTATAAATATTTCCTTTTATAAATATTTCATTTATAAAGATTTCCCTTTATTTATAATTCCATTTATAAATATTCTCTTTTATAAAATCTTATGATTTTATAAATAATTTATTTTCAATATTCACTTTGAAAATTCCCTTTTCAATATTCTGGTATGTTAGGGTATTTAACATATCAAATCATGCTGACCAATATCGTCCAAACACACATAATCGACAATGGACTATATATCACATCGTATATTTCAATATATGAAATAAAACAATATTTTAAATATTGAGGAATCCAGTCGGATCCCTCCAACCTGTTTCCTGCATCACAGATGTTAAACAATATAATTAACATCGATTTCATTTCAATATGAAATATTCGACTAAACAGAATCAACATTTGATTAACGATTTATATATATATCGTTATCTATAATTTCAACCAATACACCAGCAATTCAACCAAATAGTTAACACACAGCAATCAACAGATAATTATCAGTTCTAAGAATATGTTATAAAACATAACTGTTCAGAGTTGGTGAGTTTTACTCACATTGGACGATCATCGTTAATAATGATAACCATTGCTTGATTCAGACAGACAATTTATTTTGCGATAAATTGTAACGAGCTCTGATGGACTTCCAGTCAGTTCCATGGTGTAGTGTCCGTCCATACGATCCCAACGGATCTTGTTTCGTGAAATTCTGATAATGTATGCTCAAGTTATATAATTTACAAGTTATTACTTATTTAATTAAACTAAATTCAAACATATATTATTGGGCCTTTACCATTATTCTTTATCCACGTCGGCCCACTTCCATTTGCTCAAAACCCAAACCCGCTCTAAAAGCCTTCTTCCCCAACCACCGTATTTTCCTGAATTCCTGATACTTGCGATAGCTATAGACCAACACCCACGTCCCTTTTGACCGATCGTCAGCGACTTCCAGAGACTGCCGACCCTCGCCCAACAACGTCCAGTTCATCCCCTATCCTTCCTCCACCGATTTATGGGTTTCCTACTTCCAGAAACTGTTGCTACTCCAATTGTCTTCGACCACCGGATCCTATCTCCTCCGATCACCGGAGTTGATTGCACCTGCGCCGCTGAGTGCGTCTCCGCCTCCACTACCCTTTGCCTTTACACCTCTTCTTCCTCGACGCTTGTCTTACTGGCAAACGCAAACCCTAGATCGCGGTCCAGAAATCCAATACCCTAGATGTCGATCGCAACCCAAATTTGATAACCCAAAACGAAGCTCCTTCCCAAACAAGCACAACGATGTTGGCATTACGATTTAAGAATTTTCATATGATTTTATTTGTCTATTCTTTTGATTTGGCCATTTAAAAACTTTGCAAAAATGGGTTCGTGAAATCCGAAAAGTAAACAAAGCAGGCTGTATATAAAGGATTTCGAATCTTCATGGTGGAGTAATAGGGTCCGCTAGATGTACATAAGAGTGGTAGACTGCCACGACATTCCCTTTTCAAAGTTCGGTTTGTACGTGGTAAGTAGAGGAGACAAGTCACGAGATAGGCTTGTTGTAGCTTATAACACCGCATGTTTTTGCGTTACACTGTTTTCATAGTGTACTACTTGTTTTTATATATATATTTGGTTTCGTTCACAAATCTTTGCTGGAGAAAATGTAAGATAGTAACGATATAAGTAGAAGTGGTATGTCACTTTCCATTTAGTACGTCGTCACCTTACTTCATTCGTGTACAAGACGCCACAGATAGAAATATAAATAAAATCATGACAACCGATGCGTCGTGATACCAAAAATATAAAAATATCGGTAGGTAAATTCATATTGTGAAACCTAAAAATATCGATATAGGGTGCAAAATACTCCAAATAAAAAGTTGCGTATTTAATTAATTAAAAATTATAGTAAAATTCTAAAAATTAAATTATCACTACGTCTCAAAAGAACCTTGTCCCAATTCGAATCCGATATTTAAATATATTTAAATCACGGTTATGGCCATAAAGGAATATACCGCTGTTTTTCTGAATATTTAATTTGGACATAACTTGCAATATATAATCTGAAATCTCAATTCTTCAATTTCATTAGAAAAATATACTTCACTAGCTCCTAACGTTTCTTGTTTCACAGAAATCCGACTTAAAACGGATTCTGTATATTCAATTGAAGTTCGAATCGCCAAATAACGAACTACGGCGCCATTTCGAGCTCGATTATAATTATAATATAATTAATACGTTCAACTGTCGTTTATATAATATATTCGTTAATATAATTCAACTCTAAACTGAATTATATATATTTTAAATTCCCCAATTCACACCATATCGCCATTTCAGCCAATTCTGATTATTTCAGAATTAAATATATTATTATATATTAATTAAGTATTCAATATAATTTAATTAAATGACCATTTGAATTCTAAATCACTGTTTATATAATTAAATAAGTTAATCATATATCGCAAAAAATACGGGTCGTTACATTTTGTTACGTGAGCTTCATGAAGTGGGAAGTTTATTCCCGTATACGTAAATGACCCATCTATTTTAACGACCTGCCAAGCATAAGCATGGCAACCAGCCAAGCATGACGACCCAAGGGTAAATGAACGACTTGAGTCATTCTCACGTTAACAACCCATGTCATATTGTATAAAATATGTTGTTGATCCATGTTAAGCCATGTGTTCAGTTGGCACAGTGGTTTCACAATATACAAATGATTAATATATTCATTCGTGTAATGTTGCATGGTTTAATACGTTCCCTTGTTTGTTGGAGCCTTTACATTTCCATCATGCATGCTGAGTTGTATTTAACATGTCCGATCTATATGCCATAACATGAAATAACGACCCATCATGTTGTAGAATAGCCGATCTATGAGAACCGCCCGATTCGCTTCCTAGAACTGTCTGATCCATCGCTGAAATATGCTCGATCCACGTTATTAAAGCTTGTCGATTCACTAACAAAAAGATGTCCAATCCATGATTTTATAAATAGCCGATCCATCAAATTAACATATGACCAAACAATTATGTATACGTTATTTTTGGTGTATTAACACATTCGATCTATTTTTCTTTCATGAAGGATTCGGGGCCTTATTACACTTTAACAAGTGACTCCAAGAAATAACAAGTCTGGGTTGATTTTTGTTTTTTCCAGTAAAGACGCTTGTATTTTCTCGTACAAGAATATTTTCAAGCATATATCAAATTAAAAATTTAGCAATCAAGGTACGGAAATTGTAATTAAATAGGATAGACAATACACAGGTGTTAGTCACTTGAAATATGTAAATCATTCAGTAAATTCTTGAAAAAGTCATGCTTTACAATCCACTGCACCAATGAAGGTAGAGTCCATGCAAAAAAAAGGAGTGTTCGACAATGTTAAGCATACTACCATCAGTTCCCTCCCTCCGTGACAGCTTTCACTTCAAGAGACTCTATGTGAAACCTTTCTATGAAATCTACGAGCAACTCCTTGGGCTTTTCTTGATGTTTGACAATTCATAGGACTCTATGGTTAGATATTTATATATGTGGAATTATGCAGAGAATTTATAGGAAAACTGATTCCAAGTGCAAATGGTTTGTTCACAGTAATGCCTATACCATGTGGTGGTCATACAATAGAGAATAGTTTGGAGAAACTTACATCGGACAACCCCAATCACGTTGTATAAATTCATGTGACTTTCAAAGGCTAAAAGTTGAGTGTTTGTATTGGTAGTACATCATACTCAAGTGAGGGTCATTAATGTCATATGGAAGTTAACAGCTAATATTTTTTGGAAAGGGAGTTCCTTGCAATATAGTTCCTTTGTACATGTTGGAAATAAATTTTCACCTAAAAATAGGAATGCTTTCTATCAATTGATTGGAGAAGCTTCCCACTTGGCTTTTAATTAGCCTAGATATGCTAAGGTCTTTGTGCTTTCCTTAGAAGGTTTCACAGTCTCCTTTATGTCTATAAGCTCTGCTACTTCATAAGTTCCTCGGGCTAATGCCTTTTTAAAAAGTCCCCTCATAATCCTACGCTCAAAACCGTGCACTGATTTTTATCCCCAAGATCAGATTTTCCCCTAATTACAAACTCGTAACTCGTAAACCCTAGTTTAAAGTAAACTAGAAAACTTGTACAATGTTTTTGAAAAATAAAAACACTTAAATAAAAACAAAAGAAAAACCCTTTAATATTAAAATAACCAGTCCCTTTGTCACTTTAAAAATAGAGTCCCTCTTCACTTCAATGGGCACTGAGCAGTGGGATTAGGGTTTTCTTTATTTTCCCAAATCGTGACTTCGAATTTCTGATTGCTCTGTATGTTCTCAGACGCTACGATTCTTTGTTGCTCAAGGTTGATTGATTGCACGATGATCTTTGTCGAAGGACTTGGGGAATCGCAGTCGAAAAACTTCATGAGTAATTCTGATTTTAATTTCCTTTAAACTCAAATTTGTTGCTTAGTTTTTTTATGATAGCAGATGATGAAATGCATTCTATTTACAGAGTTATAAAAACCTTAATCAACTCTAATTTCACGTGTGACTTGGTTTTTATTTGTTGCGTGATTTCTCGAATGATTCCTGGAATGTTATTTGCGTGATTTGATTCTTGTGTGATTAACTTGCCATGAATATTCAAACATTTGATGATTTTATTGCCCAATATTGTGCTTGCGATTTCCTTGAATGCTCTGATGGATTTTGGAAACAATTCGTATGATCTTCTTGCCAAAAACAAACTTGCAATTTTATGGAAAGAATTAAAAAACCGTGAATGCTCTCTTGCCAAAAAAAACCATTGATATTATTCATAAACTCTGGCCTGATTTCCTTGGGCTTTTCTTGATGTTGGACAATTCATAGGATTTTATGGTTAGATATTTATATATATGGAGTTATGCAGAGAATTTATAGGAAAATTGGTTCCAAGTGCAAATGGTTTGTTCACAGTAATGCCTATACCATGAGGTGGTCATACTGTAGAAACTAGTTTGGAGAAACTTACATCGGACAACCCAATCACGTTGTATAAATTCATGTGACTTTCAAATGCTAAAAGTTGAGTGTTTGTATCGGTAGTACATCATACTCAAGTGAGGTTCTTTTAATGTCAACTGGAACTTAGCAGCAAATATTATTGGAAAGGGAGTTTCTTGTAATATAGTTCCTTTGTACATCTTGGAGATAAATTTTCACCTAAAAGTAGGAATACTTTATATCAATTGACTGGAGAAGCTCCCCACTTGGCTTTTAATTAGCCTAGATATGCTAAGGTCTTTGTGTATTCCTTAGAAGGTTTCACAGTCTCCTTTATGTTTATAAACTCTGTTGCTTTAGAAGTTCCTTGGACCAAAGCCTTTTTAAAAAAAATCCCCTCATAATAGCAAGTTATTGCACCAAATTGTGATTCTCGGCTTCATAGTTAACAATTCTTGTCAAAGTTGTGAGTTATCCTAGTTCCATAATTGTTAGATTGAAATTCAAAAACATATTATTTTCAACAGTCCAGGATTGGGCATCTCCTTGATTGATTGGGTATCACTAATTGTAGAAGGATTTTGTGAGGATGAAAAAGGAGGAATATTTAAATTTGATCCACGAATTTGTTCATCATGAACAAACTGAGAAGGTTGACATTGAGACTGAGTTTTTGTATATGGAGAAGATTTTGTATCATGATAAGGAAATATAGATTCCTCAAAAACAACATCTCTGCTAAGAACAATTTTGTGAGTATCCAAATCATATAGTTTATAGCCTTTTTGAGCATAAGGGTACCCCAAGCATTATACATCTTTTTGCTTTAGGAGCAAATTTATCATTTGATTTCATGACTGGATAACATAAACACCCTATTACTCTAAGATATTCATATTCAGGTTTCTTGCCCATTAATTTTTCATGTGGTGTTTTCCATTGAATAACAACACTAGGCATCAGATTAATTAAATATGCAGCTGCTAAAACACACTCTCCCCAAAAATTTAACAGGTAAATTAGCATGTATCTTTATTGATCTAGCAGTTTCCAAAAGATGTATGTTTTTTCTTTCTACCCTCCCATTTTGTTGAGGCACCCCTGGTAAACTTCTTTGATGGATGATTCCTTTTTGAGCAAATAAAACACTACAAGACTCATTAAGTATTTTAGTACCATCATAACTCCTGATTATTTTGATTTTGCTAGAAAACCGAGTTTCAACATAAGCCAAAAAATCAGAAATTATCTTATATACTTGTTGTGTAAACGATGAATCCATGTAGTTCTGCTATAAACATCCAAAATAGTCAAGAAATAATTTGCACCAGATAATGTAGGTGTTCTATAAGGTCCTCATAAATCCACATGAATCATTTCAAATGACTGAGCAGCAATAGATCAAGACAACACAAAAGGCAATTTATGATGTTTACTTAAAATGCATGCTTCACAACTAATAACATCACTTTTATTGTTAGAACAAGAAACTATTAAATGTTTCATAGTAGATACACTCATATGTCCTAGTCTTGAATGAAGAACAATAAACTAGGTACAGCTGTAAAACTGTTTACTAAAATATTTTCAGATTTTCACTATTGGAATTATGAATATTGGATAGAATTGAAGAAGAAGTACTAGGATAGAATTTAAAATCTCTCCATTGGGTTTGTATAATCCAGCCTCTTTTTTTCAAGATCCTTGCGCTTGTTTAGAGTGTAGGTCCTGAAACAAACATTTTGTTTGATCAAAATAAACCACAAGATTGTTATGATCAAGTAGTTTTCCAATGGATAGAAGATTATGCTTGAAATCAGGTATATACAGGACATTTTTGGGGATTATTTGAGGTGTAAGATGAATTGTTGTTCCAGATTTTTTAACATTTTTAACAGTTCCATCAGGCAAATTAACATTTAAAACCGTGAATGCTCTCTTGCCAAAAAAAAACATTGATATTATTTATAAACTCTGGCCTGATTTTCTTGGGCTTTTCTTGATGTTGGACAATTCATAGGACTCTATGGTTAGATATTTATATATGTGGAGTTATGCAAAGAATTTATAAGAAATTTGATTCCAAGTGCAAATGGTTTGTTCACAGTAATGCCTATACCATGAGGTGGTCATACTGTAGAGAATAGTTTGGAGAAACTTACATTGGACAACCCCAATCACGTTGTATAAATTCATGTGACTTTCAAATGCTAAATGTTTAGTGTTTGTATCAGTAGTACATCATACTCAAGTGAGGTTCGTTTAATGTCAACTGGAACTTATTAACAACTAATATTTTTTGGAAAGGGAGTTTCTTGTAATATAGTTCCTTATTACATCTTGGAGATAAAATTTCACCTAAAAGTAGGAATGTTTTCTATCAATTGACTGGAGAAGCTCTCCACTTGGCTTTTAATTAGCCTAGATATGCTAAGGTCTTTGTGCATTCCTTAGAAGGTTTCACAGTCTCCTTTATGTTTATAAACTCTACTGCTTTAGAAGTTCCTTGGACCAAAGCCTTTTTAAAAAGTCCCCTCAGAATAGCAAGTTGTTGCACCAAATTGAGATTCTTGGCTTCGTAGTTAACAATTCTTGTCAAATTTTTGAGTTATCCTAGTTCCATAATTGCTAGATTGAAATTCAAAGAAATATTATTTTCTACAGTCCATGATTGGGCATCTCCTTGATTGATGTTTTCCCATAATCTCACAATTTTGCAAAATCCTACTTGTTTGAGTAGTCGCAAGGAAGGAGGATGATGCAGAATCGGAGGTTTAACCCCTCCTTGCACCAAAAATTTTAGATTAGAAAATGATCTAACACCCTAAAATTATGAAGGCTAGAAGCCATTAATGAAGTTTAAAAATCAAGAATTAATTTGAATCTAAGAATAAATTCGAAGTGAAAGGTTGGTTCGAAGCCAACTAGTAACTTGAAGCTAGAAGTTTATTTCGTTCAAATAAATTTGTTTCGAAAGTGCCTCAAAACAAGTGAATATGAAGTAGAATAAATTGATATAGATATCCTATTCATTCAAGTTTATTGTATTCAACTATTAATAATTCAACAGCTAAAGAAACACTTATTCATTAATCATTGATAAAATAGTTACAATTGTCATTTTGAGATCATGAGGCTAATCAATACAATGATTCGTCGGTAAGCTCTGAATACGGTTCCCAAATCGATTTGGGTCGAGTATCCATAAATCAATTTGGGTTTTGATGGAGGAACTAATCATGCTCAGTGAGGAAATGAGAGTTCCAGCCCTTATGAGCAAAGGAAAATGGAGAGAGGGCCCCTTTCTTGGTGCTATTGAGCCCTTATTTATTTGTGGAGATTTGGCATGACTTTGTATATTCAGACTTTATATGCTTTGAAGAAATAGGCTTCGAAGGCTTTGATAGGTTCAATAGAACTGACAGGCTTCTATTATTTTTCTTTTGAAGGGGCGGATTTCGAAGAAATGGCTTCGAAGACTTTCGCTTCGAAGGCTCCCCTCATACATTTGGCCTTAAAATGACTTTGCTCTGCTTTTGAGATGATTGCTTCGAATCTCCAAAAAAAATCGATTGAAGTCTTAACATGGTATGAAACCCTTTATGTTGGCAATTTGAAGTGAACCACTTCGAACTGTTTCTTCAAATTAAGATGTCTTCTTGTATGATCTAAACAATGGCTTCTCGCTTCAAACCATTTGAAGCAACGCTTTTCCTTTTGTTTGGTTGAATCGAAACCTCAAGACTGCTTTGCACATTTCTTCTGACTGATGAAGTTTCTTCGACACACCCTTGAGCTCTTCGAAGTAAAAAACAACATTTGATTGAAGAGAACAACTTATCAAATTGAAGCCTTTTTCTGATGAAGCTAACCTTTGTGGATTAAAGCAGATTATGGTGTAACAGATTGCATGTCAAAATTCTAAACAGTTTACAAGATGTTGATTTTAGAAGCTTGAGGAAGTTTGTTTTCAACTTATATAGAAAGCAAATTTGAATTATGATAAACCAATGTTTCTCAATTTTAAGCTAATAATAAACCAAATATTGGAAATTTAAACCTATAACATGAATATCATATAGAATTCTATAAACATGGCACCATAGAAACTTTAAAGTTTTAATTTTTTAGTAAGTAAACCTCAATTTTACAGGAGAGAAATCCATCGCTAAACCATCAACATATAATCGACGGTCATTGTTATCAATGCACAACACGTTACTGTACAAGAACTTTTTGGAATATCCCCACATGAACGCAAATTTCAACATGTTCTAACATAGCACAGGCAGAAGAAACAAAACACCCGTTAATAAAATTACTCCCGTTGAAAACATAACTGACAATCGGTGTCGTTGAAGTATCTCCAGCAGCAAGAAAATATGGATCGTTGTAGTTGATTATGATGTTGCTTTGTTGTGGAGCAGAATTGAAAGACGAATTCTCTGACTCATTTGCTATTTCAAAGAAATTCGATGAAGAAAGATAAAAATTAGGTCTAGATCTAAATTTGCTCTGATACCACAATAAACTCCATTAAAGTGGAAAACAAAGAAAACTTTTATTAATCATGACTTAATGAAACATTACAGATAGATCTCGGTCTCCATATATATATACCCGAAGTATGTTATACAACAAAATACAAAACACATTAAAACCATAAGGCCCAAATACAAAGCCCAAAAACAACATAACAGTATATACAAACTTATACTTGAATTATTACAATGTAACACTAACATTAAAAAACTGATCACATCAACATACTCAACACCTTTTAACCTTTTATGCAGCTAACTAACAGCCATGGTAATGATATAAAAGTCACTTTGTTTTGTTCAAGTTGATATTTTCCTAATTATAGCAAGTGTACTTTAATTTTTTCACTGAGGTCTACAGCTACTATGCAAGTGCAAACGTGATAATATTAATTTCTAAATGTTGATCCATACATTACCGGTTGGCACTTCTCTTACGAAAGGGGTATCCATATCACACTACCTAGAACTCATAAGTTTAAAAGTCATTGTTTTGATTTTAAGTGAATAATTATACATGCTAATGAGCAAGAGCATTGAGCTTCACTGCCAATTAAACAACTAACTTAGAATCATACTAATTAAAACTATGAATTGGTTTTCATATGCAGGAATATATATACGTTGGAATCATCTACTTATAAGATTTTGTTATAGTATGTTGTGGAGGAATTTTGATTCAAGACCGCTCAAATCAAAAATCCCCAACGCCGCGGAAAACGAGATCGTGGTAATAGTGCGAAAACAACCAATCGAACAATCTCAATCTTATCCAAGCCAATCACAATCACCAAATAATGGAAATAATAGAGCAATAACGAGAAACTAAATAACACAGGGATTTATAGTGGTTCCACCGACGTCTTGTCAGTGTACGTCCACTTTGAGAGAGAAACCTTTATTAATATCAATAGAAGAGTACAAGAGATTGATTACAATGATCAAATTTACTAGAAAAATTTGATTTTGTGGAGAAAAGAATTGAAGAAGATTAGGATTGCTAAAACCCTAATTAGAATAAATCTTGATCTAATCTCTTGATTTTGTGTTATCTCCTTTTGGATTTGATGTAGCTTATATAGGCATAGAGAAGTATATGGAAATTCCCAAAATTTCCTCTAGATCTGAAATATTCTCCAGACCCAAAATATCCTCCAGATCCAAAATATTCTCCAGATCCAAAATATCCTCCGGATCCAAAATATTCTCCAGATCCAAAATATTCTCTACAATAGTATCGCATGCTTCAACACTCCACCTCGATACTATATCCATCTACATCACAACCTTCAATGTACCCAAGCATTTCCTTCTATCTTCAATCAAGAAAGCTTGAATGTTTCCCCAATGAACTCCAGCATAGCCACCGCCCATTGCACTTCACTAACGAGTTCAGGCATAGCCCCCACCCGTCAATAAAGTGTTGAAACATCCAACTCCTAAACCAGTCCCACCGAAAGACAATGTACTCGGGAGTGAAAACGAGTACTTACCATGAAGATAGAACAACCACCTCTCACCGATACTCTTCTACACCCAAGTTTCTCTCTCAAATGTGCCACCTCGTGGCACCTAGCATCTCTCCAAGCGAATTAAGTTCGAGAAATGCTAGAACTTCCCAACCGGCAATGTCTTAGTGAACATGTCCGCCGCGTTATCCTTTGTGTGCACTTTCCGAAGGCATACTTGCTTGTCTTCGTCCATGGCTACTAGAAATGACTCTCTCACTTCAATATGCTTCGTTCGTGAGCTAAACGCCAAATTCTCCGCCAAATATATAGCACTTTGGCTATCACATCGAACATCAATACTCTCATGTTCGAAACCCAAGTCACACAATAGTCGCTTCAAATAGAGTGCCTCCTTTGCCGCTTCCACAACGGCTATCAACTCCGCCCCCGTAGTGGATAAAGCAACTACGGTCTGCAATCTCGATCTCCAACTAATGGTCGTACCACCAAGTGTGAAGACATATCCGGAAGTTGATTTCCTCCGATCCCTATCACCGGCGTAGTCCGAGTCACAATAACCAACTAACTTGCAACTCAATCCATCATTACCACCAAAAACAAGACCATGAGATGCTGTGCCTTTCAAGTATCTCAATATAGCCTTCACGGCTTCCCAATGCGATTTCCCCGGATTAGCCATATACCGACTAACCACCCCGACGGCATTTGCAATATCGGGCCTTGTACACACCATGGCATACATTAAGCTACCAACCGCACTTACATATGGCACCTTTGCCATATAAGCCTTGTCTTTCTCTCCGATAGGTGATCCCTTATCCGAAAGCTTCATATGTAAAGGTAAAGGTGTATTTAACGCCTTTGCATTCTCCATGTTAAACCGGCAAAGCACCTTCTTAATGTATTCCTTTTGAGTCAATCTCAACTCAAAACGTTTTCGGTCCCTTACAATCTCCATGCCCAAGATCTTATTTGCTTCTCCAAGGTCTTTCATCTCGAACTCCGCCTTTAATTTCTCTTTCAACTTGTTGATTTCTGCCTTGTCCTTAGAAGCAATGAGCATATCATCCACATACAAGAGTAAATACACCCAACAATCATTTCCTAACCTCTTGAAGTAAACGCAAGCATCCTTGATGCTTCGATGGAAGCCACTTTCAAGCATGAAATGATCAAATCTCTTGTACCATTGCCTAGGTGATTGCTTCAAACCATATAGTGATTTCTTCAACTTGCAAACTAGTTCTGACTTACCTTCTACAACAAACCCTTCCGGTTGCTCCATGTAGATGTCTTCATCCAAGTCTCCATGCAAGAATGCGGTTTTCACATCTAGTTGCTCCAACTCCAAGTCGTAAATAGCAACTAAAGCAAGTAGTATCCGGATAGAAGTATGCCTCACAACTGGTACGAAGATCTCATCATACTCCTTTCCTTTCCTCTGTGCAAACCCGTTAGCCACTAGCCTAGCTTTGTATCTTCCATCGTCCTTCACCTTATATATCCATTTGCACCCAATAGCACGGTTTCCTTGAGGAAGTGGAACCAACTCCCAAGTCTGGTTCTTCATCAACGATTGCATCTCTTCCTCCATGGCGCAAATCCACTTCGAACTATCACTCGAACCCATGACGTCATCAAGGTCCATCGGCTCATTTTGGACTACATGAAGAGCATAGTCCAAATACTCACAAAAGCTAAGATAGTTCCAATCACCATATCTTTCGGGTGGCCTTATAGCACGCCGACCAACCCGAGTAGCAATACCATCACCCGGTCTTCCTTCAGCTCCACCTTGAACTGAATCTTCTCTAGGCTCGTGCACATCACCAACACTACTAGAGGAATCCTGTGGACTATGTGATGTAACATCAACCGCATTCACCTCGCAAGCACCTCCAACAACTCTGCTCTCTCTAGGTCTGAAAGTGGGAATAACTTCCTTCTCCTTTGATTCACCATGAACCAAATCCGGAACATCCGATGAGCCTTCGTTCTCCTTGAACATAGCCGACTCATCAAAAGTAACATGACGAGAAACCATAGCCTTCTTCGTTTCCGGATTCCAAATCCGATAGCCTTTGACACCATCCATATATCCGAGAAAAATCCCTTTGAAAGCTCTAGGCGAGAGCTTATCATTCCCCGGATCATGCACATAAACAGGACTGCCAAATACACGAAGATAACTCAAGTCAATGCTCTTCCCTTTCCACCCTTCCTCCAGAATTTTGTTATCAATAGCCGAGCACGGAATTCGATTAATAATATGCACCGCGGTTGACAAAGCTTCAGCCCAAAATCCCTTAGACAAACCCGATGTCAATCTCAAGCATCGAGCTTTCTCTAGTAGAGTTCAGTTCATTCTCTCCGCCACTCCATTAGATTGAGGATCTCCCGGTGTAGTAAAATGCCTCTGAATACCATGATGCTTGCAAAAATTCAGAAACTCTCAGAAACATACTCGCCGCCATTATCGGACCTAAGAACCTTCAAAGATTTTCCACTCTCATTCTCAACAAGAGCCTTCCATTCTTTGAATCTTGCAAATGCCTCCGACTTGGCCTTCATTACATACACCCAAATCTTTCGAGAAAAATCATCAATAAAAGAAATATAATATCTTGCTCCTCCCCAATCTTCAAATCTACCGCCTTCATCATCATTAGCAAATCATCAAACACATTTAAGTGCGCCTTTAGCGAAGTTCCTTCCTTCATCTTGTAGGTAAAGAAAGTCCGCAACAAGATCAGTCGATTTGTGAGTGATTTCTTTATATACAACTCCTCCAACTTGTTCCAAATACCTTTAGCAGTCGTCTCACCACTAATTTCGGAAATAACATTCTCTCCCATGGCAAGTTGAAGTGTAGTGAATGCCCACTCTTCCATTTCTTCTCTCTCCACATCTGAGATGTCCTCTGGCAATAAATGTGTATCAAACACTACGCGATGTACCCGATTCCGCCTAAGAACCGCTTTCATCTTCCACTGCCACTTTTCGAAATCATTATCGCCATTCCACTTGTCGATAACCAATTGTGAACCAGCAGCTGCATATGACCCACGTACATAAGGAGCTACACCACTTGGACCAACTGTTGATGAATTATTTGAACCTGATTCCGGCATTTCTACAACTATCTACCAACACCAATGCTCTGATACCAAATGTTGTGGAGGAATTTTGATTCAAGACCGCTCAAATCAAAAATCCCCAACGCCGCGGAAAACGAGATCGTGGTAATAGTGCAAAAACAACCAATCGAACAATCTCAATCTTATACAAGCCAATCACAATCACAAAATAATGGAAATAATAGAGCAATAACGAGAAACTAAATCACATAGGGATTTATAGTGGTTCCACCGACGTCTTGTCAGTGTACGTCCACTTTAAGAGAGAAACCTTTATTAATATCAATAGAAGTGTACAAGAGATTGATTACAATGATCAAATTTACTAGAAAATTTTGATTTTGTGGAGAAAAGAATTGAAGAAGATTAGGATTGCCAAAACCCTAATTAGAATAAATCTTGATCTAATCTCTTAATTTTGTGTTATCTCCTTTTGGATTTGATGTAGCTTATATAGGCATAGAGAAGTGTATGGAAATTCCCAAAATTTCCTATAGATCCGAAATATTCTCCAGATCCAAAATATCCTCCAGATCCAAAATATTCTCCAAATCTAAAATATCCTCCAGATCCAAAATATTCTCCAGATCCAAAATATTCTCTACAATAGTATCGCATACTTCAAGATAGTAACCCAACGAAAGTTAAATTTTCAATTGACAGTTTAAGATTGCATTATTGTAACACAATTGGTCCACATAAACTGCATTTAAGAGCAGTTTATACTATAATGCAATCTTCACTGCAAGGTCCACTAACTACTCCGAAATGCAGGTTAGTATACCTTATATATAAGAAACATTTAGTTAATATTATCACACCTAATTTTATACATTAAGAGCATTTTAGACACAAGGTAAAGTTGCTGATCAAGTATACTAAGTAAGCATAACCTAATATGAAGACTAACATAACTCACCTCACCTAACATGAAGACTTACAGTTTCAGACTCAGTGCACAGTAAGTATTATATATATGGATACTAACATAACTCACCTCTAAAGGTACCGATAATATTCCAACGCAACAATGAAGATGGTGGTGAACTTTTTCATGTTTTTGATTTTGCTCCTGTAGGCCAGTGCTACTGCTACGAAACTGCCTCCACTGCTGCCTATTGTGGAATCTGCGGCAGCCGACGGTAAACCTCCTATTTACTTATTGTTCTTACTAATAACGAGCGCCTAATTTATATGTGAGTATATTCTAAACTATAGTTTATGAATGATTTTTTGCAGCTATTTGTTATGACCGACAAGTTCCCACGGGTGAGGACTGCTTTCCAGAAGAATGCAACGACGACTGTCTTGTTATAGGATACGTTCTAGGCGGCACCTGCCAACAAACTATCTTTTTTGACTGTCGTAGAATATGATAGATGGGAGATTAAGGACAATTATAAATTATTATTAAGTAATATCGTTATTAAATAAGAAAGATTATAGTGGTGTGAAAGTGATCTCAGTGCGACTGTTGTCTGTTCTACTAATAGCATTAAATATAATCTATCTTCTGTTCCTTGCTATACGTACGTTGTTGTCTTGTCTGTCTGTTCTAATACTATTTAATCTATCTTCTATTCCTTGCTATACGAGTTCCTGTCTTGTCCGTTCTAATAGTATTAAATCTGTCTTTTGTTCCTTGCTATATATAAAATGCAAGAAAAATAGAGGCACACACCTCTGCCCTCTAAAAAAATTTGAAAGCGGTTAAAAATCCATCAACAATCACACTGTCATATGTAGGGCATCGATTAATTGGTGCTAAAATGGAAAATAACTGATAACCAATAGTTAATTTAGGCTTTCGTATTTTGATTAGTTCGGCTTTATGTAAATTTTACGTTGAATTGCAAGCATGAGGTAACCCGAAACCTATTAAGGAAATGAATTTAGTTGAATGATTGAATACTACTTCTATGACTACTGCAGCTTTTATTTTATCTGAATGGAATTTAAAAGACGATTGACGAATATTGTTATTTGTAAACCTGTAAGCATATTAATTTGATTTGTTTTTTTTGTTAAAATTTGAAGAAAAAAAAGAACTACACGAGCTTTATGTTATATATATTAATAAATGAATGTAATGTTTCATATTACATTTTTATTTCTTTGTTGAAACCAGATTTCATAAACTGTATTTTTTTCCATAAACTATATTTTTTTTTAAAAATGAAATGGACAGCCGCATGGTATACCAAAAGTGATTTCCTAGTCAATTCTTGGGGAAATTATCTGAATGCAATTCTAAAGCTACGGCCATGGTGGCTTCCCAAATAATATTTATTTTGAAGTCTTATAAGATATATTAGTCGAGCAAATAATATTTCTAAAGGAATGATTTCACTGGTCTTTTGGAAATCACCTACCTAGCTCAAAATGCCAAGATGGTTCATACAACTTCCAATTTAGTTTGAATTTGTTAGTATTTGTAGCTACTTCCATATAAAGTAGCATCACAAACATTTTTACACATAGACATTGTTGGATATATCATCTTTAATATTTTTATATATGCAAATTTGGTCACTATATTTAATCCTCCTAGTATGCTATTGTATGGATTTGTTTCCACTCTTTTTTTTGGGTATATTTGTAACAACCTCAATTTTAAGTGTATTTTATTTAATGATTTAATTTAAATTTTGGTTTAATTATTTTATTTGTTTGCATTTTATGGGAATAATTTTTATTTTGATTATTTAAGTCTAAATTCGTTTTGAATTTGTATAACAAATGAATTTTATTTTTGATATGAATACAATTTAATAATACAATTCAATATTTTCTGTTTTAGAATCTTGTTTATGGTAAATTTTAATCAAGTTATTTATTTGAATTTATCCTTGAATTTTATATAAAAAATACAATTCGTATAATTATACCATTTGTTTTCAATATGGAATTATATCTTTAATTTAATTCAATTCGTATTGATTTTTGTTGATGTAAATATAACAAAATTTTAACTGTCAAATTCTATTTCCTTTAATATCATCAATTATTGACTGCAAAATTATTGTTAATTTTATATGGTCAAAACCGTTTGTTTCTTTGAATTAATAAATTTATAGTGATTCCTTTTATTTGCAAGCGATGTTTATCTGTTTAAAGTTCAACGTACATTTAGTAGTGTAATTTCTTTCCTTGCATGTTCATTATTTTCAAAATTTAACTATTCATCTCATTTTATTCATTTAGTGAATATATATATACATATATTTAAATTTCTTGTGAAATAATTTGCTGCCATTTTTGACTTCTAATTCTATTGGTTTCCATTCTTAACTGTTTGTTTTTGAAATTTAAAGCCGTTTCAATTCTTTCTTACCGTTTCTTTGTTCTTTCCCATGACGCCCCATCGTTCCATCCCACCGTTCATAAATCATTCCTTTTATCAGTCCCTTCTTTACACAAATATATTTACAACAGCTCTTTATATATGGAATTTTTTTATTATAATAACTCTTTTTTTCCTAAAACATTGTAAGCTTTCAAACTGAGTAACCCATCCGTTTAAAATTTGAATGCACCGTTTCCCACTTTCTTTTTACATCTGTTCCCCTTCTTTATGCCCATACGTTACACTTTAATATATATATATATATATATATATATATAAAAGAGAAGCATCCCATTTTCTTTGTTCTGAGCCTTCCCATTTCTTTTCTTCCCACGCCGATTCTCTTCCATGCTTCTTTTCTTCCCTTCCTAGTCTCGGATCCGTCTTCCTTTCTGCGCAAACATCCATCAAAAGAGGAAAAAAAAAGCCTAGTTTATATATGAGAATATTCTAAACTATAGTTTATGAATGGTTTTTTGCAGCTATTTGTTATGACCGACAAGTTCCCACCACGGGTGAGGTCTGCTTTCTAGAAGAATGCAATGACGATTGTCATGCTATTGGATACGTTCGAGGCGGCGTCTGCCAACAAACTCTCTTTTGTGATTGTCGTAGAATATGCTAGACGGGAGATTAAGGACAATTATAAATTATTATTAAGTAATATCGTTGTTAAATAAGAAAGATTATGGTGGTGTGAATGTGATCTCAGTACGACTTTTTTCTGTTCTACTAATAACATTAAATATAATATATCTTCTGTTCCTTGCTATATGTACGTTGTTGTCTTGTCTGTCTACTCTAATACTGTTAAATCTATCTTATGTTCCTTGCTATACGAGTTGTTGTCTTGTCCGTTCTAATGGTATTAAATCTGTCTTTTGTTCCTTGCTATATATAAAATGCAAGAAAAATAGAGGCACACACCTTTGCCCTCTAAAAAAAACAAGCAGACTCTGCCTCTAAGAAAGAAAGAATGAAAAGAATAAATTTTTTTGCAAGCGGTTAAAAATCCATCAACAATCACACTGTTATATGTAGCGTATGGTTTAATTGGTGCTAAAATGGAAAATAACTGATAACCAATAGTTAATTTATGCTTCTGTATTTTGATCAGATCGGCTTTATGTAAATTTTATGTTAAATTGCAAGCATGAGGTAGCCCGAAACCTATTAAGGAAATGAATTTAGTTGAATGATTGAATACTACTTCAATGACTACTGTAGCTTTTATTTTATCTGAATGGAATTTAAAAGAGGATTGACGATTATTGTTATTTGTAAACCTGTAAGCATATTAATTTGATTCGTTTTTTTGTTAAAATAAAAAAAAAGAACCGCATGAGCTTTATGTTATATATATTAATAATTGAATGTAATGTTTCATATTACATTTTTATTTCTTTGTTGAAAACAGATTTCATATACTGTACTTTTTCCATAAACCGTATTTTTTTTTCCAAATGAAATGGAAGGCCGCATGGTATAGCAAGAGTGATTTCCTAGTCAATTTTTGGAGAAATTATATGAATGCAATTTTAAAGTTGTGGTCATGGTGGCTTCCCAAATAATATTTGTTTTGAAGTCTTATAAGATATACTAGTCGAGCAAATAATATTTCTAAAGGAATGATTTCACTTGTCTTTTGGAAATCACCTACCTAGCTCAAAATGGCAAGATGGTTCATACAACTTCCAATTTAGTTTGAATTTGTTAGTATTTATAGCTACTTCCATATAAAGTGGCATCACAGACATTTTTACATATAGGCATTGTTGGATATTTCATCTTTAATATTTTTATATATGCAAATTTGTTCACTATATTTAATCCTGCTAGTATGCATCTGTATGGATTTGTTTCCACTCTTTCTTTTTTGGGTATATTTGTAACAACCTCAATTTTAATTGTATTTTATTTAATGATTTAATTTAAATTTTGTTTTATTTATTTTATTTGTTTGCATTTTATAGGAATAATTTTTATTTTGATTATTTAAGACTAAATTCGTTTGGAATTTATATAACAAATGAATTTTATTTTTGATATGAATACAATTTAATAATACAATTCAATATTTGCTATTTAAGAATCTTGTTTATGGTAAATTTTAATCGAGTTGTTTATTTGAGTTTATTCTTGAACTTTATATAAATATATAATTTGTATAATTATACCATTCGTTTTCAATATGGAATTGTATCTTTAATTTAATTTCAATTTGTATTGATTTTTGTTGATGTAAACAAAATTTTAATTGTCAAATTCTATTTTCTTTGATATCGCCAATTATTGATTGCAAAATTGTTGTTAATTTTATATGGTCAAAACCGTTTATTTCTTTGAACTGATAAATTTATAGTGTTTCTTTTTATTTGCAAATGATGTTTATCTGTTTAAAGTTCAACGTACATTTAGGAGTGTAATTTCTTTCCTTGCATGTTCATTATTTTCAAAATTTAACTATTCATCTCCTATTATTCATTTAGTGAAAAAATATATATATTTAAATTTCTTGTGAAATAATTTGTTTCCATTTTTGACTTCTAATTCTATTGGTTTCCATTCTTAATTGTTTGTTTTTGAAATTTAAAGCTATTTCAATTCTTTCTTACCGTTTCTTTTTTCTTTCCCATGACGCCCCATCGTTCCATCTCACCATTCATAAATCATTCCTTTTATCTGTTCCTTCTTTACGCAAATATATTTACAACAGCTCTTTATATATGGAATTTTTTTATTATAATAACTCTTTTTTTCTAAAACATTGTAAGGGTTCAAACTGAGTAACCCATCCGTTAAAAATTTAAATGCACTGTTTCCCACTTTCTTTTTACATCTGTTCCCTTTCTTTATGCCCATACATTACATTTTAATATATATATATATATATATATATATATAAGAGAAGGGAATTGTTATTGACACTCCAAATATTGTTAAGGGGAGGTCAAATTTTGAAAACATTCCAATCATAAAAATAATATTAAGGGGGGTCACGCACTTAATCTTTTACGTTCCCTTTTACCCTCGTAATAATGTCTGGTAATAACATCAGTTATTATCACAAATCCAAATCAATTTCAAATGCAAAAAACTAAATCCCTAAATTATTTGAAAACAAAAAAAAGCGATTGTTTGAGGAGAAATAATGGTATGAATAAAGAATGTAATACCATATTAAAAAAATAATTGTTCGATATATGTATTTCGATTTCCTATCAATGATATTTTTTCATCTAATTTGACAAATGAAATTGCTAATAATATGATATAAAAATCTGATATAGTTGACTAATATACCATATAAATTTTTTTGATTAACAAATAAAAAAGAGATTACTGTAAAGAAGGCTAATTTGGTAAAATAAAGTTTATTTGTTAAGGGGGTGCTCTCTCCATTGGTACTCCCCTTAACAAAATTTATTTTAAAAAAAAAGATTGACCTCCCCTTAACAATATTTGGAGTGTCAATAACAACTCCCCAAAAGAAGCATCCCATTTTCTTTCTTCTGAGCCTTCCCATTTTTTTTCTACCCACGCCAATTCTATTCCATGCTTCTTTTCTTCCCTCCTTATTCCCGGATCCGCCTTCCTTTCTGTGCAGACATCCATCAAAAGAGGGGAAAAAAGCCTAATTTATATGTGAGAATATTCTAAACTATAGTTTATGAATGGTTTTTTGCAGCTATTTGTTATAATCGACATGTTCCCATGGGTGAGGACTGCTTTCCAGAAGAATGCAACGACGACTATCATACTATTGGATACGTTCTAGGTGGTGTCTGCCAACAAACTTCTTTTGTGACTGTCGTTGAATATGCTAGACGGAAGACTAAGGACAGCTATAAATTATTATTAAGTAATGTCATTATTAAATAAGAAAGATTATGGTGTTGTGAATGTGATCTCAGTACGACTATTGTATGTTCTACTAATAGCATTAAATATAATATATCTTATGTTCCTTGCTATACGTACGTTGTTGTCTTGTTTGTCTGTTCTAATACTATTTAATCTACCTTATGTTCCTTGCTACACGAGTTGTTGTCTTGTCCATTCTAATAGTATCAAATCTGTGTTTTGTTCCTTGCTATATATTAAATGCAAGAAAAATAGAGGCACACACCTCTGCCCTCTAAAAAAACAAGCAGACTCTGCCTCAAAGAAAGAAAGAAAAAGAAGAATTTTTTTTGCAAGCGGTTAAAAATCCATCAACAATCACACTGTTATATGTAGGGCATGGTTTAATTGGTGCTAAAATGAAAAAAAACTGATAACCAATAGTTAATTTAAGCTTCCGTATTTTGATCAGTTTGGCTTTATGTAAATTTTATGTTGAATTGCAAGCATGAGGTAGCCCGAAACCTATTAAGGAAATGAATTTAGTTGAATGATTGAATACTACTTCTATGACTACTGCGGCTTTTATTTTATTTGAATGGAATTTAAAAGAGGATTGACGATTATTGTTATTTGTAAACTTGTAAGCATATTAATTTGATTCGTTTTTTTGTTAAAATAAAAAAAAGAACAGCATGAGCTTTATGTTATATATATTACTAATTGAATGTAATGTTTCATATTACATTTTTATTTCTTTGTTGAAAACAGATTTCATAAACTGTAATTTTTTTTTTTCAAAATGAAATGGAAGGCCGCATGGTATACCAAAAGTGATTTCCTAGTCAATTTTTGGAGAAATTATCTGAATGCAATTTTAAAGCTACGACCATTTTGGCTTCCCAAATAATATTTGTTTTGAAGTCTTATAAGATATACTAGTCGAGCAAATAAAATTTCTAAAGGAATGATTTCACTTGTCTTTTGGAAATCACCTACCTAGCTCAAAATGGTAAAAAGGTTCATACAACTTCCAATTTAGTTTGAATTTGTTAGTATTTGTAGCTACATCCATATAAAGTAGCATCACAGACATTTTAACACATAGGCATTGTTTGATATTTCATCTTTAATATTTTTATATATGCAAATTTGTTCACTATATTTAATCCTGCTAGTATGCTTCTGTATGGATTTGTTTCCACTCTTCTTTTTTTGGGTAATTTTAAGTGTATTTTATTTAATGATTTAATTTAAATTTTTGTTTAATTATTTTATTTATTTGCCTTTTATGGGAATAATTTTTATTTTGATTATTTAAGACTAAATTCGTTTGGAATTTATATAACAAATGAATTTTATTTTTGATATGAATACAATTTGATAATACAATTCAATATTTGCTATTTAAGAATCTTGTTTATGGTAAATTTTAATCGAGTTATTTATTTTAATTTATTCTTGAATTTTAGATAAATGTATAATTCGTGTAATTATACCATTCGTTTTAAATATGGAATTGTATCTTTAATTTAATTTCAATTTGTATTGATTTTTGTTGATATAAATATAACAAAATTTTAATTATCAGATTCTATTTCCTTTGATATCTTCAATTATTGATTGCAAAATTGTTGTTAATTTTATATGGTCAAAACCGTTTGTTTCATTGAATTAATAAATTTATAGTGTTTCCTTTTATTTGCAAACGATGCTTATCTGTTTAAAGTTCAACGTACATTTAGTAGTGTAATTTCTTTCGTTGCATGTTCATTATTTTCAAAATTTAACTATTCATCTCCTTTTATTCATTTAGTGAAAATATATATATATATATATTTAAATTTCTTATGAAATAATTTGTTGCCATTTTGGATTTCTAATTCTATTGGTTTCCATTCTTAACTGCTTGTTTTTGAAATTTAAAGCCGTTTCAATTCTTTCTTACCGTTTCTTTGTTCTTTCCCATGACACCCCACTACAATAAAAACACCATATTACAACTTTAATTTTACAATAGTGTGTTTTGCACAGTTGTAATAAATGTTATTTTTACAACAGCGCGTTTTGCACAGTTGTAATAAATGTTTTTTTACAACTGTGCAAAACGCACTGTTGTAATAAATGTTTTTTACAACTGTGAAAAAATCACTGTTGTAATAAACTTATATATCACAACTTTTCATTTTATTCATTGTAATAGAGATGCCTAGTACAAACTTCATGTTTATAATATTTATATTTAATAACTAATTATATTGATAACAATAATATTTAATAGTAATAATTAATAATAAACTTGGGAATCAATAATATTTGTCAATTATTATTAAATAATTAATAGCTAATAAGTAGTAATTAAATAAAAAAATTTAATATTTAATAATAGTTAATTTTCTCAAATAGTTAATATTTGTCAATTATTACTAATGTTTTAAATCAAATTGACATATATTATTAATGAAATTATAAAAAAAAATCTTGAGAAGTATAATTTAATTTAAATAATTTTGTTTGGTTAAATTTGGTTCAAATTAAATGTCATTATTATTTCCAAAAAAAACAAATTGATATATTATTGAGAAATTTTAAATTTTGAAATATAAATTAATTTTGAGAATTTTAATCTAATTTATTTATTTGGAAATTTATTTGTATTGCGTTAAAACTTGTATTTGAATGAGTATAATTTCATGTATGTACATTGGACAAATTATTGGTATCCATACTTGGAAAAAAAATTGTTTGATAATTTTGCCATTTGTTCTAATATATATCCACGCCTGTTCTTTTCCTACGCGTCTGGCCCTTATACCCATTGTACCGTGTCTTTCTCTTGAGGCTTCACAATCCATCCCCATTTCATTTTATTGCCACCGTAATAACTTTTCCCCAAAATCCTTTTTTCCCAAATAATCGGTAATGGTGTAATAACCCGGAAATCTGGGCCAGTTTAAAAATTTTATTTTGGCAATTTTAGCGAATTTTGAATATTTAAAATAGATTATTTTAAATAATATCGACGAGAAAATTTATTTTGAATAAAATTAAATCGTATATAATTATATAGATCGATGATAGAATATAAATATTTATTTATATTTATAAAAGGAATTGAAAATGGCGCGGTAGTTCGATAATTCGATTTCAAACTTCAATTGAATGTAACAGGTGCAAAATAAACCGGATTTTAGTGAAACCAAAAATAATGGAATCTAATTGTGACTATCTTTCCAACGAATCCGAAAAATTGAAATTTCATGGCGGGAATCAAAAGATATGTCTACTTGAAAATTCTGAATAGTCGCTATGGAATTCAGACCCTTAAAAATGGAAATTTTGCAAACGACCTCGGATTTCGACGAAACCACTTTTGTTGGATCCGTGATGTAAAATTATTGCTAGATTCCAAATTTCATAATTTTTTGAAACAATATGTGAGCGTGGCAAAGGAAAACGCGTTTGACCAGTTTCAGTTGATTTAATCGACTGGAAAATGGCCATTTTTCTAACAGTCTCAGAATTTGACGAAACTAGTTTTGTTAGGACCGTATCGTCGATACCAAGCTAGAAAATATTTTTCGGGAATTTTTCTAGTTAGTATGTGGCCCCGGTAAAGTGAAATGTGCGTTCAAATTCAATATATGGAGTTATATTTGGATTTTGACGAAAACAGATCGAAACAGCCGAATCAGCCTGCGATACATATCCCATTGTGTTCGGAATGGGGGTAATTAGCTAGGGACGACAGTCGGTGGGTCTCGTTTAGAGGTCAAAATAAAAAGTACCTTTTCGAAATTAAATAATTAAATAAAAACGCCTCACCCCTCTATATTCTCTCTCAGCCCCCCCCTTTTTAAAAATCGAAACAGAAAAAAAAAGTCGCGCCCTAGCGCGACTGGCGCTCTCCACCGCCGCCAAGGCGGCGCACCCACCGCCTGCCCCTCTCCATCGCCTCCTTCCTCTTCATCTCCTCCCCCAGTCGCCCCTTCTCCTTCCTCGTTTAAAGCCCCGAAACCCCCCCCATCGCGAACCCTAACCGCCTGCGCTCCTAGCCCGACGCGCCACCACCCCCTCAAACCCCCTTCTTCTCCTCCTCCAACCGCCACTTGCCGCCCACCTCCGCTGCAATGATCGACGTGAACCCCCCCCTTCGACGGTGAAAGGTAATTTTAAATATATATATATATATAATAAGTTTTTGATTAGTAAATTCAATATATAAAATCAGTTTTTGATCTATATAAATTAGAGGATAAAAATTTGATCTTTATTGTGAAGTGAACAATATAAAAATATGATTTTTATATATTGAATAGCGAAGTAAAAATTCGATTTTTCTATATTGAATAGCGAAGTAAAAATTCGATTTTTATATATTGAATAGCGAAGAAAAAATTCGATTTTTATATATTGAATAGCGAAGTAAAAATTCGATTTTTATATATTGAATAGTGAAGTAAAAATTCGATTTTTCTATATTGAATAGCGAAGTAAAAATTCGATTTTTATATATTGAATAGCGAAGTAAAAATTCGATTTTTCTATATTGAATAGCGAAGTAAAAATTCGATTTTTATATATTGAATAACGAAGTAAAAATTCGATTTTTCTATATTGAATAGCAAAGTAAAAATATAATTTTTATATACATAGCAAGAATATAAAAATGTGATTTTTATATATGTAGTGGCTACGGGCAACGAAAGTGACAAAAGGAAGAACGATGAAGATATCCTGCATTTGAAGAGTCATGGGATTGGATTAGCTAATCTGTGAGAATTTCTCACTCTTTAATTTAATTTTCTAGTTATATATATATACTAGGATGCAGACGGTGTTTAGTAGCACCCGACACCCGTCGTCCACAGACCATGGACGGCTTGTATGCTTGTTTGTTTGATTTTGATGTGTAGTTGATTGTGTGATGTGAAATGAAATAAAATATTTTATAGCGGAAAATATTTTATAGTTAAAAATAGAATTTTTAACGTGTATATGAAATGAAATAAAAATAAACAGATCGGACGATTTGTTTATATACACACATTGACTGATATTGATTGGGACGATAAATTTTACACAACGCCCAACTACACAAATAAAATCTGTGTTTGATTGTTTGAAACCCCACACGGGTATTGGGATGATATATGACATACACTAATCCCAATAATTAGTTGTATGTCGATTGATTGATTGACAGACTATTATGAGCGTTAAATATTTATATTTGATGCTTATACACTGTAGAATGCACTTTGGATGATGGTTGATTATTCATCGTTGTTATTGTATACATGTGGTGTAGAAAATCCATATAATTAACATTATATGGTAATTGATTGGGCTTCATTCCAGTTTTGAATAGAAATATTTGAAAAAGAAATATTTGAAAAAGAAATATTTGAATAGAAATATTTGAAAAAGAAATATTTGAATAGAAATATTTGAAAAAGAAATATTTGAAATATAATATTTGAAAATAGAAATATATGAAGCCATGTTGATTAGATTGACGCCATTTTGACGTGAACGATATTTATATCGATTTCATTCATTTTATAAGGAATATCAAAAGTGATTTCAAAATCTGATATTTTCAAAAGAAATGAATTCGAATTGAAATTGAATAGAAATGAATTCGAATTGAAATTGAATAGAAATGAATTCGAATTGAAATTGAATTGAATTGAAAACGAACTGAAATTGAATTAGAAATCAATTTGAATTAAATCGATTTGAAGTGAAACTAAAATGAATTTAGATTGGAATATTCAATTTTGATTTGAAATTGAATATGAAGTTGAAACCGTTTTGAAAATGAATTTAAAATGATTTATAAAGCACGTTTTGAATTAAAATTGACGAAGTATATATTATGTATATTATATATATATATATATATATATATATATATAATATAATGGCCTGAATAGAACGCGTCGCGCCGCGGCAGTTTGCGAATTTCGACCATTGACTTCGAACGGATATTGCGGGAGATCCGACCGTCGGATTCTCCTAAAACCAGAACCGTTGGGTTCGTATCGAAAAGAGCTTTCTAACGAATATTAGAAATTAGAAATATAATGGTTGGATTTGGAATTATTTCCAAATCACATTTGAGAAAGGTCGCTGTAAGTGCAGTTCGATGGCCATTGATGGAAATCGACTGTACGGGCCTTGATAAAATTATTAAAAATAGTAATTATTTGTGTAAAATCATAAGGAATGATTTGTGAAGAATCGGGATGAAAAACTCCATGTTTGAAAAGATAAATTTTTATCGAAATGAACTAGTTTTGAACTAGAATTAAAATTCTATTTGTTTCTAAATAAATAAATTGAATTTGAAAAGGGTTTTAAAAATAACCAGAATTTCCAATGATTGCATTGGAATGGATTTGAATCAAATTTGTCTTCGGAATATTTCGATGTTGGATTTCGTGATTATACAGATGTTGTTATGGAAATTTGAAAGATATAGATATATATATCGTTATTTCCAATACGATATATGTTGGTCGTAGAATTTGATATTGAATATAAGCCGATATATTTTCTATTCAGAGCCTTGTATTTAATATCAAATGTGATTTAGGTTTGTCGTGAATGGTGTCTTGACTAACACTGTTCTTGAACCTAGTTGAGAAAAGATTAAATCTTTTTATTTAGATTTAATGAAGTGTACCAATTAAATAATATTTAATTGGAATTGAATTGATATTGATTTTTGGGTTTATCGTGGACAGTGTTTTAAATAACACTCGTTCTTTAACCTGATAATTAATGGAATGTGATTTTGGGTTTATCGTGAACCGTGTTTTAAATGACACTGATTCTTTAACCCAGTTAACGATTAAAACTAAGTGGAGTTTTAATGAATCTTTAATTAGATTGAAATGATCGAGAATGGAGTATCACCAGTTTTGCTCCTGGCGATAGTTAAATCTTTAATTAGATTTGAACGTCAAATGGTAATTGAATTTACCGATAACACCGTGGTGTTAGATATGAAGTATGACCAGTTTTACTTCATGGGATGAATAGGTTGGGATTGGGAAATTAAAATAAATGATTACTTCGGTGTGGTTCGCTAATCCCGACTAGTTTGAATTGTTATTCAAAGGAGATTAAAGAATAAATTTAAAGAATTTATCTTTGATAAAATTAATGGGAACCTTTCCCAAAATATAAGAATATTTGAATAAAAGAATATTCTGAATTGGAATGGGACGTATGTTGTGTTTGTGTAACACGTGTTTATTATATATATATATACGCGAGTTGTTCAGAAAGACCGGGTTTATCCCATTCTGAATAACTGATTCGACGTGGTGTCGAAGATGAAGACGGTGGTTGAAGACCGGAGGTCTTCACGTCATTTGGATAATTACTGATGATCTTGATTGGGCTGTACACCCAAGAAGATGTTAACAGTTGGTGATCGTCCAGACGTATTTGGAGATCGATGGATATGCGGGGTACTAGGTGCCTCCGGTTTCGTTCAGACACAGAACGAACTTGTAAATGGACTGTGTGTCTGACATTGGATTTTAGTATGTGTGATTGATTTCTATTAAATATATATCTGTTTGGCGGCGGAGAATTTATTCTCTTGCTTAACGCCCTTCTCTGAGACGTACGAGCTCAGGGGTTATATATTGATGGATATCAACCGCATGGAGTGAATTGCCTGTGTGGCATGCCTAAGTGGCAATTGATCAAGGCTTCTGTTGAAAAGCAAAGTCTTGTGGTGATGATCAAAGCACAGCCTGTGTGGCACAGCTTTGTGTAACGTGAATTCGCGAGCCTCGCACCCCGGTTGTGAACCAGAAACGGGAGAGGACGTCAGGGGGGCATGCGTTTCTTTCTAGCTAGAAGTGGCGTCAGTGGTTTTACACGCCCTGACGAGTTTGACTTATGTGGTTGTTACTGTTGCGAGGCGCCTCGGTTATATCGGTCGATCCGGGACCGATGGAGTCATTCGTTAGCTCATTGACACCCCATAGGGTGGGGAAACGCAGTGTTCAGGCATTTTAATCCACATCGGTGGACCGGCCCTGAGGATCCAAAGGCTTGACTGAGTACTTGCCTGAGACACGGGCTAGAGCGTCTCGAATTCGGTAGAGGACTATCTTTTGCCTCGGTTCACAGACGGAAATCCAATTTCCAAATACATGACATTTGCGGTTTTATTTGTAGAGCCTAGTATGGCGACATAGTGGGATGAGGCGCTTATGCCGTCTATGATTGATACTTATGATTTGAAGTTGTTTTATACACTATGCACTTATAATAGTATCAAATGATTTGTTTTAAACGTATCAAGCATTCTTGGCTATTATAAGGTAAAAACCCTATCCTCCGGCTTGCGTTGCATTGTGTGATGGGAACTGGGTCTTATAATAGCTTCATTGTTCTTTATTTAGCATTGCGTTGTTGTTTTATGCACTGATATTCTTGGGAGGAAACCCGTTCCGTGTTATACGGCATGGTCCCTTGATTTACCTAACTTTAAAATAAAGATTAATAACTGTTTTAGTTCTCACACCAGTCCTATGACTGACCTGGAGTTTATTGTTTTAACCTAAACTCTGGGTGCCCCTACTTTGACATGGGCAGCTAGTAGTTTTGGTTTTGCAGATTTATATTCACAGGATCCTGGTTTACAGCTGGAATGATATCCGGAAAGCTTTGTATCCGTATATCTCTTCTAGTTGTGTATTGTATTATATTCCGCTGCTATGTAATTTATTGTAATCTCTGATATTTCTGTGTAATATTTATTTTATACTCTGTATATTCTTGTACTCTGATGCATTATGGTAATATACAATGAAATGTTCTCCCGTCTGCGTTCTGTTGTGGCTTGTACTCGAACTATCCGTGCTTTCCTTTACGGGGAAGTTACGGGTTTTTACAAATGGCCTCCACGAAAACCTTCCTCCTTCAATCGGAACAGCGCCCCTCAACCACCGCTGGAGAAGGCGCACCGCGTTCTTGCTCTTCCTCCGCTCCAGGCGAAGCCCGCTCCTCTACCGCTGCTTCGAACCCTAGACATCGTTTTCGATACTCGCGCCTACGGAATCGCCTTCACTAACACCATTGTTTTCGTTGTGCAAAATCGTTAGCTATTCGGGTGTGTTTCGTTAGCAAAATTGAATTTTCAGGTATCTTGTAATGTCTGGGATTTTCGACCCAGAAAATCAACATAAATACACTGTCAATTTCTCGAGCATCGAAAATACCGGAACATTAATAGAAAGAATTTAGAGGGTGAGAAAGAAAAGATAGAACTAATAGAATAGAAGAAGAAGAAGAACACACTGAACAGAATCAGAGTAAAACACGAAACTCACAGCGGAATAAATCAAATGTATTATATAACATAACTTTGAATACAAAACTGTATTGTATATACATACCATTATCAGAGTACAATACATCTTATCACAGCGGAAATAATCTCTAAATACTAAGGGTGGAGCCTTCTGCTTCGAGCTCCTCCAAGTGAAATCTGCAAAGCCTGAAACACTTGACTGCCCGTACAAATTTGGGCACCCAAGAGTTTAGGGAAAACAAAACAAAATAAACTCTGGGTCAGTCATGGGACTGGTGTGAGTAAATTCTAACCATACGGTTTTACTTTGAAGAAAATCCTTTTGAAACAAAAGGATAATAGTAAGACCAGCCCACACATAAACATGGACGACTTTTACCTTACTATGACCCAAATTACTTTGATATCAAAAACAGTGATATTATGATAATGTCTAAACAAATAATTTTCCAAGTAGCAGAACGCTTGCATCTCACGTTCCACATATATATAGTATAAAATCATAAACCGCAGGGCGCTTAGTGGAGAATGGATTTCAACAGACAAGGTATGGGAGCACCTTCTGAATAGTGTACTCTAGAGGGGATACACTCAGGGTTCAACAAGAACGTCTTGCAACCCGGCCACACATGACCGCTCACTCATTTAGCTTGAGTGTCGCGAATATATTGCCACCACGGTTGTAGGCCATCCAACCGTCAATCCGAAGATACAGAATCGAAAAGAAGTATAAATATGAATTTTCTCTAGATCAGTGACAATACACCCTGCTTGGGGATGACCCAACTAGCCATGCTGCCTAGCCCAACTTCTGTCACTTCCTGGTTGTGAGGCTAGAGGCTACATCTATCTTCAGAACATCTGATCACCATTCACTTTGAATGTCACATCGTCAAATCCGTAATCACACATTGATTACACAAATGCACACTGGGTGTAGAATAAAGAGAAGTTACCTTCTCCCCACCAACTTGGTATATTCGTAAAAATCGACGGCGTGACCGTTGGAAATACTCTGTCAGACACTCGTCCGTACAAGTTGTCCTGGGACTGGACAAACAGAAAGCACCATTCTGGAATTGGACGACCCTTGCGTTTAACTCCATCTTCAATTTTTACTTAAATATAATCCGCAGCGCTTATGCCTATACGGAGTGGTTTTCGGATAATAAATCCAACCGGTCTCTCCGTATTGACACGATGGTCAAAACACTTCGATAGTCGGTTATTTAACTATCGAAGTAAAAACAAACATCCATTCACAAACACTGGCCCTTTTATTTAATACTAACTTTCTAGTTTCCCATATTTCTATAAACTCTTCCTTACTTCCCTTCATTTCTACTCTATTAGTTCCTCGTTATAAATCGGTAAGTGGATAAATTTCTAAGTATCAACCCCGAAGGCCGAAACCAACATCAGATTGACGCCTCGAAAGTTACTCAACTCAACCAACGTACAACGGGTTCTAATTTCTTTAAAACTATATCACCTTCCTTATCATGCTCAGTATATCTTTTTAAAAACATTATAACTTATCGACTTACTTTAAAACCGTTATATTTTAACTAAGGCTGTTATCCTTTCCTTTATAACTAATGCAATACGCTGCTATATTTTCTTTTATAACTACTGCAATACGCTGTTGTATTCTCTTTTATAGCTACTGCAATACGCTGCTATATTCTCTTTTATAACTACTGCAATACGCTGCCGTATTCACATTTCATTTGATAAACTCTGTTTCTAAGTCAGGTTCTTATTAAATCAATATCAAGTTTATAACTAATCACTGATTACATATCCTATTATAATTTGTTGGTTTAAAACTAAATATTTAATATCCTATCAGACTATAATTCCTAATAATGTTATTTAGGTTCAGGTCGTATATCTCAATACTACACAACAAACAGTACATACAAATATTGAGGAATCCGGTCAGATTCTTCCAACCGGTTTCCGCATCCACAGATGTCAGTCAACACAATTTACCCTAACTCTATACTAGGGGATATTCAAATCAGTGGAATCAGTGTCCAATCGATGATGTGTACATATGTAACGGTATATAATATTCAACCAAATTAATTGCAATCTACCTAATCGACCATCACACAGCATTCAAACAACATTAAAATATAATTAAAATATTTTAAAATAGATCAGAGTGAGTGAATTTACTCACATTGGCGCGTTAACCGTTAAATAACGATTTGCGTCGGTTGATTTTATCATGAAATTCCAGTAGCTCGGTTTGCCGTGAAATCAGTTCTCCAATGTAGATTTCGTCATCTTGATTCCAACGGGTCCAGTCACGTTCTGTTTGCCAATTCCATTTCTCTTCGTTGCATTACATTCCGCAAACTCATCTTCAGACAAAACTGACACGCACTTCTTTTTGACGACTTCACAAACCCATACGCTTTCCTTCTTCATATCAAACTGAAACCACTCACTTTTAACTCACTCGCACTCACCAATGTTTGTGGTGTCTGCACCTTACGTTGGCTCATATACTCATATCAGTAACGTCACCTGGTTACTACGTCTGTCCCTCCACCATTTCCAATACCAACCCTTCGCCGTTTTTCTCGCCTCGGTGACCACCCTCCATCACTTTAATCTGACTTCACTTGCAAACTCGAAACGTCTTGCTGCCCCTCCTCTTCACATTAAAACATATTGAACTGTCTGCACCACTTCAGTATGAGACCGCATGTCCACTTTCAAACCCCATCTCCCCATGCACGTGTACTGTGTACACAATCCATTCTTCTTCTCTCATGTTTCATGAAGTCCGCACTCTCCATTTCTCTTCTCACATTTGTACTCAACCACTTTCACCATCTTATCCTTACAAAAGAATACACGCAAGCATCAGTCCCTTCCATCATCTCACGCCCTGCTAGCGCCCACAACACACGTTCAAACACTCCACCGCTACATACTTTAACCACTTCCTGATCCCATTCTTCCCCTTACTAATAGTAACACATGCACTACATACAATGAAACATGGTACCTGCTTTATGAAATAACCACCCTCCTTAACAAAACCCAACCTCGCTTGTATTGCTCGGTCCCGTACAGCTCCTTCACCATCACCAAAACTGGATGCTCGGCCTCCCCTTACTGTTGCCGAAGTCGAGTTCTCACCGAACTGTATTGCAGAGGGATCTCGTATATATATGAATTAGAATTTGTTTTGATTTTATTTAGTTGAAGAGGACATCAGAGTCGAGAGAAGTGAGCGTATATATATGTATATAGATTTTATTAGCTTAATGGTTAAGCAATAGGAAGTAGAGTAGGGTTATGGCTAAGGAAAAGAGGGATATGGTGAGCGATTCTTTGCAGGCAAGGTATTAGAGTTCGTAGAGGTATGGGTAGTCTATAAGAAGTGATGGCCTCCCCTTTAATTTATATGCTAAGTTAAATCATTTGTCCTGCGTGATTTACGATAGTGGCATCTCTTTCCTTTCTAGGCTTCAAAGGGTGGTAGGCAATGGAATACTTCGCAGAGAAGGAACACAAATTTTTGTTATAAATTCTATTCATGCACGGACAGAAGTAAGAGTACGTTCATGCTTAACAAGGTGTCACGATCCCAAAAATATAATAATACCGGTAGTTCGACTCATTCTGTGAAATCCCGAAATACCGATACAGAGTGCACAATACTCTAAATAAAAAGTTGCATATTTAATTAATTAAAAATTATAGTAAAATTCTAAAAATTAAATTATCGCTGCGCCTCAAAAGAAACTTGTCCCGATTTGCAACCGATATCAAGTTATATTCAAATAACCGTTATGATCGATATACGCTTCTACAGCGACTTTTTGAATATTTGATTTGGACATATCTTGCAGTCTATACGACGAAATCTTGGTTTTTCACTTCTGTTAGAAAGATACAGCTCAATAGATTCCAACGTTTCTTGTTTCGTAGAAATCCGGTTTAAAACGAGTCCGGTACACTCAGTCGAAGTTCAGAACGTTAATTTACGAACTGCAGGGTTGTTCTGAGCTCGATTATAATTAATATATATTTATATACGTTCAACTTCGTTTTAATTAATATATAAATCCATTTATATTCTGAATTCAATATTTAAACTGATTTAAATATTCAAATATAAACCGATAAAATGCGGGACGTTACAGTCCTTCCCCCTTAAAATAATTTCGTCCTCGAAATTGCTAAGATAGGGAAAATGCTACAATCTCTGTATAAACAGGTTAAAAATCTTTTGGTTTTCTTCATAATTTCAGTTTCAACTGAACTGATTAATTTCAACTAAAATATTAATTCTCTTTTTACTAACGAATATTTCCAATAACTCTGGAATTTTTTCTAACATTTTAAACTTTCGTGATATTCCGTCAGCATCTACTCTGCATGGCTCAATTGGCACTACTACACTTCGCCCTCTCTCGGCATCCTCCAATTCATAAGAAAATAAATCTGCCAAGCGGCTTGTCAACAGACTCATAAAAATCTCATACTCGTTATAAACATGACCCTTTTTGGCATTTAACTCTGCCATTTCCATTTGTTGTCCAATCAGCATCTACCCATGCATTCCAATATTGATCTCCAATCAACTTATCATCAACTCCAATCATTCTCTTATATACAAGCCCAAATCCATTTCAAATTTAAAGTTCCATTCTCGATTCCAACCTCTTACCCCCAATCCAATTCCATTCCGGATTATTTCTGGTCCAATCCAATTTTATTTCCATATTATTTTTCAACCAATTCAATTTCCACTTAGCTGGTTTCAATTAAATTCCTTTTTGCTTTCACAATCTTTATTTAACCTATTTTAGTTAAATTTTGAATTATTTATTTACCCTTACTAGTTTAATTTATTTAAATTTCAGAATTTAAATCCTTGGGTTTTTATTTCCAATCAGTTGAAATCATATATACATAACAATTCAAAACATTTGAATTTCTGACACTTGTTTCTCAAAACAATACAAAACAAAATCTCTGGTAGTAATCCGTCACTTACCAGCTCGAAAATGAACACCGATAATGTCGCGATCATCATCGGAATTTATTTTCCAACCATCGAAGTGAGTTCAATACTAAATTACTTTCAAAACTCATTTCTAAACACTTTATTTTGAAATTTCATCAAAATATTCTTTTCAAAATGCTTGGAAAAACATCTTTGAATTTACCCAGGATTCCATATATTTAATTCAAATTCAATTTCAATTCTTTTCTAGTTTCCAGAGTTTTAATTCCCAATTCTGGTTTTAAATTCAGATTCAGCTCATCTGATTTTTTCATATTATACTTATATAATATTTCGATTTGGTTATTTATATAACCAACTCAATTATACATCTTATTTGATCATAATAATGATCACACATCCAAGATATTATAATAATCTCAAGATATATATACTTCTTTTATATCAAAATATATTTTTGGGTAAAATTATTTTATTTACCCTCGTTTAAAAACATACTATGTCGAATTACTCTGTTCAAGAGTTTAGAAACACTTATCGATCCAGTTTGCACTACCGTCTCGACCAGAATTCATAAACCACTCGACTGACCAGTCAACACAATATAAAACAGTTTTTATACTAGTTTACACATACGCGCTCATATTTATACACTCAAACTCAATCTAGAGTATTACTAACTCCATCTCTATTGAGTTACGCCACAGAGCCTAGGTAATCACTTAACCTTATGCTCTGATACCAACTGTAATGTCTGGGATTTTCGACCCAGAAAATCAACATAAATACACTGTCAATTTCTCGAGCATCGAAAATACCGGAACATTAATAGAAAGAATTTAGAGGGTGAGAAAGAAAAGATAGGACTAATAGAATAGAAGAAGAAGAAGAACACACTGAACAGAATTAGAGTAAAACACGAAACTCACAGCGGAACAAATCAAATGTATTATATAACATAACTTTGAATACAAAACTGTATTGTATATACATACCATTATCAGAGTACAATACATCTCATCACAGCGGAAATAATCTCTAAATACTAAGGGTGGAGCCTTCTGCTTCGAGCTCCTCCAAGTGAAATCTGCAAAGCCTGAAACACTTGACTGCCCGTACATATTTGGGCACCCAAGAGTTTAGGGAAAACAAAACAAAATAAACTCTGGGTCAGTCATGGGACTGGTGTGAGTAAATTCTAACCATACGGTTTTACTTTGAAGAAAATCCTTTTGAAACAAAAGGATAATAGTAAGACCAGCCCACACATAAACATGGACGGCTTTTACCTTACTACGACCCAAACTACTTTGATATCAAAAACAGTGATATTATGATAATGTCTAAACAAATAATTTTCCAAGTAGTAGAACGCTTGCATCTCACGTTCCACATATATATAGTATAAAATCATAAACCGCAGGGCGCTTAGTGGAGAATGGATTTCAACAGACAAGGTATGGGAGCACCTTCTGAATAGTGTACTCTAGAGGGGATACACTCAGGGTTCAACAAGAACGTCTTGCAACCCGGCCACACATGACCGCTCACTCATTTAGCTTGAGTGTCGCGAATATATTGCCACCACGGTTGTAGGCCATCCAATCGTCAATCCGAAGATACAGAATCGAAAAGAAGTATAAATATGAATTTTCTCTAGATCGGTGACAATACACCCTGCTTGGGGATGACCCAACTAGCCATGCTGCCTAGCCCAACTTCTGTCACTTCCTGGTTGTGAGGCTAGAGGCTACGTCTATTTTCAGAACATCTGATCACCATTCACTTTGAATGTCACATCGTCAAATCCGTAATCACACATTGATTACACAAATGCACACTGGGTGTAGAATAAAGAGAAGTTACCTTCTCCCCACCAACTTGGTATATTCGTAAAAATCGACGGCGTGACCGTTGGAAATACTCTGTCAGACACTCGTCCGTACAAGTTGTCCTGGGACTGGACAAACAGAAAGCACCATTCTGGAATTGGACGACCCTTGCGTTTAACTCCATCTTCAATTTTTACTTAAATATAATCCGCAGCGCTTATGCCTATACGGAGTGGTTTTCGGATAATAAATCCAACCGGTCTCTCCGTATTGACACGATGGTCAAAACACTTCGATAGTCGGTTATTTAACTATCGAAGTAAAAACAAACATCCATTCACAAACACTGGCCCTTTTATTTAATACTAACTTTCTAGTTTCCCATATTTCTATAAACTCTTCCTTACTTCCCTTCATTTCTACTCTATTAGTTCCTCGTTATAAATCGGTAAGTGGATAAATTTCTAAGTATCAACCCCGAAGGCCGAAACCAACATCAGATTGACGCCTCGAAAGTTACTCAACTCAACCAACGTACAACGGGTTCTAATTTCTTTAAAACTATATCACCTTCCTTATCATGCTCAGTATATCTTTTTAAAAACATTATAACTTATCGACTTACTTTAAAACCGTTATATTTTAACTAAGGCTGCTATCCTTTCCTTTATAACTAATGCAATACGCTGCTATATTCTCTTTTATAACTACTGCAATACGCTGTTGTATTCTCTTTTATAGCTACTGCAATACGCTGCTATATTCTCTTTTATAACTACTGCAATATGCTGCCATATTCACATTTCATTTGATAAACTCTGTTTCTAAGTCAGGTTCTTATTAAATCAATATCAAGTTTATAACTAATTACTGATTACATATCCTATTATAATTTGTTGGTTTAAAACTAAATATTTACTAGCCTATCAGACTATAATTCCTAATAATGTTATTTAGGTTCAGGTCGTATATCTAAATACTACACAACAAACAGTACATACAAATATTGAGGAATCCGGTCAGATTCTTCCAACCGGTTTCCGCATCCACAGATGTCAGTCAACACAATTTACCCTAACTCTATACTAGGGGATATTCAAATCGGTGGAATCAGTGTCCAATCGATGATGTGTACATATGTAACGGTATATAATATTCAACCAAATTAATTGCAATCTACCTAATCGACCATCACACAACATTCAAACAACATTAAAATATAATTAAAATATTTTAAAATAGATTAGAGAGAGTGAATTTACTCACATTGGCGCGTTAACCGTTAAATAATGATTTGCGTCGGTTGATTTTATCATGAAATTCCGGTAGCTCAGTTTGCCGTGAAATCAGTTCTCCAATGTAGATTTCGTCATCTTGATTCCAACGGGTCCAGTCACGTTCTGTTTGCCAATTCCATTTCTCTTCATCGCATTACATTCCGCAAACTCATCTTCAGACAAAACTGACACGCACTTCTTTTTGATGACTTCACAAACCCATACGCTTTCCTTCTTCATATCAAAATGAAACCGCTCACTTTCAACTCACTCGCACTCACCAATGTTTGTGGTGTCTGCACCTTACATTGGCCCATATACTCATATCAATAACGTCACCTGGTTACTGCATCTGTCCCTCCACCGTTTCCAATACCAACCCTTCGCCGTTTTGCTCGCCTCGGTGATCGCCCTCCATCACTTTAATCTGACTTCACTTGCAAACTCGAAACGTCTTGCTGCCCCTCCTCTTCACATTAAAACATATTGAACTGTCTGCACCACTTCAGTATGAGACCGCATGTCCACTTTCAAACCCCATCTCCCCATGCACGTGTACTGTGTACACAATCCATTCTTCTTCTCTCATGTTTCATGAAGTCCGCACTCTCCATTTCTCTTCTCACATTTGTACTCAACCACTTTCACCATCTTATCCTTACAAAAGAATACACGCAAGCATCAGTCCCTTCCATCATCTCACGCCCTGCTAGCGCCCACAGCACACGTTCAAACACTCCACCGCTACATACTTTAACCACTTCCTGATCCCATTCTTCCCCTTACTAATAGTAACGCATGCACTACATACAATGAAACATGGTACCTGCTTTATGAAATAACCACCCTCCTTAACAAAACCCAACCTCGCTTGTATTGCTCGGTCCCGTACAGCTCCTTCACCATCACCAAAACTGGATGCTCGGCCTCCCCTTACTGTTGCCGAAGTCGAGTTCTCACCGAACTGTATTGCAGCGGGATCTCGTATATATATGAATTAGAATTTGTTTTGATTTTATTTAGTTGAAGAGGACATCAGAGTCGAGAGAAGTGAGCGTATATGTATATATATATAGATTTTATTAGCTTAATGGTTAAGCAATAGGAAGTAGAGTAGGGTTATGGCTAAGGAAAAGAGGGATATGGTGAGCGATTCTTTGCAGGCAAGGTATTAGAGTTCGTAGAGGTATGGGTAGTCTATAAGAAGTGATGGCCTCCCCTTTAATTTATATGCTAAGTTAAATCATTTGTCCTGCGTGATTTACGATAGTGGCATCTCTTTCCTTTCTAGGCTTCAAAGGGTGGTAGGCAATGGAATACTTCGCAGAGAAGGAACACAAATTTTTGTTATAAATTCTATTCATGCACGGACAGAAGTAAGAGTACGTTCATGCTTAACAAGGTGTCACGATCCCAAAAATATAATAATACCGGTAGTTCGACTCATTCTGTGAAATCCCGAAATACCGATACAGAGTGCACAATACTCCAAATAAAAAGTTGCATATTTAATTAATTAAAAATTACAGTAAAATTCTAAAAATTAAATTATCGCTGCGCCTCAAAAGAACCTTCTCCCGATTTGCAACCGATATCAAGTTATATTCAAATAACCGTTATGATCGATATACGCTTCTACAGCGACTTTTTGAATATTTGATTTGGACATATCTTGCAGTCTATACGACGAAATCTTGGTTTTTCACTTCTGTTAGAAAGATACAGCTCAATAGATTCCAATGTTTCTTGTTTCGTAGAAATCCGGTTTAAAACGAGTCCGGTACACTCAGTCGAAGTTCAGAACGTTAATTTACGAACTGCAGGGTTGTTCTGAGCTCGATTATAATTAATATATATTTATATACGTTCAACTTCATTTTAATTAATATATAAATCCATTTATATTCTGAATTCAATATTTAAACTGATTTAAATATTCAAATATAAACCGATAAAATGCGGGACGTTACATATCTTCTTTTCCAATTACTACGGTTCTATGTTAAAGAATCAATTGATTTTTTGTTTTTTGTTGCATTTTTTCCTCTTCGCAATGTTCGTTGCCTCTAGGTTTTGGTTGATACTCTCCGATCATCAAAACTGTCAAAACCATTATTATTTTGGTCGGTTCATATAATAAATTGTTTTAAATTAAAGAACCGACAGCATATTTCCGTAGAACAATCAGTAATATGATTGAAGAAGACGTTACTGTTATTAAGGCAATACCGCTTCCTATCCATGCTGTCTAAATAGTCAAATATTACAATAAGTATATGGAGAAATACGGTTAGACGAAGGCTGATATAATTGGAGATGATAATCTTGCTGAATGGGATGACCAATTTCTTGGTACAGTTTATAACCAGTTTTTTCAATTCTCCATATAACAAATTATTTCAATAAAAATGTTTACTTCATGCTAAATTGTGGCCGAGTTTTTTGTTGGTGGTGCACCTGGATATGAATGTATTTTTTTAACACTTGCCACCCTTGAGTATTATCTGAATTGTATATGACTAGCTTATGCAAAAATGGACTGATCCAACAGGCAAGCATCACTAGCTGATCTTATGTTGAAACTGATAAATTTCTAAACTTTATTTCTACTAGAAGAGCTACACCTCAGTTTTTAATTATCCATTGAAAGAAAAGAAAAAGTTACAATGAAATTACATTTTAAAATAATTTGTAACCTTTGAGCCATTTTATCGACGTCCCTATAAAATTATGTCTTGGTGGAGCTTTTTCTTATTCTAGGGTCCACTACATCTGAAAGAAATTAATCCCTATACTGGATTTATATCCATTTTGGTTCCTTTCCTAACAAATCTGTGATAAAACTAATATGCATATCCAGTTTGTATTTCTTAAATTAAGACTAATCAAACCGACCGTTAGGGAGGTTTTCATACTGTAAGAGGGCCAAAATCAAACTCTCTGAAGCCAATTATAATGGCTAAAAAATCTAATGTGAACGTTTCTCAATCTTCGTCTCTTCCGATTCTTACTCCACTAGAAAATTGCGATTTCATATTTCCCCATTGTCCGATTTCATCTCTCGCGCAGAATCTTTCAATCTCACTTTCCCACCCTAAATCGCCGACTCTCCTTCGTCGCCCACACTCTGTCGCGATGACATGCCTCCTAAATCCTCCTTCTAAATGCTAACCCACAACTAACTAAAGAGAATCATTTCAACAGTGCTATGTCAATTCAACAATCAAAAGGGACAAAAGAAAGAAGAATAAGAACCAGCAGCATGCCTGAATTGAAGCAGGCTTCAGAGGAAAGTTTAATTTGTTTTTCACTTCAATTTTTTATTTCTTTCCCACTTCTGATTTCTGAAATTTTCTTACTGTTATGAACCCTAAGATTTATTGAGGAATCCTTCACAAGTCAGCATACCTAAATCATACCTAGATCTGCCTCTGGTTTTGTTTAAAGGCAGGTAAGACTATTTATTAGTATTACAAACCGACAAGTTGAAAATAAATTACTAATTCTGTCACATTTTCAACAAAATGGTATTTGTTGACAACCTTCCTTGTTTCACATCCCACACAAGCCTGGAATTTTGAAACCAGTGTTGAGATGTTATATCTGATTTTGGTCCCTATTTCATAAAGTATGAATAATGACATGCAAGTTCTTTACGGAAACCGCATAATTGTAATTGAAAATATTAAAATTGTATGATTTATAATTTGGATCAATTTTTAAATTCCTATTTGAGTTCAACAAAATGGTGTTTGTTGACAACCTTCCTTGTTTCACATCCCACACAATGTAACAACCCGTATTTCAATAACATGTTAAAACGAGAATCAAGGCAGAATTAAATTATAAATTCTGAATCAAGTGAAACGGGCTATGCCATTGCGTTCGTCTCGGAAAAATACGCGAAATAGAGTCCGAGTTTTCGAAAATCGGAGTCCGTATGACCCGGTTAAGGCCCAAAGAAGTTTTCGGAAAATTTGAATTTCGAAACATGCAGAAATGGGGCCAGGCGGGAAAATTCCCGCCCAGGCATGTCGACAGGCATGTCGACAGGCATGTCGACAGGGCTGTCGACTTGCCCTGTCGGCTGATTCTGGTCTGGTGCACCTATTTTCTATCTTGGCTAGGTTTTTGGGCCTGGTTTGAAATCTGACGGTTCAGGTTGGTCCTAGGGTTAATCTAAGGGCCTAAAACTATCCTAATCTCTATAAAAAGACCCTAAACCTACCCCTAAACCCTCATTATTCACTCATGTAACTAAACTATGGCCAAATTTCTACTCTCATGGCCTCCATCTCAAATCCCTAGAGCCTATGCATTCAAATCGGGTTCAAATCAAAAGGTGCAAGCTTGCTACACCAAATAGAGGCCAAATCAACATTGCTATGCGAGTTTCATGAAGGTTCTTCTTCAAAGGAGGCACCTTTCTTAGCCAAGATGATTCATGCTCCTTTCCCTAGGCCTAACTATGTAAGTTCTAGCTACTTTTAGATGGAAACGGTAGTTTTGATAATGACATGGGATAAAATGAGGCTAAACATGATTATGCGAACCTATATGAACCTTACCTTGCCTCTTGTGTTCATGTTTATGATTTTAGGCCATGTGAGTGACTTAATCATGCCTCTCATGCTATGCATAACCTAGTTTAACTTGCAAGTTTGGATCTTTATGCATGAAATGCTAGCATGAACCTTTAGGAACCACTTTACTTGTGAAACATTGGCTAAGACAAGATTTTGGGGCTTATGCATGTTTATGAACCCAAACCCCTTATGCTAACATGCAAGTTTGTGGCCAAATCCTTTATGAGATTATGCATGCTCGTGGCCAATCCCCTCTTTTAAGTTGTGCATGTTTATGGCCAAACCCTTTTTGATAATATGCATGTTTGTGGCCAAATTACCTTATGACACTATGCATGTTTATGGCCAATCTCTTTATGATGTTATGCATGTGGAAGCCAAGCCCTTTTTGGCATCATGCATGTTTTGAGACCAATATGTGACATAGTATCCTTACTATGTAGACTCGCTTTGCTTGCGTTGGGAAAACACGATTTTGGGTAGTTAGATAAACATGAACATGTCGCAAAATCTTAACTTGAATATGGCATGTGTTTATACTTGAAAATATGACTTGAAAGATAACATGGAAGATGACATGTAAGTATGCATAAAAACATGAGCTTGGGAATTTACCTATTAAGTTAGGTCTACCCTTTGGGAATTTACCTATTAAGTTAGGTCTACCCAAATGCTTGAAAACTTGTAACATGTTTTGGAAACATGATGAACTTAGATAATATAAGTGTGGCCAACTCGAGGTTGGGTTGAGTTTGCAACGTAAAACTACCCGGAACCGACCGGCCTAACTAGTAGTTGCAAACAATAGGACCCAATGTGAGAAGTTGGTCATGTCGCGCTTAAGACCCGAGGTTAGACTAGGTTGTGGTGTAAATCTACCCGGACCCGCCCGGCTTAACTAGTAACCACAACAAGGTCTAATGTGAGAGGTTGAGGGTGCATTAATTAAATTAATGCCACATAATAGGGTTAAGTTAATTTGATTAATGAGGCTTAACCAAATATGATATGGATAAATGGGTTAAGTAATTTGATTAGGCTAATGATACTTAACAAAACATGATAAGCTTGGGTAGGTTAAGTAACTTGATTTGCCTAATGACACTTGACCATTTTTATACGACTAGTGGACGGGATTAAGTTAACCAACACTTAATCAATCCAACACGATAACGTGATAAGGTTAAGTAAATTTTCTTAATGACACTTAACCGTATAATACAGTTAATGGATGGGGTTAAGATTAGGCATAACTAATCTAAACATGGTAATCGGATGGGGTTAAGTTAGCCTAGACTTAATTAATCCAACTTGGTAATTTAATGGGGTTAAGTTAAACACTTAACTAATTTAACACGATGATTTGATGAGGTTAAGTGACCTATACTTAACCAATCTAACTCGTTAATTTGATGAGGTTAAGTTAATCTATACTTAACCAATCTAACGTGAAAACATGATAAGGCTAAGTCACGAATCACTTGAATACGCTTGACCGATTTGACTCGGTAATTTGACAAGGTCAAGTTAATTTATATAATTAACCAATCTAAAATGATAATTAGACGAGGTTAAGTTATGGATTGCTTAATATACTTAGCCAACTTGACACATGGTTTGTAGGGTTAAGTCTTGGACTTGGATACTTAGCCAATTTTGACATGGTTTGTAGACGGGCTAAGTTATGAACTTAAGTGACACTTAACCCATTAGATAAACCCTAATTCGGAGGATTAGGTAAATAACCATAGTTAACAAGGATTATGGAAATAAGGCTAAGTGGTAAACCTTAGTTAAGGGAAACTAAGTAATAATTCTTAGTCAAGGAAATTTGGACCATTTCTCAGATAGGTTAGTAACCCGATACGTTTGGTCAACATTTAAGTATGCGTATAGGAGCAGGCTATCTGATTTAGATAAAGGTTCCAACGAACTGGGTAACGAAGCAGCGGCTTCGGGGAACGTGAGGATATTCTTGGGATCCCTCTGTGAGCTGCCAGGTCATTATACTAGGCTCACGAGAGGTTGAGGTCTGCGGTAGAAGAACCAAGAATATGCCTTGGTTGCTATGCGAGCGACCTAAAGACTGGGGTGGATAGCAGTGAGTCGACGAATACATAAGGTGCCCGAGATAGCAAGTTCGTCGATCATCTACCATCTTGAGTCAAGCGTGTACGTACGGAAAGGCAGGGAACACCCAACAGACCATAATTTGCTATCTAATTATGGGTGAGGTAGGCCGTAGGATGTGGGCTGGCCGGAGTGTAGTTCTCATGCAAGATTTTCTCTTGTGTTGCCTTTCACTAGTTGAGGGAGGGGTCTCGTGGGACCATAGCCACATGTAGAAAAGCAGACCTTAGTATCTGCATCGGCAGATAAATCTAAAGCTCCCGACCGAGTCCTGTATTTCTTGTTTTGCCCGGTGACAGGACTCGGATGGCACGATGTGATACATGTGCATACAGTTATAGGGAAACGATTCACGATGATTGCGTGGGAAAAAGGGCGCGGTTGAGGGTTAGCGTAATCCCTAGTGGCCTAGGTGGTTTAACCCAAACCAAAATACGAAAGCGTGCAATAGGTAAGCGTAATCCCTAGTGGTGCTAGGTGGCGTAAGTCCTAGTAGTTCAAACGATGATTCATATGGAAGAGCCTAGCTAGAACAAGGGTGACAGTCCAAACGATTTCTAGGATAATACGACATGAGGAAGCCCGTACGAGGTACGGCAAAGGACTGAACTTATATACATGGAAAGAAACATATGATTTGGGTAACCTATATATGCGATATATTAGGTTGACATGGACCATTACACGACTTTGAGTAAGGGACATTCATGGTTAACACATAACAAGGCTGGGATACTAGTACGGAGGGTGCAGAGCAAATATACATGTTAGAACTAATATACATAATAGATACCGTGGGATGATAGACGGGGCAGATACCTTGGGATAATGTACTCGATAGAAATCTGACGATGTGATACCTTGACTTATCATAACACCGTAGTTTATCATGATACCTTAGTTTACCTTGCCACAGTAGATAAACCGGCTAGCCCGGTTTAGTTTATCTATCTTGTAGTTATCCTTATGTTTACTTTCAGTTTATGCATGTCATGTTACCTTTACCTGTTTTTATACTGGAAGTAGATAGGACTTACTCAGTCTTTTTGACTGACCCGTTTTGTTTCGCCTCTTTTCTTCCGTTTCCCCCCCAGGTTACAGGGAGGAAACAATGCAGTTTAGTTCGGACTTCTTCTGCTTGAAGGTCATCATGGATGGCTTGGACTTCTCTTGGCTATGGCTACTTTACTGTTTTTACTTGGGGAATAATTTATTAAACAGTCTTTATGCTTCTTTACTATTGCAAGACAGGTTTTGTTGTACTCTTATGTAAAAGGCTTTAGACCTTATTTATTCATGTTATGAAAGTTTGATTTTACTTCCGCTATTTTATATGTTCTGTCTTGTGATATTTCTGTGCATGATTACCAATAATGCCCCTCTAAAGCTAGTGCATTCCTTTGCGAGTGACCCTAGCGGAGGCGGGGTGTTACATTTGGTATCAGAGCAGAAGGTTACCAGACTGGGCAAAAGTTTTTAAAGACCTTCTGAAAACTATTTGAAAATCGTTTATAAAGAAGCATTTTTCAAGAAAATTTTCTTTTAAAAAGAAAAAGGCTATTCCCCAAAGGCCATTAGCACTATCCTGGTTTCCTTGATTGAATCTCTTTTCCTTTCTTTCCTCCATCTGTAGTCACAGTGGTTTTAACTGCGACTAGTCTTTTCTATCTTCGAAAGTGCTTTCCATGCGATGGAGGCTGTTCTCGGGAGACCAGTGGCCGCGATATAAGAAAGGATAGTGAGAAAGAGGATAAAGGATACGAGTTTAAGGATGAGCAACTTGTTGGTATGGCTCAACTCAGAATGAGAGAGAAAAGATGAACAATGAAACCCATGACGAGAGAGTACATTTGGCATAGTGGAACGGGACGGATAGTTAAGTATCATGGGACAAGGACAAGATCATCGGGAGGGCAGTAGTATGCTCTCATTTCTAGGGTACCTCAGAAGGAGGGTAACGATCTTGTTAAAGGTTTAGCTTTTCTTCTCTATCATCCTATCGGGACTTTGTTTTGATCACCGCATCTTTTAAGTCCGCTTCGATAGTTAAGTCTCTGCACCTTAGTACTAGCGTAGTAGAGGATCCCGTTTTTGTCTCAAGTCCTATTGGAAGATTGGTCCATTTATTCATGGCTTGTTTGGATTTGAGAATGTCTATATCAAGTGTTGAGCTTGGAAATAATGCTTATGTTTATAAGTTGTGGATGGATTCTAGGGATGAAGTGGTTATCCAGTAAGGGGTGCCACTCTCGGTTTTAGAAGAAGGGTAGTTAGACTCTTGGCTTGCATTGGTAATACCCTTGAAGTATCGCGTAACCTTTTGGGTTCTGTCATGATTAGTTACTTAGAATCCCTAGATGCCTTTGTTGGAAATTAGAAACCCGATCGAATGGTGTTCGCTAATAAGACGGATGGTTTACTTCGATTATGTATGAGTTATGGGAATCACCCTAGTAAGAACTCTTGGCAACATGGATTGGCATCGGAAAACGAGATCCAGAATTCACTGGTGAATTTTGGAGAGCTTGCATGAGTACGCAGATATATTTGAGCCAAGCATACTAGGGAAAGAATAAGTGAAACGAGAGGCGGCAGTGAAATGAGTTCCACTCACACCTTGGAAATAGGAATCAAGAAGCTACGAAATCGCGAAGTTAAAGGACGGTCAAGGCACAATGGAATTGAGCTCAAGGAAATACGACTTTGATGGTCAAAGACTAGATACGCGCATGATATCTCTTTTTGGGAGTATATCCTTGATCCCTGTTTTCTGTAGAGCTTACTTGTAGGCTATCTTTTGTGGACATCCTCTCGGTCCTATTTTCTGTTACAAACCCCATAAGGAGTTTGTCTTGTTTATCTTCTCGACCCTGTTTCAGGGAATCCTAGGTAGAACCCTATGGATGTAAACATGTATTTGAAACATGTTATGGTTGATATGGTTGCAAATGGTTGCAAGTGGTTGCTCGTGGATGCGCGAATTTACATTAGATATTAGCTCGACTCGGTCACATTTCATATTGCATATGCACGAGTATTTATACTTGTTTATGGATGAAATTGAATGTGTTATCATGCGGATGTTGCATATGGTTGAATGTTTGTGCACGCATATAGTGTATATGACTAGGACTATTTGCATACATGATGGATTCATAGCACTAAACATATTTTTGCATTCAAAAGATTTTTTTTTGGCCTGATCATTAGCATTAGCTAAGGAACATGTACACACACGTTTTGCATACATTCATAAAGCATTAGGAGTCGTCTAAGGACAATAGTTGCTTGTGGATGATGGTTTGAGTAGATGGATGATGGATGGTAGGATATGTTCTTCCTAACTTTGAGATTTCGGGGACGAAATCCTAAAAGGTGGGGAGAATGTAACAACCCGCATTTCAATAACATGTTAAAACGAGAATCAAGGCAGAATTAAATTATAAATTCTGAATCAAGTGAAACGGGCTATGCCATTGCGTTCGTCTCGGAAAAATACGTGAAATAGAGTCCGAGTTTTCGAAAATCGGAGTCTGTATGACCCGGTTAAGGCCCAAAGAAGTTTTCGGAAAATTTGAATTTCGAAACATGCAGAAATGGGGCCAGGCGGGAAAATTCCCGCCCAGGCATGTCGACAGGCATGTCGACAGGGCTGTCGACTTGCCCTGTCGGCTGATTCTGGTCTGGTGCACCTATTTTCTATCTTGGCTAGGTTTTTGGGCCTGGTTTGAAATCTGACGGTTCAGGTTGGTCCTAGGGTTAATCTAAGGGCCTAAAACTATCCTAATCTCTATAAAAAGACCCTAAACCTACCCCTAAACCCTCATTATTCACTCATGTAACTAAACTATGGCCAAATTTCTACTCTCATGGCCTCCATCTCAAATCCCTAGAGCCTATGCATTCAAATCGGGTTCAAATCAAAAGGTGCAAGCTTGCTACACCAAATAGAGGCCAAATCAACATTGCTATGCGAGTTTCATGAAGGTTCTTCTTCAAAGGAGGCACCTTTCTTAGCCAAGATGATTCATGCTCCTTTCCCTAGGCCTAACTATGTAAGTTCTAGCTACTTTTAGATGGAAACGGTAGTTTTGATAATGACATGGGATAAAATGAGGCTAAACATGATTATGCGAACCTATATGAACCTTACCTTGCCTCTTGTGTTCATGTTTATGATTTTAGGCCATGTGAGTGACTTAATCATGCCTCTCATGCTATGCATAACCTAGTTTAACTTGCAAGTTTGGATCTTTATGCATGAAATGCTAGCATGAACCTTTAGGAACCACTTTACTTGTGAAACATTGGCTAAGACAAGATTTTGGGGCTTATGCATGTTTATGAACCCAAACCCCTTATGCTAACATGCAAGTTTGTGGCCAAATCCTTTATGAGATTATGCATGCTCGTGGCCAATCCCCTCTTTTAAGTTGTGCATGTTTATGGCCAAACCCTTTTTGATAATATGCATGTTTGTGGCCAAATTACCTTATGACACTATGCATGTTTATGGCCAATCTCTTTATGATGTTATGCATGTGGAAGCCAAGCCCTTTTTGGCATCATGCATGTTTTGAGACCAATATGTGACATAGTATCCTTACTATGTAGACTCGCTTTGCTTGCGTTGGGAAAACACGATTTTGGGTAGTTAGATAAACATGAACATGTCGCAAAATCTTAACTTGAATATGGCATGTGTTTATACTTGAAAATATGACTTGAAAGATAACATGGAAGATGACATGTAAGTATGCATAAAAACATGAGCTTGGGAATTTACCTATTAAGTTAGGTCTACCCTTTGGGAATTTACCTATTAAGTTAGGTCTACCCAAATGCTTGAAAACTTGTAACATGTTTTGGAAACATGATGAACTTAGATAATATAAGTGTGGCCAACTCGAGGTTGGGTTGAGTTTGCAACGTAAAACTACCCGGAACCGACCGGCCTAACTAGTAGTTGCAAACAATAGGACCCAATGTGAGAAGTTGGTCATGTCGCGCTTAAGACCCGAGGTTAGACTAGGTTGTGGTGTAAATCTACCCGGACCCGCCCGGCTTAACTAGTAACCACAACAAGGTCTAATGTGAGAGGTTGAGGGTGCATTAATTAAATTAATGCCACATAATAGGGTTAAGTTAATTTGATTAATGAGGCTTAACCAAATATGATATGGACAAATGGATTAAGTAATTTGATTAGGCTAACGATACTTAACAAAACATGATAAGCTTGGGTAGGTTAAGTAACTTGATTTGCCTAATGACACTTGACCATTTTTATACGACTAGTGGACGGGATTAAGTTAACCAACATTTAATCAATCCAACACGATAACGTGATAAGGTTAAGTAAATTTTCTTAATGACACTTAACCGTATAATACAGTTAATGGATGGGGTTAAGATTAGGCTTAACTAATCTAAACATGGTAATCGGATGGGGTTAAGTTAGCCTAGACTTAATTAATCCAACTTGGTAATTTAATGTGGTTAAGTTAAACACTTAACTAATTTAACACGATGATTTGATGAGGTTAAGTGACCTATACTTAACCAATCTAACTCGTTAATTTGATGAGGTTAAGTTAATCTATACTTAACCAATCTAACGTGAAAACATGATAAGGCTAAGTCACGAATCACTTGAATACGCTTGACCGATTTGACTCGGTAATTTGACAAGGTCAAGTTAATTTATATAATTAACCAATCTAAAATGATAATTAGACGAGGTTAAGTTATGGATTGCTTAATATACTTAGCCAACTTGACACATGGTTTGTAGGGTTAAGTCTTGGACTTGGATACTTAGCCAATTTTGACATGGTTTGTAGACGGGCTAAGTTATGAACTTAAGTGACACTTAACCCATTAGATAAACCCTAATTCGGAGGATTAGGTAAATAACCATAGTTAACAAGGATTATGGAAATAAGGCTAAGTGGTAAACCTTAGTTAAGGGAAACTAAGTAATAATTCTTAGTCAAGGAAATTTGGACCATTTCTCAGATAGGTTAGTAACCCGATACGTTTGGTCAACATTTAAGTATGCGTATAGGAGCAGGCTATCTGATTTAGATAAAGGCTCCAACGAACTGGGTAACGAAGCAGCGGCTTCGGGGAACGTGAGGATATTCTTGGGATCCCTCTGTGAGCTGCCAGGTCATTATACTAGGCTCACGAGAGGTTGAGGTTTGCGGTAGAAGAACCAAGAATATGCCTTGGTTGCTATGCGAGCGACCTAAAGACTGGGGTGGATAGCAGTGAGTCGACGAATACATAAGGTGCCCGAGATAGCAAGTTCGTCGATCATCTACCATCTTGAGTCAAGCGTGTACGTACGGAAAGGCAGGGAACACCCAACAGACCATAATTTGCTATCTAATTATGGGTGAGGTAGGCCGTAGGATGTGGGCTGGCCGGAGTGTAGTTCTCATGCAAGATTTTCTCTTGTGTTGCCTTTCACTAGTTGAGGGAGGGGTCTCGTGGGACCATAGCCACATGTAGAAAAGCAGACCTTAGTATCTGCATCGGCAGATAAATCTAAAGCTCCCGACCGAGTCCTGTATTTCTTGTTTTGCCCGGTGACAGGACTCGGATGGCACGATGTGATACATGTGCATACAGTTATAGGGAAACGATTCACGATGATTGCGTGGGAAAAAGGGCGCGGTTGAGGGTTAGCGTAATCCCTAGTGGCCTAGGTGGTTTAACCCAAACCAAAATACGAAAGCGTGCAATAGGTAAGCGTAATCCCTAGTGGTGCTAGGTGGCGTAAGTCCTAGTAGTTCAAACGATGATTCATATGGAAGAGCCTAGCTAGAACAAGGGTGACAGTCCAAACGATTTCTAGGATAATACGACATGAGGAAGCCCGTACGAGGTACGGCAAAGGACTGAACTTATATACATGGAAAGAAACATATGATTTGGGTAACCTATATATGCGATATATTAGGTTGACATGGACCATTACACGACTTTGAGTAAGGGACATTCATGGTTAACACATAACAAGGCTGGGATACTAGTACGGAGGGTGCAGAGCAAATATACATGTTAGAACTAATATACATAATAGATACCGTGGGATGATAGACGGGGCAGATACCTTGGGATAATGTACTCGATAGAAATCTGACGATGTGATACCTTGACTTATCATAACACCGTAGTTTATCATGATACCTTAGTTTACCTTGCCACAGTAGATAAACCGGCTAGCCCGGTTTAGTTTATCTATCTTGTAGTTATCCTTATGTTTACTTTCAGTTTATGCATGTCATGTTACCTTTACCTGTTTTTATACTGGAAGTAGATAGGAATTACTCAGTCTTTTTGACTGACCCGTTTTGTTTCGCCTCTTTTCTTCCGTTTCCCCCCCAGGTTACAGGGAGGAAACAATGCAGTTTAGTTCGGACTTCTTCTGCTTGAAGGTCATCATGGATGGCTTGGACTTCTCTTGGCCATGGCTACTTTACTGTTTTTACTTGGGGAATAATTTATTAAACAGTCTTTATGCTTCTTTACTATTGCAAGACAGGTTTTGTTGTACTCTTATGTAAAAGGCTTTAGACCTTATTTATTCATGTTATGAAAGTTTGATTTTACTTCCGCTATTTTATATGTTCTGTCTTGTGATATTTCTGTGCATGATTACCAATAATGCCCCTCTAAAGCTAGTGCATTCCTTTGCGAGTGACCCTAGCGGAGGCGGGGTGTTACACGCAAGCTTGGAATTTTGAAACCATTGTTGAGATGTTATATCTGATTTTGGTCCCTATTTCATAAAGTATGAATAATGACATGCAAGTTCTTTACGGAAACCGCATAATTGTAATGGAAAATATTAAAATTGTATGATTTCTAATTTCGATCAATTTTTAAATTCCTATTTGAAACTCTCAATAATACCTCAGATTTAAGCTGACGATAAATATCAATGTTACGACCTGCCGTTTTGACCGCTCCAAGTAGGTAATTAAACCAAATTAGAACGTTCAAAACGACAAATAGTTATTAGCTTAGCAGGTTTAAATAGATTAACACACAGAATCGCGGTACACAAAACAATAGCAATATATCTCACAGCAGAATTTTATATACAAAAATCAGAGTCGAAACAATATCTTTATTATACAGTGGAAGAAAATAATATAATGTATACATGATTTTTTTTCAAAAAAAAAACCTTTAACAGTTTTCGCTGTCGGTTTTGCACGCGTATGCATATGCGTCTTCACGTGCTCCAAGCGTCGTAAGCTGAAACTCAAGATCTGCAACACTCGTATCTGACCTGAGCGTTACATGCAAAACATAAAACACTCGAGTCAGGATTAATCATAGTTCAAGTAAATTAATTTCAATAAAACTGAAATATAACAGTTAATCCCAACATTTGACGTTATATATAAAAAACAAACAGTGGTGGTATCTGTTCATATCAATGTATTTAGATCCAATGTGGATGTATGTCATGATTAAAGACTATATATATATAAAGCTGCATTCATGAATATAAATGTGGACTGGGTGTAATGACCCAGAAAATCTGAACCAATTTAAAATTTTTAAATTGGCTAAAATAATGGATTTTAAATATTTAAAATAAATATTTTAAATAATAGCAATGAAAACTGAGTTTGAATCGACAATTGAAAACGAATATAATTAATTTTAATTATAAACAAGGCCTGAAAAGGCGCTGTAGTTTCAAAAATTGAATTCAAACTTTGTCGGACTGTACCGGGTGCAAAACTAAACGGATTTGAGTGAAACCAAAAATATTTAAATTTGTTAGTGAATACATTTCTAACGAATCTGAAAAATCGAATTTTCATAGCGGAAAACAAAAGTTATGGCCGAATTAATTTTCAGAAAGGTCGCTATGGAATTTATATAGCCCGTGAAATTGGCCATTTTGCATACGACCTCGGAATTCGACGAAACCACTTTTGTTGGATCCGGGATGTGAAGTTATTGCTAGGTTTCAAATTTCATAATTTTTGAAGCTAGTATGTGAGCGTGGCAAAGGAAAATGTGTTTTGGTCAATTACAGTTAAATTGGATCGACCATAAATGGGCCTTTTTGCAAACGGTCTTAGAATTCGACGAAACTAGTTTTTTTGGGACCATATCGTCAAAACATAGCTAGATTTATTTTTCTGGAATTTTTCGAATCAGTTTGTGGCCCTGGCAAATTGAAATGTACGTTCAAATTAAATATTGAATGTTCTATATTTTAATTTGAAGGAAAACTGACTGAAACATTCGAACGGGCCTTCGAAACATATCCCATTGTGTTCAGAATGGGGGTAAAATGCTAGGGACGACAGTCGTTGGGTTTCGATTGGTGGTCGTGTCAGAAAACCCCTTTAAAACTTCCCCGACCAATCAGAATTTTTATAAAAAAAAAGAAAATACTTTCTCTCTCCCCGACGATCGAAGGCGGAAACCTATTCGCCAGTTCCCGAGCATTTTCCGGCCGCCACGCGCCTCGTTGACCCCCGACCCTTTGGAACTTTTTGAAGATCTCCCTTCCATCTTCAAATCCATACCACCCTCGGCCCCCACCATCGCGTATCCTTCGAGATCCACCGCCTTCAACTTCCGTCGTTTCGAGCTCCGCCACGCCAGCTGGGCCCCACCGAGCTGCACCTCACTACCACGCGCACGAAGGTCTCTCGTAGCTCTTCGACGCTGTATCCTCCGATTGAGCTGCAACTTCCCGGATTGGAAGAAATCGGGCGACCTAGTTTTGAACGAAATAGTGAGTATACGGTTTATATTATTTAAACCGATTTCAACAGTTTTAAACCGTTGCAAACCTTTGAAAAATCATATCTTTTTCGTTCGTTAACGAAATTTGATGAAACAAGAAACATCGTGACCGTGTGGACGCCTTCTACATTTTAGAAGAGACCGCATATTTTTCTGAGCCTTCTGCTATTTTTGGTGGAGTGGAACCCAATGTGAGATTTCTAATTTATAAACGATATGGGAAACGACGATGTATAAATTATATAGTCGATGTATGGGTTATATAAGCGTTGTACACCTCATGTATAAGCATTGTATAAGTTGTACGTTCGATGTATAAGTTATATATGCGTTGTAAAAATTATATATGTGTTGAAATAGGAGTGAATTACTATATATATATATATATATATATATATATATATATATATATATATATATATATATACGCCCCTCGTCCACAAACCATGGACGATATTTATTGGTTGTGATTGGTGTGAAAATTGATTGATAGCGAATGGTTGTTTGGGATTGTTTGTGGTTGATATTGATTGATTGTGGTTGAAAAATACCCGTTTGTGGTTGAGAAATATTTGGTTGAAACCACATAGGATTAGTTTGTGGAAATGAAATAAATATATAGATGCCGCCTGCGTGCGAACTATATGCATGATCCCCATTGTCAAAAACCGCGAGGTTTTAAGGTAGAGCGAGGAGCCGTACTTGGGACGTTCCCGATTTTAACTACCCTGCCATTATGCTGCCAAAATTTTGAATAAAATTCATGTGTTTGAATTATTTTCATTAGCTGAAACTATATTTATTCATTGAATAGAAAACCTTCATGTGTTGAATCGATATTCATTCGTTGATTAGAAATTCATGTGTTGAATGGTATTCGTGTTTTAAATATAAAAATCACATTTTTATCTATATATAGAAACTATAGAAAACCTTCATGTGTTGAATCGATATTCATTCGTTGAATTGAAATTCATGTGTTGAATGGTATTCATATTTTGAAATAAATTGTTTTATAATAAAAATCCCATTTTTATTACCTATATAAACTATATAAAATAATAGTGTTTTGAAATGAATTATTTTAAAATAAAAATCACATTTTTATTATATACATGAATTGTTGAAATGTGAAGTGTTAAAAATAGCCACTCGTTCAAATAAATATGCATGAGTTGAAATATTCATTAATTAGCTACTGATATGATTTTTGCCTATGCATGCAACATTAGAATGAATGGTGTTTTTAAAACAAATGGAATCAAACATGAAGTTGAATGGAAAATGATAAGTGATAAGAACTATATATCTGTACATGCATATTTATTTGAACAGTTATAGCAAAGGGGCTAGATAAGAAGAATAAAATTTTGTGCCCGACAAATAGGTACACATTTACTGTTTTGTTTGGGTGATGATTTTATGAGCCTGTTGGCTAGCCGCTTGGCTTTTTCTTTTTCTTTTTGACATGAGACGCCCGTGTGGCTATTTGGGAATTTTCCCAGCCCCTCCCGTACAAAGGAGGTTATGGCAAAATTTTCCGAAATTTAAAGGCGTTAGTGGAATATTTGAAGTGGAATCAATCTTTCCAACCATTGGATTTTCCTGAAATCGCAACCGTTGGATTTTCCTGAAATCGCAACCGTCGGGTTCGCTTTGGAAAAATCTTTCCAACGGCACCAACTTTGTAAAAATCCAACGGTTGGATCGTCTGGAATGTTTAATTCAAATCTAAAGAAAAACAGCACCAGAAACGATTATATTTATATTTATATATATATATAAATATAATTATAATTAATCGAATAACGACGCTGCAGTTCGTATTTTGAAATCAAAACTTCAAACGATTGTACCGGGAGATCCGACCGTCGGATTTTCCCGAAACTAGGACCGTTGGATTCGTTTTGAAAAGACCTTTCTAATGATGTAAATTTTGTGAAGATCCAACGGTTAGATTTTCAGATATGTGTAAATCAAATCTGAAGAAAAACAGCGCCACGGCTGCGTTATGGCCCGAAGCGTCGTTCTAAACAAATTGGCTATTTTAAAAATAAATAAAAATAGCGATAAATCGTTATAAAATACCATAAACGATATGGAATGGAAATAAACTGAATTTGCTCGATTTATGTGGTATCTGATGGTTGAATGTGTTTGGTGTGAAAATTACCTTAAAGAACAAAATTGGTGTTGTCGAATAATTTAACCATTGAAGTAAATTGATTTGAAATTCTGAATATACGTGAATTATTTGAAAAGGCCGAGTTAATTCTCATTTCAAATAATTGACCGACGATTGAAAGTCGAAGATGAAGACGGTGGTAGAAGACCGGAGATCTTCACCTCGTTTGGATGGTAACCGAGGTCCTGATTGGGAGGCATCCCGAAATATGGATAATGAGTGGTGATCGTCCAGACGTACGTGGTGATCGATGGGTTTGTGAGGTATTTAGTGCCTCCGATTTCGTTCAGACCCAGAACGGACTTGTAAATGGACTGTGTGTCTGACATTGGATTTTATTCTGTGTTGATTGATCTCTATTAAATATACATCTATTTGGCGGCGGAGAATTTATTCTTTTGCTTAACGCCCTTCTCTGAAACGCGCGAGCTCAGAGGTTGTATATCGATGGACATCAGTCGCATGGCATGAATTGCTAGTGTGGCATGCCTAAGTGGCAAATGATCAAGGCTTCTGTTAAAAAGAAAAGTCTTGTGGTGGTGATCAAAGCCCCGCCTATGTGGCGTAGCTTTGTGTATAATGTGAATTCGCGAGCCTCACACCCCGGTATGAACAAGAAACGGGAGAAAGGACCTCAGGGAGGGCCTGCGTTTCCTCCTAGCTAGAAGTGGCGTCAGTGGTTTTACACGCCCTGACGAGTTTGACTTATGTGGTTGTTGCTGTTGCGAGGCGCCTCGGTTAGATCGGACGATCCGGGTCCGATGGAGTCACTTGTTGGCTCGCTTACGCCCCAAAGGGCGGCGAAACGTAGTGCTCAGGCATTTTAATCCACTCCGTGTGGACCGGCCCTGTCACTCCAAGGGTCGATGCGTTCTGATCCTGAGACTTGGGCTAGGCAGTCTCGAATTCGGTAAGGACTATCTTTTGCCTTGGTTCAAGACGGAAATCCAATTTCCAAATACGACATCGTGCGGTTTTGATTGTATATATATATATATATATATATATATATATATGGCGACATGATATATGGTACCTATGCCGTCTATGATTGATAGTTATTATTGAAATTGTTTTTGAAACATGTAAACACTAGTAATAATATCAAATACTTTTGTTTTATTCGTATCAATCATATTTTGGCCATTATAAGGTAAAAACTCTGTCCTCCGGTTTGCGTTGCATTGTGTGATGGGAACTGAGTCTTATAATGGCTTCATTTTTATAAAAATCATTGCGTTGTTTAAAAGAAAGATTTGTTTTAAAGCACTGGCAATCCAAAGGAGTAAACCCGTTCCACGAAAGTGGCGTGGTCCTGTGATTAGCCATATATTAAATATGTTGAGTAGATTTCTCATACCAGTCCCATGACTGACTTGTAGTTTGTTTCACTTTCAAACTCGGGTGCCCCTTTTTCTACACGGGCATCCTTGTATTCAGGTTTAGCTGGTTCTTTCTGGATAGCTGGAGCTGAAGATGGATTCTATCATTTATCTCTTTTTATGCTGTTCAGCTCCTATTGTACATATTTTGTTTATTTCCGCTGTAGACATTTATGTATAGTTGAACTGTATTTGTACTAAGTAAGATCCTATATACTGTGTAACTCGGATGATTACTTTTATCCAGTATATTCTATTGTTCATTATCTGGTGTATTTATTTAATTCTATTCTGCTGTTATCTGTTTCTATGTTATATTCCAAAGATAACCCTTGTCTCCGTCAGTACGGGATTTGGGGTCGTCATAACGTGGTATCAGAGCTTTGGTTAAGCTTAGTGCTGGAATATAACATATTAACGAACTCGTCAGAAATAGAACTAGTAGTGTTCTAGGACGGGTAACTCTAAACAGATAGGATCAGTAATATCCTAGTATGAGTAAAGCAGAATGAAATTACACCTCGATAGACACATTTACATTTGAAGTATGTGTTTCTATATTTTAAAATACCTTTTCTGTGACCTGACACTTGATCTGCTATTTGCAGAAGTACTAGAAAATGAGTGTCAGAAACAGAAGGAATGCAGAGCCGGATATTGAGGCCCTATTAATCAAATATCGAAATATGGGTGGAATACCGTTCTCAGGTGAAGAATCTATTATGAAGACACAGGCTTGGATTCGTTCGGCTGGAAAGATCTTTGATGGTTTAAAGCTGAGGGATGACCAGAAAAGATTACTGGCCTCCTGGGCACTCAAAGACGAAGCTTTGTTCTAGTGGGATTCGGTTATAGAGAATAATCCAGAAGGTGATATCACCTGGGACAGATTCAAAGTGATTTTCCTAGAAAGATTTACTCCTCCAGAAGCGACTGAGCGATTATGCGATGAATTTTCTTATCTGATACAAGGAGATATGACAATCCCAGAATATCATAAGAAATTCAACGAACTTTCTCACTTTGCTCCTCATCTAATTCAACATCCGAAGAGGAAGAATTTGAGATTTATCAACGGGCTTCAAAGAAAATATCAGAACAGTGTAATGAGGAACGTGAAGCTCCCCTTTTCTAAAATGATATACATGGCTTATCAGTACGAAGATCTAGACAAGAAAGGTATGCTACAGTACGAAGAAGAAGTCAGCTCTAGTAATAGAAATGAGTCTGAAACTGATCGTCCTAAGGCCAGTACAAAGGCTGGTGTCAGTAAGAAGCCCAGTGCCAAGAGAAAAGGGCTAAATCTGAAAAGGAACCGGCAACGACTGCCACATGCTCTAACTGCAATAAACAGGGGCATCTGACTAGGAAGTGTAAAACCTCGAAGAAACGAAAGATGGGGTCTAAACCCGATACCCAATTTCAAGAGAATAGAAAGTGCGTTCAATGCCGTCGAACGGGCCATCTTGAAAAAGACTGCAGGCAATTTAAGAAGTCCAAAGCAGTGCAAGTGAATGAAGTGGTAGAAGTACCTGCATCTTCGTCTGCTCAGGAAAGCTCTGATGTTTTAGAAGGCACGCTCAATGTCAAGAACATTCCAGTTAAAGTACTGTTTGACATAGGCGCGTCACGAAGCTTTATTGCAAAGAGTGCAGTCAAGAAGTTGGATTTGAAATTGAAAAAGCTCAAAGCACCAATGACTGTCCAAAATCCAGTTGGGGGTTCCATCAATCTCAGTTGGATTTGTGCAGTACCTGTCTCTTTTTCTTGCTATAAATTCCCTATTATCTCTATCGTCATGAATTTTAATGAATTCGATATTATTCTGGGATTGGATTGGCTAACCAAATATGAAGCAGAGGTTAGATGTGCCGAGAGAGTTGTTAAGGCAAAGGCACAATCGGGGAATTATATAACCATACCATGTGAAGGCCCGACTTCAAATAGAAAAGACTTCTGGGCAGCTTTGAATGTTTCTCCAACCCAAATAGAAAATATCCCTGAAATCACAGAGAATATTCCCGACCTAGTGAAAGATATTCCTGTCGTCAAGAATTATGCGGATGTGTTTGAAGAAGTTGTTCGCTTACCTCCGCAGAGAGAAATAGATTTCAAGATCGCTTTGATTCCTAATGCAAGGCCGGTAGTTCACGCTATTCGAAGGATGTCCTTGAAAGAGAAAGAGGAATTAGACAATCAAATACGACAGCTCGTATGGAAGGGTCTGATCAGGCCTAGTTTTTCTAATTGGGGAGCAGCAGTAGTGTTTGTCCCAAAATCTGACGGTACTCTACGTCTATGTGTGGATTATCGTGATTTAAACAAGCAGACCATAAAGAACAAATATCCATTGCCGCGGATTGATGATTTGTTGGATCGATTAAATGGCGCACAAGTATTTTCACGAATGGACCTAGCTACAGGCTTCCATCAACTTCGAATTGCCGAAGAGTGTGTTCCAATGACAGCATTCAGAGGTCCAGACTTGTTCTACGAGTGGTTAGTAATGTCGTTCGGCTTATGTAACGCTCCAGCTTACTTCGTCGTTCTGATGAATAGAGTGTTCAGAGGAGTTTTGAATAAATTTGTTCTGGTTTTTATTGACGATATTCTAATCTTCTCTAAATCAAAGGCCGAACATTAAAAGCATCTGGAACAGGTTCTAGAAATTCTGAGACGGAATGTATTAAAAGCCAAATTTTCCAAATGTATCTTCTGGCAAGATGAAGTAAAATTTCTAGGCCACGTCGTATCGAAAGAAGGGATCGCTGTGGATCCAAGTAAAATCACAGCTATTCAGAATTGGAAACAGCCCAGTACCCCCACTGAAGTCCGCAGTTTTCTCAGATTGGCTAGCTATTACCAGAAGTTCGTTAAAAACTTTTCGAAGATATCTGGTCATTTAACGAAGCTTACGAAGAAGCACTCTAAATTCAAATGGACTCCAGAAAGTGAGGAGGCTTTTGAAGAGATAAAGTTAAGACTAACGACTACTCCAGTGTTAACCATCATCGATGGCAATCAGGATTTGAAAGTCTGGACCGATGCTTCTAGATAAGGCCTTGGCGCAGTGTTAATGCAAAGGGGTCAAGTGATTGCTTATGCTAGCCGTCAGCTGAAGCCGCACGAAAAGAACTACGTAACTCATGATCTTGAGTTATTGGCTATAGTATTCGCTTTGAAAATCTGGAGGCATTATCTTCTGGGTGAGAGATTCGAACTGTTTACAGATCATCAGTCGCTGAAGTATCTGTTCACCCAGAAGGACTTGAATCTGAGACAACAACGTTGGCTGGAGTTTCTAGCAGCATATGACTTTGAAATTATATACACTCCAGGGAAAGCCAATGTCGTGGCCGATGCGTTAAGCCGAAAAAATGAGATGATCGCCAGCTTTATTATCACGACTTCATTGATAGATAAAATATCTGCTCTTTAAGAGGATGATCACTTCATTCAGAAGATCAGAGAGACAATTCAAAAAGGCGAACCCTCGAGTTTTCAAGTTGATAATGATGGAATTCTAAGGCTCAAAGGTCGAATCTGTGTCCCTAACATTCCTGAGCTTCGAAAGGAAGTACTGGATGAATGCCACAAGTCAAAACTTAGTATCCATCCGGGGGTAAGCAAAATGTACAATGACATTAAACGCACTTTCTGGTGGAAGTCGATGAAGAGGGACATTTCTTTATATGTTAGCCGATGCCCTACCTGCCAGCTAGTCAAAAGCGACCAATAGAAACTTGCTGGACTGTTACAACTGCTAGAAGTTCCTGGTTGGAAGTGGGAACATATTTCTATGGATTTCATTGATGGTCTGCCCAGAACCAGGAAAGGAAATGACAGTATTTGGGTGATCGTAGATCGCTTCACGAAGACCGCCCATTTCATACCTGTCAAATCAAACAAAACTGCTCAGAGTCTGGCGTAGATATACTTCAGGGAAAAAGTTAGACTGCATGGAGTGCCGCTCAGTATAGTCAGTGATAGAGACACAATATTCACTAGCAAATTCTGGGAAGCATTTCAAGTCGAGCTGGGAACGAAGTTGAACTTAAGCACCGCTTATCACCCTCAGACAGACGGTCAGACTGAGAGGGTGAATCGTATTTTAGAAGATCTATTGCGGGCTTGTGTTATAGATTTCAGTGGATCATGGGAAGACCATCTGCATTTGGCGGAATTCTCATATAACAACAGCTACCAGGCGAGTCTGACAATGTCGCCATTCGAAGCATTGTATGGTAGACCGTGCCGATCTCCTACTTGTTGGGTCGAACCCGGAAATAGACTTGTGTTAGGGCCTGATATGACCCGAGAAGCTGCCGACAAAGTCGATTTTATTAAGAAGCGATTACTCGCCGCTCAAAGCCGACAAAAGAGCTATGCCGATAGGAGAAGAAGAGATATATCATTTGCTGTTGGCGACTACGTATATTTGAAAGTATCGCCGATGAGAGGAGTTATCTGGTTCGGTAAAACTGGAAAGTTGGCGCCCAAATTCATTGGTCCGTTTCCTATTCTGGAACGGATCGGAACCCTCGCTTATAGGGTCAAACTGCCTGACTGGTTGCCTGGAGTTCATGATGTATTTCATATATCTCAACTTCAAAAGCATGTTCATGATCCAGACTTGATCGTGGAAGAAGCAGCTCAGCGGGATATTGAAATTACTCCAGAATTAGCTGTGAGAAGAGAGCCGCTAAAGATCATCGGCAAAGAAACCAAAGAGCTGAGGAACAAGAAGGTTCACTTAGTCAAAGTGCAGTGGAGTGGAGATCCGCGAGATTGTACTTGGGAAACTGAGGAGAGCATTCAGAAAGCTTATCCTAGATGCCGAGAAGATATCTCTTATTGACTCCGGTGCAAGGTATATTTACCATACTGTACATCACCATTTAATTCTCTATTCTATTGTTATTTTCTATCCATGGATGTACACTTTTAACTCTATAGTCTGAATGGTTTTAAAAGGAGAATAGGAATTAATTTAAATGGTTTTGAAAAGTTAAAAACAAATTGCTTGTTGGTTGTGTTGTGTGATTGTAGATTAGATTAATTAAAATTATTGAAACGATAGTTAATTTAATCAACAATAGAATAATGTTAGAATTTATTCGATTATATCACACATTGAACTGATTAGAAAATAAATAGAAATATATATACATGTGTATTATATATGTTTGAACAGGTAAATGGATTAGCTGTTGAGTAAAGATTTTATTTGCGTGCCCGACAAATAAGTAAACCTTAATGAGTTGGATGCGAAATATTATTATATCAACTCCTGTGAATGCCATTGGATGCGGAGTGTTGGTTATTCTGTGTGAAATAATAAACGTCGCCATAGGATAGTAATAATTAATTTTGAACTACATTGCATGGCATACTTCAGAAGATAGGCATACTTCATCATATACCACATAAGCATTTGGGGCTTGTGTGACGAGGTGGAAGATTTACCATACGAGCGAGAAGCTTGTATGGCGATGACTATTTTTTACAGGTTGAACTGATGACTGATATGGACTATTTAAATTGTCACGATTAAATTGCCAGATTAATAAAAAAACCCACACGGGTCTGGAGTTGACAATAATCACGTCTCTCTAGTTATTAGATACGGCACATGGACTATTTATTTCCCACACGGGGTAAGGTGACGAGAATTTATTCTCTGGAGTTATTATCAATACATGCTCCCCTGTAAACACCAGAATATATCACTATAAATATGTGTATGCTTATTAGGATTTATTGGGTACCTAATACGGCCCAATAAATTTCCAAACCCCTCCCCATAAAAAGGAGGTTATGGCGAAATTTTTCAAAACAACTACAATGAATACAATAACAATGGCCTGGAAGATCCAAATTTACTAAAGGGTATAAGGATAATAATCATTACATATAGATTTAGGTTTTCTCTCTTTTAGTTTTTTTCTTCAGAACTCAAACCATGCCTTGCAACAATATAACATCTATCCATTTGCAATTCTAATAGCAAAACTAATGGTAACCGAACAACAGTATTACAATCAGCAAAACATAGTGTGAAACCAAATCCCACAATGGTAGTAAGGCAGTCAACATGCAAATCAGTAATGTATATATATAACATAGTATGACTTGGTATTGGAAATGAGGTGAGAAAATGAGGCAGCATGTGTATAAAATTTCCAAGACAGAAAGTGAAATGACCAACATAATAGCATTTGGCAAATGAAACAACAAAGGAGACTACACATGCAACAATATGGCATGCACTGATGAAGTCAGAACGATGGTCATCAAATTCATGTAACAACCCCAAAATCAAGTAAAGATTAACCATTTATTTCAGTTTATTACCGATTTTAAAACACTTGAATTAAAATTAATCGTAAGAGGATTCTTACAAAAGACGGACGAAGGAAGGAGCAAGCTCGGATGGTGAAGGAAGAAATCGGCCCCAGTTTGGACGCTAGTGGCTTCAGTGCGGGTCTTGTTCGCTGCTGCTGTGTGGAGCTTCGAAGATGGCGATAGAAATCCCAATTTAAGGAAAAGCGACTAGGCGGAGGCCATTTTCGAATTTTGGAATAGGGCGTTTTCGGTTGAGGATTGATAAAAGGACGAGAAAGCGTTGTGATTTCAAGGCGGTGGCAGAGGCTTTGCTGACCGGCGGTGACAAACTGTGATTTAAGGGAACGGTGGAAGCCATTGATTCAATTTTTGGGTGGAAGGGTTTATTATTATTATTTCGTGGTGGGAACGACTTCAGCTTTTAGAATAATAATTAAATAAGAGATGAGCGCAATACACGGTGACTATTGAAATGAACAGATACCACCACTGTTTTTTTTTTATATATAACGTCAAATGTTGGGATTAACTGTTATGTTTCAGTTTTATTGAAATTAATTTACTTGAACTATGATTAATCCTGACTCGAGTGTTTTATGTTTTGCATGTAACGCTCGGGTCAGATACGAGTGTTGCAGATCTTGAGTTTCAGCTTACGACGCTTGGAGCACGTGAAGACACATATGCATACGCGTGCAAAACCGACAGCGAAAACTTTTAAAGGTGATTTTTTTTGAAAAAAAATCATGCATACATTATATTATTTTCTTCCACTGTATAATAAAGATATTGTTTCGACTCTGATTTTTGTATATAAAATTCTGATGTGAGATATATTGCTATTGTTTTGTGTACCGCGATTCTGTGTGTTAATCTATTTAAACCCGCTAAGCTAATAACTATCTGTCGTTTTGAATGTTCTAATTTGGTTTAATTACCTACTTGGAGCGGTCAAAACGGCAGGTCGTTATAAGGTGATTGAGTATGAATGTCTATGTATAGAACTGATTTTATAAATTGTTCGGATTTTTTTAATTAAGAAATTTGTTAAATCATATATATAAGAATGGTTTCAAATCGTATAATTTGAATTTATAAATAATGATTTCCAATGGTACGAGTTGAATTGAAAAATATGACACGTATTGTTGAATTGAAATATAATGTTTCATTTGAATTTTATAAGTGATGAATTTTGAATTAGTACGACTTGAGTTATAAGTATAATATGATTTGTTGAAATCGAAATTTATGATTTGAATTGAATTATTTAAACTGAATTTGAATTTAAGTGTTATATTTTGAATCAACTTAAACGAATGCTAAAAAGTAAACTTGATTTTTATGAATTGTTCGAACAACGATTTCGAATTGTATGACTTTAATATAATTTGTTAAATTAAAATATAAATTTTGACTTGAATTATATAATTTGAATTCGAACCAAATGGTTGGATTTTATGAATCGATTTAAAGCAAATTCTTGGATAAGTGAAGTTGAATCATTTGAACTGTTTTGAATTTGAAATTTTGGCGAATATAAGCCAAACCAAAATATTATTGAAATTAAATGTTTTGGTTTTGACTTAAACGGCAATTGAATTCATTAAGTTATAATTTCAATATAAGTCGATTTGGTTTGAAAATCGTTTTGTGGACAGTTTCAGAAATTATATACAACCGAAGTTAATAGTATAATATTGGTTTATACTAAATTTTGAGATATTTTGATATGTTTTTTTATCATTGTGATTTACGCGATTTGAGTTATTTTCGAAATTAAATATAATCGAAGTTAGATATTTAAATTTGATTTCGAAATTCGAATATGAGATTTTGTATAATCGATTTTATAAAGTGATTTATAAAATAACGACCACGGTGTGAAAAATGTAAACGATTGGTTGATAAAGAGACCGGGATCGACTATTGTCATATTCTCTGCCAATACCGAAAACCACTTTAACAACTGTGTACGCGGTGGAGTTCCAGAATGAAGGGGATGATTTGGCGAATGACTTTATCATATTTTATTTCATATTAATTACGAGACCCTGACTACCTTAAGTCAGCTTGATGTGGCTAAAACAGGAGCTATGCACGGACCAAGTGAGGTCATACCTCTTATCGAGCACACTTCTTCGATATTATTCTATTACTGTTGAGATTCGATTTGGGACCTTTTGATTATAGGAGTGTGTATCGAGGTGGGCGGCAGTTGCTACTATGCGTTACCACCAGTCCGGCTCTGCAAACGGTGAATCCACCCTGGCATTCCTTGTGTGCCTTGTCACATCTCTATACGAGCCCACTACGATTTTGTTTTGTACCGTTTAATATGGAGTGCCCTCTGATCAACCTCCAGTTTACGGAGGAATTATGGTACTGTATATACTATGGGAATATATAAACGGTGTAAGGGTAATCATGGTAATCCCGCTTACGCTATTTGATATTTTTATTTTACTGATAGACACTATTGTATATAGCGTATTATACTATATAGTATTAGTTTGACGGATCCTTAGAGGATGGTGATCCCAAATATCCTTTAAGTTACTGATTGCATTTCATCGAACATTTCATTTAAGTTGATTTACTTCTATGAGAATGTTAGTCCTGATCCGAGTTGTTTTGTTTTGCATTATGGCTCGGGTCAGATCGAGTATATCAGTTTTCGAGATTCACCTTTGGAGTTTGGAGCTTATATTGGATTTTTGCTCACCTATATCTACATGTTGATTAGTTGTTCCGGACATCAAGTTATTTCTGTCATTCTGTTTCAAATTGTTATCTGTTGTTTAATGTATTAGACTTCCGCTGTATTATTTATGTAAACTCTGATGTAAAGCTTCATGAACTACTATTTTATTTTAAATTTTCCGCTGTGAGATATTATTGCTCTGTGTCTGTGATATGTGATTATGTGATTTATTCTATTTACCTCAGAAGCTAATGACAATCTGTTGTTTTGGACGATTCGAGTTGACATGTTTTGTCAATTCGGCACAGTCAAAATGGCGGGTCGTTATAATCAAGATATTTGCTTGGACATACAACTCAATATCCTTTGTTTCCTAAAAATAACAGAGATGGAACAAGAGTTCTTTTTGCCCTTGGGATATAAGATATAGCGTTAGCTTTTAAGTTTCAATGGTAACACTAGAGGACCAAACTATGATCGGCTTTATTTAATGTTAAACTCAGTTAACCTTATAAAATGCTTGTTGATACCACTTCAGCAATTAATATGATTAAAAAGAAGGTATCTTTTGGGCATGTGGCTTAATTAATTGTACAGCTACAAATAATGCTTGTTTAGCGCTAGTAGTTGTATAGTGAAATTCAATCATTATTATTCTCTATGAAAAGAAATATACACTTTAAACTCAAGAGGTGTTATAATTACAATCCAAACCTGAAGATGGTAAAATTACATTGCCTCTAGTTTTTTCTATGTGAAGCTGCATATTATGTTGGGTAAGTGTTGAATGGCTACGTTATCCCTTTTTTTTGTGTTTGCAACTGTCGTGCAAATATCTTGGCAACATAGGTTTTAGCCAAAAACATTATTTAAGTGTGCATGTAAAACATAAGAAATAAATATGCAGCAAGTCAATCTGGAATTGAAATTATTCTCAAATGAAGATGTCTAAAATGATGATTGAAATTCAAGTTTTTTCTTGAAAATCCCTTGCTTGCTACTTTCAAAGATTTCAAACAAAATTATACCGCGTAATGACAACAGTTGATTCTTCCATTACGTAGTGTATGCGATCTATATAATAGAATACAGTTTGAGCAAATACCATATAATATAGCTTATATCTATGAATTATTTACCAAAAACTGGTAACAGCGGAATAGAAGTGTGCTCATACTATTGATGCTTTGGCTAGAATCAGAGGGAGAAGTGATATTTGGTGTAATTTGGATATAATTCCTTATATTGCTTAACTGCACATACAAATGCAAACAATAACCTCACCATGTTTTTTTCTGTCTATATTAATATTATCCCGTTAAAGAAAATCAAGATTCCTGATAGTACAGCTCTTAAAACCATTGGGTTGCATATATCTTGCTAAAAATGTAATGCCAATTCTTCGATTTCAATTGTTTTATTTCAGCGAATACAAGCATGCTTGAGTTATAGTAAAATGATTGTTTTGACATGGTCATTGCTACTAAAAATACTATTACCTGACCAGATAACTCTAATTCCAATTTGCTACGAAAAATTGTCTTTCAACGAACGAAATGAGGTTTGAATTATGTCTTATTTATTTTTTATACATCAGTTATACAACACTTAATAACTTGAGCATGTCTGCTGCCAAACTTATAGGAATCCTTAAGGGCACTATGGCATGCAGCGTTCCCTAAAGTTGAACTTTTGATCTAATTTCTGATTACTGGAAGGACATGGAATGGGAAGGGAAAGATCTATCTACAGATTTCAATGTGTTTAAAATTTTACATCCGTGAAATTTCGTTTGATAATATATATTAATCCCAGTTTCATAAACAATCTTTTGTTGCTAGAGGTGGTGGATTCATATCAGTAGAGAACTTGCTATATTTTGCAAAGACATATCCAGTAAGTACTATTAAGTCTTATCTAATTTATGAAGAAAGCGACTACAAGTAAATTAGTTTGAAATTGAATGCAGCAATATTGTTTATTTGCAGATGAACCTTCTGCATTAATTTTTTCAAGGTGCACATGGGCTCAAGGGTAACCTTTAGAGTAATTAACCTATAACTGCCTGTATTTTATTCTACTTGATTGTTCAACTATATGTATGCCTATGAGTACCAAGTACCAACATTTTATTTTAATTATAAAATATATTTCTATTATTCATTTCATATGCCACTGCACATCAAAATACAATGTTGATCAAACCATTAGAAAAAGAAAAAAAAATCAAGCTTTATGTATTTATTTTGTTTTGTACATATCAGGGATCTGTCCTTCAATTCTTTTACTGGTCATCTTCCACATAGTTTCAACAATCTGTCAAGTTTAACCGCGCTGTAAGAATGTTTACACCACTTCATGCACAATTTACATCATATTACATCTTTATAGCATTCACGGTTATGCAAGCATATAGGGAACAATCAATTTACAGGTTCTATAAACATTCGTGTTGGTCTTCCTCTCAATGTTCTGTAAGAAAAATGTTCTCAAAATATCTAATTATAGTTTTATAGAAATATTTAGCCATTAACTTTTGAATGTTTTTTTTTTGCAGTCCCACCGTGGACCGCAAGGTTGGAAAGTTTGGATTGATGTGGCGGTGGATCCTGATGCTTTCTTGTGGAAGCCGAATTCCGAAATGACTACCATTGGAGAAGCTGTTGGAGAAGCTATAAAAAATACGTTGCCTTCAGTTAGAGTGCTTTCATAGGGTATGCTTATGTATATTTTGTGGACAAAGCTTCTAACTTTCTTATGTATTAGATCGATGTATGTATTTGAAACGGTTATGTTTTTTGTGATGGGTTTAGTTGGTGATGTACTATGTGTATGTTGATCGAATATTATGTTAATTAATATATATGAATGATTCCGTATAGTTATATTTGATGCATTGAAATATGAATCATATTAGTATTAATATATATGAATTCTTTATATTAGTAAGGTGTATATAAGTTACAACAGCGAAAAAAAGTTGTAATAAATCATTTTACAACGGTGTGAAAGAGTTGTAATAAAATTTATTACAATTGATAAATACCCTATTTCACAACGGTGTTGCAACGGTGCAGAAAAGTTGTAAAATATATAAGTATATTACAACATCTTAATACACGACGGTGTCTCCACCGTTGCAAAAACCTTTTACAACATTTTTCCACCGTTGTAGTATGGTATATTTCACAACGGTGTTGCAACGGTGCAGAAACGTTGTAAAAGATATAAGTATATTACAACTTCTTAATACACGACGGTGGCTCCACCGTTGTAAAAACCTTTTACAACGTTTTTGCACCGTTGTAATAGGGTGTTTTTGTTGTAGTGCCCCCATCGTTCCATCCCACCGTTCATAAATCATTCCTTTGATCATTCCCTTCTTTACGCAAATATATTTACAACAGCTCTGTATATATGGATTTTTTTATTATAATAACTCTTTTTTTCTAAAACATTGTAAGCATTCAAACTGAGTAACCCATCCGTTTAAAATTTGAATGCACTGTTTCCCACTTTCTTTTTACATCTGTTCCCCTTCTTTAAGCCCATACGTTACACACCGATATATATAAAAAAAGAGTAGCATCCCATTTTCTTTCTTCTGAGCCTATCCATTGAGACGACCCGAACTTCCCCGTGAAGGAAAGCCCAGATTGAATTGAGAATACGACAAATCAGAACATAGACAGAAGAGCATTTCATTGCTTATTACAACAATTTCATTAGAATACAAGAATATACAGAGTATGAATAAATATGATAAATCTGAAAAATATCAAAGATTTAAATTACATTTAAATACATAGCAGCGGAAGAATAATACAAAACACAACTGAAAGTAATACACGGATACAGAGTTTTCCGAATATCGCTTCAGCTGTAAATCAGGATCCTATGAATATAATATCTGCAAAACTCAACTACTAGCTGCACGTGTGGAAAATAAGGGCACCCAGAGTTTAGGTTAAAACAATAAACTCCAGGTCAGTCATGTGACTGGTGTGAGAACTAAAATAGTTATTAATTTGATTTTAAAGTTAGATAAATCAAGGGACCACGTCGTATAACACGAAACAGGTTTAACCCCAAGAATACCAGTGCATAAAACAAATAGCGCAATGCTAAATAAAGAACAATGAAGCTATTATAAGACTCAGGTCCCATCACACAATGCAACGCAAGCCGGAGGATAGAGTTTTACCTTATAATAGCCAAATATGCTTGGTATGCGAAATTTATCTTTTACAATTACTATAAGTGAAGAAATCAAATTCAAATATAAATGTATCAATCATAGACGGCATAGTGCCCTATCCCACTATGTCGCCATACTAGGCTCTACAATTTAAAATCGAAATGTCACGTATTGGAAGTTGGATTTCCGTCTGTGAACCAAGGCAAGGGATCGTCCTTACCGCTTCATTAGACTCTCTAGCCCGAGCCTCAGGATCAGAGCTCGAGTGACCCTTGGATCGTCAGGGCCGGCCCACACTTAGTGGGTTAATAATACCGTAAACGATATGCTAGTCTAACCTATGGGGCATAAATGAGCCAAATGACTTCATCGGTTCCGTAGTAATCGGTATATCTAAGGTGCCTCGTATTCCAACAACCACATAGGTAAAAATAATATAAATGTCAGGGCTTGCAAAACGCTGACACCACCTCTAGCTAGAAACCAGCATATGTCCATTTCCCTGATGTCCTTCCCGTTTCTGGTTCACACCGGGGTGTGAGGTTCGCGAATTAACGCTATACACAAAGCTATGCTACACAGGCCGTGCTTTGATCATCAACCACAAGACTCTGCTTTTCAACAGAAGCCTTGATCATTTTCCACTCATGCATGCCACACAGGCAATTCACGCCATGCGACTGATGTCTATCGATATACGACCTCTGATCCCGTACGTCTCAAAGAAGGGTGAAGTAAGAGAATAAATTCTCCTTCACTAGGCAGATGCATATTTAATAGGGATCAATCAGCACAGAATAAAATCCAATGTCAGACACACAGTCCATTTACAAGTCCGTTCTGGGTTTGAACGAAATCGGAGGCACCTTATTCCTCATCCCATATGTCCAATACAAGAGAGCGGCCCTCGCAAATCCGGTCGATCTTCAAGTACGTCTGGACGATCACCACTTATTACCTCGTCTTGGGTGTAGAGCCCAATCAATACATCAGTAATCATCCAAACGAGGTGAAGACCTCCGGTCTTCAACCACCATCTTCATCGTCGACTTATCGTCGAATTAGTTATTCAGAATGGGTATAAACCCGGCCTTTCCGAATAACTCGCGTATATAATAAACAAGTGTTACACAAACACAACATACGCCTCATTCCAATCCAGAATATTCTTTTATTCAAATATTCACATCATTAGGGAATAGGTTCCCATTAATTTTATCAAAGATAAATTCTTTTAAATTTATTCTTTAATCTTCCTTTGGATATCTATTCAAACCATATTAAGGTTTTCCAAACTTGTCGGGATTAGCGAATCACATCGAAGTAATCAGTTGTTTTATTTCCCAATCCCAACCTATTCATCCCATGGAGCAAAACTGGTGATACTCCATATCTAACACCGCGGTGTTATCGGTAAAATTAATTATCATTTCACGTTCAAATCTAATTAAAGATTTAACTATCGCTTGGAGCAAAACTAGTGATACTCCATTCTCGATCATTTCATGAATTCGATAAGTTTAATTATCTCATTCACTTTCTAATCTAATAAAAGATTCATTAAAACTTTAATTCAGTTTTAATCTCCAAAAATCAATATTAATGATTATATAACTTGGGAAATCATATCCCGTCTTTAATTGGGTTGAAGAACCAATGTCATTTAAAACATGATTCACGATAAACCAAAAATCACATTCCATCAGTCTCCAACCGCAAATTAGAAAGAGAACAATTCCCTAAGTATTAATCCCGAAGGCTGAAACCAGCATCAGATCAATACCCAGGAAACCATTCAACTTATCTAATCTCCAGTTAGTTTCTAATTTTCTTAACTCCATTGGGTTTAAGAACAGTATTATTAAAGATACCATTCACGACAAACCCAAAATCTCATTCCATTGTTAATTGGGTTAAAGAACAAGTGTTATTTCAAACACAGTTTACGATGAGCCCAAAAACCAATTTCAATTTAATTCCAATTAAATGTTAATTAATTGGTAAACTCCATTAAATCTTAATAAAAAGATTTATATCTTTTGTCAACTGGGTTTAAGAACAGTGTTAATGAAGACACCATTCACGACAAACCCAAAATCCAATTTGATATTAAACACAAGGCTCTGAATAGAAAATATATCGGCTTATATTCAATATCAAATTTTGAACTCAACAAACATCGTATTGGAATAACGATATATATATCTTCCAAATTCCTCCACAATGCCCGTATAATCACAGAATCCAGTATAGAAATATTCCGAAGATAATTTCGATTCAAATCCATTCCAATTCATATATAGGAAATTCTGGTTATTTTTAAAACCATTTCAAATCCCATTTATTTATTTAAAAATAATTGGATTATAATTCTAGTTCATAACTAGTTCATTTCAATAAAAATCTATTTTTATCTTTTCAAATATGGAATTTTTCTTCCCAATTCTTTCCAAATCATTTCTTATGATTTTACACTAATTATCGATATTTTTGATAATTTTATCAAGGCACGTACAGTAGATTTCCATAAACGGCTATCGAACTGCACTTACAACAACCTTTTCCAAATTTGATTTGGACATAATTCCAAATTCAACCATTAGATTTCAAATCTCTAATATTCGTTAGAAATCTCTTTTCGATACGAACCCAATGGTTCCAGTTTTAGGAGAATCCGATGGTCGGATCTCCCGTAATGTCCATTCGAAGTCAATGGTAGAAATTCGTGAACTACCGCAGCACGACGCGTTCTATTCAGGCCATTATATTATATATATATAATATATATTTCGGCGATTTCCATTTAAAACGTATTTTATAAATCGTTTTAAATTCGTTTTCAAAATGATTTCAACTTCATATTCAATTTCAAATCAAAATTGAATATTCCATATCATTAATATATAAATGATAATATTTTCAAACTTCGGATTTTGAAATCAATTCCTTTTCAATATTCGTTATAAAAATGAATAAAATCGATATAAATATCGTTCACGTCAAAATGGCGTTAATCTAATCAACACGGCTTTATATAATTAAATATACTCGTGTCCGTCCCAAATCGAACATTAAAAATCAGATTTTGATCTTTTACTGAATATTAATTTAAATATTCATTATTTTAAAATATTCGTTATTTTAAAATATTCATTCTTTCTGAACTGGGATCAGACACAGTCAATTACCATATAATGTTATCTATATGGATTTCATACAACACATGTATAGAACAACAATGATAAACAATCAACCATCATCCAGAGTGCATTCTACACTGAGTAAGCATTAAATGTAAATATTTAACGCTTACAACAGTCTGTCAACCAATCGATTGACATAAAACTAAACAATTGGGTTTAGTGTACGTCAAATATCATCCCAATACCTGTGGGGTTTCAATCAACAAATACAGATTTTATTTGTGCAGTTGGGCGATGTGTAAAATTTATCGTCCCAATCCATATTAGTCAAAATGAGTGTACATAAACAAATCGTCCGATTTGTAAATGAATATTTATTTTATTCATATACACGTTAAAAATTATATTTTTAACACTAAAATATTTATTTCAACACATGAATATTTTATACAGTCCATTTATACAATAAAAATGATATTTTTATTATTCATATATTTTATTCAACTCATGAATATTTTATTCAGTCCATTTCACATTACCAAAAAAATTCACACCACAATCAAACAAACAAGTCGTCCATGGTCTATGGATGACGAGGAGCAGTTCATATATGCAGTTATAAAATAAATAACAGTACAGAAATAATTTTAGTGAGAAGTTCTCACATTGGGATACACTCCGTCAGTTTTATATGAATTTCTGTTTTCGTTCGGGTTTGAATTTTCCTAAAATTCCAACGCGTTCTGTTTTGGATGCGGTCAGTTTTGTTGCGAAGCTCTCGTCCCCACGATCACAACGGATCCAGTTTCATGCAATTTCGAGTTCGTAACAAAAAGTTATTGACGTACAAAGTTTAAACAAATAAAATAATGATTAAATAAAATTAATTACCCCCCAATCTCATGTTTAACGTCGTTCACCTCTGGCCATCACTCCGTTCCCCGCCCACAGCCACCCAGAGAGCCGACCGACCACCCGAACCTCTTCCCCATGGCACGGCGCCGCTCCACTACCAGTGGCCTGCCCCAGTTCGACGCCGATCGTCAGAAATTGGAGAAACCCCCAATTCTGCTTCGCCCTCGATTCCGGCACCACCAGCCACCTTCACGGTCGCGCACCCCCCTGGTTCGACGCGCCGCGTCACGCTGCACCACCACCCCTCGATGTCCTTGACCTGAAAACGCCTGTAGCGGCGCCGGCGATTGAAAATCTGTTCGCAGCTTCATCCAGAACGACGTCAATGTTCATCTCACTATTTCGATCATCACAGGCCTTTTCAGACCAACCACCTAAAGACAATATTTTCATGCTTTCTCTCCTCTACAACTTCCTCAACCGAGCCATTACCTAACTCTCGACGGTTTGGCCCGAAAATGCCCAAATCAAAAACTACTTTTCTGCCTTTGGATTGAGATTCCGGAGAATCCGTGCGACGATAGCTCACCAAATTTTTGTGGTAGGTAGAGATCATCATGATCTACAATACCCAGAAACCATTTGTGGAAATTGTGTATGGATTGAAAGATGTGAAGGTTTTTGTGTTCGGGCCTTTTTGTAAATTTACCTAGGGGGATGCTGTCAATTTTGAGGGAGGAGGAATTAATGAGGGTTTGGGAAGAGTGAAAGACATTATATAGTAGTGGGGTATATTATTTTCTTAGTTAACGCTGTCCCCGATCGATAGTTACTGATAGCATTGGCACACACGAATTCCGTTGGCGACAAAAATTGACATGCAGCTATGTCATGATAATACGGTTACAACAAAACTGGTTTCGTCGAATTCCGAGTTTGTTTGCTAAGAAAACTCTATTTCTGGCTTAAATGGCTGTTCAGTTCACAATTTATCCCATACGGCCACATATTAACTCCAAAAATTATGGAAATTGAAATCTCGCTATGTTTTGACGATACGGTTCTAACAAAACTAATTTCGTCGAATTTGGAGACTGTTTGAAAAATGGCTATTTTCTGGTCGATCCAATTTGACTGAAATTAACCAAACACGTTTTCTTCTGTCACGCTCACATATTTATTTCAAAAAACTATGGAAATCAGAATCCAGCAATAACTTGGCATTCTGGTTCCAACAAAAGTGGTTTCATCGAAAACGGAGGTCGTTTGCAAGATGGCTATTTTTAAGGGCTATATATATTAAAATATATATAAATTCCACAGCGACTTTTCTGAATTTTGAACTGGACGTAACTCTCAACTTATAAAACAAAATCTTAGTTTCTTACATTCGTTAGAAAGATATTATTAATCTGATTCAAATATTTCTTGTTTTGCTGAAATCCGATTTATTTTGAATCCTGTACGTTCATTTGAAATTTGAAATCGAATTTTCAAACTACCCCGCCATTTCAGGCTCGTTATATAATTAAAATTTATTCGTTTTAACTTTGTCGAAATTAATTTTTTTTTCATTATTATTTAAAATAATCCATTTTAAATATTCAAAATCCATTAAATTGCTAAAATAAAAATTTTAAATTGGTTCTGATTTTCCAGGTTGTTACACCCATTTCTTTTCTTCCCATGCCAATTCTCTTCACGCTTCTTTTCTTCCCTCCCTAGTCCCGGATCCACCTTCCTTTCTACGCAGAAATCCATTAAAAGACGGAAAAAAACCTAATTTATAAGTGAGAATATTTTAAACTATAGTTTATTAATGGTTTTTTGCAGCTATTTGTTATGACCGACAAATACCCACGGGTGAGGACTACTTTCCAGAAGAATGCAATGACGAATGTCATGCTATTGGATACGTTCTAGGCGGCGTTTGCTAACAAACTCTCTTTTGTGACCATCGAGGAATATGCCAGACGGGAGATTAAGGACAATTATAAATTATTATTAAGTAATATCGTTATTAAATAAGAAAGATTATGGTGGTGTGAATGTGATCTCAGAACGACTGTTGTCTGTTCTACTAAAAGCATTAAATTTAATCTATCTTTTGTTCCTTGCTATACGTACGTTGTTGTCTTGTCTGTCTGTTCTAATACTATAAAATATATCTTCTGTTCCTTGCTATACGAGTTGCTGTCTTGTCCGTTCTAATAGTATTAAATCTGTCTTTTGTTCCTTGCTATATACAAAATACAAGAAAAATAGAGGCACACACCTCTGCTCCCTAGAAAAACAAGCAGACTCTGCCTCAAAGAAAGAAAGAAAAATAAAAAAAATTGCAAGCGGTTAAAAATCCATCAACAATCACATTGTTATATGTAGGGCATGGTTTAATTGGTGCTAAAATGGAAAATAACTGATAACCAATAGTTAATTTAAGCTTCCATATCTTAATCAATTCGGCTTTATGTAAATTTTATGTTGAATTTCAAGCATGAGGTAGCCCGAAACCTATTAAGGAAAAGAGTTTAGTTGAATGATTGAATACTACTTCTATGACTACTGCAGCTTTTATTTTATCTGAGTGGAATTTAAAAGAGGATTGAGGATTATTGTTATTTTAAACCTGTAAGCATATTAATTTGATTCGTTTTTTAGTTAAAATTAATAAAAAAGAACCGCATGAGCTTTATGTTAAATATACTAATAAATGAATGTAATGTTCCTTATTATATTTTTATTTCTTTGTTGAAACAGATTTCATAAACTATATTTTTTTTCAAAATGAAATGGAAGGCCGCATGGTATACCAAAAGTGATTTCCTAGTCAATTTTTGGGGAAATTATCTAAATGCAATTTTAAAGCTACGGCCATGGTGGCTTCCCAAATAATATTCGTTTTGAAGTCTTATAAGATATATTAGTCGAGCAAATAATATTTCTAAAGGAATGATTTCACTTGTCTTTTGGAAATCACTTACCTAGCTCAAAATGCCAAGATGGTTCATACAACTTCCAATTTAGATTGAATTTGTTAGTATTTATAGCTACTTCCATATAAAATAGCATCACAGACATTTTTACACATAGACATTGTTGGATATTTCATCTTTAATATTTTTATATATGCAGATTTGGTCACTATATTTAATCCTCCTAGTATGCATCTGTATGGATTTGTTTCCACTTTATTTTTTGGGTATATTTGTAACAACCTTAATTTTAAGTGTATTTTATTTAATGATTTAATTTAAATTTTGGTTTAATTATTTTATTTGTTTGCATTTTATGGGGATAATTTTTATTTTGATTATTTAAGACTAAATTCGTTTGGAATTTATATAACAAATAAATTTTATTTTTGATATGAATATAATTTAATAATACAATTCAATATTTGTTATTTTAGAATCTTATTTATGGTAAATTTTAATCGAGTTATTTATTGGAATTTGTTCTTCAATTTTATATAAATATATAATTCGTATAATTATAACACTCGTTTTCAATATGGAATTATATCTTTAATTTAATTTCAATTCGTAATGATTTTTGTTGATGTAAATATAAAAAAAATTAATTGTCAGATTCTATTTCCTTTGATATTGTCAATTATTGATTGCATAATGGTTGTTAATTTTATATGGTCAAAACCGTTTGTTTCTTTGAATTAATAAATTTATAGTGTTTCCTTTTATTTGCAAATGATGTTTATCTGTTTAAAGTTCAACGTACATTTAGTAGTGTAATTTCTTTCCTTGCATGATCATTATTTTCAAAATTTAACTATTCATCTCCTTTTATTCATTTAGAGAATATATATATATATATATATATACACACATATACATTGATATACACGTAAATGTGTATATTTTATCCGCTTATTTATCTTATTTTTCCCTTTAAAATAATTGATACTTTGTATTTATAGCTGTATTTTCAGATTGTTGACAAGAAGCATGGTTTAGAGCATTTGATGGATAAAGCATGAAGAATTTGCTTAAAAAGAGTGAAGTTTAAAATTGCTAAAGCTTGAAGAGTCTAAAGCTTAAAGAACGGTTGCAATTATATTTCAGTTAAGAAGATTTGGCTCAATAAAAGACTCAAACTGCATTCACATTAGCTCATTTGGAAGGCCTCTTACTCATGTTGCGTTCACACTAGCCTATTTGCTAGACCACTCACTCTAAAGCTGCGTTCACACTGGCTTATGTGTTATTTGGGTTATTTCTTTAGTCCCACATTATGTAATTAGCTGGCTAGCCTTTGTCATATCAGCTATAAATACATTGTATCTTAGTCTTGTAAGGGACACATTAGGTTTTATTCTGTAATTCTCTTCTTGGAATAAAATCATTCTCTCCCTTTCTTTTTACTTTTTGTTTATTTTATTTATGTTCATGTTATTTATTTTCTTTTTCTCTTCTTCTTTAGCTATATCTAGCTAATCCCCTTTGATTAGGGGGTGATGACGCTGATAGTATGATTCAATATGAATCACATAGCCAAAAGATGAGGACTGTATACATGTAGATCTGGATCTGAATTAAGGGTTAGATTTGAACCTTCATACCCTGTGTCGTTTAAGAGCTGTGCTCCTTCACAGGGTATATTCGAGTTCAATCTAACACTTATCAGATTTAGATCTAATTTTAGGGTTTTAGAAATTAATTAGTGAATCTGTCCTGATAGTCTATGGTTGTAGAGCTGAGCTCCTGCATCAGCTATGCTTGTCGTTATTTACATATTTGTTTCTAAAAACCTATTATCGTTGATTCATGTTTGTGACAGAAACATGTATTAGATATGGTTAATCTTTTGGCTATTGATGATTATGAATCTGATCTATGTCATTATCCCCTAATTGCTTTCACTTATTGTTAAAACTCTCTTTTATTTAATTTTGCTATTTTCTTTGTTTTCAACCAATCAAAAGTTAGGGATAACTTGATTGGATTTATTAATAAAATAATTTGGTCCCAGAGTTCGACACCCTCTACAACAATCCTTGTTGTTTAGGAAAGCCGAACGGATTTTACAGTTGTTTACAATTGTATAATTTGTTCGCAAACAAATTTTGGCGCCGTTGCCGGGGACCAAAATAATTTTTGTTACTTAATCCTTCGGGTTATATTATAATTTTTATTTTTTATTTTATTTTCTCTTAAGTTTTCCTTCTTAAAAAAAAAAAAAATCTTTGTGTGATTTTCTTTCCTTCTCATCTATTTCTCTTCCTCCTTGCATGTTTTTCACAATTTGATTTCTTTCCTTTTACAATTCTCTTTCATTTTTTTTGTTCTCTCAGGATTTCAAGAAAAAAAACAGAAAAATAAAAGAATTCTCTTTTGTAATAATTTTTTTTTTCCAGCTCAAATTTCTCTCTTCTGCTTGGATTTCTGGCTGTTTCTTCCGGATCATCTCTATGATAAACAATCCTTTGTGTTCGCTGCAAATATCCCAACAAAACTCTCAAACCACCAATACGTAGTCATCAATCTTCACTGCCGACTTCCACTGCCTTCATCACTTCTACAATACAAAACACCCCTACTATCAAACCATCCACACCCAACTAAGCTCCACAACCACTTACTGCCGCAAACTCCAGTTTCCAGCACCATCCTCCCCTCTGCCATACACAAACAACAGTGACTACATACCTTTACCACTTCAACGTCAACAGACATAGCACTCCATCCACTAACTTTGATCTTATCAGTCCATTCAACCATACTACCCTCATCACCCTGCTACATCCCGTTCAAATAGCCAAACTCCCTCCAAATTCATATCAGCCTTTCATCACACTGGTACTCCAACCATAAGGCACATCAAACCTTCAGTCCACCAATCAACGCCTCTTTCTCGCAGACCACTTCAAACGCCTCCATCACCATAACCCTCTTCACAACGTTTACATCAGCTATACCCTTACACAGACCACAACAATCAACGCTCCACGAACCCATATTTTTCACATCTACTTCTCCTAATCGCGACGCAAAACCCAACTCAACTCGCGAACGCCCAAACCGCACGCCCCAAATCGGATATACCCAGATTCAATTCGAAACCCTAGAAACCCCTCATCGAACAGATCGAACAGATCCAACTCGCAATCGCTATCAACCCGAGATCCTCTTCAATTCACTCTTCAATCCGAGAACTAGAACTGTTTTTCTGAATTGAATTTTGGAGTTTTTAACTTGTCTCAAGAAAGAAATTCAAGAGAAATAGGAGTGAGGACGCGTTTTGCAAAGGGAGTTGGCTGTGGTATTTTTATTAATAGGGTTTGTAGCGGCCATACAATGGGCCGTGTGTAGGCTTTTAGCCTAGTGGGCTTTTTCATTTGGTTTCACTCGTTTCTCTATTTTAGTTTAGTTTTCTCTAGTTTTTCTTTTTTTTATTTTGTTGTGTGAGTCTTCTTCCAAAAAAAAAAAAAGATTAAACCTCCAAAAAAAAAAAAAAAAAAAAAAACAGGTACAGTGGTATTTTGAAAAAGGCCTTAAAAAAATAGGAGCCCGAACCCGTGCCGCAGCGCAGTCAAGAAAATAATAGGAGGCAACAAGTACAGAAAGCAGCGGACGATTCAGGGTTCGAGCGGTTTGCACACCAAGTGGGGTGTGAACGCGCTAGCGCGACTCAACTGCACTGGACGGACTGCCGATCAAGGTGAGTATTTTCTATCTCTACAGGGACCGCTGCTGCAAATAAAAAATATATATAGACATTGCTTGTAAAACTCTTCTGCAGGGCATCGGCTTGCTTGTAAAAAAAAAAAAAAAAAAAATTATTTATCTCTGCAATTGACTGTTTTGTGACTGTTCTGAGACTGTTCATTCTGTGACTGAAAAAAAAAACTGCATTCATCTTAGTTTTGTTTTTATTTTCTAAGGACTTCATTATATTTTGACAATTTGGTTTAGTTCTAACGGATTATTTCTCGGTGTCTAGACTACGGCAGAGTAATAACTGTTTATAAATATTACGGTGATTCGTAAATATTATATCGGTTGTTCCTCTGAAGGTACTTAAACCTTCGGCTGCATTGCTAGGGTGATTCCTGGTGCACCGATAACTCCTGTCCGTTAACTGGCTGAGAAATCTTTTGTTGAAATAAATCAAACCGTCATTATATAATTCTAGAAATTGTAAATTGCATTAGGTTCATTTAAAAAAAATCTTTTGTGTCTAATTCTTTTTCTCTAAAAAAAATTCGCTTCTCAAATTTGTTTTCTTTTTTCTCATCTTCCCTTATTCTTCTCGCTAGTGCATGCGTCATTGGACTCGAGATCCTTCGGATAATCGTTTAGTTCGAACAAACATTTCTTTAACCATGGCCGAAGAAAATCCCCCTCGATCTCTTATGGATAGATACTTCCCCGATCGGGTTTCTATTCCTTCTTGCATCCTATTGCCCGCCCCAACGGGTAACCACTTTGAAATTCATTCGAATCACATAAATACTCTTCCAAAGTTCGGCAATTTAGAATGTGATGATCCTTATATTTTCTTGACCAAATTTGAACAAGTTTGTGCAACCATGAAATTTCAACAATTAAGTGACGATGGAATCAAACTTAGGTTAATTCCATTTGCACTTACCGATTATGCTGAGAAATGGTTGTATAGCTTGCCTTCAAATACGATTGGAACTTGGGGTGAATTTGTGAACATTTTTCTAAAGAAATTTTACACTGTAGAAAAAACATCCGAAATTCGAAACGAAATCGTCAATTTTCATCAATTTGGGGGGGAATCCTTTGCAAAATATTTTGAAAGATTTAAAGAGCTTCTAGTCAAATGTCCACATCACAATTTCGAAAAATGGACTCTTTGTCAAATTTTATATGATGGACTTGAAAATAACTCTCGAACCATGCTCGAATCGATGTGCCAAGGAAATTTTCTAGCCCAAGATCACAATGCCGCTTGGCAATTTCTCGAAAATTTGGCCGAAAAATCAGCTCAATGGGAAAGATCTAACGAGAAATCAATTTATTCCCGTTCTAACGCTCGTTCGGTAGGATCATCAGTAGCCTTAGAAGCAAAAATAGACGCAATGATATCCAAATTCGATAATGTCCTTTCATCAACGCAAATAAATCAAGCTCAAGCGTCTCAGACCTCATGTTACAAATGTAATGATCCTAACCACATAGCCGATCAATGCCCACATTCATTGGAACAACTCAACGCATTTAACAAAGCTAGGAACGACCCATTCTCCCCAACATACAATCCAGGTTGGAGAAACCATCCTAACTTCTCTTGGACCCAAAACAATGCAAATTCGAATGCGGTTCGACCTCCTTTTCAACCATTTTCGAATAATCCTTCGAAACCTCCCTTTTAACAAACTCAATTCCAAAACCCTGCGCCACCGTCTCAAAATCAAGCGCAACAATCTTTTGTTCCCCAAGATGATAAACGATTGACATCACTTGAGAAAACTCTCGAAGAATTGACCAAAGCGACGACCCAAAATCTCCACTCGAATACCAATCTTCAAAATTTATTGACTTCGCACATGCAAAACACAAGTCAATCGATCGCTAAACTTGAAATGCAAATGAGTCAGTTAGCAACTTCCATAAGCTAACGAGAAAGAGGCACTTTCCCGAGTCAACCCATTCCAAACCCCAACCGTCAAAATCCTAACTCCAACCAAATTCACATCATTCAAGATTCAAACGTTAGTCAGTTGAATGCGGTCACGACTCTTAGATCTGGAAAAAAGATTGACAACCATGTGGTTAACCCAAATGCTTTACCGGACGATCTTCCAAACCCAACCGAAAATTCGACCAACTCAGATCAAAACATTGAGCCAATTTCTGACAAGGACCATCCTCAAACTCAAGTAGCCCAACCTACTGAGTTGTCTGCTCCATTTCCTCATAGACTCCGACCTAGGAAAAAGACAGACCAGCTAGAAAAAATCCTTGAAATATTTAAGCAAGTTAAAGTGAACATTCCTCTTTTAGATATTATACAACAAGTTCCACAATACGCAAAATTTCTAAAAGATATGTGCACTCAGAAACGTCATACACATGTACCTAAGAAAGTGTTTCTAGCGGCAACTCTAAGCGAAGTCTTGTCCCAATCGATGCCAGTGAAATACAAAGATCCTGGCTGCCCCACAATATCATGTACTATTGGGGACAAGAAAATCGATAGATGCCTACTAGACTTAGGTGCTAGTGTTAACTTGCTTCCATATTCCGTCTATCGCCAATTAGGGCTAGGAGAATTGAAACCCACCAAGGTTACCCTTCAGCTTGCTGACCGATCAATTAAGAAACCTATAGGCGAAATCGAGGATGTGTTGATCAAAATAGGCGAATTCATCTTTCCAGTTGATTTCATTGTCTTAGAAACTCAACAGGTTAGCAATCCTGCAAACCAGATCCCTTTGATTCTAGGACGACCCTTCTTAGCAACCTCTAATGCTCTCATCAACTGTAGAAATGGGTCTATGAAACTTTCTTTTGGTAATATGACTGTCGAGCTAAACATCTTCAGAACTGAAAACTCTCCTAACTCTTATGTGGACCAGTTTTCTGAAATCCATGCTGTCCACGATAATGAATCTGAGCTCGACCATCTGAATAACGAAATTGAATCGAATTACGAAACATTATTTCAAGATATTCCCGAAAATGTCTCTAATTCGATTCCTGTCGAGCCTCTCACAAATGAGTCTATCCCTCAACCAATTTCTTCGATTGAGTCGCCCCCAAAATCTGAACTCAAAGTGTTGCCCAGTCATCTTAAGTACGCTTACTTAGGAGACAATGAAACTTTTCCTGTCATCATCGCTTCTGACCTTACTTTAGAGCAGGAACAATTGCTCCTTCCCATTCTTAAGAAAAATAAGGAGGCAATTGGTTGGTCCATGGATGATATTAAGGGGATTAGTCCTTCGATAGTCCAACATCGAATCCACCTTATAGATGATGCCAAACCCACTCGTGATCCCCAACGTCGACTAAACCCTATCATGAAAGAAGCAGTTCGTGCTGAAATCCTTAAATGCCTTGACAATGGAATCATCTACCCGATTTCTGATAGTCAATGGGTTAGTCCGATTCATGTTGTACCTAAGAAATCAGGGATTACCGTGGTTCAAAATGAAGCTAACGAGCTTATCCCAACCCGCACCCAGACCGGTTGGCGTGTTTGCATTGACTATAGGAAACTTAACGCTGCAACACGTAAGGATCATTTCCCTTTGCCATTTATCGATCAAATGTTAGAACGACTAGCTGGTCATGAGTACTACTGTTTCCTTGATGGGTACTCGGGCTATATTCAAATCCCTATCGCTCCTGAGGACCAAGAAAAAACCACTTTCACTTGTCCGTTTGGTACATTTGCGTACCGACGTATGCCTTTTGGTCTCTGTAATGCACCTGCAACCTTTCAGAGGTGCATGATTAGCATTTTTTCTGATATGATCGAGCGATTTTTGGAAGTGTTCATGGATGATTTTTCCATATTTGGTGATTCTTACTCTGAGTGTTTACATCATCTCGATCTTGTTCTTAATCGCTGTAAAGAGAAACACTTAACGCTTAATTGGGAAAAGTGTCACTTCATGGTTAAACATGGCATTGTTTTGGGACATGTCATCTCTAACAAAGGAATTGAAGTAGACAAAGCCAAAATCGAAGTTATTTCAAATCTTCCCATTCCCAAATCAGTTAAGGACATCCGATCCTTTTTAGGTCATGCTGGTTTTTACCGTCGCTTTATAAAAGATTTTAGCAAAATCACTCGACCTTTGACCAATCTTCTTGGTAAGGATGTTCCTTTCGACTTCAATTCTGATTGCATTTCATCTTTTGAGCGTCTTAAAAATGAACTTGTCTCTGCCCCGATCATTTGCTCTCCTAATTGGAAGCTGCCTTTTGAAATCATGTGTGATGCCTCGAATTTCGCTGTTGGCGCTGTCTTAGGACAACGTATCGATAAGATTCTTCATGTCATTTACTATGCGAGTAAGACTTTGAACGATGCCCAAATTAATTATACGACCACTGAAAAAGAACTTTTGGCAGTTGTTTTCGCTCTAGAAAAATTCAGGCGTTATCTAGTTGGCTCACACATCACGGTTTATACCGATCATTCCGCACTCAGGTATCTTTTCTCTAAAAAGGATGCTAAGGCCCGTCTCATTCGTTGGATCCTTCTACTTCAAGAATTTGACCTTACCATTAAGGATAAAAAAGGATCTGACAATGTTATTGCAGACCACTTGTCTCGTCTTCCAGATGCCCCGTCTTCTTCTCTTCCGATCAACGAGAATTTCCCTGATGAACAGCTGTTTTCTCTATCCACTGATCCTTGGTTTGCTGACATTGTCAACTACTTAGCCACTAAGCAGACCCCTTCTTTTTGGTCTAAGCAGGATAAACACAAATTCTTTTCCCAAGTGAAACATTTTTATTGGGATGACCCCTATCTTTTCAAGTATTGTCCCGACCAAATCATTCGAAGATGTGTTCCTGACACTGAAATTCAGTGTCCTCTCTTTCTGTCATGACCAAGCATGCGGTGGTCACTTCGGTCCCAAAAAGACAGCCGAAAAGGTTCTCCAATCGGGTTTCTACTGGCCCAACCTTTTCAAAGACGCGTACGAATATTGCAAAACTTGTGATCGATGTCAATTCTGAGGGAAAATTTCTAAACGGAATATGATGCCCCTAAACCCCATTCTAGAGGTCGAAATTTTTGATGTGTGGGGTATAGACTTCATGGGACCCTTCTCTAATTCTTTTGGGAACCTTTACATTCTCTTAGCTGTTGATTATGTTTCCAAATGGGTCGAAGCTGTACCATGCAAAACAAACGATAACAAGGTTGCTGTGCGCTTCTTGAAAGAAAACATCTTTTCTAGGTTTGGCACACCTCGCACAATAATCAGTGATAATGGTACACACTTCTGTAATCGTTCTTTTGAAGCTCTCATGAGAAAGTATTCGATAACCCACAAGTTATCCACTCCTTATCACCCTCAAACTTGTGGGCAAGTTGAAGTATCGAATAGGCAGATTAAACAAATCCTTGAGAAAACCGTGAATCGAAATCGTAAAGATTGGTCTCAAAAGTTAACCGACACCCTTTGGGCTTACCGCACCGCTTTCAAAACAAACTTGGGTATGTCCCCTTATCGGTTGATTTTTGGTAAACCATGTCACTTGCCAGTTGAACTAGAACATAGGGCGTTATGGGCAATAAAAACTTTGAATCTTGATTTCGAGCAAGCAGGAGAACATAGGAAGCTTCAACTTAATGAACTTGATGAAATTCGAAATGATGCCTATGAAAATGAACGAATTTACAAGGACAGAACAAAAGTTTTTCATGATAAATCAATTTTACGTAAAACTTTCATGCCAGGTCAAAAAGTTCTGTTGTATGACTCAAAACTGCATCTATTTCCGGGTAAGCTAAAATCTAGATGGACAGGACCTTACACTGTACGGACTGTTTTTCCGTATGGTGCGGTAGAAATTGAGAATCCAACTGACGGATCATCCTTTAAGGTCAATGGTCAACGCCTTAAACCTTACTTGGAACCAATACCCAACCAAGAGGAAGAGCTCATGGTCCTCCATGAGCCACATTACATTCGGTAAGACGCACTAACCCTCTTTTGTACATATGTAAATATTCTCTTATTTGTTTTTCCCTTTCACTAAGATATGTCTGATTAAGACTGTGAGGAAATAGTCACCCTCAAGTGTGGGGGGAATTTACATTACATCAGCAATCAAATTTTATGAAGTAGGTCATTCATTGAACAAGGATTAACTTAAATTCATAAATAACACCTTGGTTCTTGTTTGATAAGTTGAATTGTTGGGTGATGATAATGAACATTATTTATTCATTGAATCGTAATGTGTCTTTTTAAGATGCTAGCTTGAGACTGTGCAGACGTTAGTCGTGTTCTGGAGTAAGCGTGTCAACCTTTGTTATACATGTTAGAATGTGCAAGTAAAAATAATCAAAAAAAAAAAATCATGAAATAAAAGGATTTTGCACCTACATTTGTTGGATTTTCTGAGTTCGTTTTCATGCATAATATTTTCTTTTCACTCAAATTTTCAAAATTGTAAGTTCTAAAATCCACTTGGCCCAATTAAGGAGAAATGACTCATTGTAGCGTTCTTCTTCGATACCCCACATTATTCAAACCCAAGTTTTTAGTCGATTTACATCCATGTTTCGACAAGTTTATCTTATATTGGTATACTCAAGAACCTTTGTTTAAAGGTCAAAAAACGTCACTTTTTATACCAATATTACACCACCCACTCCGTACTTGTTTTAAGGTAGGATAACCATATACCACATCTTATTTTATATGGGTTATCTATCTTACGAAACTTTGCTTATCATTCCTTTTAGCTTTTAGTATAACAACAATCCAGACTTGTGTGTTGAATTAAGGTTATAGAAGTAGAGTAACTAAGGCACAAAACTTTCCTTTCATGAAGTGTTGGTTTAGTAGAGGAGGAATCAAATGAAATAATGTACGGTATCATTCCATTCCAACTCAACTCATCATTCATCATGCAAAAGAAAAAAAAATGAAAAAAAAGGAAAAAAAAGGGAAAAGAAAAGAAAAAAAAGAAGAGGAAAAAAAATGAAATAAAAAGAGAGTCTCTCAGAATAAAATAGTCTTCATCATTCTTGACTATGAAGCATCCATTTCCATTCCATCCACATCCATCATACCGTACTTGGAAGCGAGGATTGTAGTAGAGGAGATGAAAGGAAATAAAATGTCAATATGTGCCTTAGTATTACTTTATCTTTTGTAATTTGAAGTTCAACTAATACACTTGCCCTCTTATCTAGAATATTTTTAGAACTTACAAAATTTTCCTTCATCTATGCATAACTCATATCCAATACATTACAGTTACATTGGTGCAAAATTATTCAAAAAAAAAAAGGTCAAATAAATGATTGGGTGTACATTGTCGATGTGTAGAACTTTGGTTGACACCACGCTCTTAACCTTCAAGACAATTACAGTGTTATCAAGGAATTACGATTCAGCTTGAAAATTTTTATTCATTTTTGCACCAATTATGGGATGGACAATTTGGGACTAAACCGTTATTATTGAAGTTAGGTGAAATCCTTGGAATGTGAAAGACCTTAAATATAATGTTTGATTTATCTGCGTACACAAGACTCTTGGATTTTGTGGGTAGTATCCGCTGAAAACCCTCACGAGACAACACTCGTCCTACTGGGGACACCCAGAGGTTTAACGGCTTGTTGCATACGCTAAATGCAATCGTGTTTCCTACGAAAGTGTGACATATATTAGTTTAGTTTATTCGAGGACGAATAAAAAGATAAGTGTGGGGGTATTTGATATACACGTAAATGTGTATATTTTATCCGCTTATTTATCTTATTTTTCCCTTTAAAATAATTGATACTTTGTATTTATAGCTGTATTTTCAGATTGTTGACAAGAAGCATGGTTTAGAGCATTTGATGGATAAAGCATGAAGAATTTGCTTAAAAAGAGTGAAGTTTAAAATTGCTAAAGCTTGAAGAGTCTAAAGCTTGAAGAACGGTTGCAATTATATTTCAGTTAAGAAGATTTGGCTCAATAAAAGACTCAAACTGCATTCACATTAGCTCATTTGGAAGGCCTCTTACTCATGTTGCGTTCACACTAGCCTATTTGCTAGACCACTCACTCTAAAGCTGCGTTCACACTGGCTTATGTGTTATTTGGGTTATTTCTTTAGTTCCACATTATGTAATTAGCTGGCTAGCCTTTGTCATATCAGCTATAAATACATTGTATCTTAGTCTTGTAAGGGACACATTAGGTTTTATTCTGCAATTCTCTTCTTGGAATAAAATCATTCTCTCCCTTTCTTTTTACTTTTTGTTTATTTTATTTATGTTCATGTTATTTATTTTCTTTTTCTCTTCTTCTTTAGCTATGTCTAGCTAATCCCCTTTGATTAGGGGGTGATGACGCTGATAGTATGATTCAATATGAATCACATAGCCAAAAGATGAGGACTGTATACATGTAGATCTGGATCTGAATTAAGGGTTAGATTTGAACCTTCATACCCTGTGTCGTTTAAGAGCTATGCTCCTTCACAGGGTATATTCGAGTTCAATCTAACACTTATCAGATTTAGATCTAATTTTAAGGTTTTAGAAATTAATTAGTGAATCTGTCCTGATAGTCTATGGTTGTAGAGCTGAGCTCCTGCATAGGCTATGCTTGTCGTTATTTACATATTTGTTTCTAAAAACCTATTATCGTTGATTCATGTTTGTGATAGAAACTTGTATTAGATATGGTTAATCTTTTGGCTATTGATGATTATGAATCTGATCTATGTCATTATCCCCTAATTGCTTTCACTTATTGTTAAAACTCTCTTTTATTTAATTTTGCTATTTTCTTTGTTTTCAACCAATCAAAAGTTAGGGATAACTTGATTGGATTTATTAATAAAATAATTTGGTCCCAGAGTTCGACACCCTCTACAACAATCCTTGTTGTTTAGGAAAGCCGAACGGATTTTACAGTTGTTTACAATTGTATAATTTGTTCGCAAACATACATATACATATACATATATATATATTTAAATTTCTTGTGAAATAATTTGTTGCCATTTTTGACTTCTAATTATGTTGGTTTCCATTCTTAACTGTTTTTTTTTTAATTTAAAGCCGTTTCAATTATCTCTTACCGTTTCTTTGTTCTTTCCCATGACGCCCCATCGTTCCATCCCACCGTTCATAAATCATTCCTTTTATCAGTCCCTTCTTTACGCAAATATATTTACAACAACTCTTTATATATGGAATTTTTTATTATAATAACTTTTTTTTCCTAAGACATTATAAGCGTTCAAACAGAGTAACCCATCCGTTTAAAATTTAAATGCACATTTTCCCACTTTCTTTTTACATATGTTCCCCTTCTTTATACTCATACGTGCCACACCAATATATATATATATATATATATATATATATATATATATATATATATATATATAAGAGAAGCATCCCATTTTCTTTCTTCTGAGCCTTCCCATTTTTTTTCTTCCCACTCCAATTCTCTTCCACGCTTTTTTCTTCCCTCCCAAGTCCCGGATCCTTCCTTTCGGCGCAGACATCCATCAAAAGAGGGTAAAAAAGCCTAATTTATATGTGAGAATATTCTAAACTATAGTTTATGAATGGTTTTTTGCAGCTATTTGTTATGACCGACAAGTTCCCACGGGTGAGGACTGCTTTCCAGAAGAATGCAACGACGACTGTCATGCTATTGGATACGTTCTAGACGGCGTCTGCCAACAAACTCTCTTTTGTGACTATCGTAGAATATGCTAGATGGGAGATTAAGGAATATTATAAACTAGTATTAAGTAATATCATTATTAAATAAGAAAGATTATGGTGGTGTGAAAGTGATCTCAGTACGACTGTTGTCTGTTCTACTAATAGCATTAAATATAATCTATCTTCTGTTCCTTGCTATACATACGTTGTTGTCTTGTTTGACTGTTCTAATACTATTAAATCTTTCTTCTGTTCCTTGCTATACGTGTTGCTGTCTTTTCCGTTCTAATAGTATTAAATCTGTCTTTTGTTCCTTGCTATATATAGAATGAAAGAAAAATGCCCTCTAAAAAAACAAGCACACTCTGCCTCTAAGAAAAAAAAATTGCAAGCGGTTAAAAATCCATCAACAATCACACTGTTATATATAGGGCATGGTTTAATTGGTGCTAAAATGGAAAATAATTGATAACCAATGGTTAATTTAGGGGATTGTTATTGACACTCCAAATATTGTTAGGGGGGTGGGGAATTTTTATTTTTTAAAAATTTGTTAAGAGAAGTACAAATGTGGAAAGTAGCCCCTTAACAAATAAATATTATTTTACCTTATTACCCATTTAGGCTTAATTTCACTCTTATGCTCATTAATCTATTTTTTAATGGTTAATCAACACCATTAGCTGTGAAGAAATCAACCCCTTTGACCGAACTAAAATCATTATCACGACATCGCCTGTTGAAATAAAAATATTTACGCCGAGTAATTCCCCAAAAAATTTCAAAATTCGATGAGTTGATTCTATTAATTACACCAAAATTGAGACTTTTAGAACAAATAAATTTAATTACAACCATCGAAATAAAGAAGAACGAAGATCAATATCATGTATCTTTCGATTATCTTCTTTGTTATCCCATGATCTGATAGAGAGGATAGTGATGTTTTCTTCGTTCTAACTATTTTTTCTTAGGGTTTTTGTGATTTAGGAGACTGGTGATTTTACGGTGAATAATTTTTAGAAGTAAGGGTAAAAGCGTAAAAAGAAAAAAAATAGTCATCTACATTGACTCCCCTTAACAATTTACAAAAAGATGGAGTGTTATTAAAATTTGGCCTCCCTTAATAAAAAATGGAGTGTCAATAACAACACCCTGAATTTAAGGTTCCGTATTTTGATCAATTCGGCTTTATGTAAAAAAATTATGTTGAATTGCAAGCATGAGGTAGCCCGAAACCTACTAAGGAAATGAATTTAGTTGAATGATCGAATACTACTTCTATAACTACTGCAGTTTTATTTTATCTGAATGGAATTTAAAAGAGGATTGACGATTTTTGTTATTTGTAAACCTGCAAGCATATTAATTTGATTCATTTTTCTGTTAAAATTAAAAAATAAAAACCGCATGAGCTTTATGTTATATATATTAATAAATGAATGTAATGCCCCTTATTACATTTTTATTTCTTTGTTGAAAACAGATTTCATAAATTGTATTTTTATTTTCAAAATGAAATGGAAGGCCGCATGGTATACCAAAAGTGATTTCCTAGTCAATTTTTGGGGAAATTATCTAAATGCAATTTTAAAGCTATGGCCATGGTGGCTTCCCAAATAATATTTGTTTTGAAGTCCTATAAGATATATTAGTCGAGAAAATAATATTTCTAAAGGAATGATTTCACTTGTCTTTTGGAAATCACTTATCGGGCTCAAAATGCCAAGATGGTTCGTACAACTTCCAATTTAGATTGAATTTGTTAATATTTGAAGCTACTTCCATATAAAGTAGCATCACAGAAAATTTTACACATAGACATTGTTGGATATTTCATCTTTAATATTTTTATATATGCAAATTTGGTCACTATATTTAATCCTCCAAGTATGCATCTGTATGGATTTGTTTCCACTTTATTTTTTGGGTATATTTGTAACAACCTTAATTTTAAGTGTATTTTATTTAATGATTTAATTTAAATTTTGGTTTAATTATTTTATTTGTTTGCATTTTATGGAGATAATTTTTATTTTGATTATTTAAGACTAAATTCGTTTGGAATTTATATAACAAATGAATTTTATTTTTGATATGAATATAATTTAATAATACAATTCAATATTTGCTATTTAAAATCTTGTTTATGGTAAATTTTAATCGAGTTATTTATTTTAATTTATTCTTGAATTTTATATAAATATATAATTCGTATAATTATAACATTCGTTTTCAATATGGAATTATATCTTTAATTTAATTTCAATTCGTATTGATTTTTGTTGATGTAAATACAAAAAAATCGCCAGATTCTATTTCCTTTGATATTGTCAATTATTGATTGTATAATTGTTGTTAATTTTATATGGTCAAAACCGTTTGTTTCTTTGAATTAACTAATTTATAGTGTTTCCTTTTATTTGCAAATGATGCTTATCTGTTTAAAGTTCAACACACAATTAGTAGTGTAATTTCTTTCCTTGCATGATCATTATTTTCAAATTTTAACTATTCATCTCCTTTTATTCATTTAGTGAATATATATATATATATATATATATATATATATATATACATATACATACATATATATATATATATAAATATTTAAATTTATTGTGAAATAATTTGTTCCCATGACGCCCCATCGTTCCATCCCACCATTCATAAATCATTCCTTTTATCTGTCCCTTCTTTACGCAAATATATTTACAACAACTCTTTATATATGGAATTTTTTTATTATAATAACTTTTTTTCCTAAGACATTATAAGCGTTCAAACTGAGTAACCTATCTGTTTAAAATTTAAATGCACATTTTCCCACTTTCTTTTTACATATGTTCCCCTTCTTTATGCCCATACGTGCCACACCAATATATAAATAAAAAAGAGAAGCATCCCATTTTCTTTCTTCTGAGCCTTCCCAAATTTTTTCTACCCATGCCAATTATCTTCCACGCTTCTTTTCTTCCCTTGCTAGTGTCGGATCCGCCTTCCTTTCTGCGCAGACATCCATCAAAAGAGGGAAAAAAAGCCTAATTTATTGTGAGAATAATCTAAACTATAGTTTATGAATGGTTTTTTGCAGCTATTTGTTATGACCGACAAGATCCCACGGGTGAGGACTGCTTTCCAAAAGAATTCAACAGCGATTGTCATGCTATTGGATACGTTCTAAGCGGCGTCTGCCAACAAACTCTCTTGTGACTGTCATAGAATATGCTAGATGGGAGGTTAAGGACAATTATAAATTAGTATTAAGTAATATCGTTATTAAATAAGAATGATTATGGTGGTGTGAATGTGATCTCAGTACGACTGTTGTCTGTCCTACTAGTAGCATTAAATATAATCTATCTTCTGTTCCTTGGTATACGTACGTTGTTCTCTTGTCTGTCTGTTCTAATACTATTAAATCTATCTTCTGTTCCTTGTTATACGTGTTGCTGTCTTTTCCGTTCTTATAGTATTAAATCTGTCTTTTGTTCCTTGCTATATATAAAATGCTAGAAAAATAAAGGCACACACCTCTGCCCTCTAAAAAAAACAAGCAGACTCTGCCTCTAAGAAAGAAAGAAAAAAATATAAAAAAATTGCAAGCGGTTAAAAATCCATCAACAATCACATTGTTATATGTAGGGCATGGTTTAATTGGTGCTAAAATGGAAAATAATTGATAACCAATGGTTAATTTAGGGGATTGTTATTAACACTCCAAATATTATTAGGGGAGTGGGGAATTTTTATTTTAAAAAAATTGTTAAGGAGAGTACAAATGTGGAAAGTAGCCCCTTAACAAATAAATATTATTTTACCTTATACCCATTTAGCCTTAATTTCACTCTTATGCTCATTAATCTATTTTTTAATGGTTAATCAACACCATTAGCTGTGAAGAAATCAACCCCTTTGACCGAACTAAAATCATTATCATGACATCCCCTGCTGAAATAAAAAAAAATATGCTGAGCAATCCCCCAAAAAAATTCAAATTTCGATGAGTCGATTCTATTATTTACACCAAAATTGAGACTTTTAGAGCGAATGAATCTTATTACAACCATCGAAATAAAGAAGAACGAAGATCAATATCATGTATCTTTCGATTATCTTCTTTGTTATCCCACAATCTGATAGAGAGGATAGTGATGTTTTCTTCGTTCTAACTATTTTTTCTTAGGGTTTTTTGTGATTTAGGAGAATGATGATTTTACGGTGAGTAATTTTTAGAAGTAAGGGTAAAAGCGTAAAAAGAAAAAAAATTAGTCACCTACATTGACTCCCCTTAACGATTTATGAAAAGATGGAGTGTCATTAAAATTTGGCCTCCCTTGAAAAAAAATGGAGTGTCAATAACAATACCCTTAATTTAAGTTTCTGTATTTGGATCAATTCGGCTTTATGTAAATTTTACGTTGAATTGCAAGCATGAGGTAGCTCGAAACCTATTAAGGAAATGAATTTAGTCGAATGATTGAATACTACTTCTATGACTACTGTAGCTTTTATTTTATCTGAATGGAATTTAAAAGAGGATTGACGATTATTGTTATTTGTAAACCTGTAAGCATATTAATTTGATTCGTTTTTTGTTAAAATTTAAATAAAAGAACCTCATAAGCTTTATGTTATATATATTAGTAAATGAATGTAATGTTTCTTATTACATTTTTATTTCTTTGTTGAAAACAGATTTCATAAACTATAATTTTTTCCAAAAGTGATTTCCTAGTCAATTTTTTTGGGAAATTATCTGAATGCAATTTTAAAGCTACGGCCATGGTGGCTTCCCAAATAATATTTGTTTTGAAGTCTTATATGATATATTAGTCGAGAAAATAATATTTCTAAAGGAATGATTTCACTTGTCTTTTGGAAATCACCTACCTAGCTCAAAATGCTAAGATGGTTCATACAACTTCCAATTTAGTTTGAATTTGTTAGTATTTGTAGCTACTTTCATATTAAGTAGCATCACAGACATTTTTACACATAGACATTGTTGGATATTTCATCTTTAATATTTTTATATATGGAAATTTGGTCACTATATTTAATCCTCCTAGTATGCATCTGTATGGATTTATTTCCACTATTTTTTTTGGGTATATTTGTAACAACCTAAATTGTTAGTGTATTTTATTTAATGATTTAATTTAAATTTTGGTTTAACAATTTTTTTTTTTTCGTTTTATGGGAATAATTTTTATTCTGATTATATAAGACTAAATTCGTTTGGAATTTATATAACAAATGAATTATATTTTTGATATGAATACAATTTAATAATACAATTCAATATTTGCTATTTTAGAATCTTGTTTATGGTAAGTTTTAATTGAGTTATTTATTTGAATTTATTCTTGAATTTTATATAAATATATAATTCGTATAATTATACCATTCATTTTCAACATGGAATTATATATTTAATTTAATTTCAATTCGTATTGATTTTTGTTGATGTAAATATAACAAAATTTTAGTTGTCAGATTCTATTTCTTTTGATATCATCAATTATTGATTGCAAAATTGTTTAATTTTATATGGACAAAACCGTTTGTTTCTTTGATTAATAAATTTATAGTGTTTCCTTTTATTTGCAAATTATGTTTATCTGTTTAAAGTTCAACGTACATTTAGTAGTTTAATTTCTTTCCTTGCATGTTCATTATTTTCAAATTTTAACTATTCATCTCCTTTTATTCATTTAGTGAAAATATATATATATATATATATATATATATATATATATTTCTTGTGAAATAATTTGTTGCCATTTTTGGCTTCTAGTTCTCTTAGTTTCCATTCTTAGCTGTTTGTTTTTGAAATTTAAAGCCGTTTCAATTCTTTCTTGCCGGTTCTTTGTTCTTTCCCATGATGCCTCATCGTTCCATCCCACCATTCATAAATCATTCCTTTTATCAGTCCCTTCTTTACGAAAATATATTTACAACAGATCTTTAAATATGGAATTTTTTTATTATAATAACTCTTTTTTTTTTCTAAAACATTGTAAGCGCTCAAACTGAGTAACCCATCCGTTTAAAATTTGAATGCAGTGTTTCCCACTTTCTTTTTACATTTGTTCCCCTTCTTTATGCCCATACGTGACACACCAATATATATATATATATATATATATATATATATATATATATATAAAGAGAAGCATCCCATTTTATTTCTTCTGAGCCTTCCCATTTCTTTTCTTCCCACGCCAATTCTCTTCGACGCTTCTTTTCTTACTCACTAGTCCCAGATCTGCCTTCCTTTCTGCACATACATCCATCAAAAGAGGAAAAAAACAGCCTAATTTATATGTGAGAATATTCTAAACTATAATTTATTAATGGTTTTTTGCAGCTATTTGTTATGACCGACAAGTTCCCACGGGTGAGGACTGTTTTCAAGAAGAATGCAACCACGACTGTCATGTTACTGGATACGTTCAAGGCGGCGTCTGCCAATAAACTCTCTTTTGTGACTGTCGTAGAATATGATAGACGGGAGATTAAGGACAATCATAAATTATTATTAAGTAATATCGTTATTAAATAAGAAAGATTATGGTGGTGTGAATGTGATCTCAGTACGACTGCTGTTTGTTCTACTAATAGCATTAAATATAGTCTATCTTCTGTTCCTTGTTATACATACGTTGTTGTCTTGTTTGTCTATTCTAATACTATTAAATCTTTCTTCTGTTCCTTGCTATACGAGTTGTTGTCTTGTCTGTTCTAATAGTATTAAATCTGTCTTTTGTTCCTTGCTATATATAAAATGAAAGAAAAATAGAGGCACACACCTCTGCCTTCTAAAAAAAACAAGCAGACTCTGCCTCAAAAAAAGAAAGAAAGTGAAAAATAAAAAAATTTGTAAGCGGTTAAAAATCCATCAACAATCACACTGTTATATGTAGGGCATGGTTTAATTGGTGCTAAAATCGAAAATAACTGATAACCAATAGTTAATTTAAGCTTCCGTATTTTGATCAGTTCGGCTTTATGTAAATTTTATGTTGAATTGCAAGCATAAGGTAGCCCGAAACCTATTAAGGAAATGAATTTAGTTGAATGATTGAATACTACTTCTATGACTACCATAGCTTTTATTTTATCTAAATGGAATTTAAAAGAGGATTGACAAATATTGTTATTTGTAAGCCTGTAAGCATATTATTTGATTCGTTTTTTGTCAAATTTTAAATAAAAGAATCGCATGAGCTTTATGTTATATATGTTTACTAGTATTACCGCACAACGGTGGGAAAACCGACCGTTTGATTATATAATTTAAAAGAAAATTCTGTTACATTTTTAGATTAGTTTATTTAAACATATCAAAGAATATTGCTATAGAAATAGGATATTAATTATAGATTTGAAGTACATTTGAAATGAAATGGGATTTTTGAAGTTATTTTGAACATCAAAATTTAAACTACTAAAAACATAGAAGAAAAAAATCCTGAAAAAGAAGTATTATTTGAGCTTTAGAAAAATTGATTTGGGCCAATTACATTAAGCAGTCTCCTTAACTGTTGGTTTTATTAAATAATAACATGCTAAAAAAATTAAATTGAGAAGATCTAATGAGATATTAGCAGAGAGAAATAAATAAACCAGACTGAAAAGATCTAAAGAGGCATATAGTGGAGTGAATTTAGTATATATGGTTGGAAAAAATTAAAGATTTTTTTTCAAACATGTTTCATATTTGCCATAATTCACAAAATTTGTTTTAGCAAGCCTTACGTAGGCAAAACTCTATGACGGTCAGTTTGATTGATGTTCATCAATGGGAAAAACCGACCTTTAAAGATGTTTAATATGAAATATAAAAATATTTATTAAAACTTGTTTCAAATCATATTTTATTTAAAAAAATTAACGTAATTTAAGAGAAAACAAAAATAATTGAAAAAGTGAAGATCCAGTTAAACTAAATTTTATATGTAAACCAACTTAAAACTAATAAAATACTATTAATGTGTTAATTTGAATCAACCACAAACACATACATACACTTTTATTATATATCAAGTAGAATCAATGTAATCTTGATATTTAGCCATTAATGGATTAAAAAAATAAAAGGAAAAATGAAAAAAAAAATCACAACTGCTATTAACAATGAATTTCAAAATTATTATAATTAAACTAATAATTCATTGATAATAAGCACAATTATTCAAATTAGTTAAAAAAAACATGAACCATTCGCATTCATAAAAGAAAAAGAAAAAGGAAAAAACAATTTAGGTTTACACCATTTGTGAATTCATCACTCCATCACAAAACATAACTAAATCCATAACATACATCGATATAGGTGCATAAACAAACTAATCAAAAGGGGTAAAATTCTTTTTTCAAGCAATAGCCTTGCCAAACACTTGTTTTACAGTATAGATATCTAAAGAAGACTCCCAAAAAATAGCATGCCAATCTCTCCATTTCTTCGGGATCTAAGATTATTTGAACAAATATAGCATTAGTAAGAACTGGAATAAAGTGCAGCTAGAAGCCAACATATCACCCACGTGAGCAAGTTTAGTAAAAATATATTCATGATTAACATTTAATGTTAGAATCTTATATTATATTTTGTCAGACAAAAAAGGATGTTGCTTCAATGTTTTGGAAAAGTTATTATTCATAATTAATCTGGTAGTAAAATTTAAAACACAATTAACTTGCAAGTTCAAGTTTTCAATATTTAGAAAAGAGGGGCAGAATACATTCCAAATGTTTTGTTTGCACCCTGTTTTATTTCAGTTCTCAATATCTAAGTGGTAAGAGGCAATCAAGAATATGGTATTTATTCACTAGAGAAATGCAAATGCTTTTGTAGATTTTAATGCTCACATTTACTTACCAAAACGAAAAACAATGGTTGACCATGCCTTGGAAAAAGTCACCACATAACAGGAAAAAATTCGTCCTATTCACTGATATGAAGAAGATGAGAATTAAGAAAGCTTTCTCCCATCCATGTGCAATTGTCCTCTTGTATCCGCTTACTTAGCAAAGGGACAAACATGTCTATAAGACATTGCTGCACTCTGCATTAGTAATATGCGTACAAAGTACATACACCCATCCAAATTGTTTTACTTCTAGATTAAATGGATAAATAAAAATATATTAAATAAATCTTTGATCTATAACAAAAACTACACACACATGCACACACACACACATATATACACACACACACACACACACACACATGTCAGCGTGTGTGTGTGTTTCCGTGCAGTTGAACAAATACATTGAACAATTGCAATTTGCAATCAAATTCAACAAACAATGTAGTCCCAAGAAATCCAAGTGCTATGTATCACAGCTCTCACAATACCTATCATGCAAATGTCTTTAACCATGTTTCTGGTGTTAGGAACAGTAAAATACTAATAGATCCTAGAGATTAAAATGGTATTAGCAGGAGAACACACAAACATGCATCAATATAGAGCCAAAAAATATAAAAGCCATTCCAATGCTAAAATCTAAAGGCGACAATAGCTGAAGGGTTACCTCATGTTTTCATGGTAAGACCAATACTGTGATGGTCATCGTCATCATCATCATCATCATCAGAAGATGATGAGTTTTTCAATTCATCACCAATTCAGCATTGATCTTTTTATGTCTTTAATATATTGACCTGATTTTCGATGTAGATACCAAAGGTAAGCCAGTAAAGCATTAAATAGTCAACTAAAAAAAGAAAAGTAAAATCATACGGACAAAAATATATAATATAAGCAAATAAGAGAGTTGAACCTTACCAATAAAAGGAAATATCACAAGGACTATGCCTGGCTTTGCAAGTGCAGGTCTTGATAGCGCATTGATTCTCCTCCTCCAGTGGGAATAAGACAAAAACAATCTTTTCCTGGTTAAAATATTCAACAGCTATAATGTTTCCATGGTTTCTCAAAAGCCAATTTTCTGTCCCATAGCAGGTCAAAATGGTTTACAGTTTGGATGTCTTTATTGGTACCAACACAACTGGATATAATACCTAAAAGCATAGTTTGGATGGCGAAAATCAGGATAACCAATATAGTGCAATCCCAAAATAACCAGTTGATGCCCACTTAAATTTTAATTCATAAAATTGCAAAGTATTTAATTCACTAATCATCAAAATGAAGCCACGACAACAACAAAGGGATTGCCAAAAGAAGCAAGTATTCCAACACAACTTTGTATGCTTGTTCTTCCAAAAGTTATTACACCGATTTTATTCAATGCAGGCCCTGAAAAGATTCATTACTGTACTATTCATTATCCCCCAATTATTTTTATTCTCTGACCTAAACCAAATCAGATTTGCAGATCGATGTGTGGAACCAATAGGAAATGATTCAGAAATTAATCAATTTCCAATTCGATTCATTTATTGATTACAAAATAAATTTATAAGTTATCTCCCTTTAAGTAATCTTGTTTAAGTGCAGATTTACCTGATTTCACAACTTTGGATTGCGTTGTGCCCTTCGTCTCCCTTCAGGTAATGAGATTTGAGAATATACGAGCAATTCATGATAAAATCGAATCATGGCACAAAAATGATCATTGTTTCTGTTTTGAGCTTGAACACCAGCAATATCAAAATTTGCTATTTAATTCTTCTTAGACAGCTTGTATCAAAATTATTGGTCAACGTTTGAGTTGCTTGGTTTTTCCCATAACTTTATTGGAAAATTTTGGGATGTCTGTCACTTTACAAAATTGCAAAGCCTCATTGTTAAAAATTAAGAGGATCATATCCATTTCCAATATACATGCCATGCATTACATGTTTCGAATAAGCCTTCACATTATTAAGGATATAATCTGCAATTAGTTTATTTCAAACAAATTCCTCCAAGATCTTGCTCTTTATATTTTGTAATACATAAAAAATATTGTCTAACCTTATGTAAACTATAACACAAATAAGTTAAATCTACTACATGATCAAGGTGACCCCTTTCTCCGTAAATCACTTAGAATATTTTTTGCAATTACTCGACGTGTTACCTTTTTCATACACTTTTTTTTTTTTTGGAAAGAAGTAATTTTTTTTTACCTGTAAAAGTTTTGGCATCATTGGGATTGCCCTGGAAATGATAAGTAATACTCCAATCTGGAATATACAATGCAAATGTTGTGATCATGTAAATAATAAAAGCAACAAACTAGCGTGTTCAACATGTGAATTCTAGACATTTTTATCTTGATACTAGTTATATCATAAAATAGATGAAAAATAGTCTAATGCAATACAAAAGGTCTCGGGGCTAAGTTTGAACAGTGTTTTAGCATCAATGTTAAAGCCTCAATCATAACTACAAATAAATAGACCAAAGCAATTCTTTAAACAAGAAACAAAGATCAAAAAAGAGTGTCACCGTGAAGCTAAGTTACAAGAGGAAAAAAGAAATTGTAAATGACTATTACCTATCATCGTAAGTGTTGTATCGAATATCCTTGAAGAATCCTAAATACCATAGTAGACTTTAAAGAATTTCATCAATGAAATGGATAGATGTTTTATGAAGAAAAATACTTCCACTGAACCACAAACTGCATGGAGCATTGAATCCACTCAACCTTTTTCTACTATGATATTTTATATTTAGATATAGGGACTTGTTATTTAGCAAGTGTTCATATTGATATATTAGTGTTAGAATTCATCCACAGTAAAGTACTCGATCTTAAAAGTCATATTAATTTAATATAGACATACAGCTGATTGAGTGATTAACGATATAACGTATTTTAGCACCCGGACCACATTTCCTTTGCAGATTTGTATAACTTCATGCTCTTTGCTATGTAAGGAGAAGAGGAGTGAGTCAATGACCTACAATACAAAATATATTTGTACTTTTCAAGGTGAACTCTTATAAATTTGTCTATGAAAAAATACCAGTAAAAAATAACAGCAAACTGAAAGTAAAATTTGCAATGCATAACCCTTATCATTGAAGGGCCAAGTTATAATTACTCAAACCTATCTGCCTCACTAATTGGCGAATTCCCTAATGATATGTGGGCTGGCACTTACTTGCTTAGGACAATATGATATATAATTACGGTTCAATATAACCGATGAAACCTGAAATCAATCTAAGTGAGAGGCAAAGCATTATTATCATAGAGGCATATGCTAAAGATAAACAAGCATTAGTTTAAGTGTTGATATTCTGAAGTCAAAACATAATTCTAAAGTAAGAATAATTGTGGTAGTCATTGTTTTACAATGATTAATGTGATATAGCTGCTTCACCTTAAATTCACAAAGCAAGTAAAATTACTGATGCACTATGTACAATGATTACAAGAAAGAATGAACTATGGTTTCATTCAATATGTGAATATGAGCCTTACACAAAATAAAAGTGTGATGCAGTCATCACTTGTTATAATTAACATAGTGTCTAGATCGAAGTTTAAAACTGCAAATATCCAAATTTTCAATGCAATTGTAATGCACCACTACTTGACAGTGAAAATTGATCACAAAATAGAAGCAGGGAAAATCCAACTGACAGTCAAAACATATGAGAATTCATGAATGAATTCATGAAAAAATCGACTTTTTTTTAGTTCTGGCGTCTCGCGAATCCGTAAATTACCGGATAAAATAAAACGATCGCTCAAATTTGTGAATGATCAAACTGAAATAAAAGCGCATGATCAGAATCGAAATAAAAATTCAGGAGTGCAGAAGGAGATAAATAAGCTTACCCAAATGATCGGAAATCACAAAATAGAAGAAGGGAAAATCCAACTGACAGTCAAAATATTTGGGTCTCGCGAATCTGTAAATTGCCGGATAAAATAAAACGCCGAGAGAAGAGGAGGAATTTGTGCGCTGAATTGGGTAGCGGAAGAATCGGTGCAGATCCGTGTAGTGCAGGAACTACTGCAAATTTGTGCAACGGCGAAGAAACGAAGCAGATAGGAGAAAACGCGGAATTTAGTTTAGGGAAGAAAGAATTCGTAGGGATGAGATAAACGGAAGGAAAACGCGGAAAGGAATTTAGTAATGAGAAAGAATCGGAGTTGGAGAGCGAAAATTACGACGAAATTCATTGGCTCAGACATTTTTTTTCTGGCTCTTACAGTAGGGAAACCTCCCTAACGGTCGGTTTGAAGACAATTTTTTTTGGCTCTTACAGTAGGGAAACCTCCATAACGGTCGGTTTGATAAATGAATGTAATGTTTCATATTACATTTTTATTTCTTTGATGAAAACAGATTTCATAAACTGTATTTTTTTCATAAACTGTATTATTTTTGTGTGGTGCTAAGGGCACTCCAATATGTTCTTCCTAATACCGCAATTAAAAAAACTCATTAAATTTTGTATGCTTCCTAATACCACATTACCTCTCTATTCTAATCTCTCACTTAGTCATTATTTGCTGAACTAATCACGTACTAAGCTAATACAAAAACCCTATTCTCTCGTAATCGCTGTCTTCTTCGCATCTCTTGCGGGAAAATTCAAATTTCTATGGTAATCTCTCAATTTAGGGTTACTAACTTACGTGTTTCACTTGACCGAGGTTGAGATTTCAATGTACTGGTAGCTGTCTTCTTCCTCAGCATTACATCATCAAATTTGTTGATCGGTTATAGATCTAGGGTACAGCTCGTTAATCGGTTTTAGAAACGAGGACGAACGAATATCGAGCGAAGTAGAAAAAGGGTAAATAGTGTGGTAGCCCCTATTTTTTAAGTGTGGTATTAAGAAGAGGGTAATACTAATTGTTGTTGTATTTTTAGTCGCGGCATTAGGAAAACATATTGGGGTGCCCTTAGCAGCACATTTTTTTTCAAAATGAAATGGAAGGCCGCATGGTATACCAAAAGTGATTTCCTAGTCAATTTTTGGGGAAATTATCTAAATGCAATTTTAAAGCTACGGCCATGGTGGCTTCCCAAATAATATTTGTTTTGAAGTCTTATAAGATATATTAGTCGAGAAAATAATATTTCTAAAGGAATGATTTCACTTGTCTTTTGGAAATCACTTACCTAACTCAAAATACCAAGATGGTTCATACAACTTCCAATTTAGTTTGAATTTGTTAGTATTTGTAGCTACTTCCATATAAAGTAGCATCACAGACATTTTTACACATAGACATTGTTGGATATATCATCTTTAATATTTTTATATATGCAAATTTGGTCACTATATTTAATCCTCCTAGTATGCTATTGTATGGATTTGTTTCCACTCTTTTTTTTGGTTATATTTGTAACAACCTCAATTTTAAGTGTATTTTATTTAATGATTTAATTTAAATTTTGGTTTAATTATTTTATTTGCATTTTATGGGAATAATTTTTATTTTGATTATTTAAGACTAAATTCGTTTGGAATTTATATAACAAATGAATTTTATTTTTGATATGAATACAATTTAACAATACAATTCAATATTTGCAATTTTAGAATCTTGTTTATGGTATATTTTAATCGAGTTATTTATTTGAATTTATTCTTGAATTTTATATAAATATAAAATTCGTATTATTATACCATTCGTTTTCAATATGGAATTATATCTTTAATTTAATTTCAATTCGTATTGATTTTTGTTGATGTAAATATAACATAATTTTAATTGTCATATTCTATTTCCTTTGATATCGTCAGTTATTGATTGCAAAATTGTTGTTAATTTTATATGGTCAAAACCGTTTGTTTCTTTGAATTAATAAATTTATAGTGTTTCCTTTTACTTGCAAACGATGTTTATCTGTTTAAAGTTCAATGTACATTTAGTAGTGTAATTTCTTTCCTTGCATGTTCATTGTTTTCAAAATTTAACTATTCATCTCCTTTTATTCATTTAGTGCAAAAATATATTAATTTAAATTTCTTGTGAAATAATTTGTTGCCATTTTTGACTTCTAATTCTATTGGTTTCCATTCTTAACTGTTTGTTTTTGAAATTTAAAGCCGTTTCAATTCTTTCTTACCGTTTCTTTTTTTTTTCCCATGACGCCCCATCGTTCCATCCCACCGTTCATAAATCATTCCTTTTATCAGTCTCTTCTTTACGCAAATATGTTTACAATAGCTCTTTATATATGGAATTTTTTATTATAATAACTTTGTTTTTCCTAAAACATTGTAAGCGTTCAAACTGAGTAACCCATCCATTTAAAATTTGAATGCACCGTTTTCCACTTTCTTTTTACATCTATTCCCCTTCTTTATGCCCATACGTTACATACCAATATATATAAAAAAAGAGAAGCATCCCATTTTCTTTCTTCTGAGCCGTCCCATTTCTTTTCTTTCCACGCATATTCTCTTCCCCGCTTCTTTTCTTCCCTCCCTAGTCCCGGATCCGCCTTCCTTTCTGCGCAGACATCCATCAAAAGAGGAAAAAAAAGCCTAATATATATGTGAGAATATTCTAAACTATAGTTTATGCTGAATGTTTTTTTGTAGCTATTAGTTATAATCGACAAGTTCCCACGGGTGAGGACTGCTTTCCTGAAGAATGCAACGACGACTGTCATGCTATTGGATACGTTCTAGGCGGCGTCTGCCGACAAACTATCTTTTGTGACTGTCGTAGAATATGTTGGACGGGAGATTAAGGACAATTATAAATTATTATTAAGTAATATCGTTATTAAATAAGAAAGATTATGGTGGTGTGAATGTGATCTCAGTACGACTGCTGTCTGTTCTACTAACAGCATTAAATATAATCTATCTTCTGTTCCTTGCTATACGTATCTCGTTGTCTTGTCTGTCTGTTCTAATACTATTAAATCTATCTTCTGTTCCTTGCTATACGATTTGTTGTCTTGTCCGTTCTAATAGTATTAAATCTTTCTTTTGTTCCTTGCCATATATAAAATTCAAGAAAAATAGAGGCACACACCTCTACCCTCTAAAAAAACAAGTAGACTCTGCCTCTAAGAAAGAAAGAAAGAAAAATGCAAGCGAATAAAAATCCATCAACAATCACATTGTTATATGTAGGGCATGGTTTAATTATTGCTAAAATGGAAAATAATTGATAACCAGTAGTTAATTTAAGCTTCCGTATTTTGATCAGTTCGGCTTTATGTAAATTTTATGTTGAATTGCAAGCATGAGGTAGCCCGAAACCTATTAAGGAAATGAATTTAATTGAATGATTGAATACTACTTCTATGACTACTGCAACTTTTATTTGAATGGAATTTAAAAGTGGATTGATGATTATTGTTATTTGTAAACCTGTAAGCATATTAATTTGATTCGTTTTTTTGTTAAAATTAAAAAAAAAAGAACTGCATGATCTTTATGTTATATACATTAATAAATGAAAGTAATGTTTCATATTACATTTTTATTTCTTTGTTCAAAACAGATTTCATAAACTGTAATTTTTTCCATAAACTGTAAAAAAAATCAAAATGAAATGGAATGAGACGACCCAAACTTCCCCGTTAAGGAAAGCCCGGATTGAATTGAGAACAGGTCACATCAAGACACAAACAGAAGAACATTTCATTGCTTATTACAACAATTCCATCAGAATACAAGAATATATGGAGTATAAATCAATATTACACATTCACTAAATATCAGAGATTACAATACATTACTGCAGCGGAAAAATAATATAATACACAACTGAAAGAGATATACGGATACAGTGCTTTCTGGATATCATTCCAGCAGTAAACTAGGTTCCTATGAATATAAATCTGCAAAACCAAAACTACTAGCTGCCCATGCGGAAAATAGGGGCACCCAGAGTTTAGGTTAAAAACAATAAACTCCAAGTCATTCATGTGACTGGTGTGAGAACTAAAACAGTTATTAATCTTTATTTTAAAGTTAGGTAAATCAAAGGACCACGCCGTACAACACGGAACGGGTTTCCTCCCAAGAATACCAGTGCACAAAACAACAGCGCAATGCTAAATAAAGAACAATGAAGCTATTATAAGACCCAGGTCCCATCACATAATGCAACACAAGCCGGAGGATAGGGTTTTTACCTTATAATAGCCAAAGAATGCTTGATACGCAAAATTTCATCTTTTATTATTACTATAAGTGTATAGTGTCAAAACAATTTCAATCATAAGTATCAATCATAGACAACATAAGTGTCCATACCACTATGTCTCCATATATAGGTTCTATAATCAAAACCGCAAAGTCATGTATTGGAAGTTGGATTTCCATCTGTGAACCGAGGCAAGGGATCATCCTCTACCGATTCGAGATGCTCTAGCCCGCCTTCAAGCAAGCGCGCAGGCAAGCCTTGGATCGCCAGGGCCGGTCCACCGATGTGCATTAAACTTAAACCCTGAACACTGTGTTTCCCCGCCCTTTGGGGCGTAAATGAGCCAAATGACTCCATCAGCTCCACATAGTCACCGATATTTCCGAGGCGCCTCGCAACAGCAACAACCACACAGGTAAAAATAATATAAATGTCAGGGCTGGTAGGTCACTGACATCACCCTAGCTAGAAGGAAACGTCTGCCCTCCCTGAAGTTCTCTCCCGTTTCTGGTTCACAACCGGGGTGTGAGGCTCGCGAATTAACGCTACACAAAGCTATGCCACATAGGTCGTGCTTTGATCATCAGCCACAAGACTCTGCTTTTCAACAGAAGCCTTGATCATTTGCATCTTAGCATGCCACACTGGCAAACCACTCCATGCAACCGATATCCAGCAATCACACCGAATGACATCCAATGTCAGACACACGGTCCATTTACAAGTCCGTTCTGGGTTCGAACGAAACAGGAGGCACCTTGTACCTCGTATATCCATCGATCTCCAAGTACGTCTGGACGATCACCAACTGATTCCCTCCTCTTGGGTGTACAGCCCAATCAAGATCATCAGTAATAATCCAAACGATGTGAAGACCTCCGGTCTTCGATCACCGTCTTCATCCTCGACACATCGTCGAATCAGTTATTAAGAATGGGATAAACCCGGTCTTTCTGGATAACTCGCGTATATAATAAACAAGTGTTACACAAACACAACATAGGTCTCATTCCTATTCAGAATATTCTTTTATTCAAATATTCTTATACTTTGGGAAAGGTTCCCATTAATTTTATCAAAGATAGATTCTTTAAATTTATTCTTTAATCTTCTTTTGAATATCAATTCAAACTATCCGGGATTAATGAACCTTACCGAAGTAATCATTTGTTTTAAATTTTCCAATCCCAACCTATTCATCCCATGAAGTAAAACTGGTAATACTTCATATTTAACACCACGATGTCATCGGTAAATTCAATTACCATTTTACGTTCAAATCTAATTAAAGATTTAACTATCGCCTGGAGTAAAACTGGTGACACTCCATTTTCGATCATTTCAATCTAATTAAAGATTCATTAAAACTCCACCTAGTTTTAATCTCCCCAAAAATCAATATTAATGATTATTTAACTTGGGAAATCATATCCTGTCTTTAACTGGGTTAAAGAACCAAGGTCATTTAAAACACGGTTCACTATAAACCCAAAATCACATTCCATTCTATCAGCCTTTAACCGTAAATTAGCAAGTGAACAATTCCCTAAGTATTAACCCCGAAGGCCGAAACCAACATCAGATCAATACCCAGGAAACCATTCAACTTAACTAATCTCCAGTTAGTTTCTGATTTTCTTAACACTGTTGGGTCTAAGAACAGTATTATTAAAGATACCATTCACGACAACCCAAAATCACATTCCATTAACAATGGAATCTTCATGGAAAACAAATCGATATATATAATCGATATAAACTTCCATATTCGACTAATAATATAAATAGAATAACGACAAAGCCTTTTAAATTCCAGATATATTAGTGGTCTTCCTCCGCAGAAATTCACTTCGATTTTTACTAAATCGAATTCCATTCCAATTTAATTATCGGAAATTCTAGTTACTTTTAAAACCCTTTCAAATCCAATTTATTTATTTCAAAAATAAATGGATTATAATTCTAGTTCAAACTAGTTCATTTCGATAAAAATCTATTTTTATCTTTTCAAATATGGATTTTTTCATCCAAATCATTTCTTATGATTTTACACTAATTATTGATGTTTTTAATAATTTTAACAAGGCCCATACAGTCGATTTCCATCAACGGCCATCGAACTGCACTTACAACGATCTTTTCCAAATTTGATTTGGACATAATTCCAAATCCAACCGTTAGATTTCTAATTTCTTGCACTCGTTAGAAATCTCTTTTCGATACAAACCCAACGGTTCCGGTTTTAGGAGAATCTGACGGTCGGATCTCCCGCAACGTCAATTCGAAGTCAATGGTCGAAATTCGCGAACTATCGCAGCGCGGCGCATTCTATTCAGGCCATTATATTATATATATTATATATATAATATATATTTCATCGATTTCAATTCAAAACATATTTTATAAATCGTGTTAACTTCGTTTTAAAAACGATTTCAACTTCATATTCAATTTCTAATCAAAATTGAATATTCCATATCATCGATATATAAATGAAAATATTTTCAAAACGTTATATTTTGAAATCACTTCCTTTTCTATATTCATTATAAAAACGAATATAATCGATATAAATATCATTCGCGTCAAAATGGCGCATATCTAATCAACACGGCTTTATATTTTCCAATAACTTCGTTATTCTATTCAACAAATGAATATTTTCTTCAACACTTGAATATTTATTTTTCTATTCAACACATGAATTTATACTTCTATTCAACACATGAATATTTATTCTATTCAACACATGAATATTTATTTTTTTATTCAACACATGAATATATATTTCTATTCAACACATGAATTTATATTTCTTATTTTCCAAATTGGAATGAGGCCCAATCAATTAACGTATAATGTTAATTAAGTGGATTCCCTACAACACATGTATATAACAGCAACGATAAATCATCAACCATCATCCAGAGTGCACCACACAACTGCATAAGCATTAAATATAAATAATTAACGCTTACACAGTCTGTCAACCCATCGATTGACATACAACTAAACAATCGGGATTAGTGTACGTCAAATATCATCCCAATACCCGTGTGGGGTTTCAAATCAACAAACACATATTTTATTTGTGTAGTTGGGCGATGTGTAAACTTTATCGTCCCAATCAATATCAGTCAAATCAGTGTATATAAACAAATCGTCCGATTTGTTTATAAATATTTATTTTATATACACGTTAAAAATTATATTTTTAACTATAAAATATTTATTTTCATTCTGCATCACACAATCACTTTTTACATCAATCAAACAAACAAGTCGTCCATGGTCTGTGGACGACGGGTGTCAGGTGCTGCTAAGCACCGTCTGCATCCTAGTATATATTTCAAACTAGAAATAAATTAAAAGTGAGAAGTTCTCATAGAGGGTTCCACTCCGCCGTGCTTTACTTTTGAACTGCTGAACCGTCTGGATCTGTTTGAAATTCTATTGCAGTCCTTGCCCCGCTGTTCATAATAAAAATTATATTTTTATTGCTTCATCCCAATAAATAAAAATCATATTTTTATTTCTACTTCATATTTTTTTTACAACGCTTCTTTCTATATAAAAATTATATTTTTATATTTCTACTTCATATATAAAGATTGAATTTTTATATTATCGCTATAATAATCACATTTTTATTTCAGCATTTATATAATAAAAATCAGATTTTTATTTCGCTACATATATAAAGATCAAATTTTTACTAAATATAGAATATAAAAATTGTAATTTTATTATCTATACTATATAAAAATCATATTTTTATTATCGATTCAAACAAAGAAAAATCATATTTTTTCTTCGCTACTTCATATATATAAAAATCGAATTTTTATCGCTACTTCATATATATATATATTGAATTTTTATTGCTACTTCATATATATAAAAATCGAATTTTTATCGCTACTTCATATATATAAAAATCGAATTTTTATCGCTATACATATATATAAAAATCATATTTTTATCGCTATAACATACATATATAAATCATATTTTTATATTTCTAACTTCATGATAAAGATCGTATTTTTATTTCAAACCTACATAAGAAAAATTGAATCTTTACTTCTTTAACTTCATAAGAAAAATCGAATCTTTACTTCTTTAACTTCATAAGAAAAATCGACTCTTTACTTCTTTAACTTCATAAGAAAAATTGAATCTTTATGCTATTGTTCATATAAGAAAAATCAATTCTTGAAAACAATGTAATTTAAAATAATTAAAAGGGAAAAACACTCACTAATGGAAGGGGGGTTTTCCTGCTCGCTCGCAGAAGGTGGAGCAGCTGACCGGCGCGTTAAGGGGGGCTGTGGGTCCGGAAGTGGAGGGCGGTGGTTGATTTGGGGTGCGGCGCGTTGGGATTCGCGATGGCTCCATCGCAGTCTCGCGGTCTTCGTCGGAGAAGCGATCGAAGGAGGAGGTGGAGGGAGGGGAGTCGCGGTCTTGGGCGGTGGGTGCAGTGGCCAGCGTCCGACGGCGCGAAGGGAGGCAGATCGCGGTTCTCCGCGTCATTCTCTTTTTTTTCTTTTCTAATTTCGATTTTGAACTGTTAGGTCAAAAGGAGGAGAAAGGGGTTTATTTATATATAATTAATTTATTATTATTATATTCAATAGTGTTGACTTTTCATTCGACCTCCAAACGAGACCCAACGACTGTCGTCCCTAGCTCATTACCCCCACTCCGAACGCAATGGGATATGTTTCGCAAGCCAATTCGACAGTTTCAATAGGTTTTTTTAAAATTAAAATATAAATTAATATATATTCAATTTGAACGTACATTTTAATTTACCGGGTCACATACTAGCTCTAAAAATTCCAGAAAAATTATTTCTAGCTTCGTATTGACGATACGGTCCTAACAAAACTAATTTCGTCGAATTCTGAGACCGTTTGAAAAATGGCCATTTCCAGTCGATCGAAATTGACTGAAATTGATAAAACACGTTTTACTTTGCCATGCTCACATATTGATTCATAAAATTACGAATTTTGAAACATAGCAATAACCTGACATCCCGGATCCAACAAAAGTGGTTTCGTCGAAAACAGAGATCATTTATAAAATTTCCATTTTTAAGGGCCAGAATTCCATAGCGACTATTCTGAATTTTCAACTGGGCATATTTTTTTATTCCCGCTATGAAATTTTAATTTTTCGGATTCGTTAGAAAGATATTCTCAAATAGATTCTAATATTTTTGATTTCGCTAAAATCCGGTTTATTTTGAATGCTATGCATTCATTTGAACTTTGAAATCGAATTTTCAAACTACCGCGCCATTTTCAATTCCTTTTATATTTAAAATAAAATATTTATATTCTAACGACGATCTATATAAATATATACGTTCTAATTCTATTCAAAATAAATTTCTCGTCGCTATTATTTAAAATAATTCATTTTAAATATTCAAAATTCATCAAAATTGCCTAAATAAAAATTTTAAATTGGCTCAAAATTTCCGGGTTGTTACAATCTCCCCCACTTAAAACTTTTCGTCACCGAAAAGGAACGAAGCTGAAAGTTGTTTAACTAATCAACTCAACTTTCATTATTTCCATTACGGCTTAAGTTCTTCAACTTTTCAGTTTCTAAGAACTTTTCAAATTTTTCAAAAAATTTGGCTAACACCCTAAATTTTCGAAAAATTTCGCCATAACCTCCCCTGCACCGGGAGCTTCGGGATATTTCAAACAGACTCCCATGGCCGTCATCAATCCAAAAGAAAAAGAAAACAGCCAAGCGGCTAGCCAATCGGCTCATAAAATCATCAAAATCCCAAGAAATACAATAAACATGTACCTATTTGTCGGGCAAACAATTTTATTCCTCTTCTCTAGCCTCCTTGCTATGACCTGTTCAATGTAAGTACATGTATATGCATGCAAATGCGATAAATTTTCAATACAATTCACTATTTGGTTCAATTTGGCTAAAGGTTCAACATTTAATTAATCAAACACTAATCAAACAACACAAACAACAATCAATTAGTGAATTAGCTTTTCAAATTCATAATTTTGATATATAGTCAAAATCACATTTTTGGTGCCAAGTACAACAATATATTCTAACTATATTTTGGTTCTCACACCAGTCAATTGGAAACATATAGATATCACACTTTTGAAACTCGAACATAAATACTGATGATGTGGCCACATCATCAGAATCATCCCTGGGTGTCTAGAATGTGATTCTATATCTATCCAGTATATTAAAACTTCAAATACACGCGGATCAGACGTATACGCAAAATCTTTATATACTGGGCTATCCAAATTCAATACAAAATAAATAATCAAATATGAATAATTGATTTAAATTTTCAAAACAAAATTTGTTTTCATTTTAAAAATATACTCTTCACACTCGTTCTAGGATACTATTGATCCTATCTCTAACGAGTCATTCTTATTGGATATTACTAATCCAATCTCTGATGAATTCTTTCGTTTGGTTCTAACGTGTCTTGTTCTACGAGCTCTGTAAACCAAAACTCTGATACCAAACTGAGACCACCTGAACTACCCCGTTAAGTAAAGCCCGGATTGAATTGAGAACAAGCCACATCAGGACACAAATAGAAGAACATTTCATTGCTTATTACAACAATTCCATCAGAATACAAGAATATACAGAGTATAAATCAATATTACACATTCACTAAATATCAGAGATTACAATACATTACTGTAGCGGAAATATAACATAATACACAACTGAAGGAGATATACGGATACAGAGCTTTACGGATATCATTCCAGCTGTAAACCAGGTTCCTGTGAATATAAATTTGCAAAACCAAAACTACTAGCTGCCCGTGTGGAAAATAGGGGCACCAAGAGTTTAGGTTAAAAACAATAAACTCCAGGTCAGTCATGTGACTGGTGTGAGAACTAAAACAGTTATTAATATTTATTTTAAAGTTAGGTAAATCAAGGGACCACACCGTACAACACGGAACGGGTTTCCTCCCAAGAATACCAGTGCATAAAACAACAGCGCAATGCTAAATAAAGAACAATGAAGCTATTATAAGACCCAGGTCCCATCACACAATGCAACACAAGCCGGAGGATAGGGTTTTTACCTTATAATAGCCAAAGAATGCTTGACACGCTAAATTTCATCTTTTATTATTACTATAAGTGTATAGTGTCAAAACAATTTCAATCATAAGTATCAATCATAGACGGCATAAGTGCCCCATACCACTATGTCGCCATATATAGGTTCTGCAATCAAAACTGCAAAGTCACGTATTGGAAGTTGGATTTCCATCTGTGAACCGAGGAAAGGGATCGTCCTCTACCGATTCGAGACGCTCTAGCCCGCCCCTCAGGCAAGTGCGTAGGCAAGCCTTGGATCGTCAGGGCCGGTCCACCGAGGTGGATTAAACTTAAACCTAGAACACTGCGTTTCCCCGCCCTTTGGGGGCGTAAATGAGCCAAATGACTCCATCGGCTCCACATAGTCACCGATATATCCGAGGCGCCTCGCAACAGCAACAACCACACAGGTGAAAATAATATAAATGTCAGGGCTGGTAGGTCACTGACACCACCCTAGCTAGAAGGAAACGCATTCCCTCCCTGAAGTTCTCTCACATTTCTGGTTCACAACCGGGGTGTGAGGCTCGCGAATTAACGCTACACAAAGCTATGCCACACAGGCTGTGCTTTGATCATCAACCACAAGACTCTGCTTTTCAACAGAAGCCTTGATCATTTGCATCTTAGCATGCCACACAGGCAAACCATTCCATGCAACCGATATCCATCAATCACATAGAATGATATCCAATGTCAGACACACAGTCCGTTAACAAGTCCGTTCTGGGTCTGAACGAAACCGGAGGCACCTTGTACCTCGCATATCCATCGATCTTCAAGTACGTCTGGACGATCACTAACTGATTCCCTCCTCTTGGGTGTACAGCCCAATCAAGATCATCAGTAATTATCCAAACGATGTGAAGATCTCCGGTCTTCGACCACCGTCTTCATCCTCGACACATCGTCGAATCAGTCATTCAGAATGGGATAAACCCGGTCTTTCTGAATAGCTCGCGTATATAATAAACAAGTGTTACACAAACATAACACACACCTCATTCCAATTCAGAATATTCTTTTACTCAAATATTCTTATACTTTGGGAAAGGTTCCCATTAAGTTTATCAAAGATAGATTCTTTAAATTTATTCTTTAATCTTCTTTTGAATATCAATTCAAACTAGCTGGGATTAACGAACCTTACCGAAGTAATCATTTGTTTTAAATTTCCCAATCCCAACCTATTCATCCCATGAAGTAAAACTAGTAATACTTCATATCTAACACCACGGTGTCGTCGGTAAATTCAATTACCATTTCACGTTCAAATCTAATTGAAGATTTAACTATTGCCTGGAGTAAAACTGGTGACACTCCAGTTTCGATCATTTCAATCTAATTAAAGATTCATTAAAACTCCACTTAGTTTTAATCTTCCCAAAAATCAATATTAATGATTATTTAACTTGGAAAATCATATCCTATCTTTAACTGGGTTAAAGAACCAATTTCATTTAAAACACGGTTCACTATAAACCCAAAATCACATTCCATTCTATCAGCCTTTAACCGTAAATTAGCAAGTGAACAATTCCCTAAGTATTAACCCCGAAGGCTGAAACCAACATCAGATCAATACCCAGGAAACCATTCAACTTAACTAATCTCCGGTTAGTTTCTGATTTTCTTAACACCGTTGGGTCTAAGAACAGTATTATTAAAGATACCATTCACGACAACCCAAAATCACATTCCATTAACAATGGAATCTTCATGGAAAACAAATCGATATATATAATCGATATAAACTTCCATATTCGACTAATAATATAAATAGAATAACGGCAAAGCCTTTTAAATTCCAGATATATTAGTGGTCTTCCTCCACAGAAATTCACTTCAATTTTTACCAAATCGAATTCCATTCCAATTTAATTATCGGAAATTCTAGTTACTTTTAAAACCCTTTCCAATTTATTTATTTGAAAAATAAATGGATTATAGTTCTATTTCAAACTAGTTCATTTCGATAAAAGTCTATTTTTATCTTTTCAAATATGGAATTTTTCATCCAAATTCTTCCCAAATCATTTCTTATGATTTTACACTAATTATTGATGTTTTTAATAATTTTATCAAGGCCCATACAGTCGATTTCCATCAACGGCCATCGAACTGCACTTACAACGACCTTTTCCAAATTTGATTTGGACATAATTCCAAATCCAACCGTTAGATTTCTAATTTCTTGCATTCGTTAGAAATATCTTATCGATACAAACCCAACGGTTCCGGTTTTAGGAGAATCCAACGGTCAGATCTCCCGCAACGTCAATTCGAAGTCAATGGTCGAAATTCGCGAACTGCCGCAGCACGACGCATTCTATTCAGGCCATTATATTATATATATTATATATATAATATATATTTCGTCGATTTCAATTCAAAAAATATTTTAAAAATCGTGTTAACTTCGTTTTAAAAACGATTTCAACTTCATATTCAATTTCTAATCAAAATTGAATATTCCATATCATCGATATATAAATGATAATATTTTCAACACGTTATATTTTGAAATCACTTCCTTTTCTATATTCATTATAAAAACGAATAAAATCGATATAAATATCGTTCGCGTCAAAATGGCGCATATCTAATCAACACGGCTTTATATTTTCCAATAACTTCGTTATTCTATTCAACAAATGAATATTTTCTTCAACACATGAATATTTATTTTTCTATTCAACACATGAATTTATACTTCTATTCAACACATGAATATTTATTCTATTCAACACATGAATATTTATTTTTCTATTCAACACATGAATATATATTTCTATTCAACACATGAATTTATATTTCTTATTTTCCAAATTGGAATGAGGCCCAATCAATTACCATATAACGTTAATTATATGGATTCCCTACAACACATGTATACAACAGCAATGATAAATCATCATCAAGAGTGCACCACACAACTGCATAAGCATTAAATATAAATAATTAACGCTTACACAGCTTGTCAACCCATCGATTGACATACAACTAAACAATCGGGATTAGTGTACGTCAAATATCATCCCAATACCCGTGTGGGGTTTCAAATCAACAAACACATATTTTATTTGTGCAGTTGGGCGATGTGTAAAATTTATTGTCCCAATCTATATCAGTCAAATCAGTGTATATAAACAAATCGTCCGATTTGTTTATAAATATTTATTTTATATACACGTTAAAAATTATATTTTTAACTATAAAATATTTATTTTCATTCCACATCACACAATCACTTTTCACATCACATTAATCAAACAAACAAGCCGTCTATGGTCTGTGGACGATGGGTGTCAGGTGCTGCTAAGTACCTTCTGCATCCTAGTATATATTTCAAACTAGAAATAAATTAAAATTGAGAAGTTCTCACAGAGGGTTCCGCTCCGCCGTGCTTTACTTTTGAACTGCTGAACCGTCTGGATCTGTTTGAAATTCTAATGCAGTCCTTGCCCCGCTGTTCATAATAAAAATTATATTTTTATTGCTTCATCCCAATAAATAAAAATCATATTTTTATTTCTACTTCATATTTTTTTTACAACGCTTCTTTCTGTATAAAAATTATAATTTTATATTTCTACTTCATATATAAAGATCGAATTTTTATATTATCGCTATAAAAATCACATTTTTATTTCAACATATATATAATAAAAATCAGATTTTTATTTCGCTACATATATAGAGATCAAATTTTTACTAACTATAGAATATAAAAATCGTATTTTTATTATCTATACTATATAAAAATCATATTTTTATTACCAATTCAAACAAAGAAAAATCATATTTTTTCTTCGCTACTTCATATATATATAAATTGAATTTTTATCGTTACTTCATATATATAAAAATCGAATTTTTATCGCTACTTCATATATATATAAATCGAATTTTTATCGCTATAACATATATATAAAAATCATATTTTTATCGCTATAACATATATATATATATATATATATAAATCATATTTTGATATTTCTAACTTCATGATAAAGATCATATTTTTATTTCAAACCTACATAAGAAAATTTGAATCTTTACTTCTTTAACTTCATAAGAAAAATCGAATCTTTACATCTTTAACTTCATAAGAAAAATCGACTCTTTACTTCTTTAACTTCATAAGAAAAATCGAATCTTTATGCTATTGTTCATATAAGAAAAATCAATGCTTGAAAACAATGTAATTTAAAATAAATAAAAGGGAAAAACACTCACTAATGGAAGGGGGTTTTGCCTGCTCGCTCGCAGAAGGTGGAGCAGCTGACCGGCGCGTCAAGGGGGGGCTGTGGGTCCGAAAGTGGAGGGCGGTGGTTGATTTGGGGTGCGGCGCGTTGGGATTCGCGATGGCTCCATCGCAGTCTCGCGGTCTTCGTCGGAGAAGCGATCGAAGGAGGAGGTGGAGGGAGGGGAGCGGCGGTCTTGGGCGGTGGGTGCGGTGGCCAACGTCCGGCGGCGCGAAGGGAGGCGGATCGCGGTTTTCCGCGTCGTTCTCTTTTTTTTTTCTAATTTCGATTTTGAATTGTTAGGTCAAAAGGAGGAGAAAGGGGTTTATTTATATATATTTAATTTATTATTATATTCAATAGTGTTGACTTTTCATTCGACCTCCAAACGAGATCCAATGACTGTCGCCCCTAGCTCAGTACCCCCACTCTGAACGCAATGGGATATGTTTCGCAAGACAATTCGACTGTTACGATAGATTTTTGTTTAAATTAAAATATAAAGCAATATATATTCAATTTGAACGTACAATTTAATTTACCGGGGTCACATACTAACTCTAAAAATTCCAAAAAAATTATTTCTAGCTTTGCATTGACGATACGGTCCTAACAAAACTAATTTCATCGAATTCTGAGACCGTTTGAAAAATGGCCATTTTCCAGTCGATCGAAATTGACTGAAATTGACAAAACACGTTTTACTTTGCCACGCTCGCATATTGATTCAGAAAATTACGAATTTTGAAACCAAGCAATAACCTGACATCCCAGATCCAAGAAAAGTCGTTTCGTCGAAAACAGAGGTCATTTGCAAAATTTCCATTTTTAAGGGTCAGAATTCCATGGCGACTATTCTGAATTTTCAACTGGTCATATTTTTTTATTCCCGCTATGAAATTTCAATTTTTCGGATTCGTTGGAAAGATATTTTCAAATAGATTCTAATATTTTTGGTTTCGCTAAAATCCGGTTTATTTTGAATCATGTACAATCATTTGAACTTTGAAATCGAATTTTCAAACTATCGTGCCATTTTCAATTCCTTCTATATTTAAAATAAAATATTTATATTCTAACAGCGATCTATATAAATATATACGTTCTAATTCTATTCAAAATAAATTTCTCGTCGCTATTATTTAAAATAATTCATTTTAAATATTCAAAATTCATCAAAATTGCCAAAATAAAAATTTTAAATTGGCTCAGAATTTCCGGGTTGTTACATGGAAGGTCGCATTGTATGCCTAAAGTGATTTCCTAGTCAATTTTTGGGGAAATTATCAGAATGCAATTTTAAAGCTATGGCCATGGTGGCTTCCTAAATAATATTTGTTTCAAAGTCTTATAAGATATATTAGTCGAGCAAATAATATTTCTAAAGGAATAATTTCACTTGTCTTTTGGAAATCACCTACCTAGCTCAAAATGCCAAGATCTTTCATACAACTTCCAATTTAGTTTGAATTTATTAGTATTTGTTGCTACTTCCATATAAAGTAGCATCACAGACATTTTTACACATAGACATTGTTGGATATTTCATCTTTAATATTTTTATATATGCAAATTTGGTCACTATATTTAATCCTCCTAGTATGCATCTGTATGGATTTGTTTCCACTCTTTTTTTTGGTATATTTGTAATAACCTAAATTTTAAGTGTATTTTATTTAATGATTTAATTTATATTTTGGTTTAATTATTTTATTTTTTTGCATTTTATGGGGAAAAAAATTTATTTTGATAATTTAAGACTATATTCGTTTGGAACTTATATAACAAATGAATTTTATTTTTGATATGAATACAATTTAATAATACAATTCAATATTTGCTATTTTAGAATCTTGTTTATGGTAAATTTTAATCGAGTTATTTATTTGAATTTAGTCTTGAAATTTATATAAATATATAATTCGTATAATTATACCATTCGTTTTCAATATGGAATTATATCTTTAATTTAATTTCAATTCGTATTGATTTTTGTTGATGTAAATATAACAAAATTTTAATTGTCAGATTCTATTTCCTTTGATATCGTCAATTATTGATTGCAAAATTGTTGTTAATTTTATATGGTTAAAACCGTTTGTTTCTTTGAATTAATAAATTTATAGTGTTTCCTTTTTTTTGCAAGCGATGTTTATCTGTTTAAAGTTCAACGTAGATTTAGTAGTGTAATTTCTTTCCTTGCATGTTCATTATTTTCAAAATTTAACTATTCATCTCCTTTTATTCATTTAGTGAAAAAATATAAATATTTAAATTTCTTGTGAAATAATTTGTTGCCATTTTTGACTTCTAATTCTATTGGTTTCCATTCTTAACTGTTTGTTTTTGAAATTTAAAGTCATTTCAATTCTTTCTTACCTTTTCTTTGTTCTTTCCCATGACGCCCCATCGTTCCATCCCACATTCATAAATCATTCCTTTTATCAGTCCCTTCTTTTCGTAAATATATTTACAATAGCTCTTTATATATGGATTTTTTTATTATAATAAATCTTTTCTTTCCTGAAACATTGTAAGTGTAACAACCTGCCATTTTGACCGTGCCGAATCGACGAAACATGTCAAACTCGAACCATTCAAAATGACAGATTGTTATTAGCTTCTGAGGTAAATAGAATAAATCACAGAATCACATATCACAGACACAGATGCAGAGCAATATGATATCTCGCAGTGGAAAAATACCTAATACAATAGTAGTTCATGGAGCAACTAAATAAATTTTACATCAGAGTTTACATAAATAACACATCGGAAGTTTAATACAATAAATTTCTAATACATGAATAAATGGACATTGTCCGAAACAGACATGACAGAAATAACTGGATGACTAGAACAACTGATCAATAGGTGGATATCAGATGAGAAAAAACCAATATAACCTCAGACTCCAAGAGTGGATCTCGAAAGCTGTGATAATCGATCTGACCCGAATCATAATGCAAAACAAAATAATTCGTATCTTACATTCTTATGGAAGTAAATCAGCTTAAATGAAATGTTCAATGAAATGCACTCAATAACTTAAAGAAAGTTTAGGATCGCCATCCTCTAAGGATGTAACACCCCACGTCCATTAATGTCACTCACAAAGGGAATGCATTAACTTCCATGGAGGTTTTAAGTGAATATAGAATAGAAAAATTACAACAAGACAGATAATAAGTAGTACTTGGAAATCTAAAACTTTATTTCATTGCAGCGGAAGTTAAACATGTTTGTTACATCATAAAAACCATAAATCAGATTCAAGTAAAATATCCATCTTGATAAAACAAAATACATAATCCCATTACATAAATAGCCATTAAAGAAGATAACAAGCTGGACTTTACTTCAACGGTCCAAGCTTCCCAAAAGAGAGATAAAGCAATCCAATCAAACTCCGCTAGAGCTGGACCCACCCCGAGGACCTGGTGGGGGGGGGGGGGGAAGATAGAAATAGAGGGGGTCAGACATAAAATCTGGCGAGTATGATAATTCTAACAATACTATTATCAAAATAACTAGACTAAGGCATAAGTTGGAAAACAAGGAAATGTCTATGAACTATTGGGTATGGAAGAGCAGATAAAGATAACGTTAAAGGCACACCTAATTACTAACGAATAATTACTACACTGCACCACACCAGTCACCCTAAAGGTTGATCCCACTTGCTTCACTTAGAAAGTATATAAATAGCCTTGCGTACCCCTGGCTGACTACATCGGTGCTGCCTGCCCCTATCTCCACTAGGTGTACCCCACTACCCACTTTCGATCGGCTCCCTGCTCGTAGATACCCATGCTGGCCCCACAGTGGGGTGTATCACTCCCCTAAAGTGGCAACCCGATACAACTTGAGAATGCACGGCTTATACCTACACGATGCAACAACGTCTTAACTACCAGCCCGAGTCCACATACGCATATGAAACCCGTTGGACTTGCGTTGCCACCGCTACACCGTTTGGCCTCTTATAGTCAAACCCAGTATGCGTGTCCCGTCCTCGACTTGGGTCGAGCCCACAAAGATACGTTTGGGTTACTGGTTGAAATGGGCCCCCACAAGCTATCCACCTAAGCTTGTCCCCACTAGTACATCCCACTTAACCCTCTTAGTCATGTTCATTTACATGTGTGTTTGGTTAAGTCTTACTAATCATATTTCAAATGCCACTAAAGGCACTCACTAGATTCCTCATGCCACCCAAGGCACCTACTTAACCCCCATGTCCCACCTTACATGTTTATCTGGTTAAGTATTTCTTAATTCATTCAGGCCATAACCTTATAAAGACCTCTCACATTAGACTGGCATTTATGGCAGCTGGATTCGTCGGGCGGGTCCGGGCAGTCTTACACCATAAAAGAGTCTAACCTCGTGTCTTTACAACTGTTATGCTTTAGTTTGGGCCTAGGACCTCTCACATTGGGCTGACATTTGTGACTACTGGATTTGCCGGTTGGGTCCGGGCAGTTTTACGTCACAAACGAGTCCAACCTCGTGTCCTAAGCATTAATTAACACTTTTAATCTTTTACCCCAATTTTAAATATATCCCTATTCAAATCATTAATTAATTCCAATTTTAATGATGTCCATAATTGACTCAATTATGGCCATCCACTTACGGTATGCAAAATCATATCAATTGCACCCCAATTTCTTAATATTAAATCCTTAATATTACCCCTACCTCCACGTTATACGTTCGCTTATTCAACGCAAAATATACGTTAGACTCGAATAGTCTAACTCATAGTACAAAGAAAAATTATCACAACATATAGACAAATAGAATAGATCTAATCATAATAGGGGTGAAACTTGCATAAAACTACACATGTCATGGATCTAAAGGTGTCAACTTGTTTGGTTAAATGTCACAACCTACATAATATAATCATAACCCAAATTCATGTATAAATTTGCATATGTGGTTTATGCAACATAATGATGATGTGAACTAGAATCTAACACATAGAACTCACACATGTCATAGCACAATTCTAGACCTAGATAGATGTTATGGCATATGTTCATAATCTTTACTAATTAATCTAAACTTGCATACATGATTTGTCATATAGAGATCAACATAGCCCAAATAATATCAACATTATGATTTGATTAACATGAACTAATTAACATAGATAATAACATCATGACTTTATAACATGTATGATTTATCACAACTTAGCATAGAAAATTACAACCTATACAATATCATCATAGCATGATTTACAACATATAGGATATCACCATCACATAACATAGGATTTACAACCTACATGATAGCATAAGGTTTACAACAACATATATGACAATTCACATCATTTTCTTATGATCCATATCACATCTTAATCTAATTAGTTTGCTAATAATCTTGTTAAGATCATCATACTCACAATTAGAGAAGAAAGAGAGTCTTGATTTGCTTTAGAGTTGAGTAGAATTAGGGTTTTGATTAGCTTTCTTCCTTCTTAGTTGGCGGCGGCTACACTGAGTTCCATGGCAGCGGTATGACGGTGGCTATTCTATTTTTCATGTGAATTAGAGTGAGAGACTACCTAGATATTTATAGAGTTTAGGATTTATTTAGACCGTCAGATCAACTCAGAACTAACCTGAACCGTTTAATTTGCCAACTCAGCCCTAAAGACATATCAGCAGCTCAAGATTGGGCTCAGTCTAGCCGACTGGACCAGGTCGACACCCACGTCGACTGCCCAGTCGACTCCCCAGTCGACCTGGGGGGGGTGTCGACTGCCTAGTCGACTCCCCAGTCGACCTGGGGTGCTGGGCGGGAAATTTCCCGCCTAGCCTGTTTGACTTCGAATTTTGAATTTTAAATTTTCTGAAACTTCCGGTGGCCATAACTTCTTCATACGGAGTCCAAATCACGCAAACTCGGACTCTATTTCAACCAGAATTCCGAGACGAACACAATGGCGCAACCCGTTTTCCACAATTCTCACGTCTGAGATTAGTTATTCTTTAGTTTGTGAATATTAATATTAACAGAATTACGGGGTGTTACATTCTCCCCTCCTTAAAGGATTTCGACCCCGAAATCTTCAAGTCAAGAAGAATGTATATCCTAACATCCAATCGTCCATCTACTCAACCATCAAACACAAGCATCCATTGTCCTTATAGACTTCTAATGCTTTCATGTTTAAATGCACAGTGTGTGTATATGTCCATATCTAATGCAAAATTAGGTGGTCCACTGATTCAGTTGACCTCCTTAATGCAAATCACGATAGTGCCATGCGTCCATTATGTATGCAAAAGTTCCTTAATGCTACATATTATCTCTATATGCGTGCACAATCATCATCTGAATGCAGCATCCATATGATAAAACAATCATCATACATCCATTTTACTAAATACATCCATTTATATGCAATATGCAATATGAAGTGACTGAGCCGATCTAGTGCCTAATAGTGTCTGTATATGCGTCCACGAGCAACCACTAGCAAACGCTTGCATCCACTTTGCATCCATCATACATAACATGTCTCAAACACATGTTTCAACCATAGGATTATCCTAACTAAAGGTCAAAGATACTAGCGAGAGGACATACTAAAGATAAGATAAGTACAAGATAAGCGGTAAAGGAGAAATTAAATGACATACCCTCAAAAAGAAAAGGGTACAACGAACGCATCTTCACTTCTGTCTCCCAAGTAGCGTTGCTCTCATCATATCCCCATTGCACTTTGACTAGTCTGACCTCTCGATTCCTCAACTTCTTGATCTCCGACCCAAGAATGCATGTAGGAGCTCGTCGAATCGTCCCATCACACTCTATCTCCACCTCTCTAAGCAAGTTCGGCTCTACCACCTCCCCGGTCTCGTGTAGGCACTTCCTCAAATGTGATACATGGAATATGTCGTGTACACCACTAAGTCTCTCAGGCAATTCCACTCTATACGCCATCTGTCCAATCTTCTCCTTAATAGGAAACGGCCCTACAAACCTTGCTGCTAATTTCCCAATAGACCCAAAGCGAACAACGTTCCGTAATGGAGACACTTTGATAAAGACCATGTCCCCAACGTCAAACTCAAGATCTGTCCTCCCTTTGTCTTCATAAGATTTCTGTCTATCTTGCGCCGTCTTCATCCTTCTTCGGATCAAGTCGATCTTTTCCGAAGTCTCTCTAATCATATCGGGCCCAAGTAAGATCTTATCTGTAGATTCCCACCAACATGTAGGTGAACGACAAGGTCGTCCATAAAGAGCTTCGAAAGGTGCCATGCCAATGCTGGACTGAAAGCTGTTATTATATGCGAACTCTACCAATGGAAGATGCTCTTCCCATGTACCCCCAAAGTCTAGGATACATAGCCTCAAAAGATCCTCTAGAATACGATTCACCCTCTCGGTCTGGCCGTCCGTCTAAGGATGATATGCGGTGCTCAAACATAACTGAGTCCCTACCGCCTCTTGCAAGCTCTTCCAAAATTTGCTAGTGAAGATAGGATCGCGGTCGCTTACTATGCTAGAAGGAACACCATGCAAACGAACAATCTCTCGAACGTATACAGAAGCTAACCATGGAGCAGTCCTCTTACTCTTCACGGGAATAAAATGGGCGCTCTTAGTAAGTCTGTCTACTATAACCCAGATCCCCGTATTACCCTTCCTTGATCTTGGTAATCCATCCACAAAATCCATCGAGACACTATCCCACTTCCATAGTGGAACCTCCAATGGGTGAAACAACCCACCGGGTTTCTTTTTCTCCGCTTTTACTTGTTGGCACACCAAGCATCTAGCGACATACTCGGCCACATCCCTCTTCATACCGGCCCAAAATAAAACTCGCTTCATGTCTTTGTACATCTTGTCCCCGCCGGGGTGAATGGTCATCTTCGAACGATGTGCTTCGTCAACAATAGCCTTCCTCAAACCTTCGTCTCGAGGTACACAAAGTCTACTATCCCTACGTAACCAACCCTTATCATCTAGGATATACCTATGGAGATGGCTTGATGACTCCCCTCTTTTGAGCTTTTCTACTAACTCAACCAACCGTGGGTCGTCTCGCTGTGCCTCACCAATCCATCCCAAAAGCGTAGGTCTGACCCCCAAGGATGCTAGCAAACCGGGTACAAAGTCAACGGAAGGTCTAAAGTCAAACATAGAGACGAATTCTAAGTTTCGCCGCTCAACAAACAACGGACTCAAGGACAGCCTTTTCCTACTTAAGGTATCTGCCACCACGTTACCCTTGCCAGGGGTATATGCTATTTCGAAATCGTAGGACGCTAAGAACTCCATCCACCTTTGCTGCCTTAAGTTCAAGTCCTTCTGAGAGAACAAGTATTTTAAAGATCTGTGGTCAGTGAACAATTCGAATTTCTCGCCAAGAAGATAATTGCGCCAAGATTTAAGCGCAAAAACAATAGCGGCCAAATCTAGGTCATGCGTAGGGTAATTCTTCTCATGCACCCTTAACTGCCTTCCACCATAGGCTATTACCCTACCCTCTTGCATTAAGACTGCGCCTAGACCTGTCCCACAAGCATCGGTATAAACAGTAAATGGCTTACTCCCGTCTGGCAGCACTAAGACTGGAGCTGAGGTCAAAGCTCTCTTCAAACGTTGGAACGCATCATCACAATCTACGTCCCATGTGAAAACTAGGTTCTTCTTCGTCAAACGTGTTAATGGAGCTGATATCTTTGCGAAGTCTTTGATAAACTTCCTATAGTAGCCAGCCAACCCCAAGAAACTCCTTACTTCGGTGGCATTTTTAGGGACCTTCCAATCTTGGATGGCCACCACCTTCGCGGGATCCACAGCTATCCCTTCTTTGGAAACCACGTGCCCTAAGAATCGCACTTCCTCTCTCCAGAAGTGACACTTAGTGAATTTAGCTTTAAGGTTATGCGCTCGTAGAGTCTCCAACACTTCCCTAAGATGTAGGGCATGCTCTTTTTCATCCTTAGAAAAGATCAAGATGTCGTCTACAAAGACCACCACGAATTTATTAAGGTACTCCCTAAACATCCTACTCATCAAATCAACAAAGTATGCGGGGGCGTTTGTCAAACCGAAGGGCATCACTAGCCATTCATAGAAACCATCCGGAGTCCTAAAGGCAGTCTTGTCAATGCTATCCTCAGCCACTCTCAACTGATGGAAACCAGTGGCTAAGTCCAACTGTGAAAATACTGAGGCGCCAACTAACTGATCGAAGAGATCGTCAATCCTCGGTAGTGGGTGTCTGTTTTTCTTAGTAAGCTTATTAAGTTCTCTATAGTCCACACAAAGTCTAAGGGACCCATCCGCCTTCGTGGCAAATACTACTGGAGCACCCCACTCCGATATACTACGTCTTATGAACCCCTTCTCAAGCAACTCCTTCACTTGCTTATTGAGTTCCTTCCTTTCTCGAGGAGCCATGTGGCGTACTGGCAAAGATACTGGTTTTGCATTATCCACAAGATATATTCGAAAATCTATCTCCCGCTTCGGAGGCAAGCCCTTCACCTCCTCAAACACATCCGAGTATTCTCGGACCACTCTAACAGATCGTAGATTCTCCACAGACGCGTCAAGCAATTCTAAATAACTTAGCATAACAGAATTTATGGGATTACAAAATATTTCGAGAGTGTTGCCAAGGCGAGTCACGAGCCTAACTACTCTCCTTTCACAATCAAGAACGGCCCCATTTCTGGATAACCAATCCATTCCTAAAATTAGCCCATAGCCCGTGAATCCCAAAACATAAGCATCACATCTAAACTCAACGCTAAGTATAGAAATTTTCAAATCCAAACACATCATGGACAAATAAGCTGAGCCCCCAATTGGATTCGAAACAACTAAGGGATCCTCTACTAAACTGGTGTTTAAGTGCAGTGATTCAACTAATGATGTAGAAATAAACGAATGCGATGCGCCCAAATCGAATAAGGTACGGACAGGATGATCAAACAGAAAAACTAAGCTTTCAACAGAAATGGTTCTACCTCGTTCTTGCAGCGGTGGGACCGCGAGAGCCTGAACTTGTCCCCTTGCCTGCCCTGGTGCCATAAGAGCCTGCACCTGTCCTCCCAAGGTAGACCCTGCCCTCTGCCCCTTCTTTGGGCAGTCCTTCACTAGATGTCCCGCTTCACCACAGTGAAAACAGCCAGTCTTCTTTTTCTTTCTGCAATCCTTGCTGAGATGGCCTGGTGTCCCACAGTTAAAGCATCTTTTCTTTCCTTTGCCATTATTGTCTTTACCACCCTTCTTGTTTTGCTGTTGTGGTTTCTTCTGATCCCCTTTCTTCTCGGGTGCCTTATTAGCATTAGCGTCTTTCTCCTCATGCATGAGTGCCATGTCTACTAGCTTCTCAAAGGTGGCCCCCATAGGGATGTGGGTCATAGCCAACCCCTGCAACGGCTCATTCAAGCCATTAACGAACCTCAGAGCCTTCTCAGCATGTTCACTAAGTCCAAGCCAAACATTACTAACTGATTAAATTTGTTGACGTACTCTTTCACTTATGAGCTTCCTTGCTTCAATGTCAAGAACCTTTCCATATATAGATTCTCTTCTGCCCTTGAGAGAAACTTTGCCTCAAACCTACGTCTGAAATCCACCCAAGAATCAACAGGACGCTCCCCATTAGTGACCTCCCACCAAAACGAGGCCTCTCCCTTCATTAACCAAGCTGCTAATTTGACTTTCCTCCCTTCTTCTACTTCAAAGATTTCTAGCAATTCTTCCACCTCCTTAAGCCAATCTCTAGCTTCCACAAACGTTTCTGACCCTTGAAAAGGTTTTCCACCCATAGCCTTAAATTCCTTGCATGTCTTTGCAAAAGTATCAACGCGAGGAGGCGGAGGAGCGGGTGCAACTGGTGGTGGAGGAACATTGGCTGGACCTGCAGCGGCCCTAGCCTCTAATAACCTCCTATACCATCCTGGTATCGTTACACCATCCGGAAGGTTAAGATCTTCAGCCATGCTGAAACGAAAAAGGAAAGATTAAAAATGGAGAATTCGAAAGATAAAGATATATGGCTATTGGGGATTATGTTTTTCATAAAAACTTTTCTCTTTAAATTACTCATCAAGACATGTTTTTGAAAACACTTCTTCCAAAAATACTTTAGAAAAATAGTTTTTCTAAAAACCTATCTGTTCTGGTAACCTTAAGCTCTGATACCACGTGTAACATCCCACGTCCATTAATGTCACTCACAAAGGGAATGCATTAACTTCCATGGAGGTTTTAAGTGAATATAGAACAGAAAAATTACAACAAGACAGATAATAAGTAGTACTTGGAAATCTAAAACTTTATTTCATTGCAGCGGAAGTTAAACATGTTTGTTACATCATAAAAACCATAAATCAGAGTCAAGTACAATATCCATCTTGATAAAACAAAATACATAATCCCATTACATAAATAGCCATTAAAGAAGATAACAAGCTGGACTTTACTTCAACGGTCCAAGCTTCCCAAAAGAGAGATAAAGCAATCCAATCAAACTCCGCTAGAGCTGGACCCACCCTGAGGACCTGATGGGGGGAAAAAGACAGAAACAGAGGGGGTCAGACATAAAGTCTGGCGAGTATGATAATTCTAACAATACTATTATCAAAATAACTAGACTAAGGCATAAGTTGGAAAACAAGGAAATGTCTATGAACTATTGGGTATGGAAGAGTAGATAAAGATAACGTTAAAGGCACACCTAATTACTAACGAATAATTACTACACTGCACCACACCAGTCACCCTAAAGGTTGATCCCACTTGCTTCACTTAGAAAGTATATAAATATCCTTGCGTACCCCTAGCTGACTACATAGGTGCCGCCTGCCCCTATCACCACTAGGTGTACCCCACTACCCACTTTCGATCGGCTCCCTACTCGTAGATACCCGTGCTGGCCCCACAGTGGGGTGTATCACTCCCCTAAAGTGGCAACCCGATACAACTTGAGAATGCACGGCTTATACCTACACGATGCAACAACGTCTTACCTACCAACCCGGGTCCACACACGCATATGAAACCCGTTGGACTTGCGTTGCCACCGCTACCGCGTTTGGCCTCTTATAGTCAAACCCAGTATGCGTGTCCCGTCCTCGACTTGGGTCGAGCCCACAAAGATACGTTTGGGTTACTGGTTGAAATGGGCCCCCACAAGCTATCCACCTAAGCTTGTCCCCACTAGTACATCCCACTTAACCCTCTTAGTCATGTTCATTTACATGTGTGTTTGGTTAAGTCTTACTAATCGTATTTCAAATGCCACTAAAGGCACTCACTAGATTCCTCATGCCACCCAAGGCACCTACTTAACCCCCATGTCCCACCTTACATGTTTATCTGGTTAAGTATTTCTTAATTCATTCAGGCCATTACCTTATAAAGACCTCTCACATTAAACTGGCATTTATGGCAGCTGGATTCGTCGGGCGGGTCCGGGCAGTCTTACACCATAAAAGAGTCTAACCTCGTGTCTTTACAACTGTTATGCTTTAGTTTGGGCCTAGGACCTCTCACATTGGGCTGACATTTGTGACTACTGGATTTGCCGGTCGGGTCCGGGCAGTTTTACGTCACAAACGAGTCCAACCTCGTGTCCTAAGCATTGATTAACACTTTTAATCTTTTACCCCAGTTTTAAATATATCCCTATTCAAATCATTAATTAATTCCAATTTTAATGATGTCCATAATTGACTCAATTATGGCCATCCGCTTACGGTATGCACAATCATATCAATTGCACCCCAATTTCGTAATATTAAATCCTTAATATTACCCCTACCCCACGTTATACGTTCGCTTATTCAACGCAAAATATACGTTAGACTCGAATAATCTAACTCATAGTACAAAGATAAATTATCACAACATATAGACAAATAGAATAGATCTAATCATAATAGGGGTGAAACTTGCATAAAACTGCACATGTCATGGATCTAAAGGTGTCAACTTGTTTGGTTAAATGTCACAACCTACATAATATGATCATAACCCAAATTCATGTATAAATTTGCATATGTGGTTTATGCAACATAATGATGATGTGAACTAGCATCTAACACATAGAACTCACACATGTCATAGCACAATTCTAGACCTAGATAGATGTTATGGCATATGTTCATAATCTTTACTAATCAATCTAAACTTGCATACATGATTTGTCATATAGAGATCAACATAGCCCAAATAATATCAACATTATGATTTGATTAACATGAACTAATTAACATAGATAATAACATCATGACTTTATAACATGTATGATTTATCACAACTTAGCATAGAAAATTACAACCTATACAATATCATCATAGCATGATTTACAACATATAGGATATCATCATCACATAACATAGGATTTACAACCTACATGATAGCACAAGGTTTACAACAACATATATGACAATTCACATCATTTTCTTATGATCCATATCACATCTTAATCTAATTAGTTGGCTAATAATCATGTTAAGATCATCATACTCACAATTAAAGAAGAAAGAGAGTCTTGATTTGCTTTAGAGTTGAGTAGAATTAGGGTTTTGATTAGCTTTCTTCCTTCTTAGTTGGCGGCGGCTACACTGAGTTCCATGGCGGCGGTATGACGGTGGCTATTCTATTTTTCATGTGAATTAGAGTGAGAGACTACCTAGGTATTTATAGAGTTTAGGATTTATTTAGACCGTCAGATCAACTCAGAACAAACCTGAACCGTTTAATTTTCCAACTCAGCCCTAAAGACACATCAGCAGCTCAAGATTGGGCTCAGTCAAACCCTAGCCGACTGGACCAGGTCGACTGCCCAGTCGACTCCCCAGTCGACCTGGGGGGGTGTCGACCGCCCAGTCGACTCCCCAGTCGACCTGGGGGGGGGTGTCGACTGCCCAGTCGACTCCCCAGTCGACATGGGGTGCTAGGCGGGAAATTTCCCGCCTAGCCTGTTTGACTTCGAATTTTGAATTTTAAATTTTTTGAAATCTGTTTTGAATTTTCTGAAACTTCCGATGGCCATAACTTCTTTATACGGAGTCCAAATCACACAAACTCGGACTCTATTTCAACCAGAATTCCGAGACGAACACAATGGCGCAACCCGTTTCCCACAATTCTCACGTCTGAGATTAGTTATTCTTTAGTTGTGAATATTAATATTAACAGAATTACGGGGTGTTACAAAGGATCCGTCAAACTAATACTATTATAAGAATTCGCTAAGTCGATTTAAAATTCAATCTCTTAGGTTGCGATTTACTTTATATAATTCAAATCAATTTTTATTTCGATTAAACCAAATCATTTCACATATTATAACTCAAGTTGTACCATTCAAATTCACAACTTATAAATTCGAGTCAATATCTTATATTTCAATTTAAACAGTTCGTACAATTTAAACTATTCTTATATAACTCGATTTAACAAATTTAACAAATTTCCAAATTCAAAACCAAACAATCTATGTAAAAATCAATTCTATATACATAAAATCATGTATATTCAAATTCACGTTTAAACACTTTAAATTGAATTCATGTCATATCAATTATAATTCCAAATTAAACATCATTTTACACAATCCAATTTCATTTCCTTTAATATTTAAACCTTTCAAATTCGCGTTGATTTAAAAGTCAAATTTATTCCTTAATTTGGAAATTCAGTTTCAAAACAAATTTCACAATTCAAGTTCGTACTTTTTAAGTTCAAATCAATACGAATTCAAATTCCCATCTTCTATTGGTTCATTCATTTAAATCATATTTCGCCATATACATTTACATCTTAAACCTCGAATTCAAATTACGAAAATCTTTAATTATCTACCCCTTTTAGTTTATTATTAAAGTTTGAAAAAAATTATGTATAAAATAAAATTTAACTTTGAAAATGAATATATATATAAGTTTATAAAATTCTAAAATAAATTAGAAAATAGATTATAAACTTATATAACTTTAAAATAGAATAGAAATAGGTTTATAAAAAGGTTTAAAATACTTATATAATTTAATTATATGGTTTAAAATAAATAAAAATTTAAGTAAAATCTTCAATAAATATATTTATAGGAAAAATATAAATTTTAAGTTATTATTTGAAAATCAAATTTCAAACCATTTACTTCGAAAACATAACCAACGGTGTCCGTATATACTTTCCTACCCTAAAGTCAAGTGTTACTGACATTTATCATTTCAATCCGCAAATTAAAATTTTCTACGGGTATATATCATTTGAACCCGCAATCCCAAATTCAGTAAAAAATCGTTTAGGACTATCATTTCAACCCATAACGATTTTTTCCCTAATCTAATGTATGTTCGGGTATGTATCATTTCAACCCTTAGTGATATTTCCTAAACTACGGGTATCAACAATCACATAGCGACAACGTATATATTATCAGTGCAACTACATGTCATGTGAATATATCGTGTCACATATGAAATGTGCATATATATCAAATCAAACAATTTATAGCAGTAATCCTATACATTTCATATAACAATTCATTATTAATCTAATATCCATGAAAAATGTAAGTCAGGTGTGAGATAAACTCACATTTCGTGGCATTAAACGGAGACAGCAAACGAATGGGCATGATGAGAATAGAATGACGCCATCCAAGTGTAACTTAAGGTTGAATCAAGCACTACAACATTCAAATTCAAATCATCGACAACTCTCGAATCAAATAGCCGAAATCCAAGAGATATTTCTTTTTTCCAGATAAGGAAGGATCGAATAACACAAGTCCAACCCCAAATTGCATTGGAAATTCAAGAAATTTATAGAAAGAAGATAGAGGGTGAAGATAGATAAGATAGAATCATTAGAATAGAAGAAGAAGAAGAACATCATCATCAGAGTAACACGAATCTCACTGCGGAACGAATAAAATATAACATAACTTTTGAAATACAAACAGTATATGTATAAAATAACATTGCAGAGTACAACACTTACAACAACAACGGAAATAATAATAGCTATAGAATCTTGAAGCCACCTGCTCTAAGCTCTCCAAGTGTATCTATAAAATCCTGAACTACTTGACTGCCCGTACAAATTTAGGCACCCAAGAGTTTAGGTAGAACAAAACAAAGTAAACTCCGGGTCAGTCATGGGACTGGTATGAGTAAAACAGTTTAAAACAATTTGAACAAGTAAAAGATATCTCATAAGACCACGCCGTATAACGGAACGGGGTTTTACCTTATGAGAATCCGAAATATCTTTATATCAAAATCCTTTTGATATTATAATAATGTCTATCAACCACAACTATAATAATCACCTAGCTGAAACGCTTTCATCTCACGTTCTACATATATAGTATACAATCAAAACCACAAGCACGTATTGGGTAATGGATTTCCAACTATGACAAGGTATGGAACCACCTTCCGATCAGTGTACTCTAGGAACGATACACTGGAGTTCAACAAGAACATCTTGCAACTCAACCACACACGACCGACCACTCATTTCGCTTGAGTGTATCGAATGTACATCACCAACGGTTGGGATCAACAACCGTTTCCCGTATATATATATATATATATATATATATATATATATATATATATATATATATATATATGGGACAGCATTGGTAGATTAAAGAAGCAAATGAATATTCTCTAGATAGGTGATTATACACCCTACTTCGAAGCGACAGACTTAGCCATGTTGCCTGCCCGATTTTTGTCATTTACCGGTTGTTGAGGCCAGAGGCTACGACTACTTTCCATTCATTGATAACACGATCACTTTGAATGCCACATTGTCTGATCCGTTAAATCACTAATTGATTTGCACAAATATTCTGAATGTTATGCTAAGGGAATAAATCCGTTGCCACCATATATATTTGTACAGCCCAATCATATTCGATCATTGGAAATACTCTGTCAGACACTCGTCCATATACGTTCGTTCTGGGACTGAACGAAACCGAAGGCACTATTCAGTACATCCATCCTAGGTAGTCTCTACCTAGGACTTATACAACAGCCCTTGCACTTTACTCCGTCTTCACTTTTCTTTGGCATATTCGCAACGCTTATGCCAATACAGAGTGGTTCTTTGGATAAGAATCCAACCGGTCTCTCCATATCAACAACGTTAAAATGGTCAAAACTTTGATAGTCGGTGATTTAACTATCAAATGAAAACATGTCGGTGTACAAACAACGATCTAAATTCCAAATGGAATTATCGATCCAATCATCAAAACATATATATATATATATATATATCCACATTCCTTATTTTCTATACTTAGAAAATATATGTTATTAACACTGGAAAACATTTCCAATCCTCATTCACGTTCCACTAACTTCCACAACTATCAGTCCCCAACTATAAACTAGTAAGAGAACAATCCTCTAAGTATAAACCCCGAAGGCCGAAACCAAAATAAGATCAACACTCAGAAAACCATTCGACTTAACTAATCTCTAGTCAGTTTCTAATATTGTTTTAACTCTATTTGATTAACTCTTATTTGAATAACTAATATTCGATTAACTATATTTGAATAACTCTAGTTCGATTTGACTCTAATCGATTTACTCTAACTGATTAACTTTAACTGGTTAACTCTAATTAATTAACTCTAACTGGTTAACTCAATCTGAATAACTTATTTGATTCAACTCCATTTTGATTAACTCCTTTCGAATACTAATATTCGATTACTTTATTGATTTACAAAGATTTTCCCTTTTAACAACGTTTATCCATTTAAAAAGATTACTTTTAACAACGTTTATTTATTTATAAAGATTTACTTTTAGTAACGGTTCTTCACTTTAAAAAAAATGTCCTTTTAACAACGTTTCTCCACTTATACAGATTCCCTTTTAATAACGTTTTCCTTTTTATAACGGTTTCCTTTTTATAATATCCTATTTATTTTCTAAACAAATATCCTTCTTTATAATATCCTATGATTTTATAAATGCTTTATTTTCAAATTTATTTCCTTTTATAAAATCGGTTGATTTTATAAAATCCCTTTATTTCAATATACATTGAAATATTCCTTTTTACATCCCAGGGTTTCTTATGATATTTAAAATATCGAATAGCAAATGATCAATATCATTCTAACACACATAACCCATAATAGATATACATCACATCATATATCACAATATATGAAAACAGTAAAATAAATGTTGAGGAATCCAGTCGGATCCCTCCAACCTTTATCTCTGTATCCACAGATGTTACACAGTATAATATACATCAATTTCATTTCAATATGAAATGTTCTGATAAACAACATCAACATATATTTAACGGTATATATATATATATATATTCGTATATATATATATATATAATTTCAACTAACTGACTAGCAGTTCAATCAACCAATCTACACACAACAGTCAATCAATATCTAACAGTTCTAAAAGTACGTTATAAAAATATAACTGTTCAGAGTTGGTGAGTTTTACTCATAGGTCGATGAGGATCGTTAGTTGGAACATTAGGGGCCTAAATTAACCCAAAAAATGCGATAAAGTTAGGAATTTTTTTAAAGATTTTCACCTTGATATTGTTTTACTTCAAGAAACTAAGATAGATGATCCTGATCCTAGTTTTTATAGAAGGTTAGGAGGGTCTTACTTTCGCAACTGGTCTTGTCTACCGGCAATTGGTACTGCCGGTGGGCTTATGATTGGTTGGAAAGACAACCAATATAGACTCGTACAGGAGCAGCCTATGATGCATTCATTGCATATTATATTAGCTTCGACAGTAGATAATTCACTTTTGGGTATTTCAAATGTATATGGCCCACATACTAAATTAGAGAGAAGACGGTTGTGGATAGAATGTTCTGACTTTAGTAATCTCTCTTTCAATCAATGGGTTGTAGGGGGTGATTTCAATGTCACCAGATTTTTATGGGAGAGAGCACCTAGAGAAGGTGATTTCTCTGACATGGAGGAATTTAATGATTTCATAATAGGAAATAATCTGATAGAGATTCCAATGTGTAATAGAATGTTCACATGGTCCAATGATAGAGATACTCCTTCTTTCGCTCTTTTAGATAGATTTTTTATTAATAATGAGATGGAGGATAAATTTTCCATATGTAGAGTTAAAGGTTTACCTTTTTTTTGTCTGATCATTGTCCAATCATTTTATCTTGTGATTCGAATTTAATAATAAGTAGGAATTTTAAATTCGAAAAGATGAGGTTACTGGACAGTAGTTTTAGTAATTTGATCTCGATTAAATGGAATTCCTTATTTTATTTCAATATTTTGTATAAAGATAACTCTGCTAAGATTTTTGTTGCAAAACTAGGAAAGCTAAGATTTTTTCTTAAACGATGGAACAAGTTCGTTTTTGGTAATGTCAGAATTAAAAAAGACAAGATTTTATGTGAAATGTTAGATATTGATAAAGTTAGTGAAACTAGAATACTTAATATGAATGAGAGGGATAGACTTAGTATTTTAAGGTATGATCTTAAGTTGATTATGGAGAAAGAAGAGGTCATGTGGAGACAAAGATCTAGAATTCAATGGATAAAAGAAGGTGATAATAACACGAAATTCTTTCATAGTATGGCCAATAAAAGAAGGCGTGATAATTTAATTCATTCCATCTTAATTAATGATGTAGAGGTATCAGTCCAGAAGGACCTTAATGATGCTTTTACAAGGTATTACAAACAGATCTTACGTACTAGGATAAAAAGAAGGATAAATATTAGATGGAATGATATTTACCCGTCTACCTCTAGGATTGATTTGACTGGCTTAGATAGTCCTTTCACTGAGAACGAGATATGGAAGGCAATCTGTGATATGCCTAGTGATAAAGCACCAGGACCTGACGGTTTTTCAGTTCTTTTTTACAAACAATTTTGGGAGATTTTAAAGGTTGATATTATTAATCTTTTTAATGATTTTTATAGTGGTAATCTGAGGTTAGGTAATTTTAATTTTGCTAATGTAATTCCCATACATAAGAGAGTTGGAGCGAATTCACTAAAGGATTTCAGACCAATCTCTTTAATTAATGTATCGGTAAAGATCATCTCAAAAGTTCTCGCAAATAGACTAAGTACTAAGATGAATGACCTAATAGACGTCTCACAAACAGCGTTTATTAAGGGTAGAAACATAGCGGATGGGGTAGCGGCAGTACATGAGTATATAAATGTATGTGTTAAAAATAATTTAACTTGCGCCATCTTGAAGTTAGACTTTGAGAAGGCTTTTGACTCAGTAGATTGGGATTTTATCTGTGAACTTTGTCTCGCCAGGGGTTTTAGTGTTCGATGGACAAACTGGATTATGTTACTTCTCAAGTCGGGTTGTTCTAGTATAGTGGTTAATGGAGTGATTGGTAAAAAGATTCAGTCTAAGAGAGGTCTCAGACAAGGCGATCCTCTCTCGCCTTTTTTATTTAATCTAGCGGTAGATGTTTTCTCAAGAATTATCAAGAGGGCTGGGAATTTAGGTGTCTTAGGTAGTGTGGGGAATGAGGAGTTTCATAATGAATTGTCTATACTTCAATTTGCAGATGATACACTATTATTTTCGTCTCATCTTTCTAAGCATGTTATTGCTCTCAAGTTTATTTTATATTGCTTTGAGATGTTGTCTGGACTTCGAATTAATTTTGATAAGAGTGCAGTTATGGTCCTTAATGATAGTTGTAATGTTGAGCCCTTAGTAGCAAACACCTTAAACTGTTCTATTATGAAATTTCCGTTAGACTATTTAGGATTTAAAATCAGACCTTCTAAGCTTAAAAAGGATGACTGGATAATTATTATTGATAAAATTAGTAATAGATTATCTAGCTGGAACAATAGATTTCTTTCTAGAGCAGGGAGATTAGTGCTAGTTAATTCGGTCTTATCAGCCATTCCCACTTATTGGATGACGGTTCATCGTTTTCCTAAGTGGGTTATTAAGAAAATAGATAGAATTAGAAGGAATTTTCTATGGAATGGTGACCTCAATTGTAATAGTTATAAGTGTTTAGTTAATTGGGAATTGTGTTGCAAGTCAAAGAGAGACGGGGGCTTAGGGATTATTAACCTTGTAAACTTTAATTCATCCTTACTTACTAAATGGTTATGGAAATTTAGGAGTCCTGATACAGTGGCTACTTGGAAGAATTTATTTTTTAAAATCTTATTTCTCTAGGGGGGAGATTCTAGGGGGATCAGGATTTAGTAGGTCTAATAGATTATCTCATTTATGGAAGGAAGTATTAAACTGCTTGGATTTTTTCAAGTTAGGATGCAAGACGATAGTGCATTCTGGTAATTCTACCTTTTTTTGGCATGATGCTTGGATTTCCTGTATTCCTCTTAAAATAGAATTTGCTGAACTTTTTAACGCTTGTGACTTCAAGAATTCGTTAATAATGGATGTTTATAGAAGGGATTCAGAACCCCCATGGGAGTTTTCTTTCGTAAATATCTTAGATGGAGATTTACTAAGACAACTGGCCCTTTTGAAAGCAAAATTAACCTTATACCATCTGGATGAGTATAGGGATACCATTAGTTGGGGATTGGATAAGAGTTTAGTCTACTCAGTCAATTCAATGTACAAACTTATCAATTTCCCTGGTATGTCTTTGCTTCCTTTTAAGTTTATATGGAAATCAAATTCTCCTCCTAAAGCTAAGTTTCTTATATGGTTGATTATCCATAAGAAGCTTAACACAGTTGAGCTTTTAAAGAAGAAGAATATTGTGTTGGATGTTAAATGTTGTTTTTGCAGTCATTCAGAGGAAGATGTTGACCATATATTCTTTTCTTGTAACTTGTCCAATTATATTTTAACTATGGTGCTAAGGATTTTTGTTATGTCTAATGTGAATATATTTAATAACTGTGAGAAGTATTGGAATCAATATAGATTTACTTATAAATCAAAACAGAGATATGTTATGGATACGTTAATTATTATCATTAGTTGGTTCATTTGGATGGAAAGAAATCAAAGAATTTTTCATTTTACTTCAGTGTCCCCTGATAATTTAATCATTAAGATAGTTTATTTCTGTTTGGATTGGATGACCACCCCATGTTATAAATACCTTAGAGATTTGTATTCTGGAAACTTGATGCAAAAAATTATGTCTAATTTAGAGTTATTTAAGAGTATCATTAGATATTTTAGAAACAATAGGTTTCGTATTAGTGCATAGAAATTAATTTTATTTTTGGAAATGTTTGTTTTTACTTTTATCATATATATGTATGGACATATAATGTATATATAAATATATTTCTATACATTTATATATATAAAATATACCCATACATATATGTGATGGTAACTAATGAGGGTTGTTGTAGTTATTATCCAGGTTTTCAGGTGGAAGGAATATTGAAGAAATGCATGGAATGCTTCAAATTTGTGGTTCTTTATAAATTTTTCCTTTCAGCATTTATTTCTGCTTATGACACATATATGTATGAATATATAATGGGCCATATATATATACATATATATATATATAGTTAGTCATATATATATATATATATAATTATATATAGCTATATATATTCATACATATATGTGATGGTTACTAATAGTGGTTATTTCAAGTTTTTATTCAGGTTTTTGGGTAGAAGTGCATATTGGAGGGATTTATGGATAGCTATCTGGATTTGTTGTTTGATTTTTTGGTGGAGCTCTTATGGTGACTGTTCTCTGAGAGTTATTGTGGGTTGTACTTTGTTTTATTCTTTCTGGGAGGTTTTGATTATAGTATTTGAGTAGATATACTTCTATATCGGGTGGTGGCCTTGTCGGAATTCGATATAGGAGTAGATGGGCGGTGGTTTATCCGGAGTTCATCTATCTATTACCAAATACTTTTTTAGAGTTGTGTTGACATTTGGAGTGTTGTTGGTTGTTTTACTCCTAGGGAGTTGTATTGGGACTCTGTATTTTTTATGATATTATGATTTATATGTGTGCTCTCTTCTTCTTAGAAGATCACACATTTTGGTTTTCAAAAAAAAACTCACATTGTCCGTAATCATTAACTAACGATTTACGGTCGCCGGTTCTGATCAGGCAATTTATTTCGTTATAATTTGTAACTAGCTTCTGTTCATTCCTAGTCGGTTCCATTTGTAGTTGCCGTTTATACGATCCTGCCGGATCTGATTTTTGTACATTCTTGATTTGAAATAGCCCATGATCCCCTTTTATACCTCACGGCCCAATCATGCTTTAAAAAGCCCAGACCCTTTTGTTTTCCTTTCTTCCCCTGCATGAATTCAACTGCAGCAAATTTGCGGAACTCCAATCCTTAAACAAAACAACTTCACCCTTATTTTCCAAAACCCCAACTCTCCTGCTCCATACATTTCCTTTTCCCCTTATTCTTCACATAACTCCATGATTTTCACAGCCATTTTCTATGTTTTATGCTCCCATACAATGTTGTTTTCCAACAGAAAACTCCCCGCCACCACCCTGAATCCGCCATGAACACCGACTACACAATCACAGTAAAAACACCATCAGCCCCCTTCCCAACCTTCGAACTTCCAGAGAATTAAACCGACTGTTCCTTGTGTTAAAAGACAGTCTCCATGCTCCAAGCAAAGCCGACACCCATCACCCTCCACGACTGTACAATCGCCTCACCCCCTTCTGCTTTCACTTTCACCGTTATTCACACAGAAGTTATTGTAAACAATTCACTCCATTCACCATTTCATCATGCTCCATCCGCTCTTCACATACACAGTACAAGTCACACCAATGTTTTAAACATGTCACCCTTAACTCCTACTCTTCCTTTCTCCCCCATTTTCCCATCGATAAACCCAACCTGGCCATCACATCCCCTTCGCGACTATAGCTGTAACCGGAACTCACGACTCTCTTACCAATCTTGCACAGAACCGTCACCAATTCAATCCCCTTCGCGTCAACTACCAGACAACCTCCTTCATCTTCACTCGAGCTCACCACTTAGGAGATCGAACCCCAGATGCCCTTCACCGTCGACATCGCCAGACCCTCAGCTACATCCGCCGAGCCACCACAAAGACTCCGGCTCCTCCACAGTATCCTGCTTCCGGACCCTGGCCTTGCGCTGTTAAAATACAGCGAGTCAAAACCAGTTCGAGTTCAGCAAAAACCATCCCAACTTGAAGAGGAACCCTTAGCGAATCCAAAGACACAGGCTTTGAGATTTATGGAATTTTAATTGATTTTTGTTTTGATTTTTGAAGAAGATTTTTCTACGTTGGAAGAAAGAACAGAGACGGCTTGTTTTCTGTTGACTTTAAGAGGAAATGTAATTAAGTTTTAAGGCTTAGGATAGGGGTATTTATAATGAACACAAATATCTAGATATTTTAGTTTTTATTATCTATTTTTGTTTTCTAAAAATTCGTATGGTCACATACGATACCCAAAAATCACGAAACTGGACATACTGGTAGAGTTCGACATTACGGTCCCAACGAAGTTGGTTTCGTCGAATTCCGACTCAGTTTGCTCACACAGCGTATTTTTAACTGTCAAAATACTAACTGTTTTCACTCTAAAAAACCGTACGGCCACACAGTGACTCTAAAAATCATGGAAATTGAAATCTAACAACTATTTGACATTGCGGATCCAACAAAATTAGTTTCGTCGAATTCCGACTCCGTTTGCAAAACTGGCTATTTTTAAAGTTCTGGATGACCCATTTAAATATATAAATATATTTAAATTTAATTAAATTAAATATTTAAAAATAATTATTATCGTTTATATTCACGGTGGAATACCATACAGCTCAGAAAATCCTATATGGAATTCTAACTCAAAATTTCAAATCTGGGTCAACCCGATATTCGATTTATATTGAAATTTCTTTTTAAAATATAAATAATTCCTTTATAAATTATAAAGGAATTCCACAGCGACTTTTCTGAAATTTGATTTGGACGTAAATCAAAATCTACACGACGAAATCTCGATTTTTCTCTTCCACTAGAAAGATATACTCCACCAGCTCCGTACGTTTCTTGTTTCACAGAAATCCGGCTTAAAACGAATCATGTACATTCAGTTGAAGTTCGAATCGCCAATTTACGAACTGCAGCGCCATTTCAAGCTCGATTTTAATTATAATAAAATTATACGTTCAAACTGTCGTTCGAATAATATATTCGTTATTCTAATTCAATTCTAAACTGAACTAAATATCACAGATGATCCAGTTCACACCATACCGCCATTTCAATAAATTCTGATTATTTCAGAATTAAATATATTATTTAATTTATTATTTTAATTAAATATTCACCATTATTTAATTCCACGACCATTAAATTCACTATGTCACTATTTATATAATTAAATAAATAAATTATTATACCTCTGCAAATGCGGGTCATTACAATCTTCCCCACTTAAAATAATTTCGTCCTCGAAATTGCTAAAGCTAGAAGGCAACCCTATCTACTGGTTAAAACTTATTTGTTCACTTCTTAACTTCAGTTTCAACTGAACCAATTTAATTTCAATTAAATATTAATTAATTCTTATCAACGAAAATTTCCAAAAAAATCCTGAAAATTTTCTAACGCCTTAACTTTTCGAAAAAATTCGCCATAACCTCCTTTGTACTGGTCAATACGTCAAACCACCACTCGCCTCTCTGGCCATCTCCATCCCAAAAGAAAATCAAACAGCCAAGCGGCTTGCCAATTCGGCTCATCAAAATCTCATACCATATGAAATATAAACTTGTACCTTTTTGTCGGGCATATCAACTCTATCCCTACCATTCATTACCACTTTTGCATATAACAATGCATTACCAAGTTGATCTCCAATCAGTTCATTCTCTCAACCAAATCATTCGCTTATACCTAAGTCGAATCCCATTCTCAATCTCAAATTTCATTTTTGATTTTCAAATTCTAAGTCCAAGCTAAATTTTTAATTTGTTTTTACCATCTTATTTTATTTAACTTCATAAGTTAAATTTAAATTCCATAATTTAAATTCCTGGGTTTATTTCAAATCCATTTGAAATCAAAATACCAATTCAAAACATTTGAATTTATAAAACAACTTGTTTTCTCAAAACAATTCAAAAACAAAACCTTTGGTAGTAATCCGTCACTTAGGAACTCGAAAATCACACCGACGATGTATCGATCCATCCTCGGAATTATTTCCCAGCGAACCGAAATGAGTTCAATACTATGTCACTTTCAAATTGAAAGACATTTTCAAAATCTCCCAGGAACTTAAAATTTCCTTATTTTAATTCCTAATCCTGATTTAAATTCAGATTTAATTCATCTTACTTCATATACCTTACTTATATGAATCCTGATTGGTTATAACCATTTCACCTTTTTATAGTTTCATTCGATTATACTAACAACCAATACAACCAATTATACTATGTTAATTTCAAAACATATCATGTTGGTTCATTGTATTCGAGTGTTAAGAAACCCCTATCGATATGGTGGTGCCCCACTATCGACCAGAATTCATAAGCCGCTCAACCAATAAAGCTCCACAATATAAAACAAATTTTTATATCAAATAACAAATACGTTCACTCGTATATACACTCAAACTCAATCTAGGGTATTACTAACCCCATCTCTACTGAGTCACGCCACAGAGCCAAGGTAATAACTTAACCTTAAGCTCTGATACCAACTGTAATGGCCCGAAAATCCGGTCCAATTTGAGCTGACCAAATAACACAAGTCCAGCCCCAAATTGCATTGGAAATTCAAGAAATTTATAGAAAAAAGATAGAGGGTGAGGATAGATAAGATAGAACCATTAGAATAGAAGAAGAAGAAGAACATCATCATCAGAGTAACACGAATCTCACAGCGGAACGAATAAAATATAACATAACTTTTGAAATACAAACAATATATGTATACAATAACATTGCAGAGTACAACACTTACAACAACAGCGGAAATAATAATAGCTATAGAATCTTGAAGCCTCCTGCTCCAACCTCTCCAAGTGTATCTGTAAAATCCTGAACTACTTGACTGCCCGTACAAATTTAGGCACCCAAGAGTTTAGGTAGAACAAAACAAGGTAAACTCCGGGTCAGTCATGGGACTGGTATGAGTAAAACAATTTAAAACAATTTGAACAAGTAAACGATATCTCATAAGACCACGCCGTATAACGGAACGGGGTTTTCCCTTATGAGAATCCAAAAAATCTTTATATCAAAATCCTTTTGATATTATAATAATGTCTATCAACCACAACTATAATAATCATCTAGCAGAAACGCTTTCATCTCACGTTCTACATATATAGTATACAATCAAAACCGCAAGCACGTATTGGGTAATGGATTTCCAACTATGACAAGGTATGGAATCACCTTCCGATCAGTGTACTCTGGGAATGATACATTGGAGTTCAACAAGAACATCTTGCAACTTAGCCACACATGACCGACCACTCATTTCGCTTGAGTGTATCGAATGTACATCACCAACGGTTGGGATCAACAACCGTTTCCCGTATATATATATATATATATATATATATATATATATATATATATATATATGGGACAACATTGATAGATTAAAGAAGCAAATGAATATTCTCTAGATAGGTGATTATACACCCTACTTCGGAGCGACCGACTTAGCCATGCTGCCTGCCCGATTTTTGAAATTTACCGGTTGTTGAGGCCAAAGGCTACGACTACTTTCCATTCATTGATAACACGATCACTTTGAATGCCACATTGTCTGATCCGTTAAATCACTAATTGATTTGCACAAATATTCTGGATGTTATGCTAAGGGAATAAATCCGTTGCCACCATATATATTTGTACAGCCTAATCATATTCGATCATTGGAAATACTCTGTCAGACACTTGTCCATATACGTTCGTTCTGGGACTGAACGAAACCGAAGGCACTATTCAGTACATCCATCCTAGGCAGTCTCTACCTAGGACTTATACAACAGCCCTTGCACTTTACTCCGTCTTCACTTTTCTTTGGCATATTCGCAACGCTTATGCCAATACAGAGTGGTTCTTTAGATAAGAATCCAACCGGTCTCTCCATATCAACAACGTTAAAATGGTCAAAACTTTGATAGTAGGTGATTTAACTATCAAATGAAAACATGTCGGTGTACAAACAACGATCTAAATTCCAAATGGAATTATCGATCCAATCATCAAAACATATATATATATCCACATTCCTTATTTTCTATACTTAGAAAATATATGTTATTAACACTGGAAAACATTTCCAATCCTCATTCACGTTCCACTAACTTCCACAACTATCAGTCCCCAACTATAAACTAGTAAGAGAACAATCCTCTAAGTATAAACCCCGAAGATCGAAACCAACATAAGATCAACACTCAGAAAACCATTTGACTTAACTAATCTCTAGTCAGTTTCTAATATTGTTTTAACTCTATTTGATTAACTCATATTCGAATAACTAGTATTCGATTAACTATATTTGAATAACTCTAGTTCGATTTGACTCTAATCAATTTACTCTAACTGATTAACTTTAACTGGTTAACTCTAATTGATTAACTCTAACTGGTTAACTCTAACTGAATAACTTATTTGATTCAACTCCTTTTTGATTAACTCCTTTCGAATACTAATATTCGATTACTTTATTGATTTACAAAGATTTTCCCTTTTAACAACGTTTATCCATTTAAAAAGATTTCCTTTTAACAACGTTTATTTATTTATAAAGATTTACTTTTAGTAACGGTTCTTCACTTTTAAAAAAATGTCCTTTTAACAACGTTTCTCCACTTATACAGATTCCCTTTTAATAACGTTTTACTTTTTATAACGGTTTCCTTTTTATAATATCCTATTTATTTTCTAAACAAATATCCTTCTTTATAATATCCTATGATTTTATAAATGCTTTATTTTCAAATTTATTTCCTTTTATAAAATCGGTTGATTTTATAAAATCCCTTTATTTCAATATACATTGAAATATTCCTTTTTACATCCCGGGGTTTCTTATGATATTTAAAATATCGAATAGCAAATGATCAATATCATTCTAACACACATAACCCATAACAGATATACATCACATCATATATCACAATATATGAAAACAGTAAAATAAATGTTGAGGAATCCAGTCGGATCCCTCCAACCTGTATCCCTGTATCCACAGATGTTACACAGTATAATATACATCAATTTCATTTCAATATGAAATGTTCTGATAAACAACATCAACATATATTTAACGGTATATATATATATATATTCGTATATATATATATAATTTCAACTAACTGATTAGCAGTTCAATCAACCAATCTACACACAACAGTCAATCAATATCTAACAGTTCTAAAAGTACGTTATAAAAATATAGCTGTTCAGAGTTGGTGAGTTTTACTCACATTGTCCGTAATCGTTAACTAACGATTTACGGTCGCCGGTTCTGATCAGGCAATTTATTTCGATATAAATTGTAACTAGCTTCTGTTCATTCCTAGTCGGTTCCATTTGTAGCTGCCGTTTATACGATCCTGTCGGATCTGATTTTTGTACATTCTTGATTTGAAAAAGCCCATGATCCCCTTTTATACCTCACGGCCCAATCATGCTTTAAAAAGCCCAGACTCTTTTGTTTGCCTTTCTTCCCCTACATGAATTCGACTCCAGCAAATTTGCGGAACTCCAATCCTTAAACAAAACAACTTCACCCTTATTTTCCAAATCCCCAACTCTCCTGCTCCATACATTTCCTTTTCCCCTTATTCTTCACATAACTCCAAGATTTTCACAGCCATTTTCTATGTTTTATGCTCCCATACAATGTTGTTTTCCAACAGCAAACTCCCCGCCACCACCTTGAATCCGCCATGAACACCGACTACACAATCACAGTAAAAACACCATCAGCCCCCTTCCCAACCTTCGAACTTCCAGAGAATTAAACCGACTGTTCCTTGTGTTAAAAGACAGTCTCCATGCTCCAAGAAAAGCCGACACCCATCACCCTCCACGACTGTACAATCGCCTCACCCCCTTCTGCTTTCACTTTCACCGTTATTCGCCCAGAAGTTGTTGTAAACAATTCACTCCATTCACCATTTCGTCACGCTCCATCCGCTCTTCACATACATAGTACAAGTCACGCCAATGTTTTAAACACGTCACCCTTAACTCCTGCTCTTCCTTTCTCCCCTAATTTCCCATCGATAAACCGAACCTGGCCATCACATCCACTTCGCGACTGTAGCTGTAACCGGAACTCACGACTCTCTTACCAATCTCGCACATAACCGTCACCAATTCAATCCCCTTCGCGTCAACTACCAGACAACCTCATTCATCTTTACCCGAGCTCACCACTTAGGAGATCGAACCCCAGATGCCCTTCACCGTCGACATCGCCAGACCCTCAGCTACATCCGCCGAGCCACCACAAAGACTCCGGCTCCTCCACAGTATCCTGCTTCCGAACCCTGGCCTTACGCTGTTAAAATACAGCGAGTCAAAACCTGTTCGAGTTCAGCAAAAACCATCCCAAGTTGAAGAGGAACCCTTGGCAAATCCAAAGACACAGGCTTTGAGATTTATGGAATTTTAATTGATTTTTGTTTTGATTTTTGAAGAGGATTTTTCTACGTTGGAAGAAAGAACAGAGACGGCTTGTTTTCTGTTGACTTTAAGAGGAAATGAAATTAGGGTTTAAGGCTTAGGATAGGGGTATTTATAATGAACACAAATATCTAGATATTTTAGTTTTTATTATCTATTTTTGCTTTCTAAAAATTCGTATGGTCACGTACGATACCCAAAAATCACGAAACTGGACATACTGGTAGAGTTCGACATTACAGTCCCAACGAAACTGGTTTCGTCGAATTCCGACTCAGTTTGCTCACACTGCGTATTTTTAACTGTCAAATTACTAACTATTTTCACTCCAAAAATCCGTACGGCCACACAGTGACTCTCAAAATCACGGAAATTGAAATCCAACAACTATTTGACATTGCGGATCCAACAAAATTAGTTTCGTCGAATTCCAACTCCGTTTGCAAAAGTGGCTATTTTTAAAGCTCTGGATGACCCATTTAAATATATAAATATATTTAAATATAATTAAATTTAATATTTAAAAATAAGTATTATCGTCTATATTCACAGTGGAATACCATACAGCTCAGAAAATCCTATATGGAATTCTAACTCAAAATTTCAAATCTGGGTCAACCCAATATTTGATTTATATTGAAATTTCTTTTTAAAATATAAATAATTCCTTTATAATTTTTAAAGGAATTCCACAGCGACTTTTCTGAAATTTGATTTGGACGTAAATCAAAATCTACACGACGAAATCTCGATTTTTCTCTTCCACTAGAAAGATATACTCCACCAGCTCCGTATGTTTCTTGTTTCACATAAATCCGACTTAAAACGGATCATGTACATTCAGTTGAAGTTCGAATCGCCAATTTACGAACTGCAGCGCCATTTCAAGCTCGATTTTAATTATAATAAAATTATACGTTCAAACTGTCGTTCGAATAATATATTCGTTATTCTAATTCAATTCTAAACTGAATTAAATATCACAGATGATCCAGTTCACACCATATCGTCATTTCAGCAAATTCTGATTATTTTAGAATTAAATATATTATTTAATTTATTATTTTAATTAAATATTCACCATTATTTAATTCCACGACCATTAAATTCACTATGTCACTATTTATACAATTAAATAAATAAATTATTATACCTCTGCAAATGCGGGTCATTATAAAACTGATCCAAGCGAGGAAAAAAAGCCTAATTTATATGTGAGAATATTCTAAACTATAGTTTATGAATGTTTTTTTGCAGCTATTTGTTCTGACCGACAATTTCCCATGGGTGAGGACTGCTTTCCAGAAGAATGCAACGATGACTGTCATGCTATTGGATACGTTCTAGGCGGCGTCTGCCAACAAAGTCTCTTTTGTGACTGTCCTAGAATATGCTAGACAGGAGATTAAGGACAATTATAACTTATTATTAAGTAATATCTTTGTTAAATAAGAAAGATTATGGTGGTGTGAATGTGATCTCAGTACGACTGTTGTCTGTTCTACTAATAGCATTAAATATAGGGTGCTACCATTCACACACCGGTTTACACTTCCAGCCACCTTCCTAAATTTAACATAAATGATTATTTTTTATATTATTCTGGCCACCATATCTTATTCCTTTTCTGAGTTATTCACCACCGTACTACTCTTAAGAAAAACACGTACTTCTCTGCAATTTCAAACCCTAAACCCTAACAAAAGCATATATTCTTTTGTGCCTAATAGGGATGGAAGATGAAGATAAATAAGTGGTTAGAATTGCTTGATTTTTATTGTTTTCTATTATGTTATACAATATGTTGTTAGGTTTTTTTTAATGTTTAGGATTATCCATTGCGTTTTAGGATATATTTTCCCTTAGTTGGAAATTTCAAGTTTGAAGGACATTAAATTCGATGACATTGTAATAGAGAATGACAATGTAAGTTTTAACATGTAGCATTTATATATATATATAACTTACGTATCTTCTTTTACAAATTTATACACTAATTTATTTATTTTGTCGTTTGATAGATGGAGTATTTGAATGATGATAAATTGGATGATAAACATGATAGTTGTGATAATATGATGCAAGATGTTCAATCAAATGACTCAAAAACATAAATGTTGATTTGACAAATCATTTCACAACAGATGAAATAAGTACTCATTTATAAAAATTAAAATTGCTTATGTGGTTATGAAAATGGATTAAGTTAATTTTTTCTTGAACTAATTGATTTTAGGTATTTGATTCGCAGAGTACATTTATGTAAAGGAGTAAGTACACGTTTGTGCAGATGAAGGAGCTGGTGGCCGCTGCATTTTTTTGTTTATTAATTTAGACGGTGGCCAATTGAGGAAATCTGAAATATTTAGGGTGCTTGTAGTTTTGGTGGCCAGAAGTGTAAATAGGGGTGTGAATAGTAGCACCTTAAATATAATCTATCTTCTGTTCCTTGCTATACGTACGTTGTTGTCTTGTCTGTCTGTTCTAATACTATTAAATCTATCTTTTGTTCCTTGCTATACGAGTTGCCGTCTTGTCCGTTCTAATAGTATTAAATCTGTCTTTTGTTCCTTGAAATATATAAAATGCAAGAAAAATAGAGGCACACACTTCTGCCCTCTAAAAAAACAAGCAGACTCTACCTCTAAAAAAGAAAGAAAGAAAAAAATAAAAAAATTGCAAGCGGTTAAAAATCCATCAGCAATCACACTGTTACATGTAGGGCATGGTTTAATTGGTGCTAAAATGGAAAATAACTGATAATAATAGTCAATTTAAGTTTCTATATTTTGATCAGCTTGGCTTTATGTAAATTTTATGATGAATTGCATGCATGAGGTAGCCCGAAACCTATTAAGGAAATGAATTAGGTGAATGATAGAATACTACTTCCATGACTACTGCAGCTTTTATTTTATCTGAATGGAATTTAAAAGACGACTGGCGAATATTATTATTTGTAAACCTGTAAGCATATTAATTTGATTCGTTTTTTTTGTTAAAATTAAAAAAAAGAAACGCACGAGCTTTACGTTATATATATATTAATAAATGAATGTAATGTTTCATATTACATTTTTATTTCTTTATTGAAACCAGATTTCATAAACTGTATTTTTTTTCCATAAACTATATTATATTTTTTCAAAATTAAATGGACGGCTGCATGGTATACCAAAAGTGATTTCCTAGTCAATTTTTGGGGAAATTATCTGAATGCAATTTTAAAGCTACGGCCATGGTGGCTTCCCAAATAATATTTGTTTTGAAGTCTTATAAGATATATTAGTCGAGCAAATAATATTTCTAAAGGAATTATTTCACTTGTCTTTTAGAAATCACCTACCTAGCTCAAAATGCCAAGATGGTTCATACAACTTCCAATTTAGTTTGAATTTGTTAGTATTTGTTGCTACTTCCATATAAAGTAGCTGTTAGACCAAAAAATGGCACTAACACCCAAATGCAGATCACAAATCACAGAATGCAGAAAATGATAAATAAGAGGAGACACACGAAGTTTTTATAGTGGTTCGGCTGTAGATGTAGCCTACGTCCACTTTAAAATCTTATTGTTATACTGACAGATTACAAGAATCAGTTACATGTAGACACACAATCCGTGTGTTAAATTGAGATTACAAGAGGAGAATTTAGATGTAGAAAGGTGGAAAGTCCTTGCACTTCAGTAATGGTGGAAACCGTGATGAAGAATGGCCCAAAGTCAAAGAGAATCCCCTCAAAATTCCATGTAGAGGTGTATTTATAGCTGTAGGAGAGCCTCTAGGATGACAAGTTCGTGATATGCACGTGGCATTCGATCAGGGAAAGTAGGAGCAGAAGTAGCCTTGAGAACAGGTCAAGATCTACGCGTGTATCAGCAGGTTCAGTGATCGGATCGTGGTCATGGGGTCGGGTCATGATGAAGCCTTCACGAACCGAGGTCTGGTCTCGAGCTGGAGTGATGAAGCTTGTGTCCACGGTCGGGTCGTGGATGAGGGTCGTGGTCCACCTGAGCTCCACGAGCCATAGTTGGTTTCACGAGAAGGGAGTGCGTCACGAGTCGAGGGGTGCGAGCCAAGGTGGAGCCCACGAACCAAAGGGGGCGACCCGAACAGAAATATCACCAATTCTCAAAATCCAAGTTCTATGTCCGTTTACGGAAATGGGCATAACTTTCGAAACGTAAGTCCGTTTTGACCAAACGAAAGCTCTACTTGAAGCTAACTCATAGGGCTACAAAATTTACCGAGTTCAGCTCCGTAATTGCTTTTTTCGGGCCCAAAAGAGGTCGTATGATAGGAGTTTCGGGCCATTTTACGTTGATGGTGTGATTTCAACCAAATCGCTCTATGTCTTCGGACGTTGTTTCCACAACTTGAGCATGTTACTATTCAGAATTTCCATGTGTGACAGCTTTGACCAAAAAGTGTGTCAACATGTTTGCTCCCCTGAACATATCTTGCTGGTTGAAGGAAGATGTGTTCTGGATAATCTGTAAATAATCCGTACCTGCAAAAAGATAAGACAAACAATGCAAAAATGGCTCCGAGACGGCCTTACCGGAGTAAGACGACCAAGGAAGTACTTTGGGGTTCCAATACGGTCTTATCGAGGTAAGACGACCAAGGAAATGCTGTGAGAATCCACGACGGCCTTACCGGAGTAAGACGACCGAGGAAATGCCATGAGTATCCACGACGGCCTTACCAGAGTAAGACGATCGAGGAAATGCTAATGAATTTCCAAGACGGTCTTACCAGAGTAAGACGACCAAGGAAATGCTAATGCGGTTTGTTTATACAGGACGGATCCAGTTCGGAGCTGGAGCTCATGTCTGTTTATACTGGATAGATCCAGTTGGGAGCTGGAGCTCTTTAGTGATCTTTATTGATTTATGAAAGCTAAGCGGCAGTTATTTTAGCCCTGAACACGAATAGAGACCACGGGTTGGTTCCGTGCGTGTGGGCCGATGTTACCGCGCTTATTACATACAGAGAAAACAAAGAGGGGTGAGAAGTTGCCTTAAAGCCTAAAAACATGAACTTTGGACTGGAGCCCAATAAGCTGAAGAGATCCACTGAGTGGGGTCAGCGAATGATAATCCCGCGATTGCTCGATCCAGGATCGTTCCCTCTGTGGGGAATAGGTGGTGGCCGCGCAGGTGTAGGCGCTGTTGGTTGAGTGACATACTTGGCTAGCTCTCCTCATCTGACCCGGTCCTCAATAAGGTCTCGCAAATGTCTGCAGTCATCAGTGTTGTGACCGTCTATGTCATGAAATATGCAATGTCTAGCGGAATTGCGTTGTGCTAGCGTTGGCTCCCTCTTGGGAGGCCTTGAATATGAGGTGGCGCCTCTTGTATCCATGTAGGTGTTGCTCAGATTGTAATTCAGTTCAGTGTATCTTTCATATTTGGGCCCTCTCCGAGGCTGATTGTTGCGATCATTCTTGACATTGGCTTTTCCTTTGCCTTTTCCAGAATCAGACGGTTCTCCATCTTTAAGCATGTTGACATCGGGAATGCGCTTCTCGGAAGTTGCATCTTCTTCCCGCGGAAATCTATTTGCTTCAAGGTAGAATTCATCGAGATTTCGTGGTGGATCTCGGTACAAGGATTTTTTAAACTCCGAGTTATCTAGAACGCCGAATACCGCTGCCATCAACCCCATGGATGTTTCAGGGCGATCAACTGATGCTGCTGCAACATTAAATCTTTCCAGGAATGAACATAGAGTTTCTCTGGGCCTCTGCTTGATTGTAGTGAGGGACATGACGTTCTTGGATCATGCAATGTGAACCCGAAATTGTTCAAGGAAGCGTGCGACCAACATGATTCAGCTGCTGATCGATTCTGTTTCTAGCTGCCGAATCCACATAGCGGCCATGTCAGTCAGAAAGAGGGGAAAACACTTTACCATGATGTTTTCCGATGCCGATTAAACTTCCATATGCCGTTTGTAGCGCATCAGATGCACGGTAGGATCGGTCCTACCGTTGTAGGGCTCCAGTGGTGGAAGTTTGGAATCTGGGGGATTACGAGAATTCCTGATTTCCTGAGTGAAAGGAGTGTGATTGACGTCATCCACTTCGTTCTGATAAATGCGGCCTCTCGAGAGGCGTTCAATCAGTTCTGCTAGCCGATTTCCTTCAAAAGTTGTTTCAAGTTGCCAAGATCAGAGTTGGCGCCCCCAGTATTGAGAGCGGGAGAAGATGGAAGTTGGTGGGCTGTCGTGAGCGGCTCACGGGTCGCGGTTCATGGTTCAGGGGGGGGGGGGCGACCCGACCCGATCGTAAGTCATGGAAGTCGGCTCGTGAGCTAGGGTCGTGAAGGAAGGTTCGTGAGGCATGAGGGCCGAGCCGATCGGGTTGCGTGGTAGGTCACGAACTGGATCTGGATGTCCATCACGAGCCGGATCTTGGTGTGGAGCGGGAGCTTGCATTCTCGTATCCGTTAGAACCGGAGCTGAAGTAGGTCGATCCTGACCATTTTCAAGAGTAAGGGGGTTGCCCCCGAGTCCATGTGATGCACGAGCCTCTTCTATGGCTTCATTTCCAATGCATTGATCGTTGGCCGGCCTTCCATCCGTACGAGCGAAGAATCCATCAATCATCTCCAGTTGCTTCCTGAGGAGATCATCTTGCTTTGCCATTTGATCTCTCAATTCAGCAAGAATGCAATCTATTTCTTCTCTAGTCAAGTATGCCGATGAGTTTTCATGAGAGGAAGCTTCCTGGCTTGCCTCGTTTCTCGTGCCTTCGGCCTCAGCACCTTCAGTACGGGAGAATGTTCCATCCTTCTTTCTTTTAACCATTGACCCAATAGCCAAATAATCCAAGCAGAAGTTGAAGTTGTCGTGTGCCCCCTTCCCGGCGCGTCAAAATGTTAGACCAAAAAATGGCACTAACACCCAAATGCAGACCACAGATCAGAGAATGCAGAAAATGATAAATAAAAGGAGACACACGAAGTTTTTATAGTGGTTCGACTTTAGATGTAGCCTACGTGCACTTTATAATCTTATTGTTATACTGACAGATTACAAGAATCAGTTACATGTAGACACACAATCCGTGTGTTAATTGAGATTACAAGAGGAGAATTTAGATGTAGAAAGGTGCAAAGTCCTTGCACTTCAGTAATGGTGGAAACCGTGATGAAGAATGGCCAAAAGTCAGAGAGAATCCCCTCAAAATTCCATATAGAGGTGTATTTATAGCTGTAGGAGAGCCTCTATGATGACTGGCTCGTCATAGGGCACGTGGCATCTGATCCAGGAAAGTAAGAGCAGAAGTAGCCTTGAGAACAGGTCAAGATCTACGCGTGTATCAGCAGGTTCAGTGATCGGATCGTGGTCATGGGGTCGGGTCGTGATGAAGCCTTCATGAACCGAGGTCTGGTCTCGAACTGGAGTAATGAAGCTTGTGTCCACGGTCGGGTCGTGGATGAGGGTCCTGGTCCACCTGAGCTCCAAGAGCCATAGTTGGTTTCACGAGACGGTAGTGCGTCACGAGTCGAGGGGTGCGAGCCAAGGCGGAGCCCACAAACCAAAGGGGGCAACCCGAACAGAAATATCACCAATTCTCAAAATCCAAGTTCTGCGTGCGTTTACGGAAATGGGCATAACTTTCGAACCGTAAGTCCGTTTTGACCTAACGAAAGCTCACTTGAAGCTAACTCAGAGGGCTACAAGATTTACCGAGCTCAGCTCCGTAATTGCTGTTTTCGGGCCCAAAAGAGGTCGTATGATAGGATTTTCGGGCCATTTTACGTTGATGGTGTGATTTCGACCAAATCGCTCTATGTCTTCTGACGTTGTTTCCACTACTTGAGCATGTTACTATTCAGAATTTCCATGTGCGACAGCTTTGACCAAAAAGTGTGTCAACAAGTTTGCCCCCCAGAACATATCTTGCTGGTTGAAGGAAGATGTGTTTAGGATAATCTATAAATAATCCGTACCTGCAAAAAGATAAGACAAACAATGCAAAAATGACTCCGAGACGGCCTTACCGGAGTAAGACGACCAAGGAAGTGCTATGGGGTTCCAAGACGGTCTTACCGGGGTAAGACGACCAAGGAAATGCTGTGAGGATCCACGACGGCCTTACCAGAGTAAAACGACCGAGGAAATGCTATGAGTATCCACGACGGCCTTACCGGAGTAAGACGACCGAGGAAATGCTAATGAAGTTCCAAGACGGTCTTACCAGAGTAAGACGACCAATGAAATGCTAATGCAGTTTGTTTATACTAGACGGATCCAGTTTGGAGCTGGAGCTCATGTCTGTTTATACTGGACGGATCCAGTTGGGAGCCGGAGCTCATCAATGATTTTATTGATTCATGAAAGCTAAATGGCAGTTATTTTAGCCCTGAACACGACTAGAGACCACGGGTCGGTTCCGTGGGTGTGGACCGATGTTACCGCGCTTATTACATGCAGAGAAAACAAAGAGGGGCGAGAAGTCGCCTTAAAGCCTAAAAACATGAACTGTGGACCGGAGCCCAATAAGCTGAAGAGATCCGCTGAGTGGGATCAGCAAATGATAATCCCGCGATTTCTCGATCCAGGATCGTTCCCTCTCTGGGGAATAGGTGGTGGCAGCACAGGTGTAGGCGCTGTTGGTTGAGTGACATACTCGGCTAGCTCTCCTCGTCTGACCCGGTCCTCAATAAGGTCTCGCAAATGTCTGCAGTCATCAGTGTTGTGACCGTCTATTTCATGAAATATGCAATGTCTACCGGGATTGCGTTGTGCTAGCATTGGCTCGCTCTTGGGAGGCCTTGAATATGAGGTGGCGCCTCCTGTATCCATGTAGATGTTGCTCAGAGTGTCATTTAGTTAAGTGTATCTTTCATATTTGGGCCCTCTTGTTGCGATCATTCTTGACATCGGCTTTTCCTTTTCCTTTTCCAGAATCAGACGGTTCTCCATCTTTAAGCATGTTGACATCGAGAATGCGCTTCTCGGAAGTTGCATCTTCTTCCTGCAGAAATCTATCTGCTTCAAGGTAGAATTCGTCGAGATTTCGTGGTGGATCTCGGTACAAGGATTTTTTAAACTCCGAGTTATCTAGAACGCTGGATACCACTGCCATCAACACCATGGATGTTTCAGGGCGATCAACCGATGCTGCTGCAACATTAAATCTTTCCAGGAATGAATGCAGAGTTTCTCTGGGCCTCTTCTTGATTGTAGTGCGGGACATGACGTTCTTGGATCGTGCAATGTGAACCCGAAATTGTTCAAGGAAGCGTGTGGCCAACATGTTTCAGCTGCTGATCGATTCTGTTTCTAGCTGCTGAATCCACATAGCGGCTATGTCAGTCAGAAAGAGGGGAAAACACTTTACCATGATGTTTTCCGATGCCGATTGAACTTCCATATGCCGTTTATAGCGCATCAGATGCACGGTAGGATCGGTCCTACCGTTGTAGGGCTCCAGTTGTGGAAGTTTGAAATCTGGGGGATTACGAGAATTCCTGATTTCCTGAGTGAAAGGAGTGTGATTGACGTCATCCACGTCATTCTGATAAATGCGGCCTCTCGAGAGGCGTTCAATCAGTTCTGCTAGCCGATTTCCTTCAAAAAGTTGTTGCAAGTTGCCAAGATCAGAGTTGGTGCCCCCAGTGTTGAGAGCGGGAGAAGATGGAAGTTGGTGGCCTGTCGTGAGCGGGTCGCGGTTCGTGGTTCAGGGGGGGCGACCCGACCCGATCGTAAGTCACGGAAGTCGGCTCGTGAGCTAGGGTCGTGAAGGAAGGTTTGTGAGGCATGAGGGGCGAGCCGATCGGGTCGCGTGGTAGGTCACGAACCGGATCTGGATGTCCATCACGAGCCGGATCTTGGTGTGGAGCGGGAGCTTGCATTCTCGTATCCGTTAGAACCGGAGCTGAAGTAGGTCGATCCTGACCATTTTCAAGAGTAAGGGGGTTGCCCCCCGAGTCCATGTGATGCACGAACCTCTTCTATGGCTTCATGTCCAATGCATTGATCGTTGCTCGGCATTCCATCCGTCCGAGCGAAGAATCCATCGATCATCTCCAGTTGCTTCCTGAGGAGATCATCTTGCTTTGCCATTTGATCTCTCAATTCAGCAAGAACGCAATCTATTTCTTCTTTAGTCAAGTATGCCGATGGGTTTTCGTGAGAGGAAGCTTCCTGGCTTGCCTTGTTTCTCGTGCCTTCGGCCTCAGCACCTTCAGTACGGGAGAATGTTCCATCCTTCTTTCTTTTAACCATTGACCTAATAGCCAAACAATCCAAGCAGAAGTTGAGGTTGTCGTGTGCCCCCTTCCTAGCGCGTCAAAATGTTAGACCAAAAAATGGCACTAACACCCAAATGCAGACTATATATCACATAATGCAGAAAATGATAAATAAGAGGAGACATACGAAGTTTTTATAGTGGTTCGACTGTAGATGTAGCCTACGTGCACTTTATAATCTTATTGTTGTACTGACAGATTACAAGAATCAGTTACATGTAGACACACAATCCGTGTGTTAATTGAGATTACAAGAGGAGAATTTAGATGTAGAAAGGTGCAAAGTCCTTGCACTTCAGTAATGGTGGAAACCGTGATGAAGAATGGCCAAAAGTCAGAGAGAATCCCCTCAAAATTCCATGTAGAGGTGTATTTATAGCTGTAGGAGAGCCTCTGGGATGACCGGCTCGTGATAGGGCACGTGGCATCTGATCCAGGAAAGTAAGACCAGAAGTAGCCGTGAGAACTGGTCAAGATCTACGCGTGTATCAGCAGGTTCAGTGATCGGATCGTGGTCATGGGGTCGGTTCGTGATGAAGCATTCATGAACCGAGGTCTGGTCTCGAACTGGATTAATGAAGCTTGTGTCCACGGTCAGGTCGTGGATGAGGGTCGTGGTCCACCTGAGCTCCACGAGCCATAGTTGGTTTCACGAGACAGGAGTGTGTCACGAGTCGAGGGGTGCGAGCCAAGGCGGAGCCCACGAACCAAAGGGGCAACCCGAACTGAAATATCACCAATTCTCAAAATCCAAGTTCTGCGTGCGTTTACGGAAATGGGCATAACTTTCGAACCGTAAGTCCGTTTTGACCAAACGAAAGCTCTACTTGAAGCTAACTCAGAGGGCTACAAGATTTATCAAGCTCAGCTCTGTAATTGCTGTTTTCGGGCCCAAAAGAGGTCGTATGATAGGATTTTCAGGCCATTTTATGTTGATGGTGTGATTTCGACCAAATCGCTCTATGTCTTCTGACGTTGTTTCCACTACTTGAGCATGTTACTATTCAGAATTTCCATGTGTGATAGCTTTGACCAAAAAGTGTGTCAACAAGTTTGCCCCCCAGAACATATCTTGCTGGTTGAAGGAAGATGTGTTTAGGATAATCTGTAAATAATCCGTACCTGCAAAAAGATAAGACAAACAATGCAAAAATGACTCCGAGACGGCCTTACCGGAGTAAGACGACTAAGGAAGTGCTATGGGGTTCCAAGACGGTCTTACCGGGGTAAGACGACCAAGGAAATGCTATGAGGATCCACGACGGCCTTACCAGAGTAAGACGATCAAGGAAATGCTATGAGTATCCACGACGGCCTTACCGGAGTAAGACGACCGAGGAAATGCTAACGAAGTTCCAAGACGGTCTTACCGGACTAAGACGACCAAGGAAATGCTAATGTGGTTTGTTTATACTAGACGGATCCAGTTCGGAGCTGGAGCTCATGTCTGTTTATACTGGACGGATCCAGTTGGGAGCCGGAGCTCATCAATGATTTTATTGATTCATGAAAGCTAAACGGCAGTTATTTTAGCCCTGAACACAACTAGAGACCACAGGTCGGTTCCGTGCGTGTGGACCGATGTTACCGCGCTTATTACATGCAGAGAAAACAAAGAAGGGCAAGAAGTCGCCTTAAAGCCTAAAAACATGAATTGTAGACCGGAGCCCAATAAGCTGAAGAGATCCGCTGAGTGGGATCAGCAAATGATAATCCCGCGATTTCTCGATCCAGGATCGTTCCCTCCCTGGGGAATAGGTGGTGGCAGCGCAGGTGTAGGCACTGTTGGTTGAGTGACATACTCGGCTAGCTCTCCTCGTCTGACCCGGTCCTCAATAAGGTCTCGCAAATGTCTGCAGTCATCAGTGTTGTGACCGTCTATGTCATGAAATATGCAATGTCTACCGGAATTACGTTGTGCTAGCATTGGCTCGCTCTTGGGAGGCCTTGAATATGAGGTGGCGCCTCCTGTATCCATGTAGATGTTGCTCAGAGTGTCATTCAGTTCGGTGTATCTTTCATATTTGGGCCCTCTCCGAGGCTGATTATTGCGATCATCTACATGGATACAGGAGGCGCCACCTCATATTCAAGGCCTCCCAAGAGAGAGCCAATGCTAGCACCGGAATTACGTTGTGCTAGCATTTGCTCGCTCATGGGAGGCCTTGAATATGAGGTGGCGCCTCCTGTATCCATGTAGATGTTGCTCAGAGTGTCATTCAGTTCGGTGTATCTTTCATATTTGGGCCTTCTCCGAGGCTGATTATTGCGATCATTCTTGACATCGGCTTTTCCTTTGCCTTTTCCAGAATCAGACGGTTCTCCATCTTTAAGCATGTTGACATCGAGAATGCGCTTCTCGGAAGTTGCATCTTCTTCCCGCAGAAATCTATCTGCTTCAAGGTAGAATTCGCCGAGATTTCGTGGTGGATCTCGGTACAAGGATTTTTTAAACTTCGAGTTATCTAGAACGCCGGATACCGCTGCCATCAACACCATGGATGTTTCAGGGCGATCAACTGATGATGCTGCAACATTAAATCTTTCCATGAATGAACGCAGAGTTTCTCTGGGCCTCTGCTTGATTGTAGTGAGGGACATGACGTTCTTGGGTCGTGCAATGTGAACCCGAAATTGTTCAAGGAAGCGTGTGACCAACATGTTCCAACTGCTGATCGATTCTATTTCTAGCTGTCGAATCCACATAGGGCTTTGTTAGTTAGAAAGAGGGGGAAACACTTTGCCATGACATTTTCCGATGCCGATTGATATTCCATATATCGTTTGTAGCGCATCAGATGCACAATAGGATTGGTCCTACCGTTGTAGGGCTCCAGTTGTGGAAGTTTGAAATATGGGGGATTACGAGAATTCCTGATTTACTGAGTGAAAGGAGCGTGAGTGACGTCATCCACGTTATTTTGATAAGTGCGGCCTCTCGAGAGGCATTCAATCAGTTCTGCTAGCCGATTTCCTTCAAAAAGTTGTTGCAAGTTGCAAATATCAGAGTTGGTGCCCCCAGTGTTGAAAGCGGGAGAAGATGGAAGTTGGTGGGCTGTCGTGAGCGGGTCGCGGGTCGCGGTTCGTGGTTTAGGGGGGGCGACCCGACCCGATCGTAAGTCACGGAAGTCGGCTCGTGAGCGAGGGTCGTGAAGGGCGGTTCGTAAGGCATGAGGGACGACTCGATCGGGTCACTGTGGTAGGTCATGAATCTGGTCTGGATGTCCATCACGAGCCGGATCATATTGTGGAGCAGGAGCTTGTATTCTCGTATCCGTTTGAACCGGAGCTGAAGTAGGTCGATCCTGACCATTTTCAAGAGTAAGGGGGTTGCCCCCGAGTCCATGTGATGCACGATCCTCTTCTATGGCTTCATTTCTAATGCGCTGATCGTTGCTCGGTCTTCCATCCATCCGAGCGAAGAATCTATCGATCATCTCCAGTTGCTTCCTGAGGAGATCATCTTGCTTTGCCATTTAATATCTCAATTCAACAAGAACGCCATCCATTTCTTCTCTAGTCAAGTATGCCAATGGATTTTCGTGAGAGGAAGCTTCCAGGCTTGCCTCGTTTCTCGTGCCTTCGTCCTCAGCACCTTCAGTACGGGAGAATGCTCCATCCTTCTTTCTTTTAACCATTGACCCAATAGCCAAAAAAATCCAAGCAGAAGTTGAAGTTGTCGTGTGCCCCCCTTCCTGGCGCGCCAAAATGTTAGACCAAAAAATGGCACTAACACCCAAATGCATATCATAGATCACAGAATGCAGAAAATGATAAATAAGAGGAGACACGAAGTTTTTATAGTGGTTTAGCTGTAGATGTAGCCTACGTCCACTTTATAATCTTATTGTTGTACTGACAGATTACAAGAATCAGTTACATGTAGAAACACAATCCATGTGTTAATTGAGATTACAAGAGGAGAATTTAAATGTAGAAAGGCGCAAAGTCCTTGCACTTCAGTAATGGTGGAAACTGTGATGAAGAATAGCCAAAAGTCAGAGAGAATCCCCTCAAAATTCCATATAGAGATGTATTTATAGCTGTATGAGAGCCACTAGGATGACCGGTTCATGACAGGGCACATGGCATCCGATCCGGGAAAGTAGGAGCATAAGTAGCCTTGAGAACAGGTCAAGATCTACGCGTGTGTCAGCAGGTTCAGTGATCGGATCGTGGTCATGGGGTCGGGTCGTGATGAAGCCTTCACGAACCGAGGTCTGGTCTAGAGCTAGAGTGATGAAGCTTGTGTCCACGGTCAGGTCGTGGATGAGGGTCGTGGTCCATCTGAGCTCCACGAGCCATAGTTGGTTTCACGAGACGGGAGTGCATCACGAGTCGAGGGGTGCAAGCCAAGGCGGAGCCCACGAACCAAAGGGGGCGACCCGAACAAAAATATCACCAATTCTCAAAATCCATGTTCTGCGTGCGTTTACGGGAATGGGCATAACTTTCGAACCGTAAGTCCGATTTGACCAAACGAAAGCTCTACTTAAAGCTCAGAGGGCTACAAGATTATGGAAGCTCAGCTCTGTAATTGCTGTTTTCGGGCCCAAAAGAGGTTGTCTGATTGGAGTTTCGGGCCATTTTACGTTGAAGGTGTGATTTCGACCAAATCGCTCTATGTCTTCTGACGTTGCTTCCACTACATGAGCATGTTACTATTCAGAATTTCTATATGTGAAAGCTTTGACCAAAAAGTGTGTCAACAGTAGCATCACAGACATTTTTACGCATAGGCATTGTTGAATATTTCATCTTTAATATTTTTATATATGCAAATTTGGTCACTATATTTAATCCTCCTAGTATGCATCTGTATGGATTTGTTTCCACTCTTTTTTTTTGGTATATTTGTAACAACCTCAATTTTAAGTGTATTTTATTTAATGATTTAATTTAAATTTTGGTTTAATTATTTTATTTGTTTGCATTTTATGGGAATAATTTTTATTTTGACTATTTAAGACTAAATTCATTTGGAATTTATATAACAAATGAATTTTATTTTTGATATGAATACAATTTAATAATACAGTTCAATATTTGCTATTTTAGAATCTTGTTTATGGTAAATTTTAATCGAGTTATTTATTTGAATTTATTCTTGAATTTTATATAAATATATAATTTGTATAATTATACCATTCATTTCAATATCGAATTATATCTTTAATTTAATTTCAATTCGTATTGATTTTTGTTGATGTAAATATAACAAAATTTTAGTTGTCATATTCTATCTCCTTTGATATCGTCAATTATTGATTGCAAAATTGTTGTTAATTTTATATGGTCAAAATCGTTTGTTTCTTTGAATTAATAAATTTATAGTGTTTCCTTTTATTTGCAAACGATGTTTATCTGTTTAAAGTTCAACGTACCTTTAGTAGTGTAATTTCTTTCCTTGCATATTCATTATTTTCAAAATTTAACTATTCATCTCCTTTTATTCATTTAGTGTAAAAATATATATAGATTTAAATTTCTTGTGAAATAATTTGTTGCCATTTTTGACTTCTAATTCTATTGGTTTCCATTCTTAACTGTTTGTTTTTGAAATTTAAAGTCGTCTCAATTCTTTCTTACTGTTTCTTTGTTCTTTCCCATGACGCCCCATCGTTCCATCCTACCGTTCATGAATCATTCCTTTTATCAGTCTCTTCTTTACGCAAATATATTTACAACGGCTCTTTATATATTGAATTTTTTTATTATAATAACTCTTTTTTTTCCTAAAACATTGTGAGAGTTCAAACTGAGTTACCCATCCGTTTAAAATTTGAATGCACCGTTTTCCACTTTCTTTTTACATCTATTCCCCTTCTTTATGCTCATACGTTACATACCAATATATATAAAAAAAGAGAAGCATACCATTTTCTTTCTTCTGAGCCTTCCCATTTCTTTTCTTCCCACGCCAATTCTCTTCCCCGCTTCTTTTCTTCCCTCCCTAGTCCCGGATCCGCCTTCCTTTCTGCACAGACATCCATCAAAAGAGAAAAAAAACCTAATTTATATGTGAGAATATTCTAAACTATAGTTTATGATGAATGGTTTTTTGCAGCTATTTGTTCTGACTGACAAGTTCCCACGGGTGAGGTCTGCTTTCCAGAAGAATGCAATGATGACTGTCATGTTATTAGATACGTTCTAGGCAGCATCTGCCAAAAAACTCTCTTTTGTGACCGTCGTAGAATATGCTAAATGGGAGATTAAGGACAATTATAAATTATTATTAAGTAATATCTATATTAAATAAGAACGATTATGGTGGTATGAATGTGATCTCAGTATGACTGCTGTTTGTTCTACTAATAGCATTAAATATAATCTATCTTCTGTTCCTTGCTATACGTACTTTGTTGTCTTATATGTCTGTTCTAATACTATTAAATCTATCTTCTGTTCCTTGCTATACGAGTTGTTGTCTTGTCCATTCTAACAGTATTAAATCTGTCTTTTGTTCCTTGTATATATAAAATGCAAGAAAAATAGAGGCACACCCCTCTGCCCTCTAAGAAAACAAGCAGACTCTGCCTCTAAGAAAGAAAGTAAAAAAAGCACTTGGATTGGATGATATCACCAAGTATTTATAAGTTCATTCACGTGTGCCAGCTTCATTTCTATTGCAAATGATATCACAAAGTATTACACACACACACACGTAAAGTTACAGTGGGATATTGGCTTGTAGTCTTTGGCTGATTCAGGATCATGTATTTTGGAAATTGAACAAAAGAAAGTATGATTTACTTCTTTGAATTTTTATCTTGAATCCTAAATGACCAACATAGATTTTGAAAGATCCATCTTAATCCATTCCCAGTGAAATTTGATCAGGAAAATTTGTCTTCGGTTTGAAACAATGTTATTTTAATTTCTTCTAGCTGAAAAGGTTCAGTCAAAATTTCACTAGCATATTCAAAGAGAAATTCCTTTTCCAAGTGATGTCTGAAAACTGGTTTTTAAGAGTAGGAGCTTTAAGAAGTATGAAAAACACAATACTGCTTTACAAGCAATACTTTCAGATGTTGATTGTACGTTGCTTTTAGAATCAAGATTCAAGAGCATTTATTCCCTTTACTCTTTAATTTGGGAAGTAGTAGCTTTTTATTATGGAATTTTCTAGTAGTTTATCATACATATTTTGTTAACATGCACACAACACCCACATCTCAAACAAGCAAAGGACAAAAACGAGAAAAAGTTTTACAAATTTTTAGTAAGGCAAAAACAAACCAAAACAGATCATCTCAAACACTGATGAAAAGCATCCCAACCATTTCAATTCCGATTAACCCGGCACTAACCACAACGCTTCCAACTCCAGACGCAGCGGAAGGCCAGGTCCATCAGCCGATGCAGGCCAATCTGCCATGATAGTAGTCGTAGGCCCATCAGATGCCGACCCACCAGCTATCGGTCCACCAACCGCTCCACAATCCGGCAATCCAGCGTTCATGCTTCAAGCAGCCGAGGTAGTATATAGACGCAGTCAACGTCTCACTTCCCTCTGAGGCCGACGCTCCACTGATTTTGTAGTAGAGAGCGCAACGATTGATTGCTTCTTAGAGCTCCATGAAATTGCACCACTTCCAAGATGAAAAACATGACCCCAAGTGATTCTGCTATCATCAATACGTCCTGCCAAGTTGCTATCCATATAGCCAATAAGATTGACTGGAATGTTAGCTTCATAAAATATTCCATAGTCGATGGTTCCTTTAACATATCTCAATATTCTCTTTGCAGCTTCCCAGTGGTTAGAGTATGGTTTTTCCATGAATTTGCTCACCAATCCAACCGCATACATAATATCGGGCCTTGTAGAAGTTAGATACATCAAATTTCCGACAAGGCTTCTAAACATGGTAGGATTAACAAGCTTTCCTTCACCCTCTCTGGATAGTTTCAGTCCCGTGATGCATGGTGATGGAACTGGATTAGCATTCTCTATTCTGAACTTCTTTAGTACTTCTTTTGCATAGGCCTCCTATGAAATAAAAATTCCTTCCTTAGATCTCATAACTTCAATGCCAAGAAAATGATGAAGTTCTCCCAAATCTGTCATTTCAAACTTTGTCATCATTGAATACTTAAAGTCATGCAACATCTTCTCATCATTTCCTGTGAAAATTAGATCATCGACATAAGGACTGACAACTACTAATTTTCCTTCTGAACTACTTTTAATGTACAGTGTTTGCTCATATGGACATTTTTGAAAGCCATATTTTCAAAAATATGAACTAATGCGGTTGTACCAAGCTCTGGGTGATTGCTTCAGCCTATACAAAGCCTTTTTTTACTTGAATACTTTATTCTCTTCTCCTTTCTTCACAAACCTAGGTGGTTGATCAACATATACTTCTTCCTTAAGAACGCCACTTAGAAATGCCGACTTTACATCCATTTGTAACGACTTCCAATTTTTTTGAGTAGCTAGAGAAATAAGCAAACAAACAGTCTCAAGTCTTGAAACGGGAGCAAACACCTCTGTAAAATCTTCTCCTTTTTGTTTGTACCCTTTTGCGACTAATCTTACCATGTGCTTGTTAATAGAGCCATTTGGATTCATCTTTGTTTTGTACACCCATTTTACTCCAGTAGAATGCTTGTGCAGTGGCAAATTTGTAAGCTCCCATGTATCATTGTTTTCAATTGAGTCAATCTCATCTTTCATGCCTTCTCTCCATTTCTTGATTCGTGCCATTGAAAGAAATTGAATCTTCCCCTGCAAAAAGGGCAAAGAATGCAACATTATTTGATTCAACTGCATTAGTAACATCATATAATTACTAAATACTTCTCATCTTTTTAGGTGAGCTTGGTATAGAATATTGGCTACATGAAGGAAGGGGTGAAGGAAGTGGTGTAACATATTTTTTTTATGGTGTCATTTTCAATATTTCCCAAATCCGAAAAAATATGTTTCTCGGTTTTAGAAAAAGGAATGGACGTGTTATTGTTTTCAACTTCCAAATTCTCAAAAAAGGAACCTTCATCAAAACGGACATCTCAACTGATCACAATCTTCTTTGTAGTTAGATTATACAATTTGTATACCTTGGTTCGTTCACTCCAACCAATGAAAATACATTTTTTTGACTTGTCATCCGAATTTTTCTTCTTGCATTTGGAATATGAGAGTAAGCCGTACTCCCAAATATCCTTAGATGTTGAACATTTGGTTTTATACCATACCATGCTTCATGCGTTGTGAAATTTTCTAGACTCCTTGTTGGTGACCTATTAATCAAATAAACTGCACAAGAAACTGCTTCCGTCCAAAATATTTTAGGTAACGTCTTCTTCTTGAGAAGACATCTAGCCATCCACATGATTATTCTATTTTTTCTTTCACACACCCCATTTTGCTGTGGAGTGTGACGGACTATCGTTTCATGCCGAATGCCATTGTTTAAACAATACTTTTTAAATTCATTTGAAAGATATTCTCCTCCACGATCAGTTCTTAAAGTGCCGATTTCAAGCCTTGTAAAAGTATACGCTTCTTTCTTGAAATCTTTAAACTTTGAAAGACTTCAGATTTTTCTTTGACAAAGTACACCCAAGTTTTTCTTAAATAGTCATCAATGAAAGAAATAAAGTACGGATTACCTCCTAAAGATGTCACTGGCATTGGACCACAAAGATCTGAATGAATAAGCTGCAATGGTCTTTTTGCTCTCTAACAAGATTGTTTGGGAAACATATATCTGTACTGCTTTTGAAGTTGACATTCTTCACAAACTTCAACAAGACGATCGATTTGCGGCAATCCTTTGACCATCATCTTTCTTGAGAGCATCTTCAAATTGTCATAATTTAAATGACCATATCTATCATGTTGTAACTTAGATATATTTTTATTGACGCCAAAGAAACAAGACATGTTTCAATTTTGAAGGGTGAGTGAAAAAAGATTATTTGAGGCTACTCCAACTCTAGCAATGGCCTGATTATTCTTTAACAAGTGACAGGCCATATCATGAAAGTGAATATCGTATCCCTTCTTTAAAAGATAACTCACGCTAAGTAAGTTATCTTTCAAACCAGGAACAAGGTAAACTTCAAACATTTTCTCCATTCTTCCGGTCTTGGTTGTGAATTCAATTTCACCAACACCACTAACTTTGTATGTTTTTCCATCTCCGACTTTAACTTCTTTATAATTATTTTCATACAACTTTGAAAATAATTTTTTGTTCCCTGTCATATGTTTTCTAGCACTACTATATATATACCGGGCATCATCAAAATCTCCACATTTAGATACAAGCAACAAAGTTTCTTGATTATTTTGCTCTTGGTTTTTGTTTGCATATACCAAGTTAGCATCATGTTTTTCATCCTCCTTGTACCAGCAATAATTCGGCATATGACCAGGTTTGGGGCAATTAAAACATTCAAATACCCATGGCCTTTTCCTCTTTGATTTCCTTGTCCTCTCCCTCTTGATTTATGATTATACCAACAATCGCCTCTTCCATTTTCCTTACTTGAATAATCGCTTCTTCCACGAGAATATGTTCGTCTTCCTCTTGAATTTCTTCCACGACCACGTCCTCTACCTCTTTGATTTTAAAATCTTCCTTTTTTTCATTTAAAGTCAATTTTGATTGAAGTGCTGGATACAAATCTATATTTTTGTTTTTCCTGTTAAGTCTTTCTTCATGAGCTTGCAATGAACCCGTGAGCTCGTCAATGGTCATGGAATTTAGATCTTTGGACTCTTCAATGGCTACAATAATATAGTCAAATCTAGAGTCCAAAGAACGAAGAATTTTTTCAATGACACGAATATCATCCATAGTTTCACCATTCATTTTTAATTGGTTGACTATAGATAAAACTTATGAACAATTATCTGAAACAGGTTTAGATTCCTTTTTTTATAGACCTTCAAACTCTCCTCGAAGTGTTTGCAAACGAACTCTTTTTACTTTATTATCTCCTTTTTAATGAGCTTTGCAAAATCTCCCAAGCGTGCTTTGCAGAAGTGGCCCGTTCTATTTTTTCAAAAGCGGCATCATATGTTTGTACTCCCTGGTTAATATAAAGCAAAGCTTGTTTGTCATTTTTTCTCGATCTTCTTAAATTCTCCTTTTGAATTTTTGTTAATTCTCCCTCATCTTCAACTTCGATATACCCACTTTCAACAATCTCCTATGCTTCTTGAGATCCAAGGAGAACTTTCATTTGAAACTCCATTTACAATAATTTTCTTTTGTTAATTGAGGAACAAAAGGAATAGATAAAGAGTTGTTCATTTTAATCGAACAAGGCTCTATTACCAATTTGTAAAAGATTGAAGAAGAGAGTTGGAGAAAATTTAGGGGAAGAGAATTTTATTACTTGATTACATTCCAAATCTTTAGCCTTATTTATACATGCTTCATCCATATCCAAAGAAGATTCTAGATAAGACTGTTCCAAAATACATTTGAGTTTATCATAATAAATAATTTAATACCAAATATAAACTAAATACCCAAATTAAGGCAATATATATTGCAATTAACAAAGACAATATATAATGACATTTATTACAATTTAATTTATTGCAAACAGAAAATAAACAGGCCGCCAAAAATTCACATACATGACCAAAACAAAATGAGAATTTCTGGTCAAAAATAATCAGAAAATATTAAAACCAGTCACCAGACCAAAACCAATTCACATGGCATTTCTTAGTAAAAGCGAATGAAATATTTGAAAGCATACAACAGATAAAAACAAAAAAGCATCAGATAATTTCCATTTGAACTTTTATCAATAATACACTTTATATTAACCGGTGAGCATGTACTCTGATGACCCTATCTAGTTTATCATCACTTGCAATCCACGGATTATTGAGCTAAGCTTAACACTGGAATGTACCATTTAAATTGTTTAGTCCAAGTTAAAGAAACACAGGATGTTATTGTGCCAATGCATTGGCTGACAAAACGTGTCAGAAAATTCCCATTCAGTCTGATTAATAATTCATTTTCAATACATAAATATAAGCATATGTTATGAGTCCTCTATTTTATCATCACTAAAATAGGGTCACACATAAATATAAGTTAATATGGTGCACAATATTACCCTCATATATAAGAAATTAATCACTAAATGTGTGTATAACAATTTTTTTTTTTTTTTTTTTTGCTTAACACGGGTCAAAATTATGTTGGATTGAAGAGAAGGAGGATACTTAATTTCCTTACTTTCTTACTTACAACAAAATGACCACCATTATATATATATATATATAGTGGATGAAACACCCTTACACATACTAATAGACACCAATTCATTAATAGACACAACACTAAACGAACATACATCACACTTAAAACAAAAGACACATCAAATTACGAACCGACATTAATTGGGTTTACTTTCGAACATCCTCCCTTAATCCCAATTCTTTAATCATTTTGAACTTTTCTTCGAACTTCAAAACTTCTGAGAACATCTCGTCTTCAATTGATTTATATCTCGCCCGTTTGGGTTTACGCTCAATGATTTCTTCATTCCTTAAAGCATCATTTTCTGCATTTAAAACTTCGTTTTCCAGATCTTCCAGTAACTGTTGTTGAGCTAAAGCTTCCACATGTTGCTTGTATGCCTTGGTTGCAAAATCTTCATCTTTTAGCATATCAAATGCCTTATTTATGTCCTCCAAACCAACTTCATGTGTTAATATTTCATCCAGATCAATTTCCTTATCAATGCATTTGGACACAATCGATGGAAGATGAGAATGTGGCTTAATTCCTTCAAACATAGCGCCTTTAAATGTCCTTCCATGCAGAAGCGATATGCGATCAACCTCAGCATATTTTTCTTTTGCTGCTCCAACTACAACAGTGATACCTCTTCCCATGACAGTAGATTCAAAGGCTTGATTAGTAACATATTCTACTCCGGAGCATTCAAAACTATAATCGACTCCAAGGCCATCGGTCATTTCTTGGATCAACTCAATCGTTGTTTTGTTTTCATGTTCCTCCGGGTTTATAAAGTCCGTTATTCCAAACGACATTGCTTTCTTTCTCCTTTTGTTGTTTACATCCACTCCAATAATCTTGGTTGCGCCTAGCAACTTAGCTCCGACCATGGCCCTAATGCCAACTCCACCAAGGCCAAAAACAGCAATGGTAGAACCTTTCTCATTTTCAGTGACGTTTATTCCTCCTCCTACATATGGTTTGTCTTCAAGTTCCTTTTCTGCCATTGATACTCCTGCTGCTGCATGCATGATATCATCTTGTTCTTTCCTTTTTCTCCATTTACTTTAATGCCCTCTTCTTCTTTGTTTACTTTATCACTCGGCTGAATGTCTCGGCCTTCTTCGACCCCATCTTGTTCTACATCATTTTATGTTTCTTCTTGCATTGCTTCCTCGTCGACAGCCTCTACTTTTTTATTCTCCATTAGTGCATCATCAACATGATCTACATGATCATTTGTACTGACTCCTCATTAGCAGCCTCATCTTCTTTATTTGTCATTAAAACCTCCTCGTTTGTGTACACCTCTTTCAATAATTTCCATGAATCTCTTGCAGATTTTTCTTTAATAATATGGTTGAAAGCTTCTTCATCGACGTTCTCACATAGCAGCACGTGCACAACGATCTTTCCATCTCAACTTTGTGAATGCCTCACTCTCTTTCTCCGTCATATTTTTAATGTCTTTTGGTCATTTATAGCCACTCTCAACGATCTCCCAAAACCCTTTGGAGATCAATTCTTTTTTTTTATTACTCCACTCTTCAAAGTTTTCTTTTGTGAGAACGAACGATGAGAAGAATAGAAAAGCCATAGTTTCAACCTGGTGCTCTGATGGCAATTTGTTGGATTGAAGAGAAGGAGGATACTTAATTTCCTTACTTTCTTACTTACAACAAAATGACCACCATTATATATATAGTGAACTAAACACCCTTACACATACTAATAGACACCAATTCATTAATAGACACAACACTAAACGAACAGACACGACACTTAAAATAAAAAACACAACAAATTACGAACCGACATTAATTGGGTTTACTTTCCAACAAATTATACATAGTTTGCATGTAACAAAGTAATTCGAAGTCTTTTTCAGAAGCTAGTGTTTTGAACTATTAATTGGAAACATGTATCCTTCAGAAGCTAGTTTTTCAGAAGCTAATGTTTTCAGAAGCTAGTTTTTCATAAACTATAGTGTAAAGAAGCTAGCGTTTTCAGTAACCAAAGTCCGTGTTGAAAAAGCAAAACGTTGTCATACAGTGGACAACCATATTAATAAAATGAACAAAACAATGCTTGTAGTATAATAGGAACACATAAATAAAACGAACGTAAATAAAGAAGTACAATTTGGAATACTTTTTCATAGGACCATACGCAATGTTGTAACAAGGTTAGTCCACTCTAAAAACGTTATCATTATAGTTATTTGTAACTGCTTGCAGTGTAATAGGAACACATATTTACAACTGTGAGCTCCTTTATCGAATCTTCCTCATGCATGGGGAATTTCTATATATTGTATTATAGTGTTGTATTATGAACCTATATAAATTTCAAAGAGAGCAGATCTTCTGTTAGGTTCATTGCTCACATTCATTTTTTTTTTTTTTTTTGTTAATGCATTCACATCAATTTGAGAAGTATTTCTTTTGCAGAACATTTTCTTCTATCTAGGTCATACTCATTACAAAATTACTTTGTCAATGTGATCAAGCCCATTTTTAAGCTTATATGAATTACATTTTTGAATAGGACCAGTTTACGATTTAGTAGATGAAGTGGTTATATCAATAAAATGAACAAATTACTGCTAGCAAGGAAAATTACTTGAAAAGTCTACAACCTCAGAAGAAAAGACAACTTAACTTTTCAAGAGTTTAGACACCATCGCTATTAGGTATGAGTGTACAACTTACCTATTCAACACAGATGGATTTCACGTGGCATGATCTAAAGGTGAAAACATATATTTTCCTCTGTAACCAGGGTGTGCCTGACCCATTCCAATGAACATTTTTCAACGATGAAAAAATCAATACATAATAAAGTATTAGATAAAACCGGTAATCGGTGTGAATAAATTCCGTACTTTAAATTCACATGGGTTACCTACATAAAAAGGTATCTTCAACGTCCTGCCTGGTTAAGTTTAGAGAACTTAACTAGACTGTTGTGTTAACGGAAACACTTAACAGCAATGGCTTTAGCTGTAAGCACAAGATTATCTAGAATGAGCAAAAACTCGAGAATAAAGATTTGGATGCAATAAAAAATGGCCAAAAGATGTAATAATCAAAATAGAGGCAACTATTTAGAATCAAATTATTGTGGACATAAAAGTTTCTGACATAGAAGAAATTAGGTTTTTAAGTAATTTGTTTATTATATCTATATCAAAATCTAATTATTGTATTTAGAATCAAATTTCTCTTCAGGCAGAGTTTCAGAATATAACGGATTCATTCCCAAGTTATTGATGGCAATCATTATTATCTGCATTCATTATATAAAATCTCTATACAAGTGGAAATTCCTTTGATAATGTTATAAAGTTAATGGATTTAAATTTTAGAAAATAGAGTCAGAAGAAATTAAAGGCTATGAGATCCAAGAGTCTTAAAATAAATCCAAGAGTCAGAAGAAATTAAAGGCCATCTTCATTGACTTTCAAAATTCAGTTTTATACTTGGTTTGCTAATTGCTACTATCTTTATCAGTTTCAGAACAAAATAAAAAGCCCTGTACCATTTCTCTTTCAACTCCTAAAGGTAAAACATGTTTCAGGTTGTCAGGATAAATTTCTGTTATTCTTTACATCTTTGAACTCCAAAAGAATAACAATACATAGAAATAAAAAATAAGAAACAAAATCATTTCTTTTTAGATTAAAGTCTTTGCAAGCAAGAATTTAGAAAAGATAAACACATTGAAGTCTTTATTGGTTACATGTGAGAGAGTTACTGATTAATAAATAAATGTAATCACGCATGTGCGAACAAAAGTGAAAAAATATGATCATAATATTTATATGTAAATCATAATATCTTAACTACGGCTATCACTTACCATGTCCAGATGACATAACAAAAGCATGCCAAATATGAGTTTCATTCCATTTATGATCCCATTTGATTTGATGCCATATACAGCTCATATTCCTTCTTTTTTTTTTTTTTTTACATTACCTGTTGATTACTGAATTTGTCGCTGGATCTCCTTATCTCTGAATACACAAATCTCTGAGGCACGATGTGCTGATCACTATCCTAAAACAGTATTTACCCTCTTAATTATGTGCACGAGTAATGGCAAATCTGTTTGAAGATACAACAGAGCAGACATCAAATATCTTTAATTGGCGAGTTTGCACAGACACGGCGATTCACTATTTTGTATTTGATTGCTGCAGTGACAAGATAACGCAGTTATAGTCTGCAGAACTATAACCCGTACAATTTACTCAAAAATTCGGCAGAAACTCAAGAGTAATTTTAATGGCAGAAAGAATAAAGGGAGGAGAAGAAGATAGAACTCGAATTGTTGAAAACTGAATTCGGGGCAACCTATTTATAGGAAATGAAGAGATGCAACCGTTTTCCAACGGCTATATATGACTGTTTGAATTTAAACAGTCACATCTTTTCATTTTGCAACAGTTTAGAAGCGTTGCAAATTTGAATGATGAATGGACGCGTCCATTCATTTGCAACGGATCTGAAGCGTTACGAATTCGAAATCTGCGCGCAAAAACTTACCAGATCTGCGCAAGCCCATTAGAATTCTGAGGCCCATCTGATCACGCGACCCCAAGAGCCCTAAGGCCCAAGGCCCATCTTTTGACCCTTAGATAATAATGTCCATGCCATGGTCGATGTTGGTGTTTCTTCTCTCCATCTCTTCCTTCTTTTGATATAATACTTTAAGTCTTAACATATATAGAGATATAGATGTTAAATTTTCCCGATGTGAGACCAAAAGGTTTTGCCTATTTCCTTCTTCCTTTATTAATTTATTTCAAATTTACTCCAACATCGCCTATATTAAGTTATGTATTTACGCTTCTTTCAATTTATAATAACTCATATTTAATACAAACATTTTTTTTGGAAAAGAGCGACACGTTTACTTCTATTGTTTGCATGATAATTTTTGGTATCGCTTTCGTGATTCATGTATGCATATAAGCATCCCTGAATTCTTAGAAATCAAAATATAGAATTCCACACACATGTTCAAATCGATAGATAATTAGAGTTAACAGTAGGTTTACCATTACCATAATCAGGATAAACCCGCAGAAATTTGATAAACCAACAAAAAATAAAACTAATATAAACAGAAGATGAAACAAACATGGAATCAGACGATAAACCCATAGAAATTTGAGAATTAACCAAATAATTCAATAGTTTAAAATCAAGTCAAGAATATCATCTGTATATCAAAATAACAAATCGATAATGAAATTCACACTGATTTATTTGAATGGAATAATTGTAGTAATAAAAATAAAAAGGAAAAGAATCACATATCAATTTCAGAGAGAAATTTCATCTTGAATCACCACAAAGGAATCGAAGAACATCATAGCACAGAGAACATCAAGATCACAATCGTTCGAACTGTGGAGTTTTTTTATTCTAGATGACGCACAATTTTCAAGAAAGGCACAGACATTAAAGAAAAGAGTGATCTGAGCTTATTACAAGTGACTGAGCCAAACAAGTTCGTACTGATTTATGATTAGACTGCAAAAAACAAACCTCTTCCAACTTGGCCCTATGAATGATCGGGCTTGCGAATATTGAAAGTTCAGGGGGATTAACCTAAGAGAGATTATTTTTTTTGGTATTAAGGAAATAAGTGATTTAGGGTTTCACAGCAGGATGGAAGAAGTGCGGCCTAATCTGAAGAGGGGGATCGATGCGAAATAAAAGGAGGGATAAAAGTGATGGTATGGTGGGGCTTTATCTTTTGAGACATATAACCGACTGTTTCTTTGTTAAGTCAGTTGAGGCATAATTAATTTGTCTTTAATAAGACCATAATTACATACCAAAATGACCTTTGTCTTTAAATTTTACCTTAAATACACTCTTTTGTTGCAGTGTATGATCGATAATAATGTGTCAACGACCTCTGAAAATGATGCATTCACTCAGCCTAATTGACTTGATCTCACGTCAAAAACAAAAAAGTTGACCAATACAGCGATCAACGCTCAGATTAAGCTAATCCCTTTGCATCTTAAAGTAGATAACTTTCTTCTATGGAAAAGGAGTGGCTATTGCAACACAAAATTAAAAATAAGATCAGAGAATCAAAATGTGAACCATTGAATTCATTTGTTTTTTATGGTGAGTGCAATTCAAGGGGTGATCTAATGGTTCAGATTGCTTGTGTCAAATTTTGTGTCACTATTTAGTGTCTAAACAGACTTTTCCCTATGGAAACTGCAAATCGAAACTGCAACTGAAGGCAACGTACTTTAGTGTTCTATTCATGTTTGTCAAATCCCTCTAAGATTTGTCACTAATGTAGAAAACAGAATGATTATCGGTTAAAATGGTACCAAATATTATAGAATTGACAGATTAATAAGTTCTTGAAAGTTATTTTCAATTCGTTCTAACCTACTGCCTCAAGTACTTGGACGTAAATTAGCTAATGAAATTTGAGTCATTGTAGAAAGAGCATTTAGTGCTCAATCAGCCGCAAAAGTAATGTTTGTAAGAGACAACAACAAAAAATTAGAAAAGGAAATGAACCAATGAGAAGCTAACTGGCAAAAATCAAAAATCAAAAATCTATGCAATTTATTTGAGGCAACATGTGACAACCGCCCCATACCTCCTGCACTAAACTAAGGGAAAAGTGTGATGTATAATGTGCTAGGACGATATGGGAAAATCATCAAGGAAGAATAACTCGAAATGAACTTGTCGTATAACTCACAGCTCATTGATAACATACAATTAATAAAATATACAACATAATATGGTAGTGAAGCATAAATAAGAAGAAAATAATACTGCCATAAAATCGTAGAATCTTGAGTACAATGCATGAATCTCTGAATACAATATGCCTCACTACATCCTCAGAGTCTCAATAACATCAACATAAGCAGAAATAGAAAAGAAATACTATATAGATTGTAATAATACCCCAGCCTCCTGCTCGTCACCGCACAACATCACCGGCACCAAACTTGCTACCTGCTACCCAGTCTTCTCATCAATAATAACATTGATGAACATCTCAAGGTAATAAGTGGGAAACATAAAACCTTGAGTCAGGCAACAATCTTAGTGAGCGATAAAATAAGTAACAACAGTTACATAGCATAGTATGAGTATAGGCGTCCGATCTGTCCAACAACCAACAAGATAACATGTGAAATCCATCCATCATATGTCATTATAGAATAGGAAAGGGACACCCCCAATCCCGCTTCTTTTCGATGTCCTACGGTGATAGCCTACCCAAAGAAAATAAAAAAGAAACCACACAAAATCAACCACAACATCCATAACATCCAATGTCTTAGCTATCACTGGCTACAACATTGAATCCATCGATAATCAAACTTGCTTTCAACGATGAAACGGGCTATGGAGAAACCCTTGTTCTAGCCAAACTACCATAGACCATTGTGACTCATATGTTTGCATTACTCGATGAAGACAATAGGCCATCATGACCGCCCAGGGTACACGATCTATTGAATCCGATCCTAATAGGCATCCCCACGATACGTCTACTTTGAGTCTGCTAGAACACTTCGATTACCGACGATCCCTTGGCACTTCAATCATGTCAAGCCTTTCATCTTTGCGACTCAGTTCATTTCTCAAACCATTCCACTATCATCCATGGTTAACTCTCATCCTGTCAATCCATCATCATATTTGATCGCATATTGAATCACGATAAGTGTCACATTATTCTAGCTCCGACCACTCTCACGCGAGTTCACATTCGAAGCACCATCCATCCTTGAGTTGCACACCATCCGTATGAAGCCCATTTCCAACCAAACTTCACCAGCAACCGCTAGAAGCCACTATCAACAAGCTCCCCAAAAACCAAGTGCACCTGGCCTACGTTCATGGGTCGGTGCCGACCCATCAACATAGCCAAATTTGTCTAAGTAGTTAGCTTTTGTTCATCCTTGTCTTGAGCATATCCTTCCGGTCCATTTTCCTGGTGTTTCGACTTTCCAAGAGGAACTTTTTCCGGTCAATTCATATCTTGAGCAATCTGCTTTTGACCCATCCCAAACCAACTCCGAATGACTTGAAATCTTGTAGGAAGCCCCGATTTATCAACATGAAGCCATCCACTAAAAACCATTGCCATTCGATCACCCCACAAGGGTCAGTGGCGAACCATCAAGGGTCGGTGCCGACCTATGTACTTAGCTCAACTTGGCATAAAAATTCTCGTGCCCCAGTCACTCACATTCCAAAGCACCTCCGCCAATTATTATCTGAATCCGATCATCTGAACCTCTGATTTGCTCTGTTCTTCAATCTTATGTTTCTACGGCAAACAATCTAACATACAATTCAAGCAATTCATCCAATTTAACCAAAACAAACATCAATACAATAATACATAATCATACAAACAAGTCTAAATCATATAAGCAGCGTATAACAATAAATCAATGAAATTATAAATCTAAACATGCCTAGAATTATTATCATAAGAATTTATGTTTTAATAGGGTAATTTCGAACTTATGACATACTTAGATCTGAAATGAACTTATATAAATAGATTTAGGGTGATTTAAAAATATATCAATGAAATTAACATAGATTTAACCCATGCAACCCTCTGCTTCTGTGTAAGAGATATCTATCACTCACCTAATCCTCAATTTGATGTTAATCCGATGAGATCGGATCTGGAGAGCGCTGAAAACCTTCGGGTTCGATGCAATTTGATGTGATCTAATCTTCCTTGATGTTAATCTTTCTTCTAGATGCAATCTACTATGAATATGAATGAAGAAAATGGAGAATTAGCGCTTTAGGTTGAACTGGAGTATCATAGGCACCCAACCTAAATCTTAGAATGAAGAGAGTAACCCTAGTTATTTCCCCCAAATACCGCTATTTATATCTGCAGGTCATTAGTCTAATGGGCTTGCTAATCAGCCCATTAGTTGCTTACTAATCTGCCTAGCATAAGCTGAAACTTAAAACAACGATTCCTCCCAAAACCTGAACTAAATTCTTCATGTGACCACTCCACGGAATCATAAACCACCATTCTAATCCAGTGAGACCAATGTCAGAACCTAATTTGATTCCTATCAAAAGTTATAGCCCAAATAGTAAGCTCAAGGGAAAAATTGTCATACTTGGATTTGGTAAAAATCACGAACATGTCACACATCCCCATGAACAACATATTTAAACCTGAGAATGATCTGACTAATAGAGAATAAAATATAATTATTTTATGATTGATCGATACATAAAATACGGGTTGTTACATTCTCCTCACTTTATGTAACGACCCGGATTTTGAGCGACTTTGGTTATCGACATAAGCACGATGTCGATAACCAAAACATCGAAAAATCCCGGTAATTAATGAAAGAAATTAGAAGGTGAGAATAGATAAGATAGAAACTTAGAATAGAAGAAGAATAACACAACATCAGAGTAACACGAACCTCACAGCGGAACGAATAACATATAATAGATAACATAACTTTGAAATATAACAGTTATGTATACAATAGCACTTATCAGAGTACAGCACTTACAACACAGCGGAAATAACTATAGCTATATGATCTTGAAGCCTCCTGCTCCACGCTCTTCCAGTATATCTGTAAATTCCTGACTACTTGACTGCCCGTACAAAATTAGGCACCCAAGAGTTTAGGGAAAACAAAACAAATAAACTCCGGGTCAGTCATGGGACTGGTATGAGTAAAACAGTTTAAACAGGTATATGAACAAGTAAACGATATCCCATAAGACCACGCCGCAGAACGGAACAGGTTTTTCCCTTATGAGAATCCAAAATATCTTTATATCAAAAACCTTTTGATATTATAATAATGTCTATGTACAAATAGATATCAACTAGCAGAAACGCTTTCATCTCACGTTCTACATATATAATATACAATCAAAATCGCAAGCACGTATTGGATAATGGATTTCCAACTATGACAAGGTATGGAACCACCTTCCGATCAGTGTACTCTAGGAACGATACACTGGAGTTCAACAAGAACATCTTGTAACTCAGCCACACATGACCGACCACTCATTTCGCTTGAGTGTATCGAATGTACATCACCAACGGTTGGGATCAGCAACTGTTTCCCGTATATATATGGGACAGCATTGATAGATTTAAGAAACAAATGAATATTGTCTAGATAGGTGATTATACACCCTACTACGGTGCAACCGACTTAGCCATGTTGCCTGCCCGATTTCTGTCATTTACCGGTTGATGAGGCTAGAAGCTACGCTTTATCATCACATCAGATTCACTTCGAATGCCACATTGTTAGGTCCATCGAAAATCACTAATTGACGTCTACAACCATACATTATGTGTCAGCTAAAAGAAGTTTCCTTCTCCGCTTCCACTCTTGGTACGGTTGAAGAAATCAATGTACGTGACCTCTCTGGAAATACTCTGTCAGACATTCATCAACACAAGTCATCCTCATTCACTTAGAATGTCACATCGTCATACCCGCCAAATCACAAATTGATTTATCCAAAAATAACACGGGTATACAGCTTAGAGAAACGAATTCCTCCTCCACCAAACGTGAATACGTTTGAACAGATCAACTTACGTGATTCATTGGATATACTCTGTCAGACCTTCGTCCATACAAGTTGTCCTGGGACTGGACAAACCGAAGGCACTATTCAGTTCATCCATCTTAGGCACTGTTATCTAAGACTTATACAATAGCCCTTGAAATTTTACTCCGTCTTCAATTATCTTTGGCATATATGATTCGCAACGCTTATGCCAATACAGAGTGGTTCTTTGGATAATAATCCAACCGGTCTCTCCATATTAACAACGTTAAAATGGTCAAAACTTCGATATTCTGTGATTTAACTATCAAAGAAAACAAGTGTGCAAACAACGATATCATTCCCAAATGGAAATTATATCGATCAATCATCAACATATAATTATATATATATATTCACATTGCCTTATTTTCTATGTTTAGAAAATATATGTTATTAACACTGGAAAACGTTTCCCATTTGCTTATTTACAAATCACTACTCTTCCCCAACTATCAGTCCCTGACTGTGAACTAGTATGAGAAGAATTCCCTAAGTATAAATCCCGAAGGTTGAAACCAACATCAGATAGGCACTTAGAAAACCATTCAATTTACTAATCTCTAGTCAGTTCTAATTTTACTTAACTCTATTTGATTAACTCTGATTGATTAACTCTAACTGTTTATTCTAACCAATTAACTCTAACTGGTTTTACTTGGTTTGACTAACTCAATTTATTAACTCGACTGACTAATTCAACTCGATTAACCTAACTTGATTTACTTATCTCGATTAACTGAACTAATCACTTTGATTAACTCGACTAATTCACTTTGGTTAACTTAACTATTCACTTAACTCCTGTCGAATAAACTATATTCGATAACTCCTCTAACTCTATTCGAATAAACTATATTCGATTAACTCCTTTACTCTATTCGAATAAACTATATTCGATTAACTCCTTTAATCTATTCGAATAAACTATATTCGATCAACTCATTTGATTTAACTCTAATCGATTAACTCCATCGAATAAACAATATTCGATAACTCCTTCGATTTAACTAATATTCTATAACTCACTTCGATTAACTAAAAATCGATAACTCCTTCGAATAAACTACATTCGATAATCTCCTCTCGAATAAACGATATTCGATAATCTTCCCTTTCAATTTAACAAATCGATAACTCCTTTTTGAATAACTAAATTCAATAACTCCTTTCAATTTAACTAATCGATAACTCCTTTCGATTTAACTAATCGATAACTCCTTTGTGTTTAACTCTATTCGAATAACTAATTCGAATCACTCTTATTTATTTTACTCTATTCGAATAACTAATTCGATTAACTCTATTTAACTCCGTTTAACTCTATTCGAATAACTAGTATTCGATAACTCTATTTAACTCCATTCGCTTGACTCTAGATCGCAGCGATCACAATGGTTATGCCTGATTCCCTCAGGAAACATCCGACCGTCGTAGGCTATTTACAGCCCTACGAATTACGCTAGCAGTCGTACGAAATGGCAACTCATTTGGATTCACACTTATTTGAATAGCTCTAACTAATTAGCTCAAATTGGTTAACTCTAACTGATTAACTCTAACTGGTTAACTCTAACTGATTAACTATAACTGGTTAACTCTAACTGGTTAACTCTAACTGAACTGGTTAACTCTACTGAACTGGTTAACTCTATTCAACTAACTCGACTTGACTAACCCCTTTAGAATAGCATATTCGTTTTACTAACTTTCGAATACCATATTCGATTTACTCCCTTCGAATACCATATTCGATTTAACTCCTTTCGAATACCATATTCGATTTACTTTATTCACTTTATAAAGATTTCCTTTTTAACAATGTTTTATTCATTTGAAAAGATTTACTTTTAAATAACGGTTCTACACTTTAATAATGATTTCCTTTTTATAACGTTTTCCTTTTCAATTCTATTTGTAAATGGTTTACAAATATTTCCTTTTCAAATTTATTGTAGCAACCCATATTTTGAATAACAAGTTATAACATAAATCAAGGCAGAATTCAATGATAAAATCTGAATCAAGGGAAACGGGCTGTGCCATTGCGTTCGTCTCAGAAAAATACGCGAAATAGAGTCCGAGTTTTCGAAAATCGGAGTCCGTATGACCCAGTTAAGTCCCATGGAAGTTTTCAGAAAATTTAAATTTAAAAACAGAATTCAAAATTCAGCTGTGCAGGTAGGCGGGAAAAGATCCCGCCACTCCCCAAGTCGACTTGGGAGTCGACACACCCAAGGCTGTGTCGACTGCCCAGTCGACACCCCTGTCGACTTGGGTGGTCGGCCAGTCTGGCCTGGGTGCACCTGACCTGTTTCTCAAGACATGTTTGGAGGCTAGTGACGTGAATTGATGGCCCAGATCTGAATTAGGGTTAATCCTATGGTCTAAACTAACCTAATCACCTATAAAAAGACCCTAATACCTAGCCTAAGTCATCATAAATCAATCCTACAACTAAACTATGCCAAAATGTTTAATCATGGCCTCCACCCTTTTGTCATAGTCTCCATCTTCATTCATATGAGAGTTCCTAAGCTTGTTTGAGAGTTTCTAAGGCCAAAGTTTAATCTTTCTTCATTAAAGCAAGGATCTTGTTCTAATTTCTCAAGGGTTTTCATTGAAGCTTGCTATTTGGGGGTCTTTAGAGTTGCTAGTGGCTTCGTCTCAATCTTATTTATATTTTATAAGTCTTCATAGCATTGTAAGCCCTATACTACTCTTAGATTCTAACTATGAAGTTAAATATGACATGTTGCAAGTTTGAGTTTGGGCCTAAGTATGATATGTGCTTTGATCCTATCATGTTATGCATAAATTTATTCTATGCATGTTTGTAAAGCTATCACCTTTACCTTATGCATAGAAAGCTATGAGCTTTGATTGGAAATGTTGCATAAAGCAACATAGAAACTCTCATAAACCTTGTGTTATCTTGCATATGATGTTATATGCGAATCACTAGCTATCATCCTATGCCATTTATGATCATGTTTCACCTATTTTCTAAGTTTGAATGTTATGCATGTTTTGGGGCTCATAATGTAACATGCAAGTTTAGATGGACATATTTATGCCTCATATGCCACCATGTTTAACTTGTGGCCAACCTTATTACCTTATGCCCTTTTTGTCATGCTTTTGCCAAGTTCCCTCTTTTGATCTATGTTATGTTATGCGAAACGTACATGCGATGGGAATGCGTTGGGTTTGGGTAATATTAATGACATGAAAACATGGTTTTAAAATATGACATGAACATTGACTTGTGACTATGTTTATAAACATAATGATGGACATGATACTTAGAAAATATGAGTGCGGCCAACTCGAGGTTGGGTTGAGTCTGTAGCATAAATCTACTCGGAACCGACCGGCTTAACTAGTGGCTACAAACAATAGGACCCAATGTGGGTAGTTGGTCATGTTGTGCTTAAACCCGAGGTTAGACTAGGTTGTGGTGTAAAGCTACCCGGACCCGCCCGGCTCAACTAGTAACCACAACAAGGTCTAATGTGAGAGGTTGGGTGCATTAAATTAATTAATGCCACATGATAGGGTTAAGTCATGGACCACTTGAATACTTAACCGATTAAACACGATGGGTTGATAGGGTTAAGTCATGAACCTTGGGTACACTTAACCAACTTGATCGGGTAGGGTTAACCACATTTAACCCGTTAGAAATAGGGTTAACCACATTTAACCCGTTAGAAACCCTAGTTACGTGGTCCTTTTCACCAGTAACCCTCTTGATTGTATCATGATACCCTAGGGACTAGGCTAGGGTGGGGCACGATTACTGGGCTGACATGTAAGCGACCAAAACGACGGCTGAGTAGGTGCGCCGGTGTAGGTTCAGGCGGACTATGGTCGTGCACATAGTCCGGAGTTGAAAAAGCAGACACGGGCACCAGTAGGTTTAGACTGTGCGTGCTTGATTTGTGTCCGTGGTTGGCACCCTAGGGCTTGATACACCCTAGGGTGGACCTAGCACAGTTTGACTACACTTCGTGATTGGGCCGTATGACACCGACACTTGACGAGTTAGGCTTTTAGGGAGCCGATCGACTAGACCGTGTTGTTGGACCTTGAACTAGGTCATCTCGGGATATTGGGCCAAGATTGGGCCAAGATTGGGCCAAGGGATCTTTTCTTGTTGATACTTGACATAGATTACTAGTACACACTTGGTGCAACTAAACCTTGTATATGCGATGCCACACTTGATCTGTCTCTTCACCATGCCAGTTATCACCCCATGTTTCATCTCTGCTTTACATGTCCAGTTAACTTTATTAGTTTTTATACTAATAGTAGATAGGACTTACTAGTCTTTTTGACTGACCCGTTTTCTTTCGCTTCTTTTCTTCCGTTCCCCCCCCCCCCCCGGTTTGCAGGGTGGGAACACTGTTACCTAGCTGGATCTTTAGCTGCTTTTCTGGATAGCTCATGTATGGTTTGGACTTGAGCATGCTATGGCCTTATGCTACTTTGGGGATAGTTACTTTATGTTTTTCCAGTTTTCAGTTTATGTTCTAGACTTTGTTTTATGGGAAAATAATGACCAAGTACTTTGATGTAACTTGACTATGGTTTTGAAATGCTAGTTTTATCCGCTGCTTTACTACTCTGTTTTACTTATATGTTCTGTCTTGTGATATCTGCATGCATGTTTACCTTGTTTAACGCCCCTCCAAAGCTAGTGTGCTTGCAAGAGTGACCCTAGCGGAGGTGGGGTGTTACATTTGGTATCAGAGCATAAGGTTTACAAGATTTGAGCAAAAGTGTTTTTAAAACTTACCTTTTTGGAAAACTATTTTCAAAACCAATTAAGTATTTTCCAAGAAAAGTCTAGTTTATTTTAAAAAGCTATTCCCCAAAAGCCATTAGCACTATCCTTTGTTTCCTCGTTCTTAAAATATCTTTTCCTTTTTCAGCATGGCCGATCTTAACCTTCCCGAGGGAGTAACCATTCCCGGATGGTTCCGGAGGTACTTGGAAGCTAGGGCCAACAATGCGGGCCCAGCAAATACCCCCACCGTAACTGAGGTTCCTCCTCCTCCTCAGCATCCACAAGCAGATTTCTCAAAGGTTTGCAAGGACTTTAAGGCGATGGGTGGCAAGAATTTCATTGGGACGGAGACTTTTGTGGAGGCACGAAATTGGTTGAAAGAAACTGAAGATCTTTTCGCTATCTTCGATGTGGAAGACCATAGAGAGGTTCTATTGGCAGCATGGCTATTAAAAGAAGAAGCTGCTTATTGGTGGGAGGTCACCAATGCTACAAGGCCTATAAAGACTTGAGCCGACTTTAGGACAAGGTTTGGGCTTAAGTTTCTATCATCAGCTGAGGCGAATCTGCAATTGGAGAAGTTTATATCTTTGAACCAAGGGGACATGACAGTGAGGGAGTATGTGAATAAGTTTAACCAGCTCGCTCGATTCGGTTTGGACATGGTTAATACTCCCCAGAAGAAGGCTTTACGCTTTGCACGAGGGTTGAATGAGCCATTACAAGGTTTAGCCCTATCTCATATACCCATGGGGGCCACTTTTGAAGGCCTAGTAGACATGGCATTGCTTCAAGGAGACGATAAGAATGGTAAGAAGGAAGTCAAGACTAATGAGACTCAAACCAAGAAGACGGACTCCAAGTGGGGAGGAAATCAGAGCAATCAGAACAACAAGAACAACAAGGGCAACAAGGCCAAGGCAAAGGACCCAAGAAAATGCAACTTCTGTGGGATTGTTGGGCACATAGCCAAAGATTGTAGAAAGAAGAAGAGGAAGTTGGGCGAATGCTTTCACTGTGGAGAGCCTGGACACCTTAGCAAGGATTGCCCCAAGAAGCAAGGGCAAGGGCAGAATCAGCGTGCAGGACCTTCTGGAGGGCAAGAGCATGCTCTCAACACTGCTCCAGTTAAGTACCGAGGTAGTATTTCTGTAGAAAGTCTTGTTTATATTTCTGACTTTCCTGTTCGCACTTTATTTGATTCTGGCGCATCGCATACCTTTATTTCTTCTGACATTGTTGAAAGTTTGCACCTAAGTACTAGTCTAGTTGAGGATCCCGTCAGTGTTTCAAATCCAATTGGGGGTTCCGCCCATTTATCTATGATTTGTGTGGATTTGAAGATTTCTATCTTGACCGTAGAATTCACGTGTAATGCTTATGTTCTCGGATTCACGGGATACGGGTTGATTTTGGGCATGGATTGGTTGTCCAGTTATGGAGCCATTCTCGATTGTGAGCATAGGGTGGTGAGGCTCATGACTCGCCTCGGTAATACCCTAGAGATTTCTTGCAACCCGCTGGATCCCGTCATGTTATGTTATCTTGAATCTCTTGACTCGTCCATCAATGATCTGCAATCTGTAAGGGTGGTTCGAGAATATCCTGATGTCTTTGAAGAGGTTAAGGGGTTACCCCCTAAACGAGAGATAGATTTTTCGCATTTATCTTGTTGATAATGCCAAGCCAGTATCATTACCCGTTAGGCACATGGCCCCACGAGAAAGGAGAGAGCTCAGTAAGCAAATCAAGGAGCTGCTTGAGAAAAACTTTATTAGGCGAAGCATTTCTGAATGGGGTGCTCCTGTGGTATTCGCTACTAAGGCGGATGGTTCGCTTCGTCTATGTGTTGATTATCGAGAGTTGAACAAGCTGACAAAGAAGAATAGGCATCCGCTACCGAGGATTGACGACCTCTTTGACCAGCTTGTTGGTGCTTCTGTTTTCTCTCAGCTCGATCTAGCCACTGGATTCCATCAGCTTAGAGTGGCTGAGGATAGTATTGATAAAACTGCGTTTAGGACTCCAGATGGATTCTTTGAATAGCTTGTCATGCCATTCGGTTTGACTAATGCACCCGCCTACTTCGTAGATTTGATGAGTAGGGTGTTCAGGGAGTTCCTTAACAAGTTTGTTGTTGTCTTCGTGGATGATATCCTGATCTTCTCAAAGGATGAGGAAGAGCATGCTAGGCATCTCAAAGAAGTAATGGATACGCTTAGAGCTCATAAGTTGAAAGCCAAGTTCTCCAAATGTCATTTTTGGAGAAGGGAAGTTCAGTTTCTTGGACATATAGTTTCTAAGCAAGGCATAATGGTGGATCCCGCGAAAGTGGTTGCAGTTCAAGACTGGAAGACTCCTAGGAATGCAACCGAAGTAAAAAGCTTTCTCGGTCTGGCGGGCTACTATAGGAAGTTCATCAGGGACTTCGCTAATATTTCAGCCCCTCTTACTAAGTTGACGAAGAATAACTTAGTCTTTGCATGGGACTTAGAGTGTGAGCTTGCTTTTCAAAGGCTCAAGAGGGCCCTTACTACAACTCCAGTTTTGGCATTACCCGATGGCGGTAAGACGTTTACCGTGTACACCGATGCATGTGGCACAGGGTTAGGTGCTGTTCTGATGCAAGAGGGAAGAGTAATATGTTATGGGGGTAGGCAACTTAAAGTTCATGAGAAGAACTATCCCACTCATGATTTGGAGTTGGCGGCGATTATCTTTGCACTCAAATCCTGGCGCCACTATCTTCTAGGCGAAAGGTTTGAGTTGTATACTGATCACAAGTCACTCAAGTACCTCTTCTCGCAGAAGGATCTGAATCTAAGGCAGCAAAGGTGGATGGAATTCTTGGCATCTTATGACTTCGAGATAGCTTATACCCCGGGCAAGGGTAATGTTGTTGCAGATGCATTAAGCAGAAGTAGGTTGACTTTGAGTCCCTTGTTTGTTGAGATGAGGAGCCTAGAGTTCTTGGCATCCTTTGATTTCACGACGGCTGTTGAGTCGATGACGGGTTCGTTAGCATCCCTTGAGCTTAGACCTATACTTCTTGATCAAGTTGGGGCTTCCTAGAAAGGAGACCCGCAGATAGTCGAGGTCATGGACAAGTTGATTCGTGGTGAGACGTCTAGTCACCTTGCTAGATATACTATTGATGACAAGGGTTGGCTAAGGCGTGATGGAAGGCTATGCGTTCCACAAGTAGGAGACTTGGTGCATAAAGTTCTCGAATAAGCACATCACTCGAAGATGACTATACATCCTGGAGGAGTTAAGATGTATAGGGATATGAAGCGCATTTTCTTCTGGGCCGAAATGAAGAAAGATGTGGCAGAGTATGTTTCAAAGTGCATGGTGTGCCAACAAGTGAAAGCCGAGTCAAAGAAACCCGGTGGGCTATTACATCCATTGGAGGTCCCGCAATGGAAGTGGGAAAGTATCTCTATGGATTTTGTGGATGGACTGCCTAGGTCAAGGAAAGGGAATACGAGCATATGGGTCATAGTTGATAGACTTACGAAGAGTGCTCATTTCATCCCAGTGAAGAGCAAGAGGACCGCATCATGGCTAGCATCTATTTATCTTCGAGAGATAGTGCGGTTGCATGGAGTTCCTTCAAGCATAATTAGCGATCGTGACCCGATTTTCACTAGCCAGTTCTGGAATAGTTTGCAAGAAGCGATGGGTACGCGATTGAGTCTGAGTACAGCCTATCACCCCCAGACGGATGGCCAAACCGAAAGGGTGAATAGAGTGCTAGAAGATCTTTTGAGGCTTTGTGTTCTTGACTTCGGTGGTACTTGGGAAGACCACCTTCCTCTTGTAGAGTTTGCTTATAATAATAGCTATCAAGCCAGCATATGGATGGCACCATTTGAAGCTTTGTATGGGAGGCCATGTAGGTCACCATCTTGTTGGTGGGAGAGAACGATAGGCTTATACTTGGGCCCGATATGATACGGGACACATCCGAGAAAGTTGAATTGGTGAGAAGACGGATGAAAGCGGCCCAAGACAGACAGAAATCCTATGCTGACAAGCGAAGGACAGATTTGGAATTCGAAGTGGGAGACATGGTTTTCGTGAAGGTTTCTCCTTTGCGTAATGTGATTCGTTTTGGAGCAGTTGGGAAGCTGGCACCAAGGTTCGTAGGACCCTTCCCTATCATAGAGAGAATTGGGAAGATGGCTTATAAGGTGGAATTGCCCAAGAAGCTAGCCGGAGTGCATAATGTCTTTCATGTCTCGCACCTCCGAAAGTGCATACATGAGTCCGCTGAGGTGGTTGAACCAAGCATTCTTGAAGACGTGGAGGTAGAGAAAGAGGCAACCTTGAGGAGAGCTCCGATTCGTATCTTGGGAACAGAGATCAAGAAGCTAAGAAATCGAGAAGTCAAATTGGTGAAAGTTCAGTGGAGTGAAGCCGAAGAAGATGCAACTTGGGAAACCAAGGAGAAGATGTGTGGGCTTTATCCATTCCTTTTTGAGGGTACATTCTCAATCTCCTTTCCTAATTGGCATATCTTTCTTTTTGCTATCCAGGTTTATCCTGTTTATCTTGTTATCTCGTTAACCTTGTCATGAGAACCTTAGGTAGAAACCCTTTGGATGAAACATGTATTTGAAACATGTTATGCTTGATGTTTGCAAGTGGCTGCAAGTGTTTGCAAGTGGATACTCGTGGATGCATGATACACATTAGGCACTAAGATCGGCTCACACACTTTCATATTGCATATGCATGAGTGCTTATACTTAATCATGGATGAAACTTGTTATGCTATCACGTGGATGTTGCATATGGATGAATGTTATGTGCACTCATGTAGAGATTATAAATTATGATAGGATTTTGCATACGTATGGACTCATTTCACTAACATACTTTGCATTAAGGGGGTTTACTGAATCAGTAACGGCCTGATTTTCGCATTAGATAAGTACATATACACACACCTTTGCATATAATCTGTAACAACCCGTATTTTTGAATAATATGTTATAACATAAATCAAGGCAGAATTAAACTGTAAAATCTGAATCAAGGGAAACGGGCTGTGCCATTGCGTTCGTCTCGGAAAAATATGCGAAATAGAGTCCGAGTTTTCGAAAAACGGAGTCCGTATGACCCAGATAAGGCCCGAAGAAGTTTTAGAAAAATTCAAAATAGATTTAAACACAAAAATTTCAATTTTCAGAAGTGGCGGGAAAATTCCCCGCCAGACCCCAGGGGTCGACCTGCCCCCCAGGTCGACTGGGGAGTCGACCCTAGGGTCGACCTGGGGGTCGACCTCCCTGGTCGGCCAGGCCGGCCTGGTGCACCTGTTTTGGCTGTTTGGACCTGTTTAGGAGGTTTGTGACGGGATTTGATGGCTTGGATTGAATCTAGGGTTAATCCTATGGCTAATACTATCCTAATCTTCTATAAAAAGGACCTAACACCTAGCCTAAATCATCATTATTCATTCCTATAACTAAACTATGCCAAAATGATTCTTGATCATGGCCTCCATCTTCATATCATGGCCTCCATCCTCTTCATGAAAGTTTGAGTGTTCAAATCAAGTAAAAGAGCCCTCTTTCTTCCTTAAAGAATTCATCTTTCTTCATAGCAAATCAAAGAAGCATCTTATTTTCTCAAAGCTTGGATTGGATCTTATTTTATTTGCGGATTTGCTAGTGGCTTCGTCTCAATCTTTATATATATTAATTCTAGTCTTCATAGCATTGTAAGCCCTATACTACTCTTAGATTCTAACTATGAAGTTAAATGTGATATGTTGCAAGTTGAGTTTGGGCCTAAGTATGATATATGCTTTGATCTTATCATGTTATGCATGAATATATTCTATGCATATTTGAAAACCTATCACCTTGACCTTGTGGGCTAAAAGCTTCAAGCTTTATATTAAAGGTTGCATTTTGGCAACATGGAAGTTATCATATCCCTTATGATAACTTGTATGTGAGGCTAAATGCGAACTTCTAGCAACTTCTACATGTCATTTATCACCATGTATCACCTATATGCTAAGTTTGGTTTTATGCATACTTTTGAAGCCTAATAATGCTATATGCGAACTTTTAGCCATCATCCTATGTCCTTCATGATCATGTTTCACCTATTTGCTTAAGTTGATATTATGCATGTTTTGCGGCCTATGATGTAATATGCAAGCTTATGAACCTATTTATGCCTCATATGCCACCATGTTTAACTTGTGGCCAAAGCATCCTTATACTAACTTGTGGCCAAATCACCCTTATGCTATTTGATATGTATGAGGCCAAGTCACCTTTTATGCTATCATACATGTTGAGGCCATATGCTAGTATGTTGAACCCCTTTTGGCCTCAAATATCGCCATGTTTAATTTGTGATAGATTTTCCCATCTTATGCCCACCTTGTCATATATAGTTATGTTCCCTCTTTTAATCTATGTTATGCGAAACGTACATGCGAGGGGAATGCGTTGGGTTTGGGTAATATTAATGACATGAAACATGATTTTGAAATATGATATGTGATTATGTTGTAAACATAATAATGGACATGACATGTAGAAAACATGAGAATGGCCAACTCGAGGTTGGGTTGAGTTTGTAGCATAAATCTACCCGGAACCGACCGACTTAACTAGTGGCTACAAGCAATAGGACCCAATGTGAGTAGTTGGTCATGTCGCACTTAAAACCCGAGGTTAGACTAAGTTGTGGTGTAAAGCTACCCGGACCCGCCCGGCTTAAGTAGTAACCACAACAAAGTCTAATGTGAGAGGTTGGGGTGCATTAAGTTAATTAATGTCACATGGTAGGGTTAAGTCATGGATTACTTGAATATACTTAACCAATTAAACACGATGGAATGGTAGGGTTAAGTCATGAACTACTTGAATATACTTAACCAATTAAACACGATGTATTGATAGGGTTAAGTCATGAACTACTTGGACACACTTGACCGACTCAATACATGGTTAGGATAGGATTAACCACACTTAACCCGCTTGAAACCCTAGTTACGTGGTCCTTTTCAGCAGTAACCCTCTTGATAGTATCATAAGACCCTAGGGACTAGGCTAGGGTGGGGCACGATTACTGGGCTGATTGTAAGAGACCAAAAGAGACGGCTGAATGGTGCACCGGTTGTTCAGGCGGACCATGGTCGTGCACATTAAGTCCGGAGTTGAACATGGGCATCGGTAGGTTTAAACTGTGCATCCTGGAATTGTGTCTGAGGGTTACACCGTAGGGCCGGATACACCCTAGGGTGGACCTTGCACAGTCAACTACATTTCATGATTAAGCCGTATGACACCGATACATGACGAGTTAGGCTTATATGGAGCCGATCGACTAGACCGAGTAGTTGGACCTTGATTTAGGTCACCTCATGATGTGGGCCATCTTTGGGCTAAGGGATCATTTCTTGGTTATACTTGACATGGATTGGAATACTAGTACACACCTGGTGCAACTTAACCTTGTATATGCGATGCCACACTTGATCTATCTTGTTAACTTTTCACCATGCTAGTTATCACCCTATGTTTCATCTCTGCTTCACATGACCCGTTAACTTTATTAGTTTTTATACTGATAGTAGATAGGACTTACCAGTCTTTTTGACTGACCCGTTTTCTTTCGCCTCTTTTCTTCCGTTCCCCCCCCCCCAGGTTTATAGGGTGGGAACACTGGTACTTAGCTTGGATCTTTAGCTGCTTTTCTGGATAGCTCATGTACGGTTTGGACTTGAGCTCGCTATGGCTTTATTCTACCTTGGGGATTGTTACTTTATGTTATTTCCAGTTTTCAGTTTATGTTTCTAGACTATGTTTTGTGGAAAATAATGACCAAGTACTTTGATGTAACTTGACTATGGTTTTGAAATGTTAGTTTTATCCGCTGTTTTATTTACTCTGTTTTACTTATATGTTCTGTCTTGTGATATCTGCATGCATGTTTACCTCGTTTAACGCCCCTCCAAAGCTAATGTCCTTGCAAGAGTGGCACTGGCGGAGGTGGGGTGTTACATTTGGTATCAGAGCATAAGGTTTACAAGATTTGAGCAAAAGTGTTTTTAAAACTTACCTTTTGAAAAACTATTTTCAAAACCAATTAAGTATTTTCCAAGAAAAGTCTAGTTATTTTAAAAGGCTATTCCCCAAAAGCCACTAGCACTATCCTTCGTTTCTTCATTCTGAATCTATCCATCTTTTTCTTCGTTTCAGTATGGCCGATAATTTTTCCATCCCGGAGGGTGTACCAGTACCTATTTGGTTTAGAAGGTACATGGAGGCAAGGGAAAATGAAGCCAGCCCCGCGGATATTCCTCGTCCCCCTCAGCATACACAAGCGAATTTCGCGGAGCTTTGCAAAGACTTTAAGGCGATGGGATGCAAGAATTTTGTCGGAACGGAGACTTCTGTGGAGGCAAGAAACTGGTTAAAGGAGACTGAAGACCTCTTTGCTATCTTTGGTGTGGAAGATCGTAGGAAAGTTCTGTTGGCGGTATGGCTATTGAAAGGGGAAGCTGCTTATTGGTGGGTAGTCACCACCACTACTAGACCAATTGAGACTTGGGAGGACTTTAGGAGAAGGTTTGGACTAAAGTTTCTATCATCGACAGAAGAGAACCTTCAGATGGAGAGGTTCCTATCTCTAAAGCAAGGGGACATGACCACTGAAGAATACGTGGATAAGTTTAATCAACTTGCTCAGTTCGGTCTAGAATTGGTAAACACCGCTCGGAAGAAGGCCCTACACTTTGCTCTAGGATTGAATGAGCCATTGCGCGGTTTGGCCATGTCTCATATACCCCTGGGGGCGACCTTCGAGAGTTTGGTGAATATGGCCCTACTTCAAGAGGAAGATAAGAGTGGCAAGAAGGAGGTCAAGGCAAATGAGTCCCAAGGCAAGAAGGATGATACCGAGAAAAGAGATAAGAACAACAACAAGGCAAGAAAGACAAGAAAGTGCAACTTCTGTGGGATCGTTGGGCACATAGCCAAAGATTGTAGGAAGAAGAAGAGGAAGTTGGGAGAACGCTTTCATTGCGGAGAGTCTGGACATTTTAGCAAGAATCGCCCAAAGAAGCAAGGACAAGGGAAAAGGCAAACTCAGCAAGCAGGACCCTCTGGAGGGCAGTTGCAGGCTCTCCTCACTCTTCCAGCTTTTGATCGAGGTAGTGTTTCTGTATAGAAAGTCATGTTTGCATTTCTGATTTCCCTGTTCATACCTTATTTGATTCTGGCGCATCGCATAGTTTTATTTCTGATCTTGTTGAAAGTTTGCACCTAAGTACTAGTCTAGTTGAGATCCCGTTAGTGTTTCAAATCCAATTGGGGGTTCCGCCCATCTATCTACGATTCGTATGGATTTGAAAATCTCTATCTTGAGCGTAGAATTCATGTGTGATGCTTATGTTCTCGGGTTCACGGGATATGGGTTGATCTTGGGCATGGGTTGGTTGTCCAGTTATGGAGCCATTCTCGATTGTGAGCATAGGGTGGTGAGGCTCATGACTCGCCTCGGTAATACCCTAGAAATTTCTTGTAACCCTAGAGGTCCCGTCATGTTATGTTATCTTGAATCTCTTGACTCGTCCATCGATGATCTGCAACCTGTAAGGGTGGTTCGAGACTATCTTGATGTCTTTGAAGAAGTAAGGGGGTTACCCCCTAAGCGGGAGATAGATTTCCGCATTTATCTGGTTGATAATACCAAGCCAGTTGCATTGCCCGTTAGGCACATGGCCCCGCGAGAAAGAAGAGAGCTTGGTAAGCAAATCAAGGAGTTGCTTGAAAAATTTCATTAGGTGAAGCATTTCAGAATGGGATGCTTCGGTGGTATTCGCTACTAAGGCGGATAGTCCATTTCACTTAAGCATGGGTTAGAGAAATCACCCTAGTAAATACATTTGGCAACGTGGATTGGCACTTGTTTTCAAGAGATAGTTTTCTGCGTGGGATACCGTATAGTACGTAAACGAGATCCAAGATTCACTAACGAATTTTGGAAAGCTTGCATGAAACCATGTGTACACAGTTGGGTGGAAGCCAAGTATTTTAGGCAAAGAACAAGTGGAAATGGAACGAGAGGCAACGGTGAAATGAGTTCTAACTCATATTTTTTTTGAAATAAGAATTAAGAACTACGGAATTGTGAAGTTAAAAGACGGTCAAGGCACGATGGGATTAAGCACAAGAAAATGCGGCGTAGAAGATTGAAGACTAGATACGCGCATTAAATCTCTTTCTAAGAGTATATCCTTGATCCCTATTGTTCCGTAGAGCTTACTCGCATGCTATCTTTTAAGTATATCCTCTCGGTCCTATCCTCAATCTTAGTTCTGTTGCAAACCCCCTAAGGAGTATGGCTAGCCTATTTGTGATATATGGTTGGGGTGAAGAAGTTCGTCACCAAACTATTTGGGCTTTATGGGCTATGGGTAATAATTGATAGACTTACGAAGAGAACCCATTTTATTCCGGTGAAAAGCAAGAGGACCGTATCATGGCTAGCATCTGTTTATCTTCGAGGGATAGTATGGTTGCATGGAGTTTCTTCTAGCATAGTTAGCGATCATGACCCAAATTTTCACTAGCCGGTTCTGGAATAGTTTGCAAGAAGCGAGGGGTATGCGATTGAATCTGAGTACAGCCCATCACCCCCAGACGGATGGCCAAATCGAAAGGGGTGAATAGAGTGCTAGAAGATCTTTTTGAGACTTTGTGTTCTTGACTTTGGTGGTACTAGGGAAGACCGCCTTCCTCTTGTAGAGTTTGCTTATAATAACAGCTACCAAGCAAGCATAGGAATGACACCATTCGAAGCTTCGTATGGGAGGCCGAGCAAGCCACCAACATGTTGGTGGGAAGACGACGGATAAGCTTATAATTGAGCCCGACAGGATAAGGGACACATCCGAGAGGGTTGAATTGATTAGAAGATGGATGAAAACGGCCCAAGACAGGCAGAAATCCTATGCAGATAAGCGAAGGACAGACTTAGAATTTAAAGATTGGAGATATGGTCTTTGTGAAGATTACTCCTCTGCGAAATGTTGTTCATTTTGGGCAGTTGACACCAAGAATCGTAGGACCCTTCCCTACTATAGAAAGAGTTGGGAAGATGACTTATAAGGCGGAATTGCCCGAGAAGCCGGCCGGGGTGCAGAATGTCTTTCATGTCTCGCATCTCCGGAAGTGTTTGCACAGATCCGCCGAAGTGGTTGAACCAAGTATTCTTGAAGACATGGAGGTAGAGAAAGAGGCGACCCTGAGACGAGCTCCGATTCGTATCATGGAAACGGAGACAAAGAAGCTAAGAAGCAAAGAAGTTAAGCTTGTTAAGGCGCAATGGAGTGAAACAGAGGAAGACGCAACTTGGGAAACCAAGGAGAAGATGCGTGTGCTTTATCCATTTCTTTTTGAGGATACATTTTCAATCTCTTTTCCTAGTTGGTATATCTTTCTTTTGCTATCCATGCTTATCTAGTTTATCTTGTTTCGTAAATCTTGTCATGAGAACCTTAGGTAGAAACCCTTGGTTGAAACATGTATTTGAAACATGTTATGTTTGATGTTTGCAAGTGGTTGCAAGTGTTTGCAAGTGGATACTCGTGGATGCATGATACACGTTAGGCACTAAGATCGGCTCACACACTTTCATACCGCATATGCATGAGTGTTTATGCTTATTCATGGATGAAACTTGTATGCTATCACGTGGATGTTGCATATGGATGAATGTTATGTGCACTCATGTAGAGATTATAAATTATGTTAGGAATTTGCATACATATGGACTCATTTCACTAACATATTTTGCATTAAGGGGGTTTACTGAATCAGTAACCTTCTGATTATCGCATTAGATAAGTACATATACACACACCTTTGCATATGATCATACAGCATTTAGAATCCTTTAAGGACAATGACTGCACGTGGATGATGTTTTGAGTAGATGGATGATGGATGGTAGGATACGTTCTTCCTAACTTGGAGATTTCGGGGACGAAATCCTTTAAGGAGGGGAGAATGTAACAACCCGTATTTTTGAATAACATGTTATAACATAAATCAAGGCAGAATTAAACTGTAAAATCTGAATCAAGGGAAATGGGCTGTGCCATTGCGCTTGTCTCGGAAAAATACGCGAACTAGAGTCCGAGTTTTCGAAAAACGGAGTCCGTATGACCCAGATAAGGCCCGAAGAAGTTTTAGAAAAATTCAAAACAGATTTAAACACAAAAATTTCAATTTTCAGAAGTGGCCGGAAAATTCCCGCCAGACCCCAGGGGGTTGACCTGGGGGTCGACTGGGGAGTCGACCTGCCCCCCCAGGTCGACTGGGGAGTCGACCCTAGGGTCGACCTGGGGGTCGACCTCCCTGGTCGGCCAGGTCGGCCTGGTGCACCTGTTTTGGCTGTTTGGACCTGTTTAGGAGGTTTGTGACGGGATTTGATGACTTGGATTGAATCTAGGGTTAATCCTATGGCTAATACTATCCTAATCTTCTATAAAAAGGACCTAACACCTAGCCTAAATCATCATTATTCATTCCTATAACTAAACTATGCCAAAATGATTCTTGATCATGGCCTCCATCTTCATATCATGGCCTCCATCCTCTTCATGAAAGTTTGAGTGTTCAAATCAAGTAAAAGAGCCCTCTTTCTTCCTTAAAGAATTCATCTTTCTTCATAGCAAATCAAAGAAGCATCTTATTTTCTCAAAGCTTGGATTGGATCTTATTTTATTTGCGGATTTGCTAGTGGCTTCGTCTCAATCTTTATATATATTAATTCTAGTCTTCATAGCATTGTAAGCCCTATACTACTCTTAGATTCTAACTATGAAGTTAAATGTGATATGTTGCAAGTTGAGTTTAGGCCTAAGTATGATATATGCTTTGATCTTATCATGTTATGCATGAATATATTCTATGCATATTTGAAAACCTATCACCTTGACCTTGTGGGCTAAAAGCTTCAAGCTTTATATTAAAGGTTGCATTTTGGCAACATGGAAGTTATCATATCCCTTATGATAACTTGTATGTGAGGCTAAATGCGAACTTCTAGCAACTTCTACATGTCATTTATCACCATGTATCACCTATATGCTAAGTTTGGTTTTATGCATACTTTTGAAGCCTAATAATGCTATATGCGAAATTTTAGCCATCATCCTATGTCCTTCATGATCATGTTTCACCTATTTGCTTAAGTTGATATTATGCATGTTTTGCGGCCTATGATGTAATATGCAAGCTTATGAACCTATTTATGCCTCATATGCCACCATGTTTAACTTGTGGCCAAAGCATCCTTATACTAACTTGTGGCCAAATCACCCTTATGCTATTTGATATGTATGAGGCCAAGTCACCTTTTATGCTATCATACATGTTGAGGCCATATGCTAGTATGTTGAACCCCTTTTGGCCTCAAATATCGCCATGTTTAATTTGTGATAGATTTTCCCATCTTATGCCCACCTTGTCATATATAGTTATGTTCCCTCTTTTGATCTATGTTATGCGAAACGTACATGCGAGGGGAATGCGTTGGGTTTGGGTAATATTAATGACATGAAACATGATTTTGAAATATGATATGTGATTATGTTGTAAACATAATAATGGACATGACATGTAGAAAACATGAGAATGGCCAACTCGAGGTTGGGTTGAGTTTGTAGCATAAATCTACCCGGAACCGACCAGCTTAACTAGTGGCTACAAGCAATAGGACCCAATGTGAGTAGTTGGTCATGTCGCACTTAAAACCCGAGGTTAGACTAGGTTGTGGTGTAAAGCTACCCGGACCTGCCCGGCTTAACTAGTAACCACAACAAAGTCTAATGTGAGAGGTTGGGGTGCATTAAGTTAATTAATGTCACATGGTAGGGTTAAGTCATGGATTACTTGAATATACTTAACCAATTAAACACGATGGAATGGTAGGGTTAAGTCATGAACTACTTGAATATACTTAACCAATTAAAGACGATGTATTGATAGGGTTAAGTCATGAACTACATGGACACACTTGACCGACTCAATACATGGTTAGGATAGGGTTAACCACACTTAACCCGCTTGAAACCCTAGTTACGTGGTCCTTTTCAGCAGTAACCCTCTTGATAGTATCATAAGACCCTAGGGACTAGGCTAGGGTGGGGCACGATTACTGGGCTGATTGTAAGAGACCAAAAGCGACGGCTGAATGGTGCACCGGTTGTTCAGGCGGACCATGGTCGTGCACATTAAGTCCAGAGTTGAACATGGGCACCGGTAGGTTTAGACTGTGCATCCTGGAATTGTGTCTGAGGGTTACACCGTAGGGCCGGATACACCCTAGGGTGGACCTTGCACAGTCAACTACATTTCATGATTAAGCCGTATGACACCGATACACGACGAGTTAGGCTTATAGGGAGCCGATCGACTAGACCGAGTAGTTGGACCTTGATTTAGGTCACCTCATGATGTGGGCCATCTTTGGGCCAAGGGATCATTTCTTGGTTATACTTGACATGGATTGGAATACTAGTACACACCTGGTGCAACTTAACCTTGTATATGCGATGCCACACTTGATCTATCTTGTTAACTTTTCACCATGCTAGTTATCACCCTATGTTTCATCTCTGCTTCACATGACCCGTTAACTTTATTAGTTTTTATACTGATAGTAGATATGACTTACCAGTCTTTTTGACTGACCCATTTTCTTTCGCCTCTTTTCTTCCGTTCCCCCCCCCCCCCCAGGTTTACAGGGTGGGAACACTGGTACTTAGCTTGGATCTTTAGCTGGTTTTCTGGATAGCTCATGTACGGTTTGGACTTGAGCTCGCTATGGCTTTATTCTACCTTGGGGATTGTTTCTTTATGTTATTTCCAGTTTTTAGTTTATGTTTCTAGACTATGTTTTGTGGAAAATAATGACCAAGTACTTTGATGTAACTTGACTATGGTTTTGAAATGTTAGTTTTATCCGCTGTTTTATTTACTCTGTTTTACTTATATGTTCTGTCTTGTTATATCTGCATGCATGTTTACCTCGTTTAACGCCCCTCTAAATCTAATGTCCTTGCACGAGTGGCACTGGCGGAGGTGGGGTGTTACATAATCATATAGCATTTAGGATTTGTTAAGGACATTGACTGCACGTGGATGATGTTTTGAGTAGATGGATGATGGATGGTAGGATACGTTCCTCCTAACTTAGAGATTTCGGGGACGAAATCCTTTAAGGTGGGGAGGATGTAACAACCCATATTTTGAATAACAAGTTATAACATAAATCAAGGCAGAATTCAATGATAAAATCTGAATCAAGGGAAACGGGCAGTGCCATTGCGTTCGTCTCGGAAAAATACGCGAAATAGAGTCCGAGTTTTCGAAAATCGGAGTCCGTATGACCCAGTTAAGGCCCATGGAAGTTTTAAGAAAATTTAAATTTAAAAACAGATTTCAAAATTCAGCTGTGCAGGTAGGCGGGAAAAGATCCCGCCACTCCCCAAGTCGACTTGGGAGTCGACACACCCAAGGCTGTGTCGACTGCCCAGTCGACACCCCTATCGACTTGGGTGGTCGGCCAGTCTGGCCTGGGTGCACCTGACTTGTTTCTCAAGACATGTTTGGAGGCTAGTGACGTGAATTGATGGCCCAGATCTGAATTAGGGTTAATCCTATGGTCTAAACTAACCTAATCACCTATAAAAAGACCCTAATACCTAGCCTAAGTCATCATAAATCAATCCTACAACTAAACTATGCCAAAATGTTTAATCATGGCCTCCACCCTCTTGTCATAGTCTCCATCTTCATTCATATGAGAGTTCCTAAGCTTGTTTGAGAGTTTCTAAGGCCAAAGTTTAATCTTTCTTCATTAAAGCAAGGATCTTCTTCTAATTTCTCAAGGGTTTTCATTGAAGCTTGCTATTTGGGGGTCTTTAGAGTTGCTAGTGGCTTCGTCTCAATCTTATTTATATTTTATAAGTCTTCATAGCATTGTAAGCCCTATACTACCCTTAGATTCTAACTATGAAGTTAAATATGACATGTTGCAAGTTTGAGTTTGGGCCTAAGTATGATATGTGCTTTGATCCTATCATGTTATGCATAAATTTATTCTATGCATGTTTGTAAAGCTATCACCTTTACCTTATGCATAGAAAGCTATGAGCTTTGATTGGAAATGTTGCATAAAGCAACATAGAAACTCTCGTAAACCTTGTGTTATCTTGCATATGATGTTATATGCGAATCACTAGCTATCATCCTATGCCATTTATGATCATGTTTCACCTATTTGCTAAGTTTGAATGTTATGCATGTTTTGGGGCTCATAATGTAACATGCAAGTTTAGATGGACATATTTATGCCTCATATGCCACCATGTTTAACTTGTGGCCAACCTTATTACCTTATGCCCTTTTTGTCATGCTTTTGCCAAATTCCCTCTTTTGATCTATGTTATGTTATGCGAAACGTACATGCGATGGGAATGCGTTGGGTTTGGGTAATATTATTGACATGAAAACATGGTTTTAAAATATGACATGAACATTGACTTGTGACTATGTTTGTAAACATAATAATGGACATGACACTTAGAAAATATGAGTGTGGCCAACTCGAGGTTGGGTTGAGTTTGTAGCATAAATCTACCCGGAACCGACCGGCTTAACTAGTGGCTACAAACAATAGGACCCAATGTGGGTAGTTGGTCATGTTGTGCTTAAACCCGAGGTTAGACTAGGTTGTGGTGTAAAGCTACCCGGACCCGCCCGGCTTAACTAGTAACCACAACAATGTCTAATGTGAGAGGTTGGGTGCATTAAATTAATTAATGCCACATGATAGGGTTAAGTCATGGACCACTTGAATACTTAACCGATTAAACACGATGGGTTGATAGGGTTAAGTCATGAACCTTGGGTACACTTAACCAACTTGATCGGGTAGGGTTAACCACATTTAACCCGTTAGAAACCCTAGTTACGTGGTCCTTTTCACCAGTAACCCTCTTGATTGTATCATGATACCCTAGGGACTAGGCTAGGGTGGGGCACGATTACTGGGCTGACATGTAAGCGACCAAAACGACGGCTGAGTAGGTGCGCCGGTGTAGGTTCAGGCGGACTATGGTCGTGCACATAGTTCGGAGTTGAAAAAGCAGACACGGGCACCAGTAGGTTTAGACTGTGCGTGCTTGATTTGTGTCCGTGGTTGGAACCCTAGGGCTTGATACACCCTAGGGTGGACCTAGCACAGTTTGACTACACTTCGTGATTGGGCCGTATGACACTGACACTTGAAGAGTTAGGCTTTTAGGGAGCCGATCGACTAGACCGTGTTGTTGGACCTTGAACTAGGTCATCTCGGGATATTGGGCCAAGATTGGGCCAAGGGATCTTTTCTTGTTGATACTTGACATAGATTACTAGTACACACTTGGTGCAACTTTACCTTGTATATGCGATGCCACACTTGATCTGTCTCTTCACCATGCCAGTTATCACCCCATGTTTCATCTCTGCTTTACATGTCCAGTTAACTTTATTAGTTTTTATATTAATAGTAGATAGGACTTACCAGTCTTTTTGACTGACCCGTTTTCTTTTGCCTCTTTTCTTCCGTTTCCCCCCCTCCCCACCAGGTTTGCAGGGTGGGAACACTGTTACCTAGCTGGATCTTTAGCTGCTTTTCTGGATAGCTCATGTATGGTTTGGACTTGAGCATGCTATGGCCTTATGCTACTTTGGGGATAGTTACTTTATGTTTTTCCAGTTTTCAGTTTATGTTCTAGACTTTGTTTTATGGGAAAATAATGACCAAGTACTTTGATGTAACTTGACTATGGTTTTGAAATGCTAGTTTTATCCGCTGCTTTACTACTCTGTTTTACTTATATGTTCTGTCTTGTGATATCTGCATGCATGTTTACCTTGTTTAACGCCCCTCCAAAGCTAGTGTGCGTGCAAGAGTGACCCTAGCGGAGGTGGGGTGTTACATTTATTCTTGAAATATTCTAACTCCTTAAATTCTCTGAAAAATTCGCCATAACCTCCTTTGTAATGGGAGCATCGGGAAAATCCCCAAACCCGCCACATAGGCCTTCCCACTCAAAAGAAAATGTTTTGAAATTATTTTCTTTTTCTATGTATCTCCTATTTATAAATATTCGAGTTTATAAATATTTCTTATTTATAAATATTCGAGTTTATAAATATCTCTTATTTATAAATATTCCAGTTTATAAATATTCTGTTTTGAATATCACTTTGAAAATCTCCTTTTCCCCTTATCGATATTTTATGGTACTTAATACATCAAATCACGATGGCCAATCTCATTCAAACCCATATAATCAACCACAGGTTTTAACTACATCATATATCATAATATATGAAAAACAATAAAATAACTGTTGAGGAATCCAGTCGGATTCCTCCAACCTGTTTTCCTGCATCCACAGATGTTACACAATATGATTATCATCACTTCAGTTCAATATGAATTATTCTGTTAAACAGAATCAATATATAACTATATAACTGTTTATATATTATATATATATATAATATTTAATTAACTGACTAGTAGTTCAATCAAACAATCAACACACAGTAAAACAGACAATTTCTAACAGTTCTAAAAATACAACATGAAATTATAAACTGTTCGGAGTTGGTGAGTTTTACTCACATTGGCAGTTCATCGTTAAAGAACGATAAACTGTTTATTTGATTTGAATCAAACAATTTATCTCGCCATAAATTCATACGAGCCCCAATCCACTTCCAGTCAGCTTCATTGTGAAGCTCTCGTCCATACGGTCCCAACGCAACTTATGGTTCGTCAATCTGATACCGTACGACGAAGTTACACATTATAGAAGTTTGTACACTATTTATAATTAAATTAAAATAAAACTTTAAACTTTTAAATTGGGCTTTACCCAATAAATTCGGCCCGGCTCTTTTCAACAAACCCACACCTTACTTAGCTTCTAACCTCCTGCTCATACCCATTTGTTTCAACCTATTTCCAACCCACTTCCTCACTACACAAATTTGCTTTCTTTGATATGGAAAACTACATTTGATCGTGGGCCTTACCATTACTTTAACCGGCCCATCATTATACTCAAACAAAGCCCACCCACATTCTCACATACCATACCCGACCGTATTTAGTTCATCTCCCCTAAAACAATCGCTCAACACAGCTCCTCCACATACATTAACACCACTTCATCCCCAACGAACTCCATCCCTGAACCACCGAGTTCAACTCAGACACCACCATCTCACTCCACTCCGCATCCTCTCCGTCCTCAACGCCACCCCGTTCAACTTGCCCCCACTTCGTTCAACACGTCGACAGCGGGTTTTGGTCCACCCCGACAGTTCGAGCGAAGCAAATGTGCTCCGAACTCCTCAAAAAAAACACGGGAGACGCTAAACTCCTTGCTGAGACCAAAAACGAGGTCGAAAACCAAAATCGACTCCTCCTCTTCACCAATTAGCTAACCCTAGGTTTGCTGCCAAAAACCCAGCGAATGATTTTAGGCGCCGCACCCAACAAAAGGAATACCGGATCGAAGAGCTACTTGCACTGATCGTATATATATATATACTTCAAGATTTATAGATTTATGTTTGATTTGTTCTTGAATTTTGAACAATTGGTTTTGCTATTTTGAAGAAAATGTGGCGGCTCAGAAATGATTCAGACCAGATAATGAAATAGATTAGGTTTTAAGGGTTGAGAGGGTATATATAGGAAGAACAAAATATCTAGATATTTTATAGAGGGAATATTCCCGGTATATTCCTTTTTTTGATAATTCGTTTTGCCTTCTAAAAATTCGTGTGATCACACACGGTATTAAAAAATCACGAAACTGGACATGTAGCTAGAGTTTGACATTACGGTCCCGACGAAACTGGTTTCGTCAAATTCCGACTTCGTTTGCAAAACTGGCTATTTTTAAAGCTCTGGATGACCCATTTAAATATATAAATATATTTAAATATTATTAAATTAAATATAAATAAATTTATATTATTGTATATCTTCACATATGATATCGTACAGCTCCAGAATATCATATCAGAATTTACAGTTTGATATTTCAGATTCCAGATTATCTCGGTATTCAGTTTATACTGAAAATCCTTTTATAACGAAAATAAAGCGTCGCAAATTATAAAGGAATTCTACAACGACTTTTCTGAAATTTGATTTGGACGTAAATCAAAATCTACCCGACGAAATCCCGATTTTTCTCTTCCACTAGAAAGATATACTCCACCAGCTCCACACGTTTCTTGTTTCACCGAAATCCGGCTTAAAACGAATCCTGTACATTCAGTTGAAGTTCGAAACGCCAATTTACGAACTACAGCGCCATTTCGAGCTCGATTTTAATTATGATATAATTATACGTTCAAAACTGTCGTTGATTGAATATATTCATCAATATAATTCAACTCTAAGCTGAATTAAATCTAAGGGACGACCCCGTTCACAGAATATTGTGATTTCCAATATTTTTGATTATTTCTGAATTAAATATATTATTTAATTATTTAATTTAATTAAATATTCCCAGATATTTAATTCCACGACCATTAAATCCTTTAATTCACCATTTATAAAATTAAATAAATTCATTATAATACCTCTGCCAATGCGGGTCATTACATTCTTCCCCACTTAAAATAATTTCGTCCTCGAAATTGCTAAGTTAGAGGACGACCCTATCTATTGGAACTCCTAAGATTTGTTTACCCCTTATTTCTGATTTCAACTGAACCAATTTTTATCGACTAAAATATTAATTCCTTCCGACTAACTAAAATTTTCAAAAATTCTGAAAATTTTCTAACACTTTAAATTTTCGGAAAATTTTGCCATAACCTCCTTTGTACAGCCCTATCGGTAAAACCACAACTCGCCTCCTTGGGCCATCTCCAACCCAAAAGAATATCAAACAGCCAAGCGGCTTGCCAATTCGGCTCATAAATCCCAAACTCATATAAAATATAAACTTGTACCTTTTTGTTGGGCATATCATTATATCCATACCATCTGTTATCAACTCGGCATATACAAATGCCATCCCAATCAACTCCAACCAAGTTATTCTTAACACAACCATTCGCTTATTCAAGCCGAATTCAATTTCAAATTCGAGTTTCAAATTCCAAACTCTCAACTTATCATTTCAAATTCAAATCCAGATTATTCTCTAATCACTTCAGTTTTTCTTAACCTATCATCTCACGTTAAATTCTGGTTTATTATTTACTTTTACCATCCCATTCGAATTAACTTCACAAGTTAAATTTTAATTTCTAGAACTTAAATTCCCGGGTAAATTTCAAATCAATTTGAAATCATAATACCTATTCAAAACCTTTGAATTTCTAAACAACTTGTTTTCTCAAAACAATTCAAATAAAAATCTTTGGTAGTAATCCACCACTTAGAACTCGAAAATCACACCGATGATACTGCGCAGTCATCATCGGAATTATTTTCCAACGACCCAAGTGATTTCAATACTATATCATTTCAAAACCCTTACTAAATACTTCCATTTTGAAAACATTTCAAAATCTCCCAGGAACTTAAAATTTCCTTATTTTAATTCCAAATCTGATTTAAATTCAGATTTAATTCATCTTATTTCATATACTTTACTTATATGATTCTGATTTGTTATATATAACCATTTCACTTTACAATCTCATTCGATTATAATTACAACCAATATATCTAATATATGATAATATATTACATATCCATACTGTGTCGGTCCATCGTATTCAAGTATTTATTTACTCCTACCGATACAGTGGATCAAACTGATCGACCAGAACTCATAAACAACTCAGCCAATGAATCTCCACAATATAAAACCATTTTTATATCAAATACAAATATGCACTCGTATATATACACTCAACTCAATCTAGGGTATTACTAACCCTATCTCTACCGAGTCACGCCACAGAGCCAAGTAATTCTTAACTTAAGCTCCGATACCAACTGTAACGACCCGGATTTTGAGCGACTTTGGTTATCGACATAAGCACGATGTCGATAACCAAAACATCGAAAAATCCCGGTAATTAATGAAAGAAATTAGAAAGTGAGAATAGATAAGATAGAAACTTAGAATAGAAGAAGAAGAACACAACATCAGAGTAACACGAACCTCACAGCGGAACGAATAACATATAATAGATAACATAACTTTGAAATATAACAGTTATGTATACAATAGCACTTATCAGAGTACATCACTTACAACACAGTGGAAATAACTATAGCTATATGATCTTGAAGCCTCCTGCTCCACGCTCTTCCAGTATATCTATAAATTCCTGACTACTTGACTGTCCGTACAAAATTAGGCACCCAAGAGTTTAGGGAAAACAAAACAAATAAACTCCGGGTCAGTCATGGGACAGGTATGAGTAAAACAGTTTAAACAGGTATATGAACAAGTAAACGATATCTCATAAGACCACGCCGCAGAACGGAACGGGTTTTTCCCTTATGAGAATCCAAAATATCTTTATATCAAAAACCTTTTGATATTATAATAATGTCTATCGAGAAAAAAATGGCGTTTGATTTTTCTTCGTCTTCTGGGAGTGGAACGCGTTCAAATCTTCCGTTCTTTCAACTTTGTTCGGATGAACCAAATCTGAATGGCAAGGAGATTAGGGCTAAATTTCCCTATCGTTCAGACGTGCACTTCTCTCCTAATCACGATGTTCGATGTTATGATTGTGGTGGATACGGCCATATTGCAAGAAATTGCAGAAGTCATTCAAACAAGATTCATGTGAATTTGTCTGATAATACAGATCGAAATGTAAAGGGGAATAGGGAGAATCATCCTTCTCGTCCAGATCTGGCTTTTGCACCCAATTCCGTTCGTTGTTATAATTGTGGTGGTCTCGGTCATTTTGCGAGGAATTGCAAAATTAATACAGGAATTCCAGGTTATTCTTCAGTATTGGATTTAGGGACAAAAGGATTCAATATATGTCTAAATGAGGGGTCAGTATTCTCAAGATCCGGGAGGCAATTGGATAATGATAAAAACAATATTGTGCATCATCGAATCTTAAGTTCTGGGTTGGTTCTTTTAAGGAATTATATTAGTCTTTGCAATCAGATTCATCTTGTAAAGAGATGCCAAGAGGAAGGAATTGGGGAAAGTGGATTCGTTAGGACTACATTTGAAAATGGGGCAAAAATGAACTTGCATATGATGTGTTTTGGCAAAGTATGGAATCCACAAGCAAGAAAGTATGATTGTCGTATCAACGATGGGTCTGAACATATGGATATTCCAGTTGAGATGTTGAAAATGGTGAATGATGCTATTTCTGAAGCACATAAAGAAATCGTATCAAATAAGGGCTGTGTTGATGAACTTCCGAGAATGATACCCGATACTTGCATCGTTAATTTCTACAACTTAGAGGGGAAATTGGGAATTCATCAGGATAAAGATGAGAGTAGTGACAGTCTGATGGCTGGGCTTCCTGTGGTCTCGTTCTCCATTGGCGACACAGCAGAGTTTGTGTATAGAGAAGAGAATGATGATGGCATATTGAGGAAAATTCTGTTGGAATCAGGTGATGTTCTAATTTTTGGAGGAAAATCCAGGGGTATATTTCATGGTATTACAAGAATTTTCAAGGATACAGCTCCGGCCTTACTTATTGAAGAAACTAAAATGAAGCCAGGGCGGATTAACCTTACATTCAGGCAATGTGTTTTAGATGGGAATCAGACAAAGAGATATGACAATACTTCTGGTAATGCTGGCTGTCACGCGAGTTCATATGCTGATATGGTCAGAAAACCATCTAATTCATCAGATTGGAATACGGGTAAAAATCCTTTCCTATTCAAAAAGGTTAAAGACAGCTTTTGTTTCAAATGTGGTGGAACATCTCATATTGCAAAAAACTGTCGAAATGGAACCAGATGTTTTAACTGCGGTGGTTTAGGTCATCGCAAGGTTAACTGTTCAGAAGGTTTTAGAGGAAAATCCGTATCAGATTTATTGCACTTTAACTGCTTGTGCATATGTCAGAACATAACTTCTCTTTCGGATCTGTATGTTGAGGATTTCTCGGATAAGGAGAATGAAGGGGCATATTTGCTTTTGTTGTTGGGCTGGCATTTAGAAGGGCATGTCGATGGCATTTTGTTTAATAAGGAGGTTGTTAATGTTGATATTTTTCCTCCTCTGCCAAGTCCGATAGAAAAGAAAGATCACGCTTTATCTTTTTGTCTAAATTTTCTAAAGTTTGGCAGATGGTATGATGATTCGTATTCAACTAATAAGAGGAGAATTGAGTTGATTTTGAACGAGATGTTGAAACATTTTGATGTCATAAATACTATCATAAACTGTGACAATAGAGAAGTTTTCACTATGAGCTCTTTGCATAGGGATCATCTTGCTATGAGTTCGAATATACAAGCAGTTTCTATGTCTCAGTCGGAAAATATTCAGGACGAAGAGTTGACAATGAATGATGAGGTGGAGAAGATCAGTGTGGAAATGTTGGCGGGTTTTATTGTAAATGGAGGGGAGGTGATATTAAATGATGAGGAGGGGAGGCGCTTTGATCCTTTGCTTACTTACCCTGTGGTAATATACTGTAGGGGTCTTGCCGAGAACTTGTGGTATGTGAACTGTTTGGACAAAACGAGTGATAAGGCGAGGGACTGGATGACAGGGGATGATTTTATTGATATGTGTGGTGTCGATGACGATGGGGAAGTTTCACAATATAGTTCAGTTCAGGTGTTGGGGAGTACTTGGAAAATAGCTGAGGATGTTTTTCTTCATAACAGTTTTGACTGTTTGCAGTCTTTCGAGGAGGGGATGGTACCTAGTTCAATTGCTCCAGCGAATGATATATTAGTAACAACAGCCTTGGCTTCAGACAAAGAAACTGCACGTTCTTCACTAAAGAGTAGAGGATTCGAGGTAGGAAAAGTCAAAATTGCGAGATGTATATGCAGGAAAGATAATAAATGTGACAGCACCATGTTCAGTTCTTACGGGAATATTGACATGATGAGTTCCTCACTTGAGAAATTGGGTTGTTATGGAATTGGTGAGGGAGATGTGCAGTCAAATGATGGGTGCAGTGGTAATAGAATAGTGGAGAGATACGTGCAGTTAAATGACGGTTGCTGTATACAAATGGGTGGGGTTTATAGAAGGATTGGTTGTCCGAGAGGATCTGATGGAGGTCGCTTTTCTTTTTTATGGGGCAATACGGTTGGTTCGATTTTGATTAGTAAGATGGATGTGAGTTTATACGCTATGTTTATGAGACCGTGTTATGGTGTGACATCTCTGGCGTTGGTTATGCCTCGCTCCGCGGGTTTTACTGGTGTTGATTGTAGTATAGTGGTTGGTAGTGGGACTTTCATTCCAGATTCTTCAGTTGGTGGGATATCTTTTCAGAATGGGATGATTTCTGAGGAGGGTAGGGAGCAACTTTTTCAGGGTGATGATATGCCTATCTTCGATCAGGAGGGGAAGGCGTCAGAGAGCTATACCCAGTTCTGGTCTGATTCGTCGTAGCGCTAGGATCAGATCTAGCTCCTCTTCTATTAGAGGTAGGTCCCAAAATCTGAGTGCCATAGGTAGCGTTTCGGATTTGGGCTCAGGTATGACTTCTGTTTATGGTAGTGAGTATTCTGCTTATGCATTAGGTAACCTTTCGACTAGTTAGTTATGTCAGCTTGCCAGTGACACTGCTTTTATTTTTACAGATATTGAGTTAGATTCTGACTTTATTAGGAGTAGGGAATTAGAGAGAGTAGCTTCCTTGAGTAGATGAGGATTGTTAGCTGGAATATTAGGGGATTAAATGATCCTAAAAAATGTGCTAAAGTTCAAACTTTTTTTGTCGATTATCATATTGATATCGCTTTGCTTCAAGAGACTAAAATAGAGAGTCCTGATCACAGTTTTTACATTAGATTAGGTGGATCTCATTTCCGTAGTTGGGTCTGTCTACCGTCAATTGGTAGTGCAGGAGGGCTTATGATTGGTTGGAAAGATAACCAATTTAGATTAGTACATGAATTTGCTAAGTTTCATTCATTGAATATAATTTTATCTTCGCTCAGTGATAATTCTTTATTGGGTATTACGAATGTTTATGGTCCTCACACTAAGTTTGAGAGAAGACGTTTGTGGGATGAATGTTCCGAATTTAGAGATCTTGCCCCCAAATCTCTGGGTTGTGGGGGGGGGGGACTTTAATGTCACTAGGTTTTTTGGAGAGAGATTTCCTAGAGAAGGAGATTTCTCTGGCATGGAAGAATTTAATGACTTTATCCTTAATAATAATTTGATAGAGATTCCACTTAGTAACAGATCATTCACTTGGTCTAGTGTTAGGGATAGTCCGTCTTATGCTCTATTAGATAGATTTTTTATTAGTACAGAGGTTGAGGATAAATTTCCAATTTGTAAAGTTAAGGGTTTACCTTTTTTGTTTTCGGATCATTGTCCTTTAATTCTGTCGTGTGAATTGAATTTTTTAATCACTAATAACTTTAAATTTGAAAAGATGTGGTTATTGGATACCAGTTTTATTACACTAGTCTCTATTAAATGGAATTCATTATTCTACTTCAATAATTTGTATAAAGGAAATTCAGCAAAGATTTTTGTCGCAAAGCTTGGTAAATTAAGATTTTTTCTTAAGAGGTGGAATAAATACATTTTTGGTAGTGTTCGCATTAAGAAAGATAAGATTTTATGTGAGATGTTAGATTTAGATAAAGTGGGCGAATCCAGAGTTCTCAATCTAGTTGAGAGAGATAGACTTAGTAATCTTAGAAATGACTTAAAACTGATATTGGAAAAGGAAGAAATAATGTGGTAGCAAAGATCACGTGTCCAATGGATTAAGGAAGGAGATAATAACATGAAATTTTTTCATAGTATGGCTAATAAGAGGAGACGTGATAATTTGATTCATTCTATCTTTGTTAATAACGTGGAATTGACGGTTCAAAGAGATTTAAATGAAGCTTTCACAAATTATTACAAACAAATTTTTGGGACTAGGATAAAGAGAAGAATTAACGTTAATTGGAAGGAAATTTACCCTAATGATGTTAGGGAAGAGCTATCATATTTAGATAATCCTTTCTCAGAACAGGAGATTTGGAAGGCAATTTGTGACATGTCTAGTGACAAAGCTCCGGGGCCTGATGGTTTTTCTGTTCTGTTTTACAAACAATTTTGGGAGATCTTGAAATCTAATATAGTGGATTTATTTAATGATTTTTATAGCGGGAATTTGTGCTTAGGCAACTTTAATTTTGCTAATGTTATATTAATTAAAAAGAAAGAGGGGGCTAAATTTTTAAAGGATTTTCGACCTATATCATTGATTAATGTGTCTGTTAAGATCATTTCAAAAGTCCTTGCAAATAGAATAAGTAGTAAGATGAATGATCTTATAGATCAGTCACAAACTGCCTTTATTAAAGGCAGGCAAATAGTAGATGGGGTAGCAGCAGTTCAAGAATACATTAATGTGTGTGTTAAGAATAACTTTTCATGTGCTATTCTGAAATTAGATTTCGAGAAAGCATTTGATTCAATTGATTGGGATTATATATGTGAAGTTAGTCTAGCTAGAGGTTTCAGTATTAGGTGGATTAACTGGGTTATGCTTTTACTTAGGTCAGGTAGTTCTAACATTGTCGTAAATGGGGTTGTGGGAAAGAAGATCCAATCTAAGAGGGGTCTTAGGCAGGGGGATCCCCTGCCACCCTTGTTATTTAATTTAGCGGTAGATGTTTTTTCTAGAATCATTAAACGAGCGGGGAGATTAGGTGTTTTGGGTTATGTAGGTAATAATGAAATTAACAATGAATTATCTGTTCTCCAATTTGCGGATGATACTTTACTATTTTCTTCTCATCTACCAAAACACATTATTGCTCTTAAGTTTATACTTTACTGTTTTGAGATGTTATCAGGTCTTAGAATTAATTTTGACAAGAGCTCTGTTATGGTCATAAATGATTCTGATAATGTTGAGATTATGGTTGCTAATACCTTAAACTGTTCTGTCATGAAAATTCCTTTTGATTATTTAGGTTTTAAGATTAGGCCATCAAAATTAAAGAAGGAGGATTGGTTAGTCATAATTGATAAGATTAATAGTAGGCTATCTAGTTGGAACAATAGGTTCTTGTATAGAGCAGGTAGATTAGTATTGATTAATTCAGTCCTATCGGCTATCCCTACATATTGGATGTCAATGCATAGATTTCCTCAATGGGTGATTGACAGGATTGATAGAATAAGACGTAATTATCTATGGGGAAGGGGTAGAGATTCTATTTGTAGGGGTTTTCAATGCTTAGTAAATTGGGAGGTGTGTTGTAAGGCTAAGATAGATGGGGGTTTGGGGATAATTAATTTATCTAATTTTAATTCTGCCTTATTAGCCAAATGGTTGTGGAAATTTAGGTCTCCTATACTTTCTGCAACTTGGAAAGATATTATATCAAAATTTTATTATCAAGGAGGAGAATTCATTGTTGGATCTAGGGGTAGCTGGTATCATAGTTTATCTTTCTTTTGGAAGTCAGTATTAGAGTGTTTTGACTTTTTTAATCTAGCTTATAAGGTTATTGTTCATTCTGGTAATACGACTTATTTTTGGCATGATAGGTGGATTTCTCGTTTACCACTAAAAAATGAATTTCGAGAACTCTATAATAATTGTAGTTTTAAGAATGCATTAATAAAAGATATTTTTAGAAGAGATTTAGATCCTCCATGGTTGTTTTCTTTTGAAAATATACTAGAAGGAGAAATGTTAAGACAATTAGCTCTACTTTATGCGACGTTATCTTTATATCGCATTGATGAGAGTAAGGACTTTATTAGTTGGGATATGGACACAAGTCAAGTGTATTCAGTGAATTCTATGTATAATTTCATAAACTTTTCCGGTATCTCATTCCGATCTTTTAAATATATATGGAAAGCTAATTCTCCTCCTAAAGCTAAGTTTCTAATGTGGCTAATCACACATAAGAAACTTAATACTTTGGAACTACTTAAGAGGATGAATATCATTTTTGACGTCAAGTGTTACTTTTGTAACAATACGAAAGAGGATGTAGATCATTTATTTTTCACTTGCAGTTTCACTAGTTATATACTTAGTATGGTATTAAGTTTATTTGTTTTTGATTATCATTCTTCATTTAATTGTTGTGCTAATTACTGGGACTTCTATAGATTTGCTTTTAATGCTAGCAAAAGATACATTTTAGATTCTCTAGTCACTATTGTATGTTGGTTCATTTGGTCTGAGAGAAATCAGAGATCATTTCATTCTACTTCAATTTCTATAGATAATTTAATCATTAAAATAGTTAATTATTGTCTGTCTTGGATGTCTAATTCACATTATAAGCTTTTTGGGAAATGGGGCTTTGAGAAATTATTGATTATGGTTAGACTGAACTTGTTTCTATTTATTAGAATTAACAGTTTTTTTCGTAATAGATATCGCATTAATGTTTGATTTCTTTTATTAGCTTATTCATTGTACTTTCCTGTCTTTCTTCTTTACACATATATGCATGGTAAATAAATTTGTATGAATGTATATATTTATATATATATATATATATATGATTACAAAATATATACAGATATATATATTTAGACTCATTTATTTCCATGGGTATATGTGTAACACTTTACTAACAGTGTGTTGAGATTTTTGCAGTTTCAGGTGGTTGATTTAGAAGAGGGGTGTAGTGGATAGCTAGATGGAGTGGTAGCAGTTGAGTACATACTGAGGATTGCTGATTGGATTGATGATTCGTTTTTTCTATTAGAGAGTTTATTTGTGTTGTATCCCGTTATTTTTTGCTATTATATGGAGTGTATGAGTTATTGTATTGGAGTAGATATATTTCAATATCGGGTGGTGGCCTTGCCGGAATTCGATATTGGAATAGATGGGCGGTGGTTTATCCGGAGCTCATCTATCTACGACCTTTACATTCCTAGAACATTATTAGGTTCTACTGTTGTATTCTTATGCTCTATAGTCAGACTCTGTACCATTGCTTTATATATATATATATATATATATATATATGTGTGTGTGTGTGTGTGTGTGTGTGTGTGTGCTCTCTTCTTTTCAGAAGATCACACATTTTTGTTTCAAAAAAAAATTTATAATAATGTCTATGTACAAATAGATATCAACTAGCAGAAACGCTTTCATCTCACGTTCTACATATATAGTATACAATCAAAATCGCAAGCACATATTGGATAATGGATTTCCAACTATGACAAGGTATGGAACCACCTTCCGATCAGTGTACTCTAGGAACGATACACTGGAGTTCAACAAGAACATCTTGTAACTCAGCCATACATGACCGACCACTCATTTCGCTTGAGTGTATCGAATGTACATCACCAACGGTTGGGATCAGCAACCGTTTCCTATATATATATGGGACAACATTGATAGATTTAAGAAACAAATGAATATTCTCTAGATAGGTGATTATACACCCTACTTCGATGCGACCGACTTAGCCATGTTGCCTGCCCGATTTCTGTCATTTACCGGTTGATGAGGCTAGAAGCTACGCTTTATCATCACATCAGATTCACTTCGAATGCCACACTGTTAGGTCCTTCGAAAATCACTAATTGACGTCTACAACTATACATTACGTGTCAGCTAAAAGAAGTTTCCTTCTCCGCTTCCACTCTTGGTACGGTTGAAGAAATCAATGTACGTGACCTCTCTGGAAATACTCTGTCAGACATTCATCAACACAAGTCATCCTCATTCACTTAGAATGTCACATCGTCATACCCGCCAAATCACAAATTGATTTATCCAAAAATAACACGGGTATACAGCTTAGAGAAACGAATTCCTCCAGCACCAAACGTGAATACGTTTGAACAGATCAACTTACGTGATTCATTGGATATACTCTGTCAGACCTTCGTCCATACAAGTTATCCTGGAACTGGACAAACCGAAGGCACTATTCAGTACATCCATCTTAGGCACTGTTATCTAAGACTTATACAATAGCCCTTGAAATTTTACTCCGTCTTCAATTATCTTTGGCATATATGATTCGCAACGCTTATGCCAATACAGAGTGGTTCTTTGGATAATAATCCAACCGGTCTCTCCATATTAACAACGTTAAAATGGTCAAAACTTCGATAGTCTGTGATTTAACTATCAAAGAAAACAAGTGTGTAAACAACGATATCATTCCCAAATAGAAATTATATCGATCAATCATCAACATATAATTATATATATATTCACATTGCCTTATTTTCTATGTTTAGAAAATATATGTTATTAACACTGGAAAACGTTTCCCATTTGCTTATTTACAAATCACTACTCTTCCCCAACTATCAGTCCCTGACTGTGAACTAGTATGAGAACAATTCCCTAAGTATAAATCCTGAAGGCCGAAACCAACATCAGATAGGCACTTAGAAAACCATTCAATTTACTAATCTCTAGTCAGTTCTAATTTTACTTAACTCTATTTGATTAACTCTGATTGATTAACTCTAACTGGTTAATTCTAACCGATCAACTCTAATTGGTTTTACTTGGTTTGACTAACTCAATTTATTAACTCGACTGACTAATTCAACTCGATTAACCTAACTTGATTTACTTATCTCGATTAACTGAACTAATCACTTTGATTAACTCGACTAATTCACTTTGGTTAACTTAACTATTCACTTAACTCCTGTCGAATAAACTATATTCGATAACTCCTCTAACTCTATTCGAATAAACTATATTCGATTAACTCCTTTACTCTATTCGATTAACTCCTTTAATCTATTCGAATAAACTATATTCGATCAACTCATTTGATTTAACTCTAATCGATTAACTCCATCGAATAAACAATATTCGATAACTCCTTCGATTTAACAAATATTCTATAACTCACTTCGATTAACTAAAAATCGATAACTCCTTCGAATAAACTACATTCGATAATCTCCTCTCGAATAAACGATATTCGATAATCTTCTCTTTCGATTTAACAAATCGATAACTCCTTTTTGAATAACTAAATTCGATAACTCCTTTCGATTTAACTAATCGATAACTCCTTTGTGTTTAACTCTATTCGAATAACTAATTCGAATCACTCTTATTTATTTAACTCTATTCGAATAACTAATTCGATTAACTCTATTTAACTCCGTTTAACTCTATTCGAATAACTAATATTCGATAACTCTATTTAACTCCATTCGCTTGACTCTAGATCGCAGCGATCACAATGGTTACGCCTGATTCCCTAAGGAAACATCCGACCGCCGTAGGCTATTTACAGCCCTGCGAATTACGCTAGCAGTCGTACGAAATGGCAACTCATTGGCAACTATATTTGATTTACTCCCTTAGAATACCATATTCGATTTAACTCCTTTCGAATACCATATTCGATTTACTTTATTCACTTTATAAAGATTTCCTTTTTAACAACGTTTTATTCATTTGAAAAGATTTACTTTTAAATAACGGTTCTACACTTGAAAAATGATTTCCTTTTTATAACGTTTTCCTTTTCAATTCTATTTGTAAATGGTTTACAAATATTTCTTTTTCAAATTTATTCTTGAAATATTCTAACTCCTTAAATTCTCTGAAAAATTCGCCATAACCTCCTTTGTAACGGGAGCATCGAGAAAATCCCCAAACCCGCCACATAGGCCTTCCCACTCAAAAGAAAATGTTTTGAAATTATTTTCTTTTTCAATGTATCTCCTATTTATAAATATTCCAATTTATAAATATTTCTTATTTATAAATATTCGAATTTATAAATATCTCTTATTTATAAATATTCCAGTTTATAAATATTCTGTTTTCAATATCACTTTGAAAATCTCCTTTTCCCCTTATCGATATTTTATGGTACTTAATACATCAAATCACGATGACCAATCTCATTCAAACCCATATAATCAACCACAGGTTTTAATTACATCATATATCATAATATATGAAAAACAATAAAATAATTGTTGAGGAATCCAGTCGGATTCCTCCAACCTGTTTTCCTGCATCCACAGATGTTACACAATATGATTATCATCACTTCAGTTCAATATGAATTATTCTGTTAAACAGAATCAATATATAACTATATAACTATTTATATTATATATATATAATATTTAATTAACTGACTAGCAGTTCAATCAAATAATCAACACACAGTAAAACAGACAATTTCTAACAGTTCTAAAAATACAACATGAAATTATAAACTGTTCAGAGTTGGTGAGTTTTACTCACATTGGTAGTTCATCGTTAAAGAACAATAAACTGTTTATTTGATTTGAATCAAACAATTTATCTCGCCATAAATTCATACGAGCCTCAATCCACTTCCAGTCAGCTTCATTGTGAAGCTCTCGTCCATACGGTCCCAACGCAACTTACGGTTCGTAAATCTGATATCGTACGACGAAGTTACACATTATAGAAGTTTGTACACTATTTATAATTAAATTAAAATAAAACTTTAAACTTTTAAATTGGGCTTTACCCAATAAATTCGGCCCGGCTCTTTTCAACAAACCCACACCTTACTTAGCTTCTAACCTCCTGCTCATACCCATTTGTTTCAACCCATTTCCAACCCACTTCCTCACTACACAAATTTGCTTTCTTTGATATGGAAAACTACATTTAATCATGGGCCTTACTATTACTTTAACCGGCCCATCATTATACTCAAACAAAGCCCACCCACATTCTCACATACCATACCCGACCGTATTTAGTTCATCTCCCCCAAAACAATTGCTCAACACAGCTCCTCCACAGACATTAACACCACTTCATCCCCAACGAACTCCATCGCTGAACCACCGAGTTCAACTCAGACACCACCATCTCACTCCACTCCGCATCCTCTGCGTCCTCATCGCCACCCCGTTCAACTCGCCCCCACTTCGTTCAACACGTCGATAGCAGGTTTTGGTCCACCCCGACAGTTCGAGCAACGCAAATGTGCTCTGAACTCCTCAAAAAAACACGGGAGATGCTAAACTCCTTGCTGAGACAAAAAACGAGGTCGAAAACCAAAATCGACTCCTCCTCTTCACCAATTAGCTAATCCTGGGTTTGCTGCCAAAAACCCAGCGAACGATTTTAGGCGCCGCACCCAACAAAAGGAATACCAGATCGAAGAGCTACTTGCACTGATCGTATATATATACTTCAAGATTTATAGATTTATGTTTGATTTGTTCTTGAATTTTGAACAATTGGTTTTGCTATTTTGAAGAAAATGTGGCGGCTCAGAAATGATTCTGACCAGATAATGAAATAGATTAGGTTTTAAGGGTTGAGAGGGTATATATAGGAAAAACAAAATATCTAGATATTTTATAGAGGGAATATTCCCGGTATATTCCTTTTTTTGATAATTCGTTTTGCCTTCTAAAAATTCGTGTGATCACACACGATATTCAAAAATCACGAAACTGGACATGTAGCTAGAGTTTGACATTACGGTCCCAACGAAACTGGTTTCGTCGAATTCCGACTTCGTTTGCAAAACCGGCTATTTTTAAAGCTCTGGATGACCCATTTAAATATATAAATATATTTAAATATTATTAAATTAAATATAAATAAATTTATATTATTGTATATCTTCACATATGATATCGTACAGCTCCAGAATATCATATCAGAATTTACAGTTTGATATTTTAGAATCCAGATTGTCTCGGTATTCGGTTTATACTGAAAATCTTTTTATAACGTAAATAAAGCATCGCAAATTATAAAAGAATTCTACAGCGACTTTTCTGAAATTTGATTTGGACGTAAATCAAAATCTACCAGACGAAATCCCGATTTTTCTCTTCCACTAGAAAGATATACTCCACCAGCTCCACACGTTTCTTGTTTCACCGAAATCCGGCTTAAAACGAATCCTGTACATTCAGTTGAAGTTCGAATCGCCAATTTACGAACTACAGCGCCATTTCGAGCTCGATTTTAATTATAATATAATTATACGTTCAAAACTGTCGTTGACTGAATATATTCATCAATATAATTCAACTCTAAGCTGAATTAAATCTAAGGGACGGCCCCGTTCATAGAATATTGTGATTTCCAATATTTTTGATTATTTCTGAATTAAATATATTATTTAATTATTTAATTTAATTAAATATTCCCAGTTATTTAATTCCACGACCATTAAATCCTTTAATTCACCATTTATAAAATTAAATAAATTCATTATAATACCTCTGCCAATGCGGGTCATTACACTTTAGGAAATTTTCCTCCGAAATTCCAAGCAAACACGAGCAAATAAGGTATTCCGCATGCCTATCATCTACGAGCGATCAATCTATCACGCTATCTAGCATCCAACAATCCATGCATCCAAAATCCTATCCTAGTATGCGGAACTTCTAATAGTGCAAGACACAATGGTATAAGTAAGATATGGTATATAGGACATATCACCCAAAGTGCTCTGGATGGATCGACTTCATAGTCTCTTTTGTTTTCCATGTAAAATCGTCATCGTTTTGTCGCCATTGTATCTTGACTAGCTTAACAACCTTCCTCCTGAGCTATTTCGTCTCACTACCCACGACGCGAAGCGGCTTACGAGGCTTGAAAACTTTGGGCTGGACTTCAAAATCTTCAAGTTGGTCTGGAGATACCATAACATTCGAGTCATGCACGAACTTCCGTAGAAATGATACATGAAACACATTATGCACATTCTCCATCTTCTCGAGCTTCCCAATATGCTCGACAATCGGAAATGGTCGAACAAACCTTGATGCCAACTTCCCTTTCCTTCTGAAACGAAAAATATTCCGAAGTGGAGAAGTCTTAATGAATACCAAGTCTCGAACTGAAAATTCCAAATCCTTTCCCTTCTTATCGGCATAACTCTTCTAACGATGTTTGGGTACATTCGTTCGTTGCCGAATGATCTCAATATTATTTGTTATCCCTCTTATCATCTCTGGCCCAAGTACAAACTTCTCGCTAGTTTCCAACCAATAAGATAGAGAATTACGCGGTCTACTGTACAACTCCTTATACAGTGCCATTCCAATACTCGACTGGTAACTGTTATTGCAAGCAAACTTGGACACATGCAGATGTTCTTCCCACGATCCTCCAAAGTCCAATACACAAGCTCTAAGAAGATCTTCTAATACTCGGTTAACTCTCTCGGTCTGACCATCTGTTTGGGGATGATTAGCCATACTCAAACATAGCTTGATTCCAAATTCTTCTTGAAAACTCTTCCAAAATCCACCAGTTAATAACGGATCTTGATTGCTAACAATACTCTTTGGAATTCCATGGAATCGAACTATCCACTTAAGATATAACTCAACCAACTTCGATGTCGTCCTAGTTGATCTGACAGGAATAAACCTTGCACTTTTGGTCAAGCGATCCATGACAACTGTTAACATCAAAAATGAGCTAACACCCATAGAAGTGCGAAAACAACTCTTGGTTGCAGAAAAGAAAAGCTAAAAGCAGTAATCAATAGAAAAATACAACAGAAAGCAGAGTTTATAGTGGTACAGCCGCTGATTAGGTCTACATCCACTTTGAATATGCACTTTATTACTTTCTCCATATCAAATTACAAGATTAATTTTCAATTACAATGATTCGCAAACCCCAAAGTAGAAAGTACACAAAATCCACAAATCTCGATGATTATCGGAGTTAATCTCGATAATCGATTCCGATGAAGAAATTTGGTATCTTTAGAGTAGAAGAATGTTTGAGAACAACAATGGTAGAGCTTTGGCGGTAGAAAATCTAACCACTTTTATGTGAGAAGTGGTCTAGTATTTATAGGTGGAGGTAGGAGTGTTTGGGAGCTCGCATTGAAATGTATACGGTTCATTCACAACGACCTATGATCCATAGGCCTAAGCGACCCATGCTCCATAAGTTGGTGCTTTAAGTTCATGTGCCCTCTTTTTCTTGGGTCGTGCGCGCTCCATGCCTATGGATTGAATCGCATCTTCAAGTAACGATCCATGCCGACCCATGAACATTTAATGTTGGATGCAATAAGACCGACCCGAAGTGCTTATAACCCAATCTTCTTTCCGACCGACCCATGTTTGCTGACCCGATCCACAAATGCCTTGTTTCTTTGACTTCTTGACCTTCTACCCGATCCATGGCTTCATGTTTGACTCAACCCACTTTGGCCCATCATTCTTGTGACCCGATCTACTTTAGACTGATGCATGTCTTATTCTTTTAGGCCTTCAACTCAGTTCACTGCAACAAGCATTCTGGAATGTGCTGTTTTATCTTCGGATCGAGAATCGTGGACCATGTTAACAACAACCCAAGTATTATCATTTCCTGCCTTGTCCCAGGTAATCCATTAATAAAATCCATCGACACTTACTCCCATTTCCACATAGGAACTTCCAATAGCTATAACAATCCACTCGGCTTCTTCTGCTCGGCTTTGACTAGGGCTGTCAACGGAGACTTTCGGATACGGATAGTGCCATATGAAGATGCGTGTATGTGTTTAGTATAGTACACACGGATCGTGTAATATGATGAACAATACTCAAGTATGAAAAGAGATCTAATCACAGAACTGTATAAAGCAGCAGATGCAGTAAAATAGAAAAATCACACCAGGGATTTTTATACTGGTTTGGAGCACCGTCCTACTCCAGTCCCAGATTTCTATCTAGATTTTCACTAACAACCACCTCACTTTACCCGGAGGAACATGTATACAACACCCGAGCAAACGAACGGGATTTCACGCCTCTAATAACACCGAGGACTTCAACACTTGCCTCTTACAACACCGAGGAGTTCAACAAAGATGAATATATTTGTTGTTGACAATATGTGTTCTTGATAACACGAATTTTTCAGTTGTGGTACAACCTTCCTATAATCTTATCCTCAAATAGAATATTTGTGTATATGAAGATTTGGAAGTGGATATCGTATTGAATCAAAAGAATTTTTAATAGATTCTAGGATTCAAAAGATATTATATTGAATATAAGCGATTGAGCACTTGAGAGTATAGAAATGAGATCAAGAATATAGATAGTAATAAGTCAAGTTAGTATGATAGAAATCGATGATAGAAATGTTGATCTCATGTTATTTATATAAAGAATAAACAGTTGTAACCCTTTATGAGAAGTTACAAACAATGGTCATGATTGTTGGTGAAGATAAAGAGAAGCAACCATTGAAGAAATGGAAGTGTCTATACGAAAGGTTGCTTTCTGGAAGAAAACGGTCGACAGGTTAAAAAGGACCGGTAGACAGGAATTTGAATATATATACATTATATTTATGTGTACACGTTTATTATGTAAACTAGGCAGAAACGGTCGACTGGTGGAAATCCATGCGGTCGACCGGTTTCACCCAGTGTGCGCAATTAATGTGTACACACATATATATTTGTATATATATTGATAATCTTGAGGTATGTGATTATTTGAGGATAGATTTTAACATGAGTAATACTACTAAAACACCAAATAATCAACCTCTAATGTAAAATACCATATGTAGCTCTTTGTGTCTCTTCAAACCAATGAATATCTTCTTTTTGTCGATCATGGCTTATCTCTTTGTCAAAAATCAAAACTCTATGGAATCCTTGACTCAACATTCTCCCCCTTTTTGATTGATGACAATATAGTTCTAAATCCCCCCTGTATATGATCTCCCCCTGAAATTTTGCCTGTATATAAACTATATTTTCCTGCATATACATTGTTAGTACCACTTTCTCTGTAACAACCCGGAAAATCAGTACCAATTTAAAATTTTATTTTAAGAAATTTTAAATAGAAAATGCGTTAGAATTTAAAAATTCTATTATAAAAAAAAAGAAAAAAAGTTAAACAATAAAAAGTTTACATTTTTATTTTAAATGAGAAAATATGAAAAATGAACATTTGTTTAAATAGGAAAGTTGTTGTAACATAAAAAAATTCACATTTTTATGTAATAATGATTCATTAAAATGATTCATAGCTTGTTTAAAATGATGTAACATAAAAATTTACACTTTTATGTAAAATAGAGAAGATTTCATTTTCTGTGGAATATAGAAAAGATTACATTTTTTTATATACAATGTAAAAATGATTACATTTTCTTTGCAAATAAAAAGATCACATTTGCTTTACAAGGGAAAAAGGATTACATTTTTCTTTGTAATATAAAAAGTTTCAAGTATGCTAAATGTGTGTGTACATTTAAAATTACAATTTAATGTATGCATGAATCATATAAAAAAGTTTCAAGTATGGTAAATGTGTGTGTACATTTAAAATTACAATTTAATGTATGCATGAATCATATAAAAGGTTCAAGTATGGTAAATTTGTGTGTACATTAAAATTTACATTTTATGCATGTGTGAATCTTACAAAAAGATATATTGTTGGAAAATATGCTGACATTAAAAATATACATTTTTTATATATGAAGATTCATATAAAAGGATTCTAGTATAATAAAATGTCGACACATTAAAAATTACATTCTCATAAAAAGACATTTTTAATATGTTAAAGTAAAATAAAAAGAATAACATGCTAAACATGTTTTGTTATTTAAAAAGACAATTTTAATATGTTAAGTTAGATAAATGAGAAATAAATGGGATATAGCTAAATTTAGAAAATAATTAAATAAAAGTATATTAGGTTCATTAGTCAGCAATTCATTTTCTTTGTAACGTATAACATACAAAATGTGGATTAATGGGCCTTAAAGGGTTAAAATTGGAGTTAGAGTTAGTGGACTTTTCTGAAAATTAGATAATTTAATATTATAAATAACACTAAACTAATTATCCCAAACCCTAATCCACACTAAGATAGCCGCCGCCCCTTTTCAGAAATCAATGGCCGCGATATTCCATCACTCTTCCTCCTTGTTCTTCTAATCTATTCAATAAATTTCAACACTCCAAAAGAGAAAATTGTAGAGCATCGAGGGCTCTACACATTCAACGGTGGAGATTGGAAATTACAACTCATGGTGACCGAAATTGTGCCATAAAGTGGCGGCGTTCGGGGTTGTTTTTAGCGGATATGGGGGCCACGAGTTGGGCGATGCGGCGGGCGTTGATCGAGGGTGGTCGAAGCTTCGAGGTGGTGGTGTTGGATCGGGTGGCGGTGGTCCTATGGTACTTGCGCAGGTGGATTTTCATTTGGACAATGGGTTCTGTATTCGACGAAGAAGGAGATGGGTTTATAACGTTAACAAAGGGTTAGGAAATAATTAATGGTTAATTATTTAATTATTATTCAATAATGTAATTAAATTTCAAACGTTCATATCTCTCTCAAATCAAAACAGAAATCAATGATTTCAGAAGCGTGTGAATCATGAAGACGAGATACAGCATGAAACAAACCAGATCTGAAACGGAGCACTTTGAAAATTCAGACAAAATCGATGTGAGAATTCTTTATTTTTAATAATTAAAATTTATTAATTTCTAATCGTGTTAGAAATCAAATCTGCTGTTAAATTAAATTTGTTAAATACGTGATTTGATTGGGTTGATAATACTGTTATGTTGATATGTGGATTGGAATTATCATATTTGTTAAAATATGATCGTTGTAAATAATTACATCATATTTGTTGTATAATAGTTGAAAAGTAAATACATCATGTTTGTTTAGTTGAAAATAAATCATGTTTGTTTTGTTGAAAACAAATATCTCATGTTTGTTAAGATAAGATAGTTGAAAACTAATATATCATATTTGTGATTATAAAACTATTGAAAACAAATATGTCATTTTGTAATTATAAAATTATATTCAAACGAAATTATCATTTTATTAGGATTGTCATATTAAAATAACATTATCATTTTATTTGGATTGTCATGTTCATGTCAAATTTTCATTTAGTGATAAATTGTCAGGTTAGTATGAAATTGTCATTTTGGTTATAAACATCATTTTTAGAAGCATGTTATGTTAGAATTAAAAATATCATTTTTAGAATCATTTATATTAGAGAATAAATGTGTCATTTATATTAGAGAATAAATGTGTCATTTATATTAGAGAATAAATGTGTCATTTTTATTAGAAAATAAACATGTCATTTAATAAAAATGTCATATTAATATAGAATTGTCATTTATTAAAAATGTCATGTTAATATAGAATTGTCATTTATTATGAAAATGTCATGTTAATATAGGATGTCCTTTTATTTAGAAATGTCATATTATATTAGAAATGTCAAAAAGCATCATTATATTAAAAATGTCACTATGTTAGTAATGTCAAAAATATACATTTTTGTCAAATTAGAATTGTGAAACAAAACAAAACATTCATTTTTATCATTTAAGAAGAATGAGACAAAACATTCATTTTTATCATTTAAGAAGAATGAGACAAAACATTCATTTTTATCATTTAAGATGAATGAGAGAAAACATTCATTTTTATCATTTAAGAAGAATGAGATAAAACATTCATTTTGATCATTTAAGTAGAATGAGACAAAATCATTCATTTTTATCATTTAAGAAGAATAAGACCAAAATTTTCACTTTTGTCATTTAAAAAAAGAATGAGACAAAAATATTCATTTTGTCGTTTAAAAGGAATGAGACCAAAACATTTATTTTTGTCATTTAAAAAGAATAAGACCAAAATATTCACTTTTGTCATTTTAAAAAAAAAAGAATGAGACAAAAATATTCATTTTTGTCATTTAAGAAGAATGAAACCAAAATATACATTTTTGGTCATTAAAAAAAGATTTAACCAAAAATATTCATTTTTGGTCATTTAAAAGAATGAAACCAAATTATACATTTTTGGTCATTAAAAGGGATTAAACCAAAATATACATTTTTGTTCATTAACAAGAATGAAACATTTTTGTCAATTAAAAGGGTTGAAAAATAGAATTATTCAGGTTTTTAAAATAAGAATATGATTACATTAAAAAGTTCACATTTTTTATGTAATGTTAGAACATAGAGAATGTTTATGTTTTAAAGTAAAACATATTTTACATTAAAAACTCACTTTTTAATGTAACAATAGAAGTAAGACAAATATTCATGTTTTAAATTGAAAACATGTTTTACATTAAAAACTCACTTTTTAATGTAAAAATAGAAATATAGAAAAGATTCAGGTTTACAAATGAAAACATGTTTACATTAAAATTTACTTTTTAATGTGATGATAGGAATTAGACAAATATTCATGTTTAAAATATAAGACCATGTTTACCTTAAAAGGTTACTTTTTAATGCAATGATAAGAATTAGAAAAATATACATGTTTTAAATAAAAACATGTTATAAGGGAAAATCCCTTTTTAACGTAATATTAGAAATTAGAAGAACATGCATGTTTTAAAATAAAACATGTTTACATTGAAAACTTTGTTTTTAATGAAATAAATGAATCACTAGAAAATGTTCATCTTTAAAACAAAAGCATGTTAACATTGGACACAGCCGGCCCTTAGCCCGTGCAAACAGTGCATGGGCACTGGGCAGCAAGCCCATCCAGGGCATAAATTTCCAAACGCATGTATAGCCGAATAAAAAAAAAAAACTGAAAACGCACGCAGACAGAAGGGGAAGGGCGATCTCATTGACGCATAGATCTTCAACGGAAAAAGGTCCAATCTCTAGAAAATAATTTCTAAGGTATGCTATTTATTCTTCTCACCATGGCAGTCTGTAAGTTTGAACCGTATATGATACTCGATCTTAAATCAATCAGTTGTGAGTCGTAGCCTCTGGTAGATCACAATCCCTAATTATCAATTGTTAACAGTAGTTGAAATTGTTGATATGATTTATGGAACTGGATGAAATTGGTTGTGATATACTGATTGTTTACAGTAATTACTATTTAGGGATCTCTGATATGAGGTATACAATCCCTAATTGATATACCGATTTTTGGTGCCTTTCAATTACTTTGTTTCTAGGCATATCACAATCCGCAATTGTTATTAAACATTACGTTTAATCTATTTAGCGTGTGTATAAATTAATCACATAAACGGTAGAATAGTGAATTTTTTAAATAGTTGATCAAAACTGACTACTCTTCATTTGTTTTCATATTTCACCTAACAAAAGAAAGAAAAAACTTCATTTTTTTTTTTTTTGCATTCACGTGTGTGGAGGAGAATTTGAATTTGGTTACATATGTAAGAAATTCTAAACGTTGTCGAAATTTATTAACAGCAGTCATATTTTCACCGCAACAAAATTAATTTTTTTCAGCATATGTAAGAAAAAACTTTCTTTTTTTTGCATTTCACCTAACAAAATTAATATTTTTTTTCTTACTACAAATGTGGATATTTTTCAACAGGAGTTATATTTTCAATTTTGAAAAAAAATAAAAGGTAGTTGAAATGTTTCCACAAAAGCAGCCATCTGGAAGTTCAAATAGGAGTTATATTATGTCTATTACTTTTTAAATATATTTTTCATAAATGACCAAGTTATCCATATCATAATTTGCAGATATATGGAGTGCTAGCTTTCGAGTGGTACAAAAGAAGCAATTGTTGATTTCTAGTTTTTGAAATAGCTCAAGTCTTGTATGTAAAATTTCTTCATATTTAGACTTATTATTTATGATTTTTTGCATTATGACCGTGTTATTTTTATTAACAATGCATGCGTTATCAACCCATAATAGCAGTATTGAATATTCTAATATTAATGCCTTACAATATGAAAATTATTTAGTATCGCTGTGAATTTTTTTAACCTTAGGGCATCATTTATCATATCCGCACCGGACATCATAAATCTCAGGACCGGCTCTGACATTAGAAATATCATTTTTACAAAAGAATGATTCATATGAAAATTGTTCATATTTGAATCAAAGTGTTGAAACATTAAAATCATAATTTTTAATGTAAAGTTTGATTCCTTGGAAATAGTGACTGTTTGAATAAAAATATGGCAACATTAAAAATTCCATTTTTAATGTAAAGTGATTCAGTAGAAAACATATGTTAGAGAATATTTGTATGTTAAAACATTATTTTTAACATGCTAGAAAGGAGGAAAATAGAAAACATCACTTTTGTTAGAAATGTTTAAAAACATCACTTTAGTTAGAAATGTCTATTTAGAATATAGATGTCATTCATTTATAAATGTCATTACATTTAAAAATGTCATTTTATATAGAAATGTTACATTAGATTAGAAATGTCATTTTATATAGAAATGACATGTTGAATTAAAAATGTCATATATTTAGATTATGTGATGTTACATTTAAAATGTCATATATTTAGATTTTGTCATGTTACATCAAAATAAATGTTTGTTGAAACTAAATTATAAATATTTATTTATAATTTAAACAAATGAAAATTCGTTAAATAGAAAATAATTCAAATTGGATTAGAATTTGTTAAATTTATTAACCAATGATTTATCTATATAAATTGTTGTTGTTTGAAAACACACACGGGTATTGGGATGACATTTGTCACACACCAGTCCCAATATTTAGATTTGTCAATCGATGGATTGATAGTTTGTGATGAGCGTTAATTATTTAATTATTTTAATGCTCACACAATTATACAATTTCACTCTGGATGTGAATGGATTGTTTATTGATTATTTCTCATTATTGTTATATACATGCGATGTATGAAATCCATATAACTGAAATTATATGGTATTTGATTGAGTCGCATTCCAATTCAGAAATAAAGAATATTTGGTAACAAGAATATTATAAAATAAATAACAATTTAGTATAAAGGACATTTTCGAATAAATGATATTTTAAATTAAGAATATTTTAGAATAAAGATATTTTAAATAAAGAATAGTTTAAAATAATGAATATTTTTCAGTAAAATAATTACAATTATAAATTATAATTGCACTTTTGACACGAGATTAGGTTGCATTTGTGGTGGAAGTCTGCCCGAACCTGACCGGCATATCTAGCAGCCACTAATGTTGAACCTAATGTGAGAGGTCTAAGTGCGCAAATACGAAGCGGGCTATGACACGAGGTTAAGCCCAACTTGTGGGATAAGTCTGCCCGGACCCGACTGGCATGTCCAGCATCCGCAAGTTGTAGGCCTAATGTGCGAGGTCTAGCCCATTATAAACCATAAATGGACATGATAATGAATTGGACTATTTAGCCCATTATAAGTTGAAACGCCATTTTAACCCAAACGGGTTTATCGATCGTTTTTATTCATTTTATAATGAATAGAATAAAAAGTAGTAATTTCCAAAATCTAATATTTTGAAAACATTATTTTAATAAAGAAATAGAATAAATCCTTAATCAAGATTTAATGAAGTTTTTCAATTAATTAATATTTATTTGGAATTAAATAAAATAAATTGGATTATTGGGTTGTCGTGGATGGTGTCTTAAATAACACTGTTCTTAAACCCCGTATGAAAAGAATTAATCTTTTTAATTAAGATTATTAGAGTTTTCAATTATATTTAGTAATTGGAATAAAATGAAATGTGGATTGGGTTTATCATGAACTATGTTTTAATGACATTTGTTCTTTAACCCAATTAACAGTGAAAAGGATAATTTTGGAATCTATAAATCTTTTATTAAGATCTAACGGAAATTATTCCAAAGTAAAGTTTTCCAATTTATATATTAAATTGGAATTGAATGGAATTCGACTTAATAATAATCGAGATGAGTTTCCGTAAAAGAAGACCGTTACTATATATGGAATTTAAAAGGCTTTATCGTTATTCCATTTATATTATGGGTCTGATACAGAAATTTATATCGATTATATATTGATTTGATTTCTGTGAAAATTCCATATTTAATGGAAGATGATTTTGGGTTTATCGTGAACTGAGTTTTAAATGACATTGGTTCTTTAACCCAGTTAAAGATAAGATTTATTTCTTAAATTGGAATAATCATAAAATAATGATTTTTGATATTAAAACCAAATTGGAGTTTCAATGAATCTTGAAAAGAGTAAATTTAAAGGAATTTATCTTTGATAAAATTAATGGGAATCTTTCCCTAATAATGCGAATATTTTATTTAAAGAATATTCTGAATTGGAATGAGGCATTGGGTGTGTTTTTATAGCACTTGATTTTTATTATAAAATACGCAAGTTATTCGAAAAGACCGGGTTTAACCCATTCCGAATAATTACTATGACGATTAAGAGTCGAAGATAAAGATGGTGGTTGAAGACCGACGATCTTCACTTTGAATGGATGACTACTGATGTATGGCATTGGCTAGCTACCAGTAATGGATTAAAGTGGTAGTTGTCCGGACGTACTTGTTGATCGTCCGGATAAGCGAGCACCTCACTTCCGTATTGGACATACGGGACGAGGAATAAGGTGTCTCCGGTTTCGTTCAGACCCAGAACGGACTTGTAAATGGATGTATGTCTGACATTGGATTTCATTCCATGTAAATTAAATTGATTTCTATTTAATATATATTTGTGGTGGCGGAGAATTTATTCTCTTGCTCAACACCCTTCTCTGAGACGTACGAGCTCAGAGGTTATATATTGGTAGTTATCGATCGCATGGCGTGGATTGTCAATGTGGCACGCCAAGATGCAAATGATCAAGGCTTTTGTTGAAAAGCAGGGCCTTGTGGTTGATGATCAAAGCATAGCCTGTTTAGGCGTAGCTTTGTGTATAGAGTGACTTCGCGAACCTCACACCCCGGTATGAGTCAAAAACGGAGCATGGGAATGCAGGGAGTGCACACGTTTCTTTTTAGCTAGAAGTGGTGTCAGCATTTACAAGCCCTGGCATTTTTACTTATGTGGATGATGGATTATGAGATACCTCAGATTTTTTGTTTTGGTCGCCAATGGCCAAATTATAGGTTCAATAGGACCGAGAAGCGTGTGTTCAGGCATAACTAATCCACTAACGATATTTGTGGACCGGCCCTGCTGTATCCAAGGGTTCGCCAGCGTCTGAATCCTGAGACATTGCTAGAGTGTCTCGAATCGGTAAGGAGATCGTTCCTAGCCTTGACTCATGATGGAAAACCAATTTCCAATACGACACCATACGGTTTTGATTGTATAACTAGTATGGCGACATAGTATATGGTAGCTATGCCGTCTATGATTGATACATTATGATTGAAATGTTTTTAAAACATATATACACTAATAATAATATCAAATTCGTTTTATCGTATCAAGCATTTTTGACCATTATAAGGTAAAACTCTATCCTCCGGTTTGCGTTGCATTGTGTGATGGGACTTTACGTGGTTTAACGATTTACTTTATTTCATGCACTGGCAATCCAATGGGGTAAACCTGTTCCATGTTAGCGGCGTGGCCCTGTGATTAGCCATATTGTTAGATAAGTTAGGAAAGATTTCTCATACCAGTCCCATGACTGATCCGTAGTTTGTTTCACTTTGCAAACTCGGGTGTCCTCTTTTCCACACGGGCAGTCGAGTAGCTTATTTTGCAGATATTGAGCATGATTCTGGATCGAAGCTTAAAGCTATGCCCAGAGCACTGATAGACTTCAGCTGTATCAGATTATTAGTTCCGCTGCATTGTATTACATTTATTGTAATTTATCTTCCGCTGTATTATTATGTATCGATGTACTCTGATATTCTGTACTCTGATGTTGCATTAATATAATGTAATAAAAGTCTGCTATTATTTGTTCTAATGTGTTGTATTCCCAGAGTTAACGTATTCGGGTTTTGAACGGTCTTATCGATTTAACGATCGATTAGGTCCGGGTGAAATCCGGGTCGTTACATTCTCCCCCTTTGTCATCGACAAAAAGGAGTCGCCAAATAAATAAATAAGTGAGGATGTAAATGATACTAAGCAACATAGACTAATGCCATAAGTGATGCCAAGAGTCACAAAATATGATCATACACACACAAGTCTAATACGAATAAAACAAGGCACTATTTAGATACAAGTACCGGATCAAGTCTTAAAGCAAAATAAATTCATAAGTGCATAGCAAGAGATGAACTAAGAAATAAACTAAGAAGATTCGGATTCCGTCTCATCTTCGTCTTCTTATTCTTCTTCAACAATTTGAGTTTTTCCACGACCACGGCTAATTTCTGAGCTTGTACCCTCCTCCGAAGATGTCCAAGCAAAAGTAGGAGGAGATGGACGTTTGTCAGGGTCTTGAGCTTGCATAGAAGATGATGCACCACACAACATTGCTTCCCATAGAGTTCCGAAGAAAGACTTAATTTTGTTAAAGCATTTTTCGTTATTTGTATCCATTCGTTTAAGTCTTGCTTCGAGTGGGAATTGATTGCGAGCAAGGTGGTAAGCGAGTCCTTTGTAGAAGAAGACGATTGTAGAAGTTTAACTTCTTCAGGTTTTGGGCGGGATGATCGTGATGAAGTTCCTTGATGTCCTTGTTCCTTCCATTGTTCAAAAGGCATAATATTGAAGTATGGATCGGGAAGCTTCATCTATTTAATCGATGCTTTGTTTATGCACTTGGGCCTTGAAACAGACGACTCAGGAGGTGTAATGCCACAATCAAGCAATAGGCGCATGATATATTCGTTATAGAACAAATGTGGCCAAGTACAATCGTTCACTTGCAAAATCTCATCAAAGATCATACCAATCTAATTGATACGAATACCCCCATAGATTGCATATAATGCTTTGAAATTTTCTTTATAGACGGCATCAAAATTTCCTATTCTTGGTAATAGAGAGTGCATAAGGGTGTGATGAAGAACTCTTGCAGTAGGTCGTAAACCGATGGATTTTGTGCTATCCTTGCCATCTTCAATGAATTGATGGCTAATTTGATCAGGACATGGATATTGCAAAAACTACTTGAGAATTTTTGACCTAAAAAGGAAGAACCAAGAACAGTCGCCATTCTTTCACAAGAGATAAACACCTGCTTGCCACATACAACTGACCAAAGGCATTGCGTGGAATTTTCGGGCTTGTATTTCTCTAAATTCAGGTTAGCATAGAATAATTTGATCATAACATGGTTAATTTCCACATTATTTTGATCAAAATCAATGAGGGTTTCAATATCAGAGCTCTTTGCTAAGCTAAGAACACGATAACTAGAGAAATCGAAAAATTTAACAAACGAACCTGGATGAATTGTGAAATCTTTCATCTCATTCCACCTTTTTACAACAATTGGATCAACTAGCCACTTCTTTACTCAAATATCGATAGGTTGTAGTTCAGAAGTTGAGGCTTTCTTCGATTTCTTCTGAAGAGGAGCCATTTGAATGATATTGATGGATTTGAAAGAAGAAAATTGAATTCTAGGGTTTATGGAAAGTTTGGAGGAAGGAATGGTTTGAAAAATAAGTGAAGAGGTGGAGTAGAGAAATGACCGTATATGGACGTTCAAAATCAGAAATACACGATACCGGTCGATCGTTTTTAAATAGAAGCTAAAACGGTCGATTGGTGAAATTTGGTCGGTCGACCGATGTACCTGTAGTCTGTTTTTCCTGTTTCTTGCTCTTATTTCTGAGTTTTAACAGTCCATATAATATTGAATTTATTTAAATATGACATATATATATATATATATATATATATATATATTAGTACAAGATAAAAAAGAAGAGAATATAACCACAACATAAATTTTAATGAGAAGATGATGAATTGTGATCGGTAGAAACTTCTTTGATATCGTTTATATGTGGTGTCCAAGGTGACTAATTTTCTCTTACTCCTTCGTTCCTATTATAGTTTCTTTCCCAATAATTCGGGCTTCTAGAGGATGAAGGCATGGTTGGTATAGGCTCGTGTACATTTTGTTTATTAGAGCCATAAAAGAACATTGCCATTTTCTCTAAAAGAGATAGTCGATCCGAGGTCAGTCTTTGCTCATAATGTAGCTATCTTTGAAGATCAGTTTGATGTTTTTGGTAATGATGAATCTCGTCGATCTTCTCTCTAGTGCGGGGTGAACAAAACAATGCTTTCTTTGCTCATTTCGAAGTTGGCGTGTTGCCAGGAGTACGATTGCATTGGCGATGCTTTGATTTGTGTTTTGGAGTTTCGGGAGAGTAATACTCTTCCGGCTCAGAACTTGTGATAAAAATATGGGATTTTTGAGCACACTCATCACATATATGTGTCATGATCAGTTTGGAAGATTAAGATGGAGAGAATAGCAAGTTTATATACTTTTTCTCTATATATAAACTTGAGGCTAGGAATTACCAGGAATAATTGACTGTAGAAGATTTAAAAGCTCATATTCAATTTTCCCGATATTACAATAGCCAAAAATAGCTAATGTTTTGAAAATATAAACCGAAAGTAAAAAAAACTTAAAAATATAACATCTGTGATAACATTACCTATCAAGTTCTTTTCTGGAGATAAGACCAAGCTCTCTACGTAACTTAATGAAACTAGACTCAAGCAGAGGCTTAGTAAAAATGTCTGCTAGTTGACTATCAGTTTGGACATATTCAAGACATATATTTCCCTTTTCGATATTGTCTCTTAGAAAATGATGACGGATATTAATGTGTTTGGTTCGTGAGTGATTCAAAGGATTTTTTGATAAGTTTATAGTACTGGTGTTATCACAATATATAATAGAATTTGATAAATGAATATCAAAATCTTGAAGTGTTTGTTGCATGTATATTACTTGAGTACAAGCAAGAGCCGCTGATATATATTCAGCTTCACATGTTGATAGTGAAACACAATTCTGTTTCTTACTGAACCAAGAGACAAGTGATTTTCCAATAAAATGGCATGTACCACTTGTACTCTTTCTATCCGTTCGAGAGCCTCTGAAATTAGTATCACTATATGATACTAATTCGAATGGACATTCTTTTGGGTAGAAAAGACCGAAATCTTTGGTCTTATTAAGATAACGAATTATACGTTTTACTGCTCGTAGATGTGATTCCTTTGGATCTGCTTGAAAATGTTCATATAGACAAACACTCATCATTATATCTGGACGACTGGCTGTAAGATAAAGAAGAGAACCAATCACGTTTCGATATAATTTCTGGTCAACACTCTTACCATTTTCATCTTTTTCAAGATGTGTAGTTGTACTCATGGGAGTAGGTTTACCAGATGTGTTTTCTAATCTGAAGCGTTTGATAAGATTTCCGTAGTATTTTTCTTGATTAATAAAAATACCGTTCGGAAGTTGTTTGATTTGAAGTCCAAGAAAATATGATAGTTCTCCCATATGAGACATTTCAAACTCTTTGGTCATAATATTTGCAAACTGTTTGCAGAGTTTATCGTTTGTTGAACCAAAGATAATGTCGTCTACATATATCTGGATAACCAAAATATCTTTTCGAGAATGTTTGATAAACAAAGTTTGATCGACTTTACCTATTTGAAATCCTAAGTTAATAAGATAGCTATGTAGCCGTTCATACCAAGCACGAGGTGCTTGTTTTAAACCATACAGAGCCTTCTTAAGTTTGTACACATAGTCAGGATTTTTTCATGTACGAACAAAGGAGGTTGTTCGACATATATATTCTCTTTGATAAATCCATTTAGAAAAGCACATTTGGCATCCATCTGATAAAGTTTGAAATTGTGGTGACAAGCAAAAGATAATAAGATTCTAATAGCTTCTAGTCGAGCAATTGGTGCAAATGTTTCTTCATAATCGATACCTTCTTCCTGATTATACCCTTGTGCTACTAATCTTGTTTTATTTCTGGTGATATTTCCTTGTTCGTCAACCTTATTTTTACAGACCCATTTAGTACCAACAACTAACTGATCAGTTGGTCTTGGAACAAGTTCCTAGACATCATTGCGCTCGAACTGATTTAGTTCTTCCTGCATGGCAATGATCCAGTAGTCATATGTAGCAGCCACTTTTGGATTCTTAGGTTCGATATTTGAAAGAAACGCAACATGACCCATTTGATGGAGTTGACTCCTTGTTCTGATTTGTGATGTTACTTCCCCGATTATATTTTGAACCGGATGATCTCTTAATATTCTTGGTGGAGATTGTAACTCACATGTTTGAGGAATATCCTCAACAATTATTTCCGAGTCAGAATCAACATTTGTGATGATTGGATTATCAGTGACTATAGTTTCGTCAACATCTGATATATTATGAGGGTGGTGATAGAATTCATCGAATGAGACATGAAGTGATTCTTCAATAGTTTTGGTTCGTTTATTAAATATACGATAGGCCTTGCTCCATTCCGAATAACCGACAAATATTCCTTCATCAGCCTTTGGATCAAATTTGCCGAGCTGTTCTTTCGTATTTAAAATAAAGCACTTAGAACCAAAGACTTTGAAGTATGAGATATTAGGCTTTCTTTGATTAAATAATTCATAAGATGTATTCTTGGTGAGAGGTCGAATGGATACACGATTCAGAACATAACATGCAGTTGCAACAGCTTCTGCCCAGAAATGTTTTGGTAAAGTGGTTCCATTTAATAACGTTCTTACACATTCTTGTAAGGTCCGGTTTTTCCATTCTACAACTCCATTTTGTTGTGGAGTTCTAGGAAATGAAAAATTATGATATATACCTTTATTTGTACAAAAATGTTCAAATTCATCATTTTTGAACTTTCCGCCATGATCACTTCTTGTATTTTTAACTTTAAGCCCTTTCGATTTCTGAATTCTCTTGACGAAAGATTTAAAATGTTCGAAAGTGTCACTTTTGTTTTTCAAGAAAATTGTCCAGGTGTAACGAGAGTAATCATCAACAATTACAAACACATATCGACTGTGATTTATTGACCGAACCTTAGTTGGTCCAAATAAATCCATATGCAGTAACTCAAGTGATTGTAATGTTGATATGACTTTTATAGATTTAAAAGATGATTTGGTCAATTTTCCTAATTGACATGCGTCACACATGTTGTCAGCCTTAAAGCTCATTTTGGGTAGTCCTCTAACTAGATCGTTTTTGGCTAGCTTGTCGATAATTCTGAAGTTTATATGACAGAAGCGTTTGTGCCATAGCCATGGATCATTATCATTAGCCACAAGACATATATCTGAATTATGATTAATATTCATATTCAAAGTATATATATTTCTGTCTCTATAACCTTCGAAAACTAAATTATGGTCTTTATCTAAAATACTACACTTATTATCTGAAAAGGAAATTGTAAAACCCTTGTCGCATAACTGACTAATACTAAGTAAATTGTGTTTTAAATTTCTAACTAGCATGACATTGGTAATATGAGGTAAGTTAGATGTACCGCAATTGCTCACATCGCCTTTGTCGATAATATAGCCTTTTGAATTATCTCCAAAAGTGACGGAGCCACCATCTGAGTATGTAAAATTTGTCAATAAGTTCTTGTCTCTAGTCATGTGCTTCGAGCAACCACTGTCCAATATCCACTTTCCTCTTTTCTTAAGTGGGACCTACAAAAAATAAGATTAAGTCCATGGTACCCACCTTTTTATAGGGTCCTAAGAGTTAGGTCTTATGAGTCCAACGGGTTTAGTATCCCCTTTATATAAATAATTTGAATTAAGATGCACAGTATTCATGAAATGTTGAATATATTTGTTCCTAATCAAATTGTTATTTTTTTTAGGAACCCATATCTTAATAGTCTTGACATTTTTCTTTTGACATTTCACAACTGGTTTTGACTTGGAATATAATAAACTAGGATTTTTCTTAGCTTCATCTTTCTTTTTCTTGAGATGTTTCTTGGTTTTCTGTTTCTTATATCCTAAACCTTGTTTGTTTGAAGCAGGTTGTGAACTTTCAATGATTTTTGTCAAATTTTCTCGACCTTTATTGAAGTTAGAAACATTTTAAGTAATATCATCTAACTTAGTTTGTAAACTGGCCTTTTCTAGGTCCAGAATTTTGACCTTTGCCTTAAGCTCATGATTTTCAGTAGTAAGAGCATCATTTTTCTCTTTTTGAGTTTCAGTTTCTTGACTCAAAAGATATAATTGAGAATCAATATTAGATGATGATTCTTGAAAATTTTCAAGTACTTCTTCTAATATTTTCTTCTCGTCTTTTAACATATCTCGTTCAAACTCTGGTCTACTCAAATCTGCTTTAGTTTCTTTGAATTGTCGTTTCATGTCTTTATATTTAACTATCAATTCGGCATTAATATCAAGTACTTCATCAAATGTAGGAATTTGTACCTCATCTTCTGCTGCCATGAAACAAACGTTTGCTTGTTCATTTTCTGTATCACTTTCACTTTCTGATGAAGACGAATCTAAATCATCCCATGTTACCGAGAAAGCTCGTTTCTTTGATTTGTCCTTCTTGTTTTTGAATTTTTCATTTTCTGACTTCTTCTTTTGCTCCGGGCAATCCTTGTGCATGTGCCCCTTTTTGTGGCAGTTGAAACGCTCTATAGCTGATGATGACGGTTTATTTGATTCAGTTTTCTTCTTATTATATCGACTAGCTTTTTGTTGTTTTATGAATTTTTTGAAACCTTTTGCAATAAATGCCAAGTCTTCATCTTCAGAATCTGATTCATCTTCATCTTTTCCAGCATGAAATGCTACATTTTTCTTTTCTTCTTTTTGTTCCTTTCTAGCCTACAGATTAGCTTCATAGGACATTAGATTTCCTATCAATTCATCTGGCTTCATGACGGAAAGGCCATTAGCTTCTTCAATTGCTAATACTTTTCCTTCCCATTCACTAGTCAGAGAATGTAGGACTGTCGAAACAACATCAAAATCTGAATATTTTTGTCCTAAACCAATAAGTGCATGGTGAATAGTTTGAAACCGTGAATACATATCATCGATTGTCTCATTCGGCTTCATTTTGAAAATTTGAAAATGACTTTTCAGCATGGCTATTTTGGCATGTTTAACCTTGTTAGTACCTTCATGAGTGGTTTTCAGCGTTTGCCAAATTTGATATGCGGTGGTACAGATACTAACACGGTTATATTCATTTTGGTCTAATGAACAAAACAACATGTTTATTGCTTTTGCATTTACAGTTGCTGCCGTTTTCTCAGCCGGTGTCCATTCTGAATAATCAGTTGTTGGATTCACTATTTCTTTTTGTGTTGTATTCCAGGCATCATAACTATTTGACTACATGAAGAATGATGTGTTGCCCAATAGCTATAGTTGAGACCATTGAAGAATGGAGGTCTTTATGTCGATTGACATTCCATGTAAGTGGTGTTTTGAGTGCTAGTACTTGCGTTATTTGCCATATTACAAAAATATATCAAATAACTGAGTTACGGTTATATGATGACCTTACTCCAATACCAAATGAAGATGCGTGTACATGTTTAGTATAGTACACATGGATTGTGTAATATGATGAACAATACTCAAGTATGAAAAGAGAGCTAATCACAGAACTGTATAAAGCAGCAGAAGCAGTAAAATAGAAAAATAACACCAGGGATTTTTATACTGGTTCAGAGCACCGTCCTTCGTCCAGTCCCAGACTTCTATCTGGATTTTCACTAACAACCATCTCACTTCACCCAGAGGAACAGGTATACAACGCCCGAGCAGACGAACGAGATTTCACGCCTCTAATAACACCGAGGACTTCAACACTTGCCTCTTACAACACCGAGGACTTCAACAAAGATGAATATATTTGTTGTTGACAATATGTGTTCTTGATAACACGAATTTGTCAGTTGTGGTACAACCTTCCTATAATCTTATCCTCAAATAGAATATTTGTGTATATAAAGATTTGGAAGTGGATATCGTATTGAATCAAAAGAATATTAAATAGATTCTAGGATTCAAACGATATTATATTGAATATGAGCGATTGAGCACTTGAGAGTATAGAAATGAGATCAAGAATATAGATAGCAATAAGTCAAGTTAGTATGATAGAAATCGATGATAGAAATGTTGATCTCATGTTGTTTATATAAAGAATAAACAGTTGTAACCCTTTGTGAGAAGTTACAAACAATGGTCATGATTGTTGGTAAAGATAAAGAGAAGCAACCATTGAAGAAATGGAAGTGTCTATACGAAATGTTGCTTTCTGGAAGAAAACGGTCAACAGGTTAAAAAGGACAGGTAGACAGGACTTTGAATATATATACGTTATATTTATGTGTACACGTTTATTATGCAAACTGGGCAGAAACGGTCGACTGGTGGAAATCCAGGCAGTCGACCGGTTTTACCCAGTGTGCACAATTAATGTGTACACATATATATTCGTATATATATTGATAATCTTGACGTATGTGATTATTTGAGGATAGATTTTAACATGAGTAATACTACTAAAACACCAAATAATCAACCTCTAATATAAAATACCATATGTAGCTCTTTGTGTCTCTTCAAACCAATGAATATCTTCTTTTTGTTTATCATGGCTTATCTCTTTGTCAGAAATCAAAACTCTATGAAATCCTTGACTCAATACCATATCCATATCCATATCCGGAATTATTTTCGGATATCCGTATCCGCTTAATTTTCGGATATCTGTATTCGCTTAATTTTCGGATACAGACGGATATCGGATATTTATCTTCTCCGCCAGTCATTAATGAATTTTTAAGAGTATAAATAAAAATGTTTGGATCGGCATAAAATAACTTTTATACTAATGTTTATAAAAAACCCAGAAAATAAAGGAATGTAATGTTGAAACATTGCTTCATACTAATACACATAAGCATATCCAAAAATATTCCAAAATTAAGCATTAAGACTACCATTTTTCACTAAAAATGGACAAAAATTTATATCATAGTAACATCCAACAGTTGCAAAATGATTATTAACTCTATTTTCTTGTTTTGATTTAAATATATTACATCAATTAGTCGGACGGATATTTTTCGGATACGGATACCACTATAACCATATCTGTATCTGAAAAGCTTTTCGGATATCGGATATCCATATCCGCTTTTCGGATAACGGATATTTCAGATACGGAGTCAGACGAATATCGGATTTTTCGGGTATTCATTGACAGCCCTAGCTTTGACCAACTAATAGGTCATACATTTCGAGATGAATTTCCCGACACCCCTTTTCATACCTTCCTAACAGTAGACTCGCTTCATATCTCTATCCTTCTTATTACCACCAAGATGAATCGTAAATCTAGAGTAATGACATTCTCTTAAAACTTCATCTCTCAATGCAGTCAAATCAGGAACAACCGGTCGTTCATCCTTACGAAGCCAACCATCTAGATCGATTTTGAAATATTTAATTTCCTCGGGTTTGACCCTCATCTCTAACCCTCGAACGATTTCTAAAATCTTACTTTCTCGCTTTTGGATTTCGCCAATCCTTTCGATGAGAGTCTGCTTAATCGATAAGCTTGCTAACATCTCGGGCACTAACTCATAATGAGGTCTAAAATCAAATCCGGCAAAATACTCGAGATGCTTCCATTCCAAAAACATAGCTCCTAAACTCGCATGTCTTCTACTTAAGGCATCGGCCACTACATTACCCATTCGCGGAGTATAATCTATACGGAAGTCGTACGAAGCCAAAAACTTTAACCATCGCTACTGCTGAAGATTCGAATCCTAATGGGAGAAAAGATACTTCAACGACTTATGATCCATAAACAACTCAAATATAACTCCTAACAATTAATGCCTCCAAATCTTCAGAGCACATACTATCACCGCTAAGTCCAGATCGCGAGTTGGGTAATTCCTTTCGTGCGGCTTTAGTTGTTGACTCGCATAAGCCACAACTCTATCCTTTTGCATTACCACTGCTCCAAGTCCGCTGCCACATGCATCGATATATACTATCATCTCCACATTCTCGCTTGGAATGGTCAAAACAGGAGAACTAGTCAATCTCTCTTTGTAACGACCCGGATTTTTTCGGTCATTTCAATTTGAATATTTAAACTTGTTTTAAATACTATATTATAAATATTAATGGATTTTCATATAAGATTCATTTGTAAAACGACGATTGAACGTATAAATTTTAATTTAATATAAAACGAGCTCGTAACATCGTGGTAGTTCATAATTTACGATTTGAACTTCAATTGAAAATATAGAATCGGTTTTAAGTCGGAATTCTGTGAAACAAGAAACATTAAAATCCATTTGATTACAATTTTCAAACGAATAAGAAAAATCGAGATTTTATCTTATAGATTGTAAGTTATGGCTAAATCAAATTTTCAAATAGTTGTTACGGATTCGTTTATAAACGGTAACGTTTATTTAATAATTAAGAAGGAATTTTTATATAATTTGAATACCGTTTAAAACAAAATTGTTAATGTTGAGTTATAATTGCATATTAGTTGAATTTGAAATGATATACTATTCCATTCGGTTATATTCGACAATAATAATTTATTATTATTAAATTTAATGGTTTTAGAATTTATTTAATATTTTATCGATATGATGTAGGCCTTAAAAATGATTATTTTTCAAACAACCTCCATTTCTGATGAAACGAATATTATTGGAATATGCATAGCTAGTTATTGCTAGATTTCAAGTTTGAAGCCAACTGAAGTTGTTTTGTTTTGCTAGATTTCAAGTTTCAAACATCAATTCCTACTTTTCTCATCTAAATAACATTTCCACCTAGTCACAAGCTTGCAAGGTCCTTTCCATTCTGTACCGTCTTGTTTCATCAAATTTAAAAAGGGTATAACCTACCCTAATTCTATCACCTACCCTAAAATAGCATACACAGCTATATTTTGCACTGCAACCTACCTTCCCATTTCTTTATTCTTAAGTAAAAATGAATGTACCCAACCCAACGTAAAACTTAAGAGTTAAGTAAAACAGCTACCCTATGGTTATGAATTAAAAACTCACAATAGACCACCTCTGTTCCTTCCTGTAGCCTATTCGATCAAATCGATCGAACTAATAAGAGAAATGAAAACTTAATGCATGCCAATAAACAAAAACAAAAATTAAGAAAGCTCCTCGAAACATGGCCTCTAGCGATTAATGTCTCCTTGCGATTGTCAATCTGCTCGACCTCTCTCCGATGCCCCGCCGCCGCCGCCGTTCCACCTCCCCAAAATCCACTAGCCCTGCTTCTCGGACGCGATCTGGTAGAGCTTACAACTCAGACTCCATTTCCTCCAGATCTCGTCCGAACCACTCGTCGAGCTACGCTTCTGTTGTGCTACCTGACATCCTTTCTGATGAAGCCTCCCAACAACGTTCGCCAGTCTCTGGTCTCCAAGGTCACTCCTTTTCACCAGTTTCGCCCTTGCTTGCAAGTAATGAAAACTCAAGGTGGAATGACCTTACTGTTCCCACTTTTGGTAATCCAGAATATAACAATATGGGTGTTGATGGTACTGATGAAGTGGAGAAAGAAGTAAGAGGTGTTGGTCCAACGCTTGGTCCGATAGCCTCTGAGTCTTTGGTTGGGAATCACTTCATGCCTAGTGTTTGTGGGAATGACAAATTGAAGGAAGCTGTTGTAACAACTAATCAAACACATGTGAACCCAGTTAGCCCTCCTAGTTGGACATCATTGTTCAACACCCTCCCTTTGGCGGTGGGTACCTACACACCGCAAGATAGTTTCATAACTAAGGTTGTGAAAGGTCGGTGTGTCATGCCTGATGATGTTCATCATGTTGGTGCTAGTTTCTGGGCTGATCATTTGGTAGACTTTTTCCTCGATTCCACTCCACCTTACCAAGTTGTTCGTGAAAAATGTAATCGATTTTGGAGATTATGAGGCAAGCTGCAAGTCCAGTTCTTTGACTCGTTGTTCTACTTCAAATTCAACAACAAAGAGGATAAAATGAGTGTCCTTCAGCGTGACCCGTTGGTTATTGAAGGAAAACCCTTCATCATAACACCATGGAACGTTACTATTGGCAAGGTGCGTGAACAAATTCTTTCGATTCCGGTTTGGGCTACGCTTACCAATATTCCTTCTGTCCTCCAACCCCTCATCGGTCTTAACTGGCTAGCTAGCTTGATAGGTAAACTCTGCTGCTTCGACTCCAATACTGTTGCTAGGAGGAGCATGAAATATGCTCGGGCTCTTATTGAAATCTCTCCATCCATACCGCTGCCTGATAAGTTGAAAGTTACTCTTGTCGAGGGGTTCGACGTTGACATTGATGTTTCGTATTCATGGCGTCCTGATATTTGCTCGAGCTGCAAGTCTTTTGGACACAACGATGATAAATGTCCTATCCTCCCTGCGGATAATGCGGGCAACCAAGCTGTTAAAATCCCATTGCATAAGCCTACTTTGTTATGGTTGCCTAAGCCGAAAGTTGCGGCTTCTCCTATTTCAGGTTCGCTTGCTGATTTGGAGGAGCCTTTTTCTTCGACTTCGCCAAGTGTCGACCCTGCTATCTCTGCTGCGAAGGTAGTCGATGTTGATACACTGTCACTGGACCCTGCTATCCTTGCTACTTCATCACGCTATGTGGTTCCAAATTCAGTCGATTCTGTATCTACTACTGCACAGGCAGTGTGTGTTGCTGACTCTGTCAAAGATGTTTTCTGTTGGAATACTAGTGAGTGTGCATGGGTACATAAACAAACGGATATGCGTTATCAACCGAACACAAATTTATTTTACTCTTATGTCAGTGGTGTAGCAGGTGAGAATAGATCTCTTTGGTACAGTGCAATTAATGGTGAATTATCTCTGACTACAGAGGGTACTAATGGTGCTGCAAATGAGGAAATGCTCAAAGATGTAACTTGGGATAGACGCTTCATATACAACAGGCAATCGGTTCCTTACTACCCAAACATTGCAGCTCTTTTTGCTCCGTTCAGGAATGTCACTGGCCCATGTGATGTGGTTGGGGACTAGTGTCCTCAGTCGCACTTAGTAGTCTTGGTAACATTGTCAAGCTCCTGTTTTAATGTTGTGTGCTGGCACTTCAACCAGATAGAGTGGACGGAACACTATAAACTCCGTAGGCGGTGGCCGGTCCACCTTAAAAACTGAACTAGCTGATTGTAAACCACAATCACCTGTCCTAAACTGTATTTTTATTATTGGTTATAATAAAAGGTGTTTGCGGTCACCTTAAAAACCGGTCGGCTTTGCCAAAAAAAAAAACTTAATGCATGCCTAACCTACACTGCAATCTTATAAATCCTAATATGTGAGGGGCAAGGCTTACGCAACTATATAAACTAAAGAAACCCATTGTATTCCTTCCATCTGCAACATATATATACACCTCACTGTTCTAATTCGTTTTGCTTCCAAGCTTTACAACAGCGTACCTTATATTTGTAACGATCAAAAGAACGCCTTATAAGTTTATAAATTCCATTCGTTTTGCTTCCATACCCTACAACTTTTCGAGAATCATTCAACAGTAAACGTGCATGGGTAGGCATCAGCAGGTGCAAGGACATTCGAAGGGTGATGATGGGTTATTGACTATGCATGGGTTGAGGGCGGAATGCGTTTCGGTGCATACAGGAAGCAGGGGAACAGTCGACACAAACTGAAAATGGAAGGACAGCAGCTGGGTGGTCGGAGAATGGAGCTACATGATGGAAAACGGGGGACTGAGTTGGTCGTGGTGGCGTGACTTTTGAGTGGAGGCAGCGTCGACAGTGGTGGGGGTAGTCCAAGTGAATGGTGGTTAAAACATTCACACAAGTTTACTGAATGGCTAGGAAGACAGCGTAACACGGTTTCATGGAAGGGGCGTCAGGTGGCGTTCTAGGCCGATGGACGCCACGAGATCGATGAAAGATGGGAGGATGAGGATAGGTAGCTGCAGCTTGCGATGGGGAAGGAGGGAGCTCGCGGTTTCGGAAATGAGCTGAAAGTAGAAGAAGAACAGTAGGAATTCCTAGAGAAAAGAAATACGTGGCCTGGTGAGATTAATGTGCCTAAACTATTGCCTAATCCCATTTTTAACATGCATATAAAATATATGTTTCAGGTGATCCTAACTCTACTGTGCCTAAAATTACTTCTTTTTTTTTTTTTCCTTCTGTACCCAATATGATAGGTGTAACACCCCGAAAATGCTATAAGTGTGAAATTAACAAATTCAAGTATAATTAATTTGAGATCAAAGAACCAAGGGAAACGGGATACGCCATTGCGTTCGTCTCGGAAAAATACGCGAAATAGAGTCCGAGTTTTCGAAAAACGGAGTCCGTATGAAGGAGATATGGCCTTCGGAAGTTTTGAATCAAATTTAAAATTCAAACAGAATAAAATAATTAAAAATCGGGCCGAGTGGGCCAGGGCGGACAAACACCCGCCTAGGCCACCCAGGTCGACTGGGCTGTCGACCTGGGCTACCCATGTCGACAGGGCTGTCGACAGCCCTGTCGACAGGGGTATCGACCTGGTCGAGCCCAGTCAACCTGGCTGGCCAGGTCTGTGTTTGGCCGATTTTCTGTGGTTTGCTTTGTCACTAGGGCTAGGTGGCGGGTTCTAATTGGTCTCTCTATCTAATGAATGGCTATGATCTAACCTAGCAACATCAAGGGTCCTAATCAATTCCTAACCTCTATATAAACAACCCTAGACTAAACCCTAATCTATTCATTCAAATTAAGAACATAGCCGCCATGTTGCTGAGGAACGACAAAGAGTAGCCGCCAACTAAAGAGAGGATTAGGGAGAAAGTTCTAAGGCCTAAAGCAATTCAAGCAACCTAAAGCTAATCAATTCAACAAAGGAATTTGCGTCTTCAATCCCTAAATTAGAGAATTCGCCGCAACCATTGTAAGTAGAGTATTACTTTGGTATTAATAAACAACTGTGTTGATGTGTATGCTTGAATTGTGGCAATGGAAGTAATGAACTACATGCGGTAGTTCTATGCAAGTATACGTTTGGAATATTGCGCAAATTGTGGAATCTATATTGAAGCTACATGTATGTAGTTAATTGAAATTCATGCAAGTTTGGGGCTTTGTTATTATGCCATTATGATGTATATTTTTGTGCATAAATCGTTTTGCAAGTAATTGAAACAAGTTTGGTTATTATAGTTCATATGAAACTATGTGGAATTTTGACACCATAATCCATGTATTAAGTCATGCTTTTGCAAACTTATGAATATGGCTAGGAATGATATTTGGCATAATTGAAATCCGTTATTAAGTCTATCTTGTTTCAAAGGATTATATGATGACATGGCTAGGTTGGACTCAAAAATCCCTTTTTTTTTGCAAGTTTAAAGCAAACACCATGTTTAGGAATATTTATGCATAAGTATGTTTATACCATCGTTATGTGATTAGGCTTAAATCATGATTAAGTTGAATTATGCTATGTTCATGCTAGAAGTATTTATGCCATGCTTATGTTTGACCATATGCCATGCCTATGCTAGAAGTATTTTATGCCATGCTTATGTTTGACAATATGCCATGCCTATGCAAGAAGTATTTTATGCCATGCTTATGTTTGACAATATGCCATGTTTATGTTAGAAGTATTTAGGCCATGCTTATGTTTGACATTATGCCTAAATAAGAATATAGGTTCATGTTGTAGTTAAACCTATGCAAGTTTACATGCCTTGATTTATGTCACCTATGTTTTATGACCAAAATACATGTCACCACTATGCAAGTACACCAATTTCTATTATGTATTTTCCAACGTCATATGCAATTTCATGCGCTCACTTTCCCCTCTTTGTATATACGCCATAAGCCTCCCCTTTTCGCATGGCTAAATTGGGCTTTAAAAGGCTAAGCCCAATATATATAAACGGACGTGTAAAACGGGGGAAAATAACGTTGGGTTAAAAATTAATTAATGAATGAAAATATGAAATAGAAGGGCCCAAAGTCAAGTATGGGTTGGGCCCATGGTTGGTGTACCCTTTACACCATTAACATAATAATGGGCCGCAAATATTTACATATAAGAAATAAAGAAGAATGACAAAATATGTAAATGTAGAAAAGACGATGTGTTTAACCCGAGGTTGGATTGAGTTGTGATGTAAACCTGCCCAGAACCGCCCGGCTGTCCAGTAGTCACAACAATACTTATCCAATGTGGGAGGTTAAACATGGAGCCCAGCAAGGACCCGAGGTTAGACTGAGTTGTGGCGTAAGACTGCCCGGAACCAACCGACAACAGGCAGCCACAACAATACCTGTCTAATGTGAGAGGTCAGGGCCTTAATAAGACAATTAAGGCTGAGTCAGGATTGTTAGGATTAAGTGAACTAAAGACTTAATCAAAATGGAACATGCTAAACTAAACGGACTGGTGGGGTTAGGTTAGGAAACACTTAACCAACTTAGCATGTTGGCTAGAGATAGAAAACCTAGTAACGGGGGACCCTTTTCAGCAGTAACCCTAAAAGGTGTATCAGGATACCCTGAAACTAGGCAGGGTGGGGCACGATTACTGGGCTGATTGTAAGAGGTCAAAGCGACGGCGGTGGTGTAGCAGTGTAGGTTCTAACGGAGTGCGGGCGTGCACACACTCCGGCGCAGAAAAATGAGGCACTGGACACCAGTAGCATACCTGTGCACTCTAAGGTTGTGTCGGGTTGCCACTATGGGACTTGATACACCCCATGGTGGGACCAGCATAGGTAACTACAGACATCGGGGGCCGTAAGACACATGTAACTATGCGAGTAGGAGCCGATCATCATTGAATGGATCACATCACCCTGATTATGGGGTGCAAATTGGAAACTAGTTTATATGGGTTCAGAGATTAACATGGGGTACGATAGTATATTCGACCCTAGATAACTTAACCAAGTTCATAGTGTTGCCCACTTCCTGTTTTACTTATCATACCTAGTTCTTTATTCATAGACAAAGTAGTACTAGACTTACTCAGGCTTTATGTCTGACTCTATTTTTCTTTCGTCTTCTTTCTTCCGTTCCCCCCCCCCCAGGTCCTCAGGGAGGGAACACAGCAGCTTGACCTACCTCAACATCCAGCTTGAAGAAGAGAAATGTATTGCTTGGACTTTCCTGTTTTGAACTATGGCTTTGGACAATCCACTATGGGGCTTTTGCAGTTTATCTATGTTTTATTTATGCTTCTTTAAAAATAATGTACTCAAGACAGATTATGAAAGTGTTATGTTATGTTTTTGGAAAGGATGTTGTTGTAACACGTATTTGACTTGATGAAATAAAGTTTGTTGTTCTTCCGTTGTTTACAAATATGTGTTCTTATATCTGTCTTGTATATCTGTGACTTTTACTTATAAACCTCCACCAAAATTAGGGCATTCCCTTTGAGAGTGACCCTAACGGAGGTGGGGTGTTTCACTTGGTATCAGAGCATAGGTTTACCAGATAAGATAAAAAGTTTTGGAAATTTATTTTCGAAAAGGAAATTTAAAGAAGCATTTTTAAAAGATAAAAATATTATTTTATTTTAAAAAAGGCAAAGTCCACTCCCCAAAGCCATAGGTACTATCTCTTAACCTTCGTTTTGAATCTATCCCTTTTGTTTCAGCATGTCCGAAGATCTTAACTTGCCTGAAGGGGTGCCAATACCTGGTTGGTTTAGACGGTTCTTAGAAGCAAGGGCCACTCAGCCAGGTCCTACCATTCCTCCTCCCCCAGCGGAAGGAAATCATCCAGCTGCAGCAGCACCTTTTCCTCCACCTCCTCCACGGGGAAACACGTTCGCTAAGATATGTAAAGATTTTAAAGCTATGGGAGGAAGGGATTTCCATGGAACTGAGTCCTTCGTAGCAGCTAGGAATTGGCTAAAAGAAACGGAGGACCTATTCATCATCTTTGAGGTAGAAGATAGACAAAAAGTACAATTGGCGGTGTGGCTATTGAAGGGCGAGGCTTCCTACTGGTGGGAAGTCACCAATGCTGAAAGACCAGTGGATACATGGGAGGACTTTAGGGCAAGGTTTGAGACTAAGTTTCTCTCAGATGCAGAAAGAAGTTTGCAGTTGGAAAAATTCTTATTTCTTAAGCAAGGAGACAAGACTGTCAGAGAGTATGTGAATCAGTTCGATGAGCTGGCTAGGTTTGGGCTTGACCTAGTCAACACCCCGCATAAGAAGGCTCTCCGTTTCGTCAAGGGGTTAAATGAGCCATTACATAGTTTGGCCATGACCCATATACCCATGGGAGCCACGTATGAAAGATTGGTGCAAATGGCATTGCTGAACGAAGAGGACAAGGGCAAGAAGGAGACCAAGGCAGAAAGCTCTCAAGGGAAGAAAGAAGGTTTGCAGCCTAAGAAGACAGACTTTAAGAAAGGCGGGGAAGGCAACAAAGAGAAGAGGACTTGTAATTTCTGTGGCAAAGTGGGGCACTTAGTAAAGGACTGCCGGAAAAAGAAGGCCAAGGAGAATGGTGGGTGCTTTTCTTGCGGTCAGACAGGCCACAGAGCTAAGGACTGCCCAAAGAAACGAGGGCAGGGGCAGGGGTCTGGATCCACTCCAGGGGCACAGGTTCATGTGCTGGAAGCGCCACCTTTGCAACAGCGAGGTACAAACACTTCTGTAGAAAGTGTAGTTTATCTTTATGATCACCCCGTTCGCACTTTATTTGATTCTGGCGCATCACACTCCTTTATCTCGTCTGCTTTAGTAGAATCTCTGCACCTAAAAACTAGTATGGTAGAGGACCCCTTAATTGTTTCAAACCCAATTGGGGGCCCAGCTCATTTGTCTATGATCTGTTTGGATTTGAAAATTTCTATCCTAAGTGTTGAATTTCAATGTAGTGCCTTTGTTTTGGGCTTTTCGGGGTATGGTTTGATTTTGGGTATGGATTGGCTATCCAGTAATGGGGCCATCCTTGACTGTGAGAAAAGGGTTGTTAGGCTCCTAACCTAGCTCGGTAATACTTTGGAAATTTCTTGTAATCCCTCGTATGCGGTTATGCTTAGTTATCTTGAATCGCTAGATGCCTCTGTTGAAAATTTGAAATCAGTTAGAGTGGTCCGGGAATATCCGGATGTCTTTGAAGAGGTGAAGGGCTTGCCTCCGAAGCGGGAAATAGACTTTCGCATATATCTGGTAGATAATGCAAAGCCCGTTGCGTTGCCCGTTAGACATATGGCTCCACGAGAAAGGAAAGAGCTCAGTAAACAGATTAAAGAGCTTCTAGAAAAGGGGTTCATTAGGAGGAGCATTTCAGAATGGGGCGCTCCAGTGGTGTTCGCTACAAAGGCGGATGGTTCACTCCGTCTGTGTGTTGACTATAGGGAGCTCAACAAGCTAACGAAAAAGAATAGGCACCCTCTCCCTAGAATTGACGATTTATTTGACCAGCTTGTAGGAGCGTCTGTTTTCTCCCAACTCGATTTAGCAACCGGTTTTCATCAGCTAAGGGTGGCTGAAGATAGCATCGATAAAACGGCGTTCAGAACCCCAGACGGTTTCTTTGAATGGCTTGTCATGCCTTTCGGCTTGACAAATGCACCTGCGTACTTTGTGGACCTAATGAGTAGGGTATTTAGAGATTTCCTCAACAAATTCGTAGTGGTCTTCGTAGATGATATCCTTATCTTCTCAAAGAGTGAAGAGGAACATGCTCAGCACCTAAGGGCAATCATGGAAACTTTGCGAGTCCATCAACTAAAAGCCAAATTCTCCAAATGCCACTTTTGGAGAGAAGAGGTGAGGTTCCTTGGGCACATAGTATCCAAACAAGGGTTAGCAGTGGACCCTGCTAAGGTAGTGGCGGTACAGGATTGGAAGACACCAAGGAATGCGACTGAGGTCCGAAGCTTTCTAGGACTAGCAGGTTTCTATCGAAAATTTATAAGGGATTTTGCGAAAATCTCAGCTCCGCTCACGAAATTGACTAAGAAGAATCTAGTGTTCAATTGGGACTTGGATTGCGAGTTTGCTTTCCAACGACTGAAAAGGGCTCTCACAACAGCCCCAGTTTTGACGCTGCCAGATGGGAACAAGATGTTCACTGTTTTTACGGATGCATGTGGGACAGGGCTAGGCGGTGTCTTAATGCAAGAAGGAAGGGTAGTAGCTTATGGCGGGAGGCAGTTGAAGGTGCACGAAAAGAACTACCCAACCCACGATCTTGAGTTAGCCGCCATCGTCTTTGCACTCAAGTCTTGGCGACACTATCTCCTAGGTGAGAAGTTCGAACTTTACACTGACCATAAATCGTTGAAATATCTTTTCTCGCAGAAGGACCTTAACTTGAGGCAACAAAGATGGATGGAGTTTCTTGCCTCGTACGATTTCGAAATCTCCTACACTCCGGGCAAAGGCAACGTAGTGGCAGACGCGTTGAGCCGAAAGAAATTGACCCTAAGCCCGTTGTTTGTTGAAAGACAAAGCCTAGAGTTTATAGCCAGCTTCGACTTTAGGCCCTCCTCCGATTTCGTACCAGGCTTGCTTGCATCTCTCGAAGTGCGCCCAACTCTAGTAGATTTAGTAGGGGCAGCACAACGCGAAGACCCTCAGCTTGTGGAAGTAATTGATAGGCTAATGAGGGGTGAGACTTCTAGTCACCTCAACAGATACTCCGTTGACGATAAGGGTGTACTAAGGCGAGATGGAAGACTATGCGTCCCACAAGCAAAAGATTTAGTAAAGAAGGTTCTCGAGGAAGCACATCACTCCAAGATGACGATACACCCAGGCGGAGATAAAATGTACAAAGACATAAAAAGGACTTTCTTCTGGAACGGCATGAAAAAGGACGTGGCAGAATTCGTTTCTAAATGTATGGTGTGCCAACAGGTTAAGGCGGAACAGAAAAAGCCTGGCGGACTACTACATCCTTTGGAGGTCCCGCAGTGGAAGTGGGCTAGCATCTCAATGGACTTCATCGATGGGCTGCCTAGGTCTAGGAGAGGCAACACTAGCATTTGGGTAATAGTGGATAGGCTTACTAAAAGCGCCCACTTTTTACCTGTCAAAAGTAAAAGAACTGCCTCATCCCTAGCATCACTTTACCTTAAGGAAATCGTTCGACTCCATGGAATACCATCTAGCATTGTTCGTGACCGAGACCCCATTTTCACCAGCGAGTTTTGGCGGAGTCTGCAAGAAGCAGTAGGAACGCAATAATGCTTGAGCACAGCCTATCATCCCCAAACCGACGGCCAAACAGAGAGAGTGAACAGAGTTTTGGAAGACCTCTTAAGGCTATGCGTCCTTGACTTCGGAGGGACATGGGAAGACCACCTTCCTTTGGTGGAATTTGCCTACAACAACAGCTATCAAGCAACCATCGGAATGGCGCCCTTCGAAGCTTTATATGGAAGACCGTGCCGATCGCCCACTTGTTGGTGGGAGTCTACTGATAAGCTTATACTTGGACCAGATATGATCCGAGAGACTTCAGAGAAAGTAGACTTAATACGAAGAAGGATGAAGACGGCCCAAGACAGACAAAAGTCCTATGCCGACAAGAGGAGGACCGACCTTGAATTTGAAGTTGGAGACAGAGTTTTTCTCAAGGTATCACCGCTAAGGAACATTGTTCGTTTTGGAACCACAGGGAAGCTAGCACCAAGGTTCGTAGGGCCATTCCCTATCATCGAGAAGATTGGGAAAATGGCCTATAGATTAGGGCTACCCGAGAAGTTGGCTGGAGTCCACAACGTTTTTCACGTTTCACATCTCCGAAAATGTCTACATGAGTCTGCTGAAGTGGTAGAGCCAAATGTCCTAGAAGAGGCCGAAGTGGAACGCGAAGCAACCATAAGGAGAGTTCCAACCCGCATCTTAGGAACGGAAGTGAAGAAGCTACGCAACCGTGAAGTCAAGCTCGTCAAAGTTCAGTGGAGCGACGCCGAGGGAGACGCGACTTGGGAAACTGAAGCTAGAATCCGTACAGCCTACCCTTTTCTGTTCGAGGGTACATCCTTGATCTTTCCTTTTCCTTAAGTTGCGCTTTTATCTATCTTTTTAGGTATATTTCCTCGACCATATCTTTTAGGTAGAATCTTTTTTGGATGGAAACATGTAGTTGAAACATGTTATGGATGATGGTTGCAAGTGGTTGCAAGTGATTGCTAGTGGTTGCTCGTGGTTGCATATACACACACAATCTAGGTTTTAGATCGGCTCAGTCACTTCATATTGCATATGCATATATGTTTGTATTCGTATATGGTTGAACTTTAATGTGTTGTCATGTGGATGCTGCATTTGTATTGAATGATTGTGCACTCATGTAGAATCAAGAATAGGAAAATTTGCATACATAATGGATTCATGGCACTTACATAATTCGCATTAAGGAGGTCAACTGAATCAGTAGACCGCCTGATTTTTGCATTAGATAAGTTCATGTACACACACACTTCGCATATGATCATGAAGCATTAGAAGTCTTTTAAGGACAATGGATGCTCGTGTTTGATGGATGAGTAGATGGATGATTGGATGTTAGGATATACATTCCTCCTAACTTGAAGATTTCGGGGACGAAATCCTTTTAAGTGGGGGAGAATGTAACACCCCGAAAATGCTATAACTGTGAAATTAACAAATTCAAGTATAATTAATTTGAGATCAAAGAACCAAGGGAAACGGGATAAGCCATTGCGTTCGTCTCGGAAAAATACGCGAAATAGAGTCCGAGTTTTCGAAAAACGGAGTCCGTATGAAGGAGATATGGCCTTCGGAAGTTTTGAATCAAATTTAAAATTCAAACAGAATAAAATAATTAAAAATCGGGCCCAGTGGGCCAGGGCAGACAAACACCCGCCTAGGCCACCCAGGTCGACTGGGCTGTCGACCTGGGCTACCCATGTCGACAGGGCTGTCGACAGCCCTGTCGACAGGGGTATCGACCTGGTCGAGCCCAGTCAACCTGGCTGGCCAGGTCTGTGTTTGGCCGATTTTCTGTGGTTTGCTTTGTCACTAGGGCTAGGTGGCGGGTTCTAATTGGTCTCTCTATCTAATGAATGGCTATGATCTAACCTAGCAACATCAAGGGTCCTAATCAATTCCTAACCTCTATATAAACAACCCTAGACTAAACCCTAATCTATTCATTCAAATTAAGAACATAGCCGCCATGTTGCTGAGGAACGACAAAGAGTAGCCGCCAACTAAAGAGAGGATTAGGGAGAAAGTTCTAAGGCCTAAAGCAATTCAAGCAACCTAAAGCTAATCAATTCAACAAAGGAATTTGCGTCTTCAATCCCTAAATTAGAGAATTCGCCGCAACCATTGTAAGTAGAGTATTACTTTGGTATTAATAAACAACTGTGTTGATGTGTATGCTTGAATTGTGGCAATGGAAGTAATTCATATTTGTGCAAAATTATGTTATTCATTATAAAGAACTACATGCGGTAGTTCTATGCAAGTATACGTTTGGAATATTGCGCAAATTGTGGAATCTATACTGAAGCTACATGTATGTAGTTAATTGAAATTCATGCAAGTTTGGGGCTTTGTTATTATGCCATTATGATGTATATTTTTGTGCATAAATCGTTTTGCAAGTAATTGAAACAAGTTTGGTTATTATAGTTCATATGAAACTATGTGGAATTTTGACACCATAATCCATGTATTAAGTCATGCTTTTGCAAACTTATGAATATGGCTAGGAATGATATTTGGCATAATTGAAATCCGTTATTAAGTCTATCTTGTTTCAAAGGATTATATGATGACATGGCTAGGTTGGACTCAAAAATCCCTTTTTTTTGCAAGTTTAAAGCAAACACCATGTTTAGGAATATTTATGCATAAGTATGTTTATACCATCGTTATGTGATTAGGCTTAAATCATGATTAAGTTGAATTATGCTATGTTCATGCTAGAAGTATTTATGCCATGCTTATTTTTGACCATATGCCATGCCTATGCTAGAAGTATTTTATGCCATGCTTATGTTTGACAATATGCCATGCCTATGCAAGAAGTATTTTATGCCATGCTTATGTTTGACAATATGCCATGTTTATGTTAGAAGTATTTAGGCCATGCTTATGTTTGACATTATGCCTAAATAAGAATATAGGTTCATGTTGTAGTTAAACCTATGCAAGTTTACATGCCTTGATTTATGTCACCTATGTTTTATGACCAAAATACATGTCACCACTATGCAAGTACACCAATTTATATTATGTATTTTCCAACGTCATATGCAAGTTCATGCGCTCACTTTCCCCTCTTTGTATATACGCCATAAGCCTCCCCTTTTCGCATGGCTAAATTGGGCTTTAAAAGGCTAAGCCCAATATATATAAACGGACGTGTAAAACGGGGGAAAATAACGTTGGGTTAAAAATTAATTAATTAATGAAAATATGAAATAGAAGGGCCCAAAGTCAAGTATGGGTTGGGCCCATGGTTGGTGTACCCTTTACACCATTAACATAATAATGGGCCGCAAATATTTACATATAAGAAATAAAGAAGAATGACAAAATATGTAAATGTAGAAAAGACGATGTGTTTAACCCGAGGTTGGATTGAGTTGTGATGTAAACCTGCCCGGAACCGCCCGGCTGTCCAGTAGTCACAACAATACCTATCCAATGTGGGAGGTTAAACATGGAGCCCAGCAAGGACCCGAGGTTAGACTGAGTTGTGGCGTAAGACTGCCCGGAACCAACCGGCAACAGGCAGCCACAACAATACCTGTCTAATGTGAGAGGTCAGGGCCTTAATAAGACAATTAAGGCTGAGTCAGGATTGTTAGGATTAAGTGAACTAAAGACTTAATCAAAATGAAACATGCTAAACTAAACGGACTGGTGGGGTTAGGTTAGGAAACACTTAACCAACTTAGCATGTTGGCTAGAGATAGAAAACCTAGTAACGGGGGACCCTTTTCAGCAGTAACCCTAAAAGGTGTATCAGGATACCCTGAAACTAGGCAGGGTGGGGCACGATTACTGGGCTGATTGTAAGAGGTCAAAGCGACGGCGGTGGTGTAGCAGTGTAGGTTCTAACGGAGTGCGGGCGTGCACACACTCCGGCACAGAAAAATGAGGCACTGGACACCAGTAGCATACCTGTGCACTCTAAGGTTGTGTCGGGTTGCCACTATGGGACTTGATACACCCCATGGTGGGACCAGCATAGGTAACTACAGACATCGGGGGCCGTAAGACACATGTAACTATGCGAGTAGGAGCCGATCATCATTGAATGGATCACATCACCCTGATTATGGGGTGCAAATTGGAAACTAGTTTATATGGGTTCAGAGATTAACATGGGGTACGATAGTATATTCGACCCTAGATAACTTAACCAAGTTCATAGTGTTGCCCACTTCCTGTTTTACTTATCATACCCAGTTCTTTATTCATAGACAAAGTAGTACTAGACTTACTCAGGCTTTATGTCTGACTCTATTTTTCTTTCGTCTTCTTTCTTCCGTTCCCCCCCCAGGTCCTCAGGGAGGGAACACAGCAGCTTGACCTACCTCAACATCCAGCTTGAAGAAGAGAAATGTATTGCTTGGACTTTCCTGTTTTGAACTATGGCTTTGGACAATCCACTATGGGGCTTTTGCAGTTTATCTATGTTTTATTTATGCTTCTTTAAAAATAATGTACTCAAGACAGATTATGAAAGTGTTATGTTATGTTTTTGGAAAGGATGTTGTTGTAACACGTATTTGACTTGATGAAATAAAGTTTGTTGTTCTTCCGCTGTTTACAAATATGTGTTCTTATATCTGTCTTGTATATCTGTGACTTGTACTTATAAACCTCCACCAAAATTAGGGCATTCCCTTTGAGAGTGACCCTAACGGAGGTGGGGTGTTTCAATAGGGGTGGGTGCGGTTCGGTTCGGTGCGGTTTGGAGCTCAAACCGCTTCCACACCGTATCATACGGTTAATCAAAAATACAAATCATTATATTAACCGTTCAAACGGTTCGATGTAATACGGTTCGGTTTTGGTTCGATCCGGTTTGAACCCGTATTAAATATGAAACAAAAGAATTACTTCCATCAGCAGTCAATTTATGATTGTATGACATTGTGTCAGCTGAAGGTTAAAACACATAGTTTTATCTTGAATTGGTATAACTACAACATACGCTGAAAACAGAATATATATAGTTAAAATAAAAAGTTAGATAGAAATTTGTTAATTTTTTAACCTAACATTATCGGTGTAGTTATGCGGTTCGGTTCGGTTTAATATGGTTTGGTAATAGTTCAAACCGCAACCGAATCGTACCGTTGCGGGTCGGTTCGGTTTGCGTTGTTAGCTTTAGAAAGAGAATCTGATGCGGTTTTCCGCACCGTTTATACGGTCCGGTCTGGGCGGTTTCCGCATTGCGGTGCCGTTTATGTCAACCCCTGTAGCATGAATTGCCTAATCGGAGTATTATATTAGCTTGAATTATTAAATACCGTAAATTTAGGTTAATAACTAGGAACAGCTGTAAAGCATCGAAAGAGACAAACATTAATGTAAATATATAAATGTGCCCATTGTATTTTAATATGCCTGATGATTATGTGTACCAAGTTATAATGTGCGCCTAACTAGTATAAAGAAATGAGCCTAATCACGTCCTTTTATATGCCCCAATCCTATTTAGTTTATACTTAACCGTGCCTTCTTCCTTTTAAAATGCGCCCAACAGTTTTAAAGATGGCATACTCAATACTATAACTGGGGTAGTCATATATGCCCAAATTTAGTTTAAGCGATGCACTAAATATTAACATGGCCAAATATTAACATGGCCAATAGTTAAATATTAACATGGCCAAATATATGTTATCGCATGTTATAAGCTTTCTGTTAGTATGGTCCGATGCGCGTGCACTAAATCCCTAACTGTTTAAAATACCTTGTATTTTTGAAGGAACTGTAGGGGAGTGATTGTTAGGATAATATATAATGTCAATCAGAAATTAATTAAGGATTAGTTAATTTAAACTATAACAGTATAAATTCCGTAACGTACTAATATGTATCATAATTCGACAAGACCGGAAGCGTTGGAACCGTAACGTATTAGTGAGCTCGACATTTTAAAGCTAGTTTGGACATAGCTGGACGCAGTTGGAACCAAAACGTTTTTACAATAAATGAAAACCCACGGTGAGTTCAACTCACTCAGTTATCCCACATATATTTTATATAAGTCGGATTGAATATTTACATGCTATGTTTGCTAGTTATTGATGTTTGTTAGTTGTTGAATGTTTTGATGTTTGTTTGAATATATGTTGAATGTTTTTACTGATTTAAACCAAACGTTCGTTTAATCGATTGATTCGAACCCAATCGTTCCTTTAAACTAGTGTGAACTCGTGCTTCGCACACGGGATGCATGTAATTTTTTAGTTAGATACTATTTAGAATTTTGTTTATCATAATGGTGATACATATAAAATTTTCCAAATTAACCTTTTTTCAAACGAACCTTAAATGATAAATAGAACTGAAAATTTTCACTGCAAAAGGTATAAGTAAGGACATCATTGTATGACGCTATGGAACTTTAACTACTAAGAAAGAACTGAACTCAATATACAATTCGCAAGCCGTTTATTAACAGAATAAGTTGAACACGGTGTATGTGTAAATGTGGATACAAAATTAGAGCGTACTGCGTATCTCTGAAAAATATAAAACAACAAGGACTTATAACGGTATATATTCAATACAGGACCATGTAGAACTGATCTGTATACTATCTTGCATCAGTACATGTTTGCTTACAAACTGTTACTTTGGAAAAGGCGATCCTGCTGACATGAATAAAACACCAAGACTTATTCACTCCTAATTCCTTCTTTTCCTAGCAATAGTTTACTGTCTTGGTCAACGTTCTTCATAAAAGGCAACAACCTACCATACAAATACAATACCTGCAAATATAGGATAATTCAAAACCAATATCTTTGAAAAATACATAATGTTCAAATATTCCATAAATAAAATTTTGTTCAAGATAAATGAAAACAAACAATTTGTATTAATTATTCAATCATAATAAGACAGCAATATGTTTGAATATATAGATCATAGTTGCCTAATATGTAATTATCTACATTTCCTGAAAATCAACAAATTTAACAGCTTACCATGGCACATATGTGGACGGCCGTTTTATCATTACTTGCAATACAAAAATAGCAAAGCTTTAAAAACTAAGGTTCGGTTTGGTTTATTTTGAATTTATGCCTTGAGTTCCTAAAATTAATTACAAAATATGAGAAGAACGGATGAACAAATGATGGGACGAAACAAAGACGGAGAAGACAAAAAAGGGAATAGAGGGGGCGATGGAAGCATAGATCATTTGTCTTGCTTATGTTATTTTCTTAAGCAAAAACAAAAGAACAAAGTTGTTCGCTATTGTCTATGTTAACTTCATTTTTTGAATTGGCTGTTTTCCGAAATTTATATGCATCCTGCACATTTTTGTATAAACGAAAATTTAAAACAAAAATTGATAAATCAACCAATAACTAAGATTCTCATTTGATTTACACTTTCATGTGAAAGTAATGCAATTTTATATTGAAGCAAAACATGGCTAATGGTTCAGACATTGACAGTGGATTAATATTTTCAAAATGGGTTAAGTCATAGGTTCTAAATTGCAAATTTTAAACTTTGACTTGAAAATAGATTTGAACTGTCAGCCATAGATTCACTATAGTCGTATTTCAATGATAATTGTTTTAGATAAGTTGCTGTTTGTTGAAAAAACAATTATACATAAATGACTATGAAAAATTGAACAAAGAACTGACCTTATATAATAAGATTCCCATCAACAGCACTTCTCCTTCCGTAAGAAAGAAAAGAAGAGAATCTAATAATCAGCAAGCTTCAAATCATTCACAGCCTGTTTAGGCCAATTCATAGTAAGATTCCACTTAAGAACGACAACTCGAGTCAATATATAAACATAAAATAAAACATAGCATCATGTTGTTAAAAAAACCTGGATTATCTTTTACTTATCAAAATGACATATAGCAAAAGAAATACCATACAGAAAACAATCACCTTACAAAAATATCAGGGGATTGGCTTTTTTTTTTACTTACTTTTGTGCAGTTACACAAAAATGGCTGAAGATGTTCATTCATTTAGAACATCCATAGTGGAACTTCTCATTATTGCCTTCACAGTGAAAAGATACAACTGTGGAAAAATGAGGACAAAGTAGCATTGGTTCAACAGGTTTAGTGATTTTGATAACCAATATTAAGAATATTAACATATGCGCTACTACCCAAAAATATTTATTCAAAGAGCATTATCGCCAACGTCATTTGTCTAACGTCACCCTGCAATGCTAAACCTCAATTTTTCATTTGAGTCTAGGAAAATTTAGTCTCTTATTCAGCTTCATCCATCTATTTAATTTTTTAACATGATGGAGTAAAGGCAATTCCAAAATGAAGAAGTAGCTGTCCTTTGAATATTTTAAGTAGACTCACATCCATTTATCATTGAGATATATTCCCCTTTTTCCATACCTAGTAAGGGTTTCATTACCGTCGGTCTTTTACATAAAACCTATTGCTTTGAAGCTTCCTAACACAATCAATAAGCATTAGTGACCCAAGAATCTCATCTAAATTACCATTCTTTATTATTCCTAATCAGAAGATCAGAGATGCATACCAACTTATTATAAAATCCACTAACAAAAGCTAAAAAAATTAAAGGTTTTTCACTTTGTGATTGAAATATATAATATAAGGAACAGTTTCAGGCTAAAACAATTCTTTAGAATAAATACTCTAATTTTTAGCTTTAGAAGTACATAAAAAAAATTGATAAGTTAAATTATGAATTTGCCAAACCACCTTTTTGTTCCTAAAGGCTGAGTTTTCTATAATATTGAGATTCTCGGCACTGGTTCTGATAAGAAACGATAATTGGATTTTCAAACCTTAGACCAAGATTTATTTGGTTTTCTAAAACTTATATCTTATAATTTTGCAGTTTGGTGTTTATAAATTCAGTTTTAATTTCTAAAATAACCATTTATAAGCAATCATTATATGGTCATATATTTTTCAATACTTACCGTAGGAACGTAACCATTTAGTTAAAAAAAAAATTCACTTATAAAAAGTTTCAGGTTTTGAATTGTTTCCTAAACCAATAATGCATGAGTTCCACAGCAAGGAATAAGTGGTTAGTATGGTGATCATGGTCGAAAATCCTCTTAAAAAATTAATTTTTGCCATGAAAAAGATATCATTAAATCGAAGAAAATAGAATAAAGCAAGAAGCAATAAATCTCATACAAATAACATACTCATACACAATATCTGAGTCAATGTATGTGAAATCAATGCATCAAATAATGCAAGACTGCCATGTAAATTGCATTTCGAAACAATTATTAGCTATCGAAGTCAAAGTAAATAGTAGTATGTTTGTTCTTTGGCTAAGAGCAGAATTAAGGCTACAAAGGAAGTTTGCATAAAATTAGCACCCTATGTATTCCGATTGAAACGTTGAAACAATTTTAGTTATGTTTGTTGGGTATTCATATATAATATAAAACTAAATCTTTGAAAATGTATAAAATGTCTCAATTATATGCAGTAAGAAATTATAGGAAACATGAAAGATTTCCGTCTTTCCAATAAACTAATATTCAAGTTGGAAAGATGAAAAGTGAAGATATAAATCTCTTATTACTCATACATAGATACGTGGAAACAGTCACTTACCATCTCTTACGGTTGACAACTTTTGCTCCTTCAGTCTGCTTCATCATTCAGAACTTGCCACTTGATGATAACTGTTTAAGGTTCAAATCCACTGGCCTACAAACAAAATAGTACACTATATAAATTTTAGAGTAGCACAGTTGATGAATGCATGCTATTTAAATAGTTATGGCTGCAAATAGACTATCATATGTAATAACTATGGTTTACAGTTATTTAAAACAAAAAATTTAACTCGCGTAAACTAAGTTTATTTCATGTTTAGTTTAATAAAACGACGTCGAATAAAAAAGTAAATGGTTGTATTATGATTATTTTACCATGTCCGAACAATAAAAAATAGGAAAATAGTATCATATAAGAACCTTTCAGATAACACAAATTCCTTTATTGATTGTTTGTTGAGTTTAGTTCCATAGAAAGGATATAAGAATAGTATCATATAAGAACCTTTCAGATAACACAAATTCCTTTTATTTGTTGTTTGTTGAGCTTAGTTCCACAGAAAGGATATCAAACCAAAATACATTTGAACACTCTTCTTTAGACATTAACTGTTCTTATGCAATCTTAAGTCAAGGATAATACATGCTCCTAAAAGAATAAACTATCCTGTAGGTGTTTTAAAAAAATGAGTATAATAATGTATCCTAATGTTGAACAAATTATGAACATAGAGCAAGCACTATTATTTGTTACCCTAGAGAAGACAAAATCTTAGTACAGTATCACTTTTAACCAGCGGCTTTTATCTCTTTAAATGTAAAGTTTAAACCAGTGTATGGGAAAGGTTTGATATTTCAGGGTCTCTAGTGATTTTAAAGTTCAAATGTGTAATGATAATCCATTGTTATATGAAATGGTAAAACAGAAATCCTGCAGTTGGACATCAAAATACATGCTACTGTGTTAAAAACTTGCCGATTTTGGAAATCCATTGTTAATTTTGTAAAGATCGAATTTTACTATTTTTACAAAAACATTCAAAACTATGAAAAAGAGCATTTGATTATAGTCGTTTAGGGTATTAACTACAAATAAATTTCATGGAAAAAAAACTTAAAATAGGAATACATATATTTTGCCGCAATTCAACAAAAAAGATTCATTCATCAATGTTGAGAAATTGCATAGAAACTCATAATCAAACAAACAAAAAGAAAGTTGAAATTACTACGTACTTGGAAATAAAAGTGTACAAAACAAATCCAAGAGAATTGGAACTGATATAAAATGTTAGTTTTCATCATCCAGACACGACAGTTCAGGCAGAAATAATATAATCATATTTTAAACCATCATCTAACTATTTAATGAATTTTCTATACTAAATGCTATTTCATAATACTCAGTAAATATCTCTTATTCTTGAATCTACTAACCCTTTCTCAGTTGCTTATTACAAACCAACTGCTTAGGTTAAAGATAATCCTACCTTGAAAATAGACAGGAACAACCCTATTTACCTGCCACAATTCTTTGAATGTACAAAAAAAAAAAAATCACAATCAATTCACTAGAATGTTGATACCTAGGTTTAATTGAACATTTGATATCAATCAGCGACAACATTAAAAAAAAGTAGGAAGGTTCAGAAGAAACCCCATTTTGATACCTGTGGGCAATGATTAGAAGAGGACTAAAAGCTTGGAGCTAACCTAGTAGTGTCGTGACATGGCACTTCATTATGGAAGCTCAGTTGATACGGCGGTGAACTAATTTAAGACACTTAAAACCATGCTCCTAGCCATTCTTGATGTGTGAAATGGTAAGATGGTTTTATTAATTAGTTGTACTAAGAATGAACTACAATTAGATATGAATTATAACAACATGCTATGCACACGAACCATAACTACACATTGCTTTTGCAACTATAGTTGGATCTTGAGTTAGCATTATAACGTATATGGCTACGACTAAACAAAACCAAGGTAAAGTCATGATAAACTCTATACTCAACTGGAAAAAATTAGCAAGCATTGGCACATACACATTTAGCTAGAACATTCCACACGTACATTTGCAGCATTGACATTGAAATACATTTAGTCTTAAAATGAAACAAACAGCATCATTGCAACGCCTTGATAATGAATTAAGCAGAGTAGAAGGCTCATAAAAAATTGCCAAATGGAATAGGTAACCTATTAAACATCATGATTAGCAATACACTTCTAAATGGTTTTTGCTTGAAGTTTTTCTCCTGCAGTAATCACTTTTTATGCGGTAATCACTTGAAGCTTCTGGTAGTGGAGTATATTTGAACAAACAAAGAAGAAAAGTAGTAGATGATAGTGTTGATGCCTACCAATTTACAGGCTTACTCATGATAAAGTATTAACACAAAAAATCATAAGCTTTATGAGACCCGATCATTTAACAGTAATGCAACCGAAAGGTGTCACACAAAAAAAGTAAATTAGCAAACTAGTGATGTTCTTATGCAGAAATCAGTAAAAGAAAATCAGAATATTTGTGTAGGGAAATGGAAAGAAAAGAAAAAAACATTAGTAAGGCAATAAATAAAAGGAGACCCATATGCGGCCCAACAGCATGTTCTACTTGGAGTACATCACAAACATAGAAAAACCAACTGAAAATGAGAATTGCAGAGGATAGATATTTCTTGTGTTGAAAGACCACATTTAACCAATGGAATGCAAAATAGAAAGAAGAGTAAATTTGAACTGCTATTTTCTTTATTTTCTTCTCAAACATTTCTTGACGACAGTTGGAAAATTCCTAGGACTGATAGGATTTCTCCCACAATACATATAATTCAAGACACATGCTAAGAAACGCTAACTTGATTAAACCAATTAGAGAATGTTGCACAAAAAAGCTTTTCTTCACAGTTGGTTACATGCAATCCATAGATGGACTTTCCGATCATGTGGTTCAGCTGATTTGCTTAATCTCTAGTTAGTTAAGCATGTAGTAATTGGTTTAAATGTACAAAAGGTGAAATGTCTCCTTCAAATTTTATTTCCTATATTTTGATAAAGAATAGAAAAGGAGTAGAAAAAAAACAAAGCTAAGTAATGGTAAATAGCAATGTCATCGTAACTACGAAGAAGATATTGCATGAGTGTCAACGATGTTGATATTCGTCCTTTGGACAGTATGTAGAAATATGCATAATACCGCGTGCATTTTAGAATTTTTAAAAACAGCAAAGCACAATAATTTGGTATGAACAAATATGGCCTTTTACTCATAATGCATTGCAGCGCAAAAGAAAAATCATTCATAACTCATAGCAAAATTTTCATGCATTGTTTTTAAAGAAATTATAATAAGCTTTTATTACCTGATGCAATTAAACTAAGTAGTCTTTTTATGATATAGAAAAAAATAAACTATGAATTTTGTTGTGTTAAAAGGACGAAAAAACGATGAAAACACTCAAGAAAAATAGCTAAATGTAGTAGATTCATGAATAAATATCTTAGAGGGTATGCACCAAGTCAAATTTGAAAAGTGGAAAGAACTGGATTGTTTTACTAACAAAAACACTTTCGACAACCAACAAATATCCTAGAAAGCAGGCACTGGAATTTCATAGATAGGAGAGGGAAGGGGGATCAGGCTGCGAAAATTAATATCTGATAATGACAATAGCCTGAAGTAGGCCATGACATTTTACCCAATTTCTTGCTTATCATCAATAACAACTGATAACGACAACAACCAATAGCAAGTCGGCTGCAGGCGATTAGTAATCATATAGTTGGGTTACAGGATGATCGAAATCACATGTCCATAGAAATAAAATAACGCAGGTTAGCACAAAATTGGAGTAAATAGATTTTGGTTTACGTTATGTAAAATAAGAGGTGAATGTTCAAATGGGAAGCGACCAATCACTACTAATGAGCACGAAAAATAATTACCTGAAGCACCCCACAGAAAGCGTTTACCACCAACAGACACGAACATACTTGAATTATAAATGGTAGTGCTCATGTCAGTCCAACATGATAGTATTCATCGATTATTTGTTGCAATTTAAAATAGATGATAAAAAGGAATAAGTAATCGAAGGAGAAAAAGGGTAAATGATGCCTTGCACTTTTAGGTAAGCTTAAGCACATCAGTGATTTCTCTTTTCTGAATTGGCATTGTATTGGTTGAAATAATTGTGCATTGGTCATTGCAACAATTCAATTAACTGCGTTAATGGTAATTCATGTATAAGAAATGTTTAAAGACTACAAAAGGAGCTAACTCGCTATGTACAAAAAAATTCACACACCTAAATGCATATATAACAATCAACACCATTGTCATGGACACCCTTCATGTGTATAATACATTCAAATTCCAATGATATTTTAGGCAACACTTTTCTCCTAACATTAAGTACATCATTGATACACAAATCTTAGATGAACAAAGGAAAATTTGTCATGATGATGGAAAAGAAAGTATAAAGTATGAGCTAAAGTGCAATTAATTGTGCTAATAATAATATAGCGCATCAAGAAGCAACTTGATTTCAATCAAGCAATTAAAAATAATTAAAATATTGTTTGTCTTAATCTTGTTGTATACTATCAGCCATGTAATGCACATATTTTTTTATTTTATTACATCAACTGAAATGAAGACAGAGTTAAAAATTAGATTCTCACATAAAAATGGTGAATAATTTTTGAATTAATGTTATATGTAAACCAAAGATTCAGAAATTCATTGTGGCAGAATAAAATATCCAATGAAATAGTAATTGAAAATTGGTATGGAAACAATTAGTAAATTATACCTTATCGGAAACCAACCACTGCGAAAATAAGAAGAACACAAATCCCACCCAAAAATGAAGTTAGTCGGTACGCAGACAGCGCTAGGAACGGAGAGTACCAAAACGTGACCTAGAAAAGAACGTAAAGCCCAGCAACTCATCAAAAGTACATAAAAGGACGGTAATCAGATAGCTCTAATTGGAGAATACAAACAAAAAGAAAATTGAAAAACGAATAGATGAATCAGATGATAAGGCAAACTGTAAAAGCATCAATAAGAACGAACGTACTGAATTTAGGGTTCTTACCTTAAACCGAACGTACACGGCCTAGCAAATGACAAAGGCAGAACACATAAGCTCCCCGCGATGGATGAAATGCGGACGTAAAATCAAGGGGGAAACGATAGGATATAGCCATGCTTGCAAACCAACTCCTGCAACACAGAATTGAATAGCCCCCATTTAATTTAGGGTTTGGGAAGTCAAAAAGCATTACGGTCAGAGAAAATAAGTGGAGGATGAAGGAAAACTGGAGACGTATTACATATTGCAAACTCTGTTTGTAGATATGAAATTAGAGCATCAGGAATGAACGATTTGTAGGGCAAAACGAAGGCGGAAGGCGAAAGGCGTAGGAGGAGGGAAAAGGTGGATGCCAACGCGAAAGAAAGATCCGGAAATGGTAGAGACGATTGAGTAAACATTCCATTCTTTGAGAAAAATTCAAGTAGCTTGTGAGTCATCGAAAAACAACTCAGCTTTAATAGTATAGCATAGATGATTATTTCCAAACGAGGGTTACATTTATAATAATATAAACGTATGAAATTTAAGTGGATGTTTGTATTGTTAATTGTTAGTTGACCGTTATTAGTTGAATTGTTATTCATGTTTATTATTTCAAATAAAACATTATCATATCAAATATAACTGATTTGAATGTAGGGAAGAACAGGTTGGAGGGATCCAACTGGATTCCTCAAATTTATTATTTATTTTCATAATACAATTATATGAATTTTAACCAAGATGATTGAATGATTGATTTAGTGTTGATTGTTGAACCGTAATCCAACGTTTGTTATAATATTAACCAATTGGCAGTATTGGTTGAGTAATTAGCAGCATATGGCCTATAAATCAATTGTTTTATAAATGTTGATTACCGTCAGGTGAATCGACATGAATGAAGTTATAAAATTTATTTTATAATTGAAGATGGATTTTCAAATCTATTGATTTGAATAAATGTTGATAAAAAGAAATAAATAGTTATTATTTATTATTAAACTTTATAAGTAATTATTAAATGGTTTTATAAAGAAAATTCTGATGTTAATAAGATATTAAAAAGAAATTAATATTTATTCCTGTTAATGATGTAGTAAATTACGTTAATGAATAATAATTTAAGTTATTACTTTGTAAACGAAATTCATTTAAAAAGTAATCGAAGTTGGAATGAAATATAGTTGAGTTTATGTAAAGAGATTATGAAAGGGGTTTCATATTAACCCAAGTTTATAAAACTAAGTAAAAAAAAGATTTTATGGATAGGATCGTTTAAAATGAATGTTACCAATCATTTGAATCAAGATATGGTAAAAGGGTTTTATGTTAAACTTGAGTTTTATAAATAAGATTTATAAAAAGAGATGAGGTGTTAAAGCATTAATTTTAAATTAACGTTACTTAATAATGGAATTAAGAGAAATGAACGAAATTGAAACAAGATTTTCAAAGTGGGAAATTTGTTGAATGGACTAGAAAAAAATGGATTGGTAGAAGTGAATTTGGTAAAGCAGTACGTAATAGGATTTTGTAACAAAAATCCGAGTTATAAAACAAATTGTTTAAAGCAGTAGAAGTTAAAAGTTGATGTTTTAGTAAGCAATAACTTAATCAATGAATTAAGAAATAATGGTTATATTCAAGAAGAAGATTTTCAAAAGTAAGAAGGTTTTATGAAACCATATTTTAAACAAAATAATTTAATGAGATTTGTTTTGATATTAGAATAAAATATCGATTTTTGAATTATAACTCATATTTATCTTAAGATAAGAACGTTGTTGATCAAAGTTTGAAAGGTAATTAAATAACCCCAACTTGAACGACCTCAGGATTATCTGAGGATGGTATTAATTTGAAGAATGTGTAATAAGGGTTCAGAAGTAAAGGAAATTAAAAAGATTTGAGAATAGATAATAATGTTTTCAAAGTAAAGGGAAAATAAAAAGGGGATTACGTGGAAATATAACGATATTTTCGAGTTAAAAAGGAAATGTAAATTTGAGTTTTGAAATTGGTTTATTCTATAAGAACAAGTATTGGCTATTGTTTTCAAGTAACGAAAGAAAAGAGATTTCGTAACGTTGTTTTACGTGCTTTCCAATTTTAGATAATGAAGAATGATGTAGTAAATTTTTTGGAAAGAGAGCTAAACGGAAATTGAATATAGTTATAAGATATTTTCCTAAGTATCATAATGAAATGGGTTCGAGAACATTAGTATATTAAACTAAGACGCAAATACCATATTTTAAAATACTGAAAGATTTATAAGTTTTAATTAACCAGAAGTTAATTAGTTTTTAATTAAAAAGGCCAAGTGATGATGAGTACTGAACCAATGAACTCATTTTATTTTTATTTGATAGTTAAATAATCGACTATCAAATCTTGCCAATACGATTGTTGGTACGGAAAGACCGGATTGAATTAATATTCGAAAACCATTCCATACCAGCAAATATGTGGAAGATGCCAATTGAAGATGGAGCATTGAAGACCAAAGATTTTCATAAGCGAAGGAATTACTTAAAATCTCTGGTTTAATAGCTAGAGATATACTGTGATTCTGTCATGGCTGGAATTTATGGATTGCAAGGACTACTCGCTACTGATCCTTGGGGTGATATCTATATAGGATGTGGTAGGAGGGTGTCTTCGGTTCATTTTATTCCTGGATGACTTGTATGGACGAGTGTCTGATAGAGTATTTCCAAAGGAGTCACGTACATTGATTTTTACAAACGTATTTTTGTTGGTGGCGGAGAAGACACCTTCTCTTAGCATAATGCACAAAGTATTTTTGTAGACGTCAACTAGTGAAATCTAGCGGATCTGACGATGTGGCATTCAAAATGGATGGAGATGTGTTGTTCTGAAGGATAAGCTTAACCTCTAGCCTCATCAACCGGGAAATAGTATAAAATCGGGTAGGTCGCATGGCTATGTGGGTAGCAACCATTAAAGGGGTATATCATTACCTGATCTTGGAGAAATCAAATGCCTTCGGTTGTCCCTTTTGTTTTTGTTTGCTATAGGTTCGGTTGGCTGGGCCCCAACCGTGGTAATGATATATTCGGTACTCTCAAGCGAAATGAGGGGTCGGTCATGTTTATCCGGGGTTGCAAGATGTTCTTATTAAACCCTCAATGTATTCATATCCGGAGGTACATTGTCGGTTGGTGGTCCCATTCCTTGCCAGGAAAATCCATTTTCCAATAAGGGCCCGCAGTTTTGATTGTATACTATATATGTAGAGGGTGAGATGCAAGCGTTCTACTAGATTGATATATACTTGTATTAAATCACTATTATAATATCAGAAGAAACATTGATTTCAAAAATGATTTGGGTTATCGTAAGGTTAAAACCATCCGTATTTATGTGTGGATTTGGTCTTACAATTATCCTTTCTTTCGAAAAGATTTTAATTTTAAAATCAAGTTGGATGTTACATATAAACTTAGTGTGTTTTCTCACTCTGGTTCACCAGACTGATCCGTACGTTTGTAATACTCGAGTTACACCGGATTGTACAGGTTCAGTTAATCGGATGCTGTAAAGAGACGAGCTGGAAGAGTCCAAATGTATGATATATATAGTTGTTATTCCGCTGTGTTTTGTATATGAGGACAGATTATTATAACTATCCAGATATGTTGATGTACTCTGATGATTGTTAGTAATTTTCGAGCTCTCAATAAAGATTTATTTCTATATTATATTCTGTTCCGCTGCGATATGAGACTCTGACTCTGTGTTTGTTCTTCTTCTTATTCTTCTATTCTAACTTTCTTTCTTTCTTATCTCACCCTCTAATATTCTTTCTTTTAGCTTTCTGGGTATTTGATACTCGGGTTTTGGCATGAGATATATATTATTGTCAAAATTCGAGCATCGAATTTTTCGGGACGCTACACTCTTTCAGAATACCAAAATCTTGTTCACACTTCGCATCCCACGCAAAGACTTGATTCTTCTTAGTTAATATAGTTAATGGTGCAACTATCATATAGAAATCCTTGATAAAGTGTCGATAATGTCCAGCTAAACCAAGGAAACTTCTCATATTCGTCGCATTCTTGGGTCGATCCCAACCTTGTATTGCTACGACCTTAGCATTATCTACCACTATTCCTTGTCCTGATACGACATGACACAAAAATCTTACTTCCTCCTTCCAGAAATGGCATTCCCAAAACTTAGCCCTTAGCTGATGTTTTCGCAAGATTTCTAAAACAATCCTCAAGTGCATCTTATTTCCTCTTCAGTCCTAGAATAAACCAATATATCATTCACGAACACAAGTATGAACTTATTCAACTTATCTCCGAAGACTCGATTCATAAGATCCCCAAAATATGTTGGCGCGTTAGTCAATCCAAATGGCATTACCATCAACTCATAAAATTCGGATGGTATTCTAAATCCAGTCTTCAAGACGCTATCCTAAGCCACTCTGAACTGGTGAAATCTTATCGTCAAATCCATTAGGGAAAACACCTTTTCTTCGTGAAGCTGATAAAAAAAGTCATCGATTCTCGGCAGTGGATACTTGTTCTTCTTGGTCACCTTATTCAACTCACGATAATGCATGCATAATCGCAATGATCCATCAGCCTTAGTTGCAAACATCACTGGTGCACCCCATTCAGATACTCTTCTCCGACTGAATCCCCTATTCAAAAGATAGTTCACTTGCACCTCTAACTCTCGTTGTTCCTTAGGCGTCATCCGTTTAAGAGGCATAACAGTAGTTCTGGCTCCATGCACTAAATCAATCTGAAACTCGATCTCTCGCTACAGGGAAACTCTCTGACTTTATCAAGCACATCAAAAAACTCTCGTACGATTGGTACATATGACAATCCATCCCATGGAATCACAAGTGAATATAAAATGCTTACTAGAACTCCATCATCTGGTAGCTAGACAACGTGTCACTATCATTCACCCTTCCACATTATCGATTGTCACCTCAAGCCTCTCGCAATCCACAATAGTCACATACTTCTTGAGCTTCTCCACACTCAAAATAATCCCAAACCTAGCGAAGTTCGAAACAAAACAATTAAAAACAAAAGAGCAACCATGACTCGATAAAACTAGACTACGACAAAGCATACAAAGACTAGACGAACCCCCTACTGGATTAGTCATGAATAATGGTCTATCAACAATTCCAGGTTCTAAACCTAACTTGCAAACAAACTCATTACAGATAAATGAATGCAATGCTCCAATATCAAACAAAACTCGAACTGAAACATCTCTAATAGAAAGCGTGCCTTACACAACAACATTCTTCCCATTTTCCTCTGTAGTCGGACCCGTCGAGAAAGATGGAACAACATCCAAAGTATAAGCTATCACAACCTGCTTATTTTTCGGTGGTTCTGGACAATTCTTCTTCATATGTTTACCTTATCATTCTTAAAATCTTAGGAAAGATGGCCCTTTTGTTGATATTTATAACAAGTATTCTCTCCTTTTGGCTTCTTCTGGCCATTCTTCCCTTATTGTTGTTGTTTCCTTTTTTCATTCCACCTTTTCTTATTATCACCACCTTGCTATGTGTAACACCCCGTATTTTTAAGATAATAAAATAAAGAATAAAATAAGGATTGCATGTAATAAATACATGCGCTGAAAAAAAAATGTAATGCATGCATTGAAAGAAAGAAAGGATTGGTTGCATGCAATGTAAATATGTTGCATGCACTGATTTGCAAACATATTGCATTAACATTAAAAGAAAATAAAAAGATTCATGCAATGGTTTAATTTAAGTATTGTAACTAACATGAAAAAGAGAAGTAAGGAGAGAACAATAATTATCATTGTTCTAAGACTTATTAACAAAAGGCTTTATAGCACAGTTGGTTGAGGCATTCAATTTGTAACACAAAGGTTGGGGGTTCGAAACCTGGCAGCAACAAAAAATTTATCTTTGTTTTAAGAGGGCCAACTAATCATGCAAATATATGTATGTATACAAATTCAAAATTTGAAAGGATAAGAACGTACATATAAGAAAATAAAGAAAATGTATGTATATATATGAGAATATATATATATATATATATATATATATATATATATGCAGAAATATATGTATACGAAAGATAAAATTCAAGATAAGGCTACAGTCAATGAAATATGGCAAGAATCAAATAACGGTGCAACATCATTTGAATTTTGAAAATAAAACGAAAGTTGTGCATGTATATATATATATATATATATATATATATATATATGCGTAAAATGGTCGTTAGAGGAATTGTATACATATAAGAATATTTCATGTGAATAAAACAGTTAAATAAATTCCAGAAATTCAAAAATCGAAAATCAAATTTCTACGCCAAAACAATTCAAACATTCGAAATTCAAATTTCTACGCCAAAACTGCTTGTGGGACCCAATGCTGACTCAGCACTGCGTGTACGATAAGATTTGGCTAGATTCATCCGCGAACCTGGACTATTTTGTTAACTGGGTTCAATGCTGATTCAGCGCTGCGTGTACGATAAGGTCTTGAGCACCTATAAATAAGACCCTAGACCTAACCCTAAACATCATAATTCAGCGGCTACGCTGGAGCTCTACCATGGCTTCCTCTCTCTCTCTTTTCTCAAATCTATTCTGAAATTAAAATATTAGCCTAGGAGGATTATGAATTCAGATCTAGAAGAGGAAATCAACGTTAATAAAAAGATTATTGAATCGTGAAAGCAAGGTAAACCTCTAAGAACCAATCTATTTAAATTATTTCTCTTTCCCTTCATTTTCATGAAATAATAAATACATGGTCATTAGGTCGTGAATCAAATTAAAGGAAAAAGGAAAACCATGGATGATAGAATGGATCAGATCCAAAATTTAGGGAAAGCTTAAAGGTGAGTGGGTTTAAATTATCCCTTGTGAATAATAGTATGTTTATCGTTTAATCATTCCCCATGGATATTTATAATGAATGTATTGAAAAAGTTAATTGATGCGATGGATAACTGCGCTAAAATGAAAATTAGGTTCAATCAGTTGAGATGTACATTTATTTGAATGTTTAAGATGCATACTGTTGTATAGATCCATTTTATGAACCTATAAATTAGGATAATTGAGACATTGGGTAAAAGATGCACTATTTGAGATCTATATATTATTAATTATATGTAGAAAGACATGCGACTCATATTGAGAGATTTGGGGGCATAAATTATGATGGGGTTAATGGCATAACTATGGTGCAAATTATGCATATAAATTGAATTGGAATCATGAATGTGAATTAGAAATTATGCATATAAATTGAATTGGAATTATGAATGTGAATTGGAAATTATGTGTATAAATTATATGCATAACTTATTGGTAGAATTATAAGCATAAACTTGAATTAGGGAATAAACATGTATTATGTTTTAAGACTTTAAATTGAAGGCGCAATTTGATATGAACATAAATAATGGAATAGATATGAATATGCCTAAAACTGAACCGCGCCTAGGCACGAGGTTAGATTGCACTTGTTGTAGAAGTCTGCCTGGACCCGATCGGCATATCCAGCAACCACAAGTGGTGAATCTAATGTGAGAGGCCTAATGTGTATATATGAAACGGTACTAAGACACGAGGTTAGGTTGCATTAGTGGTGGAAGTCTGCCCGGACCCGACCGGCATATCCAACGGCCACTAATGTTGAACCTAATGTGAGGGGTCTAAGTGCATAAATGAAACAAGTAATTGTACTAAGGCATGAGGTTAAGTCAACTTGTGGTAGAAGACTGCCCGGACCCGCCCGACAAATCCAGCATCCACAAGTGTCGACTTAATGTGAGAGGTCTAGTACATATATATACACATATATGAAAATATGTAAATGGCAGGACTGACGAATACCATTAATTGTAATAAATGGAAATAAATGAAATTGAATGAAAGATAATTACAAATGTAAGGTAAAGGGAACGAATGGGGAATGATAATAACCTATTATGAATAAACTCAAGAAAAGGAAAGATAACAGGTAAACTTGTCCTAGGGACAAGTGGGAATTATAACTTATGGAATAAGGTAAGTTATAATGAACGATAGAGAAAAATGAAATAACTTATGTAATAAGGTAAGTTGTACTTAGCTGTAAATTAAGTAATCTGTAAGGGCAAGAACAAATCTACGAATGAAGATAACATAAGATTGGTTTAGTTGAGTGATTCTCTGAGTGTCAGTTTGATGTTCGATTTCAGTCTTCGGGGTTGATACTGTAACCCCCCCTCGCCCGCTATGGTCACTCACTATGGGAATGCCATAGCATCAGTGGAGTATTTTAGTGAATATAGAACAGAAAAATTACAACAAGACAGATATAAATAGTACTTGAAATTTAAAATATCATCTCATAACAGCGGAAATAAACATGTCTGGTTACATCATAAAACCACGATAAAAGTCAAGTACAATATCCATCAAAATAAAGAAGTACATAATCCCACTCTCTCATACAATAGCCAGAACAAAAGAAAAGATAACTGGATAACTGGAGCTTTACATCTACCCAAGCTCCTAAAGACTGGAACAGCAATCCGATCAAGCTCTACTACCGCTAGGATCCACCGTAGGACCTGAGGGTTGGGAAAAAGATAAAAACAACGGGGTCAGACATAAGTCTGAGTGAGTCCTATAACTTTAACAATACAATCATTAAAGTAACCAGAGAAGACATAAACTTGACCTACGGTAATATCTGGGGATGAATGGCTACACTAAGCAGCTTGGTAGACTTAGAATAAACTAAGATAACCGTCAGGACGCATCTACCCACCCAAGGATAATTACTAACTGCACCACACCAGTCATTCCTACTTAAAGGTTGATCCCTCCAAGGACTTAGAAAATTTCCCCAGTAGTTTCGTGTACTCCTAGCCCACTACATAGGTGTCGTCTGCCCCTATCTCCACTAGGTGTACTCAGTAATTCTTACCCAGTAGTTTCGTGTTCTCCTACATAGGTGCCGTCTGCCCCTATCTTTATTAGGTGTACCCACTACTCCCCATCGATCGGCTCCCTACCGTAGATACCCGTGCTGGTCCCACAGTGGGGTGTATCACTCCCCTAAAGTGGCAACCCAATACTATCAACGGTGCACGGCTTTATATCTACACGATGCAACAACGGCTTATCTACCAGCCCGGGCCCACACACGCATATGAAACCCGTTGGACTTGCGTTGCCACCGCTAACCCGTTTGGCCTCTTATAATCAAGCCCAATATGCGTGTCCCGTCACTCGACATGGGTCGAGCCCACAAAGATACGTTTGGGATATTGGTTGAAATGGGCCCCCACAAGCTACCCACTTAAGCTTGTCATATATCTAGTGTATCCCACTTAACCCTTTAATCATGTTTAATTACATGTTTCCACTTGGTTAAGTATTCTAATCGTATTTTCTATTGCCACCCAAAGCAACCCACTAGATTCCACATGCCACCCAAGGCAACCACAATATTTCCACATGCCACCCAAGGCACCCACTTAACCCCTCATGTCCCACTATATGCTAATATGGTTAAGTGTTTCTTAATTAATTAAGACCGTGATCTCCCATAAAGACCTCCCACATTAGACTAGCTGTTATGACCGCCTGGTTAAGCCGGTAGAGTCCGGGCAGTCTTACGTCATAACAGAGCCTAACCTCGTGTCTTTACTTTAATCACGTATTTAATTTATGGCTAAGACCTCTCACATTGGGCTGATATTTGTAGCAACTGGTTAAGCCGGTCGGGTCCAGGCAGTTTTACACTACAAATGAGTCCAACCTCGTGTCTTAGTCGATTAATTACACCTAATTAATCACCCCCATATTAATTATCCCTAATTAATATCAAGTTTTCCATAACATGGGTAGACCTAACTCAATAGGTAAATTCCCATGGGGTAGACCTAACTCAATAGGTAAATTCCCACTTATGGTAATTTATTTTTATGGTATGCTTAATCATACCCAAACATGCATTTATTAACATATTTACCAACCCCATCGTTCCCCACGTAAATCGTTCTCATTTCATGACATAATAAAGGGGAAGATCCATCACAAATATCATGGGTTTAGCATATAACTTTGTCATGGGTTTAGAGGATGTCAACTTGCATATATGAGCATATATTAACCCAACTACATTTAACCCAAACTTGCATATTATCATACACATGATTTGCATAACATGTTGCATATGAGCTTGCATATTATCATACACATATCTTGCATAACATGTTGAACTTGCATATAAGCATTCACATAACTTGCATAATATGTTAAACATGCATTTAAGCATACACATAACTTACATAAGCATCCACATACTTGCATAAGCATGCATAACTTGCATATCACATTAAACTTGCATTTAAACATATACATAACTTGCATAAGCACCCATATACTTGCATAAGCATGCATAACTTGCATATCACATTAAACTTGCATTTAGACATATACATAACTTGCATATGAACTTGCATAACTCACTTTGTTAAACATGCATAATTCCACTCATTAAATATGCATAAAGCCACTTGTTAAACATGCATAAACCAACTTATTAAGCATGCATAAACCAACTTATCAAACATGCATAAAGCCACTTATTAATTATGCATAATCATAGTAAAACATAGAGTAGCATATCATTACAAATGATTCAAACTCACTAATCCGCATTTAAGACCATAAGTCTCATTATACCCAATCTACTTACTTTAACAATTGATGTTAAAGTGATAGAAACTCACCACTAGCAAATTTGCACTCCAAATGAAGAAGATTAAGATGCTTAGAATGGATTAGAGGTTGATTAGAGAGTGATTTGCTTGCAACTTCCTTCATGAACTAGTGGAGGCCATGCTCAAATTTCATTCTGCCATAGTTTAGTTACAAGACTTAATTATGAATGAATTAGGGTAGGGTTGGGGTCTTATTTATAGGATTAGGTGAGTGTTTTAGGCCCTTAGATTAACCCTAGATTAGGTTAGGACCCTTAGATTTAGGAAATCTCTAGAACCAGCCCTCCAAGCCAGCCTAGAACCCAACCTGGTGCAACCTGGTGCACTCAGGTTCTCTGGACGCCGCACCCCTGTCGACAGGCAAGTCGACAGGCAAGTCGACCCCCCTGTCGACAGCCCTGTCGACATGGGTAGGGCGGGAATCTTCCCGCCTGGCCCCGCCTGTTCCATTTCAAATCTGAATTTTAAATTTTTAAATCTGTTTTTAGTTTTGAATTTTCTGCAAACTTCATCGGGCCATAACTGGGCCATACGGACTCCGATTTTCGAAAACTCGGACTCTATTTTGCGTATTTTTCCGAGACGAACGCAATGACGCAGCCCGTTTCCCCTGATTCCCATATCTGAGATTATTTATTCTGTAATTAGTGAATTTTAGTATTAACCCAAAGTACGGGGTGTTACATTCTCCCCTCCTTAAAGGATTTCGTCCCCGAAATCTCTAACCTAAGGAGAATGCATATCCTACCATCCAAACAACCATCTACTCAATCCATCAAACACGGGCATCCATTGTCCTTAGAACAATTTCTAATGATGTATGAGCATATGCAAAGAGTGTGTGTATATGTTCCCTATCTAATGTATGAACATATGCAAACCATGATAGTGCCATGCATCCATTATGTATGCGAAAGAACCCTATCGACACATACAATATCTACATGAGTGCACAATCATTCACCAAAATGTATCATCCATATGATAACACAATCATTAGACATCCATAAATATAGCTTTCTACACACAATTTTATGCAATATGCAATATGAAGTGATTGAGCCGATCTAGTGCCTAGAGTGTGTGTATATGCATCCACGAGCAACCACTAGCAAACACTTGCATCCACTTGCATCCATCAACCATAACATGTCTCAAACACATGTTTCAACCATAGGTTTACCCTATCTAAAGGTCAAACAGTACTAACGAGAGGACATACTAAAGATAAGATAAGTACTAGACAAGCGATAAAGGAGAAAGTAAAAACATACCCTCAAAAAGAAATGGGTACAATGAACGCATCTTCGCTTCCGTCTCCCAAGTTGCGTTGCTCTCATCTTCTCCCCATTGCACTTTGACTAGTTGAACCTCTCGATTCCTCAATTTCCTAGTCTCTGACCCAAGGATGCGAGTAGGAGCTCGTCGGATAGTCGCATCACGCTCTATCTCTATATCTCTAAGCAAGCTCGGCTCTACCACCTCTGCGGTCTCATGTAAGCATTTCCTCAGATGTGATACATGGAATACATCATGAACACCACTAAGTCTGTCGGGCAACTCCACCCTATATGCCATTCGTCCAATCCTTTCCTTGATAGGAAACGGCCCAACAAACCTCGGTGCTAACTTCCCAACGGATCCGAAGCGAACAACATTTCTCAACGGAGATACCTTAACAAAAACCATATCCCCAACCTCAAACTCAAGATCCGTCCTTCTCTTGTCCGCATAAGATTTTTGCCTATCTTGCGCTGCTTTCATCCTTCTTCGAATCAAATCGATCTTCTCTGAAGTCTCCCTAACCATATCAGGCCCAAGCAAGATCTTATCCGTAGATTCCCACGAACATGTAGGTGATCGACAAGGCCTTCCATAGAGAGCTTCGAAAGGAGCCATCCCAATACTGGACTGAAAGCTGTTATTATATGCGAACTCCACCAATGGAAGATGCTCTTCCCATGTACCTCCAAAATCTAAGATACAAAGCCTCAAAAGGTCTTCTAGGACACGATTCACCCTCTCAGTCTGGCCGTCCGTCTGAGGATGATATGCGGTGCTCAAACACAATTGAGTTCCTACTGCTTCCTGTAAACTTCTCCAGAACTCACTAGTGAAGATAGGATCTCGATCACTCACTATGCTAGAGGGTACCCCATGCAATCGAACTATCTCTCGAAGATATACTGAAGCTAGCCATGGAGCAGTCCTCTTGCTCTTCACAGGTATGAAATGGGCGCTCTTAGTAAGTCTGTCTACCACCACCCAAATTCCTGTATTACCCTTTCTCGATCTGGGTAACCCGTCAATAAAATCCATCGAGACGCTATCCCACTTCCATTGCGGAACTTCCAATGGGTGAAGCAACCCACCAGGTTTCTTTTGCTCCGCTTTCACCTGTTGACATACCAAGCATCGAGCTACATATTCGGCCACATCTTTCTTCATACCGGCCCAGAAGAAAACCCTCTTCATATCTTGGTACATCTTGTCCCCACCGGGATGAATGGTCATCCTAGAACGGTGTGCATCATCAAGAATAACCTTCCTCAACCCTTCATCTTGCGGTACACAAAGTCTACCGTCTCTACGCAAGCACCCCTTATCGTCTAGGGTGTACCTACTCAAATGGCTGGACGACTCCCCCCTTATGAGCTTCTCTATCAACTCAACCAACTGTGCGTCGTCCCTCTGTGCTTCTCCAATCCGCCCCAAAAGAGTAGGTCTAACTTCCAAAGAAGCTAGCAAACCGGGTACATAGTCAATGGAAGGTCTGAAATCAAACATCGAGATAAATTCCAAGCTTCGTCGTTCCACGAACAATGGACTCAAAGACAACCTTTTTCTGCTCAAGGCGTCCGCCACCACGTTACCCTTGCCAGGGGTATACGCTATCTCGAAATCATAGGATGCTAAGAACTCCATCCACCTTTGCTGTCTCAGATTCAAATCCTTCTGAGAAAACAAGTATTTCAATGATTTATGGTCAGTGAACAACTCGAATCTCTCACCAAGAAGATAATGGCGCCAGATCTTAAGCGCAAAAACAATAGCGGCCAGCTCTAGATCATGGGTAGGGTAATTTTTCTCATGTGGCCTTAACTGCCTTCCACCATAGGCTATTACCCTTCCCTCTTGCATTAAGACTGCGCCAAGTCCTGTTCCACAAGCATTGGTATAAACAACAAATGGCTTGCTCCCATCTGGCAACACTAAAACTGGAGCAGTGGTTAAAGCTCTCTTTAACCGTCGGAACGCATCATCACAATCTACGTCCCATGCAAAAACAAGATTCTTCTTCGTTAAGCGGGTTAATGGGGCTGATATCTTCGCGAAGTCTTTAATAAACTTCCTATAATAACCCGCCAAACCCAAGAAACTTCTTACTTCGGTAGCATTCTTTGGAACCTTCCAATCCTGAATTGATACTACCTTCGCGGGATCCACAGCTATCCCCTCCTTGGAGACCATGTGCCCCAAGAACCGTACTTCCTTCCTCCAGAAGTGACATTTAGAGAATTTAGCTTTAAGGCTATGCGCTCGAAGAGTCTTCAACACCTCCCCAAGATGTAGGGCATGCTCTTCCTCACTCTTAGAAAATACTAAGATATCATCCACAAAGACCACCACAAATTTATTAAGGAACTCCCTGAACACCCTACTCATCAAATCAACGAAGTATGCAGGGGCGTTCGTCAACCCAAATGGCATCACCAGCCACTCATAGAAACCATCCGGAGTCCTAAAGGCAGTCTTGTCAATGCTATCCTCAGCCACCCTCAACTGATGAAACCCCGTGGCTAAGTCCAACTGAGAAAATACTGAAGCGCCAACCAACTGATCGAAAAGATCATCAATCCTCGGCAATGGGTGTCTATTCTTCTTTGTGAGCTTGTTGAGTTCTCTATAGTCTACACAAAGTCTGAGGGACCCATCCGCCTTCGTAGCAAATACTACTGGAGCACCCCACTCCGATATACTTCGTCTTATGAACCCCTTCTCAAGCAACTCCCCTACTTGCTTATGGAGTTCCCTCCTCTCACGAGGAGCCATGTGGCGCACTGGTAAAGATACCGGTTTAGCATTATCCACCAAATATATTCGGAAGTCAATCTCCCGTTTCGGAGGTAAGCCCTTCACCTCCTCAAACACATCCGGATATTCCCGGACCACTCTAACAGATTGCATACTTTCGACCGAAGCGTCAAGCGATTCAAGATAACTTAGCATAACAGAGTCCATGGGATTACAAGAAATCTCGAGAGTGTTACCCAAACGGGTCATGAGCCTAACAACTCTCCTTTCGCAATCAAGAACGGCACCATTACTGGATAACCAGTCCATTCCCAAAATCAACCCATAGCCCGTGAAGCCCAAAACAAAAGCATCACATCTAAACTCAATGCTAAGTATAGAAATCTTCAAACCCAAACATATCATGGACAAATAAGTGGAGCCCCCAATTGGGTTTGAAACAACCAAGGGATCGTCCACCAGACTGGTGTCTAAGTGCAGTGACTCAACTAATGATGATGAGATAAACGAATGCGATGCGCCTGAATCAAACAATGTACGGACAGGATGATCAAATAGAAAAACCAGACTTTCAACGGAGATAGTTCTACCTCTTCCCTGAATCGGTGGAACCGCGAGAGCCTGTACTTGCCCCCTAGCCTGACCTGGTGCCATAAGAGCTTGCACCTGTCCTCCTGAGGTAGACCCCGTCCTTTGCCCTTTCTTAGGGCAATCCTTCACTAAATGCCCTGCTTCGCCACAGTGGAAGCAGCCAGTCTTCTTCTTCTTGCGACAATCTTTGCTTAGGTGGCCAGGTGTCCCACAATTGAAACACTTCTTCTTCTTGTCCTTGCCACCGTTGCCTTTCCCACCTTTGTTTTGTTGTTGTTGCTGAGGTCTCTTTTGATCTCCCTTCTTCTCGGGTGCCCTATTAGCATTGGGACCCTTCTCTTCTTCATACATGAGTGCCATGTCAACTAGCTTCTCAAAGGTGGCCCCCATAGGGATATGAGTCATAGCCAACCCATGCATCGGTTCATTCAAGCCTTTCACGAACCTCAAAGCCTTCTTCTCCGGTGTATTCACCATATCTAGGCCAAACCTTGCCAATTGATTAAACTTGTTAACATACTCCTTCACCGAGAGATTTCCTTGCTTTAGAGTCAAGAATCTTTCCATATACAAGTTTTCCTCCGCCCTTGAGAGAAACTTTGCCACAAATCTTTGCCTAAAATCCGCCCAAGAGTCAACGGGGCGTTCTCCATTAGTGACCTCCCACCAGAATGAGGCCTCTCCCTTCATTAACCAAGCAGCCAACTTGACTTTCTTTCCTTCTTCCATCTCAAAGATATCTATCAACTCTTCCACCTCCTTAAGCCAATCTCTAGCCTCCACAAAGGTTTCAAATCCTTGAAAAGGTTTTCCTCCCATAGCTTTGAATTCCTTACAAGTCTTAGCAAAAGTATCCGTGTGAGGAGGAGGGGGAGGAGGAAGATCGGGTGCTACGGTTGGTGGAGGAACATTTGCTGGACCCGCCGTGGTGGCCCTAGCCTCCATCAATCTCCTATACCATACTGGTACCGTCACACCCTCCGGAAAGTTAAGATCCTCAGCCATGCTGAAACGAAAAAGGAAAGATTCAAAACGGAGAATTCGAAGGATATAGATATGGCTATTGGGGATTATGCTTTTCTTTCAAAAACTTTTCTCTTTAAAGACATGTTTTTGAAAATATTACTTCCAAAAATGTTTTTAGAAAAATAGTTTTCTAAAAATTTTATCTGTTCCGGTAACCTTTGCTCTGATACCACGTGTAACCCCCCCACGCCCGCTATGGTCACTCACTATGGGAATGCCATAGCATCGGTGGAGTATTTTAGTGAATATAGAACAGAAAAATTACAACAAGACAGATATAAATAGTACTTGAAATTTAAAATATCATCCCATAACAGCGGAAATAAACATGTCTGGTTACATCATAAAACCACGATAAAAGTCAAGTACAATATCCATCAAAATAAAGAAGTACATAATCCCACTCTCTCATACAATAGCCAGAACAAAAGAAAAGATAACTGGATAACTGGAGCTTTACATCTACCCAAGCTCCTAAAGACTGGAACAGCAATCCGATCAAGCTCTACTACCGCTAGGATCCACCGTAGGACCTGAGGGTTGGGAAAAAGATAAAAACAACGGGGTCAGACATAAGTCTGAGTGAGTCCTATAACTTTAACAATACAATCATTAAAGTAACCAGAGAAGACATAAACTTGACCTACGGTAATATCTGGGGATGAATGGCTACACTAAGCAGCTTGGTAGACTTAGAATAAACTAAGATAACCGTCAGGACGCATCTACCCACCCAAGGATAATTACTAACTACACCACACCAGTCATTCCTACTTAAAGGTTGATCCCTCCAAGGACTTAGAAAATTTCCCCAGTAGTTTCGTGTACTCCTAGCCCACTACATAGGTGCCGTCTGCCCCTATCTCCACTAGGTGTACTCAGTAATTCTTACCCAGTAGTTTCGTGTACTCCTACATAGGTGCCGTCTGCCCCTATCTTTATTAGGTGTACCCACTACTCCCCATCGATCGGCTCCCTACCGTAGATACCCGTGGTGGTCCCACAGTGGGGTGTATCACTCCCCTAAAGTGGCAACCCAATACTATCAACGGTGCACGGCTTTATATCTACACGATGCAACAACGGCTTATCTACCAGCCCGGGCCCACACACGCATATGAAACCCGTTGGACTTGCGTTGCCACCGCTAACCCGTTTGGCCTCTTATAATCAAGCCCAATATGCGTGTCCCGTCACTCGACATGGGTCGAGCCCACAAAGATACGTTTGGGATATTGGTTGAAATGGGCCCCCACAAGCTACCCACTTAAGCTTGTCATATATCTATTGTATCCCACTTAACCCTTTAATCATGTTTAATTACATGTTTCCACTTGGTTAAGTATTCTAATCGTATTTTCTATTGCCACCCAAGGCAACCCACTAGATTCCACATGCCACCCAAGGCAACCACAATATTTCCACATGCCACCCAAGGCACCCACTTAACCCCTCATGTCCCACTACATGCTAATATGGTTAAGTGTTTCTTAATTAATTAAGACCGTGATCTCCCATAAAGACCTCCCACATTAGACTAGCTGTTATGACCGCCTGGTTAAGCCGGTAGAGTCCGGGCAGTCTTACGTCATAACAGAGCCTAACCTCGTGTCTTTACTTTAATCACGTATTTAATTTATGGCTAAGACCTCTCACATTGGGCTGACATTTGTAGCAACTGGTTAAGCCGGTCGGGTCCGGGCAGTTTTACACTACAAATGAGTCCAACCTCGTGTCTTAGTCGATTAATTACACCTAATTAATCACCCCCATATTAATTATCCCTAATTAATATCAAGTTTTCCATAACATGGGTAGACCTAACTCAATAGGTAAATTCCCATGGGGTAGACCTAACTCAATAGGTAAATTCCCACTTATGGTAATTTATTTTTATGGTATGCTTAATCATACCCAAACATGCATTTATTAACATATTTACCAACCCCATCGTTCCCCACGTAAATCGTTCTCATTTCATGACATAATAAAGGGGAAGATCCATCACAAATATCATGGGTTTAGCATATAACTTTGTCATGGGTTAAGAGGATGTCAACTTGCATATATGAGCATATATTAACCCAACTACATTTAACCCAAACTTGCATATTATCATACACATGATTTGCATAACATGCTGCATATGAGCTTGCATATTATCATACACATATCTTGCATAACATGTTGAACTTGCATATAAGCATTCTCATAACTTGCATAATATGTTAAACATGCATTTAAGCATACACATAACTGGCATAAGCATCCACATACTTGCATAAGCATGCATAACTTGCATATCACATTAAACTTGCATTTAAACATATACATAACTTGCATAAGCACCCATATACTTGCATAAGCATGCATAACTTGCATATCACATTAAACTTGCATTTAGACATATACATAACTTGCATATGAACTTGCATAACTCACTTTGTTAAACATGCATAATTCCACTCATTAAATATGCATAAAGCCACTTGTTAAACATGCATAAACCAACTTATTAAGCATGCATAAACCAACTTATCAAACATGCATAAAGCCACTTATTAATTATGCATAATCATAGTAAAACATAGAGTAGCATATCATTACAAATGATTCAAACTCACTAATCCGCATTTAAGACCATAAGTCTCATTATACCCAATCTACTTACTTTAACAATTGATGTTAAAGTGATAGAAACTCACCACTAGCAAATTTGCACTCCAAATGAAGAAGATTAAGATGCTTAGAATGGATTAGAGGTTGATTAGAGAGTGATTTGCTTGCAACTTCCTTCATGAACTAGTGGAGGCCATGCTCAAATTTCATTCTGCCATAGTTTAGTTACAAGACTTAATTATGAATGAATTAGGGTAGGGTTGGGGTCTTATTTATAGGATTAGGTGAGTGTTTTAGGCCCTTAGATTAACCCTAGATTAGGTTAGGACCCTTAGATTTAGGAAATCTCTAGAACCAGCCCTCCAAGCCAGCCTAGAACCTAACCTGGTGCAACCTGGTGCACCCAGGTTCTCTGGACGCCGCACCCCTGTCGACAGGCAAGTCGACCCCCCTGTCGACAGGCCTGTCGACAGCCCTGTCGACATGGGTAGGGCGGGAATCTTCCCGCCTGGCCCCGCCTGTTCCATTTCAAATCTGAATTTTAAATTTTTAAATCTGTTTTTAGTTTTGAATTTTCTGCAAACTTCATCGGGCCATAACTGGGCCATACGGACTCTATTTTGCGTATTTTTCCGAGACGAACGCAATGACGCAGCCCGTTTCCCCTGATTCCCATATCTGAGATTATTTATTCTGTAATTAGTGAATTTTAGTATTAACCCAAAGTACGGGGTGTTACAGATACTTAGGGAGTTATTCTCTTAACCAATGTATATGTGAATTAAATTAAGTATAACATGTTATTATAACCATAAGAGGGATAATTATTAGATTATGAGAATAACCTGTTGTAGGCTTATTAATGAACTTAAATGGATTAAGTTATAAATTGAATTAATAAGCGAGGGTAACTTGGTAAACTTGAAAAAGAAAGTCAATGTGAATGAGAATAACCAAGTTAAATGAGAAAATTGATGAGGTGGCGCAAACGCGTAATTAATGGTTAGACGTAGGGTCTAATGACATATAAAACTGAGGCGCTTGGACCAGTCCATATATTAGAGGATGAATAACCATAAGGGGTAGTTCATCGGGGTGTCAAAAGACACAAAGAGGAGCACATGTCCATCTTGATATTTTTGTAGGCTCCAATGGACTGTGTTAAGAAGCACGCGGCTTCCGGGGACGTATGGTACTCTTGGTATTCCTCTGTGAGTGGCAGATGATCCACCTGTACTCACATAGGTTAGGTCTGCGTAGGTGAACCAATGAGTATGCCTTAATTGCAATAATAAGGGGAAATCAAAAGACTAAGATGGACCAGCGTGATTCGGTGAGACCAGTTAGTGCCCTGTGATAGCAACTCGTCGTCTACCTAACATCTTCAGTCAGTACGTAAAGCGGAAAGGCGGAGAACTCCAAAAGACCATATACTTTGCTATCTAGTTATGAGTGAGGTTGGCCAATAGGTTTGAAGGGCTTAGGGGGTCGGGGTTAAGTTCTCAATCTTCATATTCTTACGTGCCTTTCATTAGTTGAGGGAGGGGTCTAGTGGGACCATAGCCACTGTAAAAGCAGACCTTAGCATCTGCAATCGGCAGATATTTGAAAGCTCCCGACCGAGTTCCGTGTTTCTTGATTTGCCCTGCCATAGGACTCGGGCGCACATATAGAGAACTTGTGCAATAGACATTGAGAACGATTGACGATACATACGTGGGAAAGTCTAGGTACACTCATGTCGCTCTGGGTGGTGTATCATAAGACTAGAGGGCATTATTCGAGGATGGAACCTAATTCGATCCAATGGTTCAAAGATGGCAGTCCGAACGCTTACGTAATATAAAAGTAGTGGTTCTTTGCAGATGTAGCGTTAACATATATACATAAATCCATACAACATTCGGGCATAGGATTAGGGACTGCTATATTCCTGCGATGATACGGTGGAGACCGTGCGAGTAGGGTACCATGGGGTGTACCTTAGTTGGGGATAACTACATATACACTGTATTAGGTTAATCTACTAGGGAGTAGATGAGTGCGACGTGTGTAAGCCTTGAATGCTAATAACACATATAACCCAATAAATTAGAAAATGTAATTAAACGGTATATGTAGGATTATCCAGAAGTATAATTTAAATCCAGTCACACATAACTTATGTTCTTACCCCCCTCCTCACAACATTCGCAGGTTAGGTTCATGACAGAGTCTGTATAGCTTTGGATACTGGTTTAGAAGTATTATTATTAAGGTAAAACTATGTTTTAATTACATTATATTTTATTCCTTCCGCTGTGAGATGTTTTTCGAACACTGACATGTTTCATGTCCCTGTCTTTTCTGCAGGATACCAGAGCAAACCAACTCGGGTTTCGATGGATTGGGATTTTTGAAAGAAAATCGGTCCGTCAAAATCTGGGTTGTTACATCTGGTATCAGAGCTTCGGTTTAGGATTCCTATATAGATAATGAGTGAGTATATTTTTTAAAAAAATATATAAATATATTATATATATATAAACCAAGATCCATAAAGAAGCCCACTAAGTAGAGAAAGTAGAAAGTAAAATATGAAAGAGTTGGAATATCAGTTTTGTACATTAAAGGAATGAACGTAAAAACTTTGGACCCTTATGTAGTTTGAGTGGAAAGTGTACAATATGATTGGTATTAGAAAAGATCTATCCCATATGATAGAAACTGAAATGTTAGTATTTCAAATTAGTGGGTTCAGATGTGAAACCTTATAAATTAGAAAAAAGTTAAAAAGTGGAAAATGGATTAGGAATATATATAGTTGAGAGAATTGACTTTGGGAAAGTGTCTAGGAAAGCCTAGTTGAGTTGGAGACCCACTTTGAGTCTAACCCAATAATTAACTTCTAAGAACTTGAAATTATAAAAGTTTTGGTGAAAGAGTTTGTGGTGTCTTCAAGTTTTAATCTTAAAAGTATTTTTGATGTTTGAAGAAAATATTTAGAAAAACATATTTGAAAATGTATATTGGGTTTTAAAGTAAAGTGGGGTATACTTTGTAAAATAACGATTTCTTGTTTTAAAAGAATTCTCACATAAAAAAAATGTACGTTATAAAGCATGTATAGCCCACTAGTTTTCATATTTTAATATATGAAAGGATTAAAAAGTAAAGCATACAAAATGTTGCACTTTGTAAAAGGAAGTTTTGAAATCTCTATTCTGTTAACAATAAATTTTGTTTATTGTTTTAAAAAGAAATTTTGTTGGGTGGACAAAATAAATTGTGGAGAGTAAGAATAAAGTAGACGTTTGCACCTTGTAGAAAGCAGCCAAAATTAACATTATAAGTAGAAACAATGTAACCCGATAGTTGTCCTTGTCTACTCCAGTTTTGTGATTTGAAAAAAAATGTTTTGCATTTTTGTTGTGACATGTTTTTATGGTTTGGCAAAAGCAAGTTTTGGAAAAGAAAATAAAGTTTTACCACTTTTAATTTTTGGAAGAAAAATTTAATGAAAAAAAAGAGAGACCAAACCATGTTTTAAAAAGGATGGAGTAGGTAAGGATTAGTGTCTAGAAAGAACAAGAAAAATTTTAGGCTGTGAAGTAAATAGCAAGGGTTATCTTGAAATAGTAGAAAGTTCCCGTAGAATGCATAAGCATTGTGAGGCCTAGGTTTGTTGCTTGAGGAAAAAAAAGTGTAGACTAGAAATGCACAGCAAGAACTAGTAGTGACTACTAGGTGGTGAAAGGCAAGTAAGGGTATAGATCCTATTGGGTGGACTTGTAATTGTCAAGGGTAACATAGTCCTAAGATTCTTGGCCTGGAGTAGTAGCTGTGTAGGATGTTGTTTTAGTTGAAAACAGAAAAGCTTATTTGAAATATAAATTTAAGTAATTGGATTAAGTCAAATAAGATAAGAAAGAAAATAGCCTAATCAAATAAAAACAACAACTTCAGTAAAGCAACAAACGTGACGGGAAAAGAAAAAGAAAATCTTAAGAAATGATGAATAAAAATGAAATTTTTCCAAGCTAAGTTGAAAGAGAAAAGAAATTTTCTTATGTAGTGTGCTTGGATAGGAAAGCAGGAGTTTTTTTTTATAGAATAGTTATATAAAAATCCTAGTGCAATTAAAAAAAAAGGTACATAAAAGAAAAACGGAAAATTTAAGTTCTTCCGTTTTATACCTTTTTGTAACATAAGAAATGAAATTTAGAAAATTAGATTTTTCTAAATTTCGAAATTTAATGATGGTTGGTAGGGTTTTGGATGCAACAATTGGATGAACTACGCCCTTATTCAGTAAGAGTAAGGGAAAATTTGGATGAAAAGGGTGTTTTAATTTTCAAAGTATTGCATTCATATAGAACTGCCAATATATTTAGGATGTGAGCATCATATTTTAAAAGGAATTTTGAAAAATTTGCATACATACAGGAGATACCGCTTAGGCATACATGTATTATTGTGATGTATTGCACTATGCACATGTGCATAATGGTTGCAAAAATTAGATGCACACATGATGGATGTATATTATGCGAGGGATTAATTGATTTTACCCTTAATAAATTTCAGGGCCGAAATTTTCTAAGGGTGGGAGAATGTAACACCCCGTATTTTTAAGATAATAAAATAAAGAATAAAATAAGGATTGCATGTAATAAATACATGCACTGAAAAAAAAATGTAAAGCCTGCATTGAAAGAAAGAAAGGATTGGTTGCATGCAATGTAAATATGTTGCATGCACTTATTTGCAAACATATTGCATTAACATTAAAAGAAAAACAAAAGAAAAAGATTCATCCAATGGTTTAATTTAAGTATTGTAACTAACATGAAAAAGAGAAGTAAGGAGAGAACAATAATTATCATTGTTCTAAGACTTACTAACAAAAGACTTTATAACTTAGTTGGTTAAGGCATTGGATTTGTAACACAGAGGTCGAGGGTTCGAACCCCGGCAGCGGCATAATTATTATCTTTGTTTTAGAGAGTTCCAACAGAACATGCAAATATATGTACGTATACAAATTCAAAATTTGAAAGGATAAGAACGTACATATAAGGAAATAAAGAAAAAATATGTGTATATATGAGAATATATATATATATATATATATATGCAGAAATATATGTATACGAAAGATAAAATTCAAGATAAGACTACAGTCAATGAAATATGGCAAGAATCGAATAACGGTGCAACATCGTTTGAATTTTGAATATAAAATGAAAGTTGTGCATATATATATATATACGCGTAAAATGGTCGTTAGAGGAATTGTATATATATAAGAATATTTCATGTGAATAAAACAGTTAAATAAATTCCAGAAATTCAAAAGTTCGAAAATCAAATTTCTATGCCAAAACAATTCATACATTCGAAATTCAAATTTCTACGCCAAAACTGCTTGTGGGACCCAATGCTGACTCAGCACTGCGTGTACGATAAGATTTGGTTAGATTCATCCGCGAACCTGGACTATTTTGTTAACTGGGTTCAATGCTGACTCAGCGCTGTGTGTACGATAAAGTCTTGAGCACCTATAAATAAGATCCTAGACCTAACCCTAAACATCATAATTCAGCGGCTACGCTGGAGCTCTACAATGGCTTCCTCTCTCTCTCTCTCTCTTTTCTCAAATCTATTCTGAAATTAAAATATTAGCCTAGGAGGATCAACGTTAATAAAAAGATTATTGAATCGTGAAAGCAAGGTAAACCTCTAAGAACCAATCTATTTAAATTATTTCTCTTTCCCTTCACTTTTCATGAAATAATAAATGCATGGTCGTTAGGTCGTGAATCAAATTAAAGGGAAAAGGAAAACCATGGATGATAGAACGGATCGGATCCAAAATTTGGGGAAAGCTTAAAGGTGAGTGGGTTTAAATTATCCCTTGTGAATAATAGTATGTTTATCATTTAATCATTCCCCATGGATATTTATAATGAATGTATCGAAAAAGTTAATTGATGCGATGGATAATTGCGCTAAAATGAAAATTAGGTTCAATCAGTTGAGATGTACATTTATTTGAATGTTTAAGATGCATACTGTTGTATAGATCCATTTTATGAACCTGTAAATTAGGATAATTGAGACATTGGGTAAAAGATGCACTATTTGAGATCTACATATTATTAATTACATGTAGAACGACATGCGACTCATATTGAGAGATTTGGGGGCATAAATTATGATGGGGTTAATGACATAACTATGGTGCAAATTATGCATATAAATTGAATTGGAATTATGAATGTGAATTAGAAATTATGCATATAAATTGAATTGGAATTATGAATGTGAATTGGAAATTATGCATATAAATTATAGGCATAATTTATTGGTAGAATTATAAGCATAAACTTGAATTAGAGAATAAACATGTATTATGTTTTAAGACTTTAAATTGAAGGCGCAATTTGATATGAACATAAATAATGGAATAGAGATGAATATGCCTAAAACTGAACCGCGCCTAGGCACGAGGTTAGATTGCACTTGTTGTAGAAGTCTGCCCGGGCCCGACCGGCATATCCAGCAACCACAAGTGGTGAATCTAATGTGAGAGGACTAGTGCGTATATATGAAACGGTACTAAGATACGAGGTTAGGTTGCATTAGTGGTGCAAGTCTGCCCAGACCCGACCGGCATATCCAACGGCCACTAATGTTGAAACTAATGTGAGGGGTCTAAGTGCATAAATGAAACAAGTAGTTGTACTTAGACACGAGGTTAAGTCAACTTATGGTAGAAGACTGCCCGGACCCGCCCGGCAAATCCAACATCCACAAGTGTCGACTTAATGTGAGAGGTCTAGTACATATATATACACATATGTGAAAATATGTAAATGGCAGGACCGACGAATACCATTAATTGTAATAAATGGAAATAAATGAAATTGAATGAAAGATAATTACAAATGTAAGGAAAAGGGAACGAATGGGGAATGATAATAACCTATTATGAATAAACTCAAGAAAAGGAAAGATAATAGGTAAACTTGTCCTAGGGACAAGTGGGAATTATAACTTATGGAATAAGGTAAGTTATAATGAACGATAGAGAAAAATAAAATAACTTATGTAATAAGGTAAGTTGTACTTAATTGTAAATTAAATAATCTGTAAGGGCAAGAACAAATCTACGAATGAAGATAACATAAGATTGGTTTAGTTGAGTGATTCTCTGAGTGTCAATCTGGTGTTCGATTTCGGTCTTCGGGGTTGATACTTAGGGAGTTATTCTATTAACCACTGTATATGTGAATTAAATTAAGTAGAACATGTTATTATAACCATAAGAGGGATAATTATTAGAATATGAGAATAACATGTTGTAGGCTTATTAATGAACTTAAATGGATTAAGTTATAAATTGAATTAATAAGCGAGGGTAACTTGGTAAACTCAAAAAAGAAAGTCAATGTGAATGAGAATAACCAAGTTAAATGAGAAAATTGATGAGGTGGCGCAAGCGCGTAATTAATGGTTAGACGTAGGGTCTAATGACATATAAAACTGAGACGCTTGGACCAGTCCATACGTTAGAGGATGAATAACCATAAGGGGTAGATCATCGGGGTGTCAAAAGACACAAAGAGGAGCGCATGTCCATCTAGATATTCTTGTAGGCTCCAATGGACTGTGTTAAGAAGCACGCGGCTTCCGGAGACATAGGGTACTCTTGGTATTCCTGTGTGAGTGGCAGATGATCCGCCTGTACTCACAGAGGTTACGTCTGCATAGGTGAACCAATGAGTATGCCTTGATTGCAATAATAAGGGGCAATCAAAAGACTAAGATGGACCAGCGTGATTCGACGAGACCAGTTAGTGCCCTGTTATAGCAACTCATCGTCTACCTACCATCTTTAGTCAGTACGTAAAGCGGAAAGGCGGAGAACTCCAAAAGACCATATACTTTGCTATCTAGTTATGGTTGAGGCTGGCCAATAGTTTGAAGGGCATAGGGGGCCGGGGTTAAGTTCTCAATCTTGATATTCTTGGGTGCCTTTCATTAGTTGAGGGAGGGGTCTAGTGGGACCATAGCCACTGTAAAAGCAGACCTTAGCATCTGCAATCGGAAGATATCTGAAAGCTTCCAACCGAGTTCCGTCTTTCTTGATTAGCCCTGCCACGGGACTCGGGCACACACATAGAGAACATGTGCAATATACATCGAGAATGATTGACGATACGTACATGGGAAAGTCTAGGTACACTCATGTCGCTCTAGGTGGTGTATCATAAGACTAGAGGGCATTATTCGAGGATGGAACGTAATTCGATCGAATGGTTCAAAGATGGCAGTCTGAACGCTTACGTAATATAGAAGTAGTGGTTCTTTGCAGACGTAGCGTTGACATATATACAGAAATCCGTACGACATTCGGGCGTAGGATTAGGGACAACTATATTCCTGCGATGATACGGTGGAGACCGTGCGAGTAGGGTACCATGCGGTGTACCTTAGTTGGTGATAGCTACATATACACTGTATTAGGTTAATCTACTAGGGAGTAGATGGGTGCGACGTGTGTAAGCCTTGAATGCTAATAACACAGATAACCCAATAAATTAGAAAATGTAATTGAACAATATATGTAGGATTATCCAGATGTATAATTTAAATCCAGTCACACAGGACTTATGTTCTGACCCCCCTCCTCACAACATTCGCAGGTTAGGTTCATGACAGAGACTGTATAGCTTTGGATACTGGTTTAGTAATATTATTATTAAGGTAAAACTATGTTTTAATTACATTATATTTTATTCCTTCCGCTGTGAGATGTTTTCCGAACACTGACATGTTTCACGTCTCTGTCTTTTCTGCAGGATACCAGAGCAAACCAACTCGGGTTTCGATGGATTGGGATTTTTGATGAAAAAATCGGTCCACCAGAATCTGGGTTGTTACACTATGGTTTCGAATCCTCCTTTCTACTCTCAACAATAGCCTCAACCTTTTGTGGAAATGAACTTTCCTTCCTCAAAGCCTTCTCAACCGACTTCTCAAAAGAGTCATCAATATGGTCGATCGGTTGCTTCCCAATATTCTCATCTAATCCCAAGATAAATTTATTGTTCTTCTGATAAGGAATCTTGATATACGAACGAGCATACTTAGATAAAGCTTCAAACTTGGCCACATACAGACATCCGTCTACCGCCTTGCTTAAGCTCAAGAAACTTCTTTAAAAAATCGATTTTTGGATTGTAGAAATAAACTTCCACTCAAACTTAGTTCTAAAGTGAGCTCAAGTAATATGGTCCTCTGGTGTCCCCAAGGTAATAGAGTTCCATCAATCCATCGCTCGACCTTGTAGTTGCCTTGATGCAAGCTTCCTTTTAGTTGCATCGTAAATTCCCAAATCTTTGAAAATCCAAACACAAGTATCCAACCAATTGTAAACTTCAACCGTCGGTTCTATCCCAACAAATGGTTTTCCACCTAGAGAAGTGTAGTCCTTATAGCTTGCTACCTAGAGAAGTGTAGTCCTTACATAGCTTAGCGAAATCCACTGCCCTATGTGCTTACACAAGAACACCACCATCTAGTGTCACTCCTGGAGTGGGCATCCCCTCATGATCGCTGCCATCATGGCCTCGAACATAGCAGGATATCGGGCATAGCAGTTGCAGCTCCCGACTGGCTATGGTCGCCTACCACTCCAGTTGCAGGCTCATCCCTAGAAGCATGTCTTGAAGTTCATTGACTCATTCTTGCTCTGAAAGGAGAGCCAATTCACATTAGAGAAAGTCGCATTGGTGTTCAATAACTTACCGACCTACTATACTATATATGAATATAATATAGCAATCATCCCAATAAAATTACAAATAAGTCATTCATATGCGTTCAGTTCGCAAACTTTGGGTAAAATCGATTAACCAAAGCTCTGGTACCAAATGTGACGACCGCCCCATACCTCTTGCACCAAACTAAGGGAAAAGTGCGTTGTATAATGTGCTAGGCCGATATGAGATGATCAACAAGGAAGAATAACTCAAAATGAATCTGTCATATAACTCACAGCGCATGGATAACATACAACAATAAAATATACAACAGGTTAAGGTAGTGAAGCATAACTGTTAAGGAAATCAAATCTCCATAAAACCATAGAATCTTGAGTACAATACATTTCAATTTATGAGTCTTTGAACACAATATGCCTCATTACATCCCTTAGAGTCTCAATAACATCAACATACAGTGAAAATAAAAAATAAATACTAAATAGATATTAATAATATGCCAACCTCCCACTCGTCTCCGCATAACATCACCGACACCAAACTTGCTACCCAATCTACTCATCAACAACAATATTGATGAACAACCTAAGGTAATAAGAGGGAAACATAAAACCATGAGTCATAAAACAGTCTTGGTGAACGATAAAATAACTAACAATAGTTACATAGGATAATATGAGTATAAGCGGATCAACCATCTGATTTGCCCAACAACCAACAAGATAACACGTGATAGCCATCCATCATATGCCATTACAGAATAGGAAAGGAAGACCACCAATGCCACTTCTCTTTGACCATCCTACGGTGATAGCCTACCCAGAGAAAACAGAAAAGAAAGCAAAAAAAATCAACCATAGCATCCATAACATCCAATGTCTAGCTATCACCGATTACATGCTTGAATCCATCATAATTGAACTTACTGTCAACGATCAAAAGAGCTAATGGAGACACCTCAGTTATAGACAAACTACCATATGACATCATGACTCGTATGTTTGCCTTACTTGACAAAGACAACTAGGTCCATAATGACTGCCCAGGGCACACGATCCATCGATTCTGATCCTAGCGGGCGTCCCCATGATACCCCTACTTTGAGTCTGCTAGAACACTACGATTACCGACGATCCCTTGGGTTTTCAATCTTGTGAAGCCTTTCATCTCAACGACTCAGTTCATTTCTTGAACCATTCCATTATCATCCATTATTCACTCCCATCTTGTCAATCCATCATAATACTGAATCGTATATCGAATCACGGCCAGTGTCACATCATTCTAGCTCTGACCACTCTCACGCGAGTTCACAATCAAAATACCATCCATCCTTAAGTTGCACACCATCCATGTGAAGCCCATTTCCATCCAAACTTCACTAGTAACCTCTGGAAACCACTATTATCAAGCTTCCTAAAACCAAGTGCACCAGGACTACCCTCTTGGGAAGGTGCCGACCCATATACTTAGCCAATTTTGGCTAAGTAGTTGGCCTCTATTCATCCTTGTCTCGAGCTTATCCTTCCAGTACATTTTCGCAGTGTTTTGACTTTCCAAGAGGAACTTCTATCGGTTTATCCATATCTCGAGCAATCAGCTTTCGACCCATCTCAAACTAACTCTGAATGACTTGAAATCTTGCAGGAAGCTCCGATTTATCAACAAAAAGCCATCCCCCAAAAACAATCACCACTAGGTCACCCCACATGGGTCAGTGCCAACCCATCATGGGTCGGTGCCAACCTATGTACTTAGCTCAAGTTAGCATAAAAATTCTCGTGCCCTAATTCCACGCCTTCTAAAGCGCCTCCGCCAAGTTTCATCTAAATACGATCATCTAAACCACTGATTTGCTATGTTCTTCAATCCTATGTTTCTATGGCAAACAATTTAACATATAACTCAAGCAATTCATCCAATTTAACCAAAAAAATATCAATATAGCAATACATGATCATACAAACAAGTCTAAATCATCAAAGCAACATATAATAATAAATCAATGAGATTATAGATCTAAACATGCCAAGAATCATGATTGTATGAATTTCCGGTTTAAGAGGTTAATTTAAAACTAATGAACATACCAAGATCTAATATGAATAGATTTAGCATGATTTAAACATATATGAATGAAATTAACTTAGATCTAACTCATACAACCATCAACTTCTGCGTGAGAGATAACTATCACTCACCTAATCCTCAATTTGATGTAAATCCAATGAGATCAGATCTGGACAACACTGAAAACCTTTAGATTTGATGCAGTTTGATGTGATATAATCTTCCAGGATGCTGATCTACATTCTAGGTGCAATCTACTTTGAGTATTAATGAAGAAAGTGGAGAACTAGGGCTTTAGATTGAACCGGAGAATCACAGGCTCCCAACCTAAACTTTAAAATGAAGAGAGTCACCCTGGTTCTCTCTCCAAATACCCCTATTTATATCTGCAGGTCATTAGTCTGATGGGTTTGGCTAATCGGCCCTAGCTGCTGACCAGTCTGCCTAGCATAAGCTGAAACTTAAAATAGCAATTCCCCGCAAACTGTTGAACCAAATCCTTCATGTAACTACTCTACGAAATTATAAACCACCGTCCCAATCTAATGAGACCGATTCTAGCACTAATTCGATCTCTATAAAAAAGTTATGGCCTAAACAATAAACTCAAGATAAAAATTGCCATACTTGGATTTAGTAACAATGACGGACATGCCCCATATCCCCATGAACAATATACCGAAACCTGAGAAGGATTCGACCACTAGAGAATAAAATATAATTATTTTACTATCGGTCGATATGTAAAATATGGGTCGTTACACCTCAGGACTCAAACTACAAGAAAATGAACAAGTACTGACCATACTGAATGGAATTGATGATGAGTATGATGTTGTTGTAGCAATCTTACCACCAAAAAGGACAATCCCAAATATGTAGTATGTTCGTTCTGTTGTGCATGCTCGTATAACAAGAATGGAACACAAAAAACTAAAAGATTCATAGTTATCTATCAATTGTACAACAAACATCAAGAATAAGAATGTCCAACAACAATGAACTAATCAAAGCAGGGGTGGGGGCTATACTAAAAATGCAAGAGTAAAGGAAGATGAAATAACAACTCAAGACCAAATGCCAAATTTACGAAAATATGGGCCGCACTGTAGCCTAATGCTATTTTAGATTTAACTTGAACTAAATGCCAGGGCAAAACTCAGGAAATCAAAAAAATACGAGCCCTGGTGCAAACTTAACTCAAACGCAAAGTGGTGCTGACAAGAAGTTCAGTATCAACAATAGTCAACTAAGTGAAATTTCCAAATCAGATCACATTGAAGATGATGCATTGTAACAATCCGCATATTTTACGATAATATATTCAAATATTTTATTTAAATATAACATCATTAATCGAGTGTATGCCCGAAAAGTCACTTTTTGCATACGGATGAATTTGGATTCGAGGCCACTTCCATTGAGTTTAAAATGCCATTTGCATGATTAAAAACTGTAAACATTGATATGTTTCGAGTTAGTATAATTTGGGACTTTGTGTGGGTCTTGGGTTAATAAATGTAGCCCACTACCTTATAACCCATCTGGCCACTCTCCTCTTCATTCATTATAACACTTAGACAAAACTGCAAATGGGGAAAGGAAATTAAAATTTCCTAACCCTTACCTTGATCTTAGGAGTCCAAATTCATGTAGAAATCAAGTGCAAATTCAAGAGAAGAGAGGTAAGCTCAATCATTATCTTCTCCAATTCAATTCCTCTTCAATCGTTATGATTTCCAAAACCCAATTCTTAGGAAATATTGTATATTCGTGTGTAGATTGAAGATTTATGTGCTATATTCTAAGAGTTGTTGATCTTGCTTTGTTTTATAGCATCTCCTTGCTTCTAATAATCAATGGTGACACTACGCCATAAACAGTCTAATGCAACGAATTTGCAAGGTGTTGCCAGTCAAAATGTCCCGATAGCTACAATATCTTGGTCCTACTGCGACGTTTTATTTTTGGTGTTACTTTAGCCATAAAAATATGTTGCTCTAGATTAACAAGTATAACATGATGCAACATTTTATATAGTGTTTCTATAGCAGTCCTTTCCATAGCTAACGCAACGATCCACGTGAATCAAATCCTACATTGGAGAATGTGACACCTCATCAATCTTGATCGCTTCTTCTGCAAAAAACAATTTTTCTTTGTCGCAATTCATTTCTTGCCCTTTTTCATTTCTCACCCTCTGAATTTCATTTCTTCGCTTTCCTTTTCATTTGTTCACCCCCGAATTTCAAAATCTTTTGTTCAAACCCTAAATCGTAAAGGGAATAACTACTACTTTCTAGTAGGAAATTCCCCCAGAACCTCCCCATCGCACTTCGAATTTTAAATCAACTACATGGGCGAAGTCTTGGAAGGATGCTGTAAAGGGAACAACCGCCATCTCCCCACTGCACTTCGAATCTCCAATTTCCAATACATCTCCATCGCACTAGCAACCACTTCTATCCCTTGTCGCCTACCACCGATTGCCAGGCATAAAGTATCCATCTTAAGTTCTCGTAGCTCTTGAAAATGGACAATAATCAAACGGATGCTAAAATTAGCAAATACATAACTTGTTGCCTATGCTGCCACTTACGAGTCAATGAGAGTAGATGCATCCGAGGAAGAGAGAAAAGAGCCAGAAAAAGGTGAGAGCTTGAACATATGAAGTTGACTTGTGTAATCAAATCTTTGATTGCTGATTATATAAAAGCACGGGTCTTGTAATCTTAGACCTTGAGCATGCAAAATTCGACGAAACTAAAAATCACAGTAAGCTCTGAAGTTGAATATTATGTGTAGTTTAAAAAATTGATTATGCATGCTCACGAAATCCTTTATTATGTAATTAATCAAAAAAATTTGTTCTAATATTTACTAACTTCATCCATTATCAATATTTGAAACTTGCAAAATTGCGTAGGCATTCATATATGTGTTTTGAGATAGTGCTCATAGCATATTTTTACATTGACATACAATCAAGTCTTCTGTAGCTATCCATTGATATCCAATGGGCACGCCAATATTTGAAACCATATTGTTGGTAGGCATAGAAGGTTTGCAAGCACCAAAGCCTCGTCTCCAGCGAGACTTACCGAGATATGGTTAAGTAGTAGCTGATTCAAAAATCATAGAAAGTGGTGGCTCTAATGAAGGAGTAAATGTTGAAGTTTCATTGATAATATCTCAACCCGGAAATATTGAACCAGTCAAGTGGATAGTAGAGAACATTAAATTTTCAATTAAACAACCAGTGAGCAAATTTCTATCATCTGATAAATTTCATTGACTATTTTATATTATAGCAATGGAGGAATATTTAGTGGAATTATTTATGCAGATTGAGGTTGTTGTGAAGAAGGAAGAATTGGAACACCTAGTTAGTCTATGTAAATCTGAGGTTGACTCAATGAGAAAGCTAGGACAATGATTTGGGTATTCATCCAACTTTTTTGTTCTGGATCTTTTACAGATTTTCCCCAGTTATCGTTCAACAAATAGTCTAATTATTATTTCAATTTTCTTAGACTATTAGCTATTGATTTGTCTTGGATTACTGAGATGATGTAAGTTGTTTGTAAAACAAGATTGAATTCTTGTCTAATTGCTTATATTTTTGTGGCGTTGCTCTGATGAACTCATATAATATAGGCTATTACTAATTTTTAAGAAAGCAAACATGGATTTACTAGAAAAAATTTACTTATACTTTTGTTGGAAGTAATAAGTAATATTCCTCCTATCGCTTGTAGATGTTCATGAACCTATAGTAAGAAAAAACTGTGAACAAATGGGGTGCAAAATAAATTTAGACCCATCTAAGTGGTGAGACGTTGCATGACATTAGAAGCAATCATTTATAGTCGTCTGCAGCCTCAAAATCCTTCATTGCCAAGGCTATGTGGTAAACCTCTTTATGTCCCTTAAATGCATGAATTTTCATCATTTGTGCTGGCATAGTTAATATGTTTCGATTTCATTTACTGGTTCTGACCATTATCTTGACATACTCACATAATTTCCTTGCTGTACTATGTTTGGATACACTGCAGTTTGTCTTGTTTCCAAATGCTTCACAAACATACTGAGAAAACTGGTTTAGTTATGTCATGACTTCTGCATTTAGAACTGATATGTTGTTGAATGTTTGTAGGTCATGCTATCGTATTGATGCACTGAAAAGATTATAGATGCACACCTAAAAGGTAAACTTTGCAATTTATACATATTTTTTTTATGAGTTAAGTACCAATATTAGTGCTCTTTCCTGTAGTATTTTGACCTGTTTTAGTCTTAATGTTGCCAAGGATTGTGCTTCGATTTTGTTGGAATTTGTCTAAGTTCCAGTTTTGAACTTAACATCCGTGTCTAATGGTGTTATAACACATGTCTTCATCTTACAATGGTATGTGCTTATTGACTCCTTGTATTTTCGGAACATAGCACACAATGTTTCACTTTGCTCCATGTTTAACAACATAGTTAGGCTGCAAATATGTGCAATTAGATACTAGCATATTCTAAAAGTCAACTTGAAGTAGTTCTCTGTTTATCTATTTACTTCTGTATGCCTACATGTAACTTAATTCAAACAGATAATTAGTGTCTTGTACATATACTTTCTTGCTTGAAAACTTCTACAAGATAAATATCAAATACACTATCGGAAGGAACAAAAAACATGTACCATATTTTCCCGCTCCATGCCTATCAGGCTGACTACAACCCTTCGTGGTAGTATGAAGGTCCCATGAGATTACATCACTGATGGTAGACATGTAACAAGAAAACCTAGACATGTATAACTGTCTGTATCAAATTTTATCTTGGAATTGGTTCTAGCTGATTAGTTTTCCTTTTTTTTCTTTTAAACTTTGTCTACGGTATTTGGCAAGGTGGTGCAACGGTCAAATGGTGTAATTGGCAAGGATACAATTGCATGCTTACTATCATCACTTATGGAAGTTGTATGTTTACCTATCACAAGAAAATTCATTTGCATTAGAGAAATGGTAAAAAAAAAAAAAAGCATTGATATGGATGCAAAATCCCCATGGATCATTTGATGAACTTGGAGCTATAATTGCATTTGAACTGTCTGACCTTGCTTGGCCATCTACATTGCTAAATGATTTCTTACTTACCTTTCATGCTCTGTTAAAGGTATATTATTATTTTTCATTCATAATCTCTATTTGTATGGAAAGTGACCAATGATTTCCTATATTGACCGGTTCTTAGTGCAAGTCATCGATCCCATTTTCCTTTTTTGGGGCTTTAGGAAACCTCAACCGTGGTAGTCACTCTGCTTGAAATTGCAAGAATATTTGGCATAGAAATACCTAGAAAAATTTGATGTTGATGTACAACAACTTCCACGGGAAATGAGTCCTCTCTTTTCCACAATTATAGTCATTCAACTTGAATTTTGTTAATTTGAAATTTATAAATGTTAAATATTGTTTATTTTGTGAACTAACCACAACAGTCATCTAAATGCATGAATATTTAATAACCAACCTTTTCCTTTCCATGATGTTTCATACATGTTATTGATTTTGCATAACATTATGTATGTTGCACCATTTTAATGTTCAGATTAGGAGCAAGGTATTTATATAGAATTCAATTCCCCTATTTATAACATTCGCCCGTCATTTACATACAGTATAAATTTTTACAATCCAACTTAACTTATTTATTTTACATTTCCAAGATCTTTATTTTCATTTGTTTTTCTTTGTTCCTGCAAATCAAGCATACGCACACAAGCTTTCATCTTTGATTGAATGACATAATATATACAATGACATGTAGGAAAGGATAGTTTAGACAATATGTTCACACCAAAAAAACTTAGTAGGAAAAGCAGCAACAATAACATTAGCCTAACTCCTCGAAGCATGGAATCGACCATTTCCTTATTGGAAGTAGAGATTTTAGAGTCGTAGGACAAATGCTAAGCACTAGTTACCAAATTAGGTAAGTCGGATTTTAAAGCACACAAGCAAGACATTGAATTAGAATATTAAGACCTTGAATTAGGTACGTCAGATCTCACACCAGCCATATTGGTCTATCAGCCTTGGTGGAGCATTGGTGTAGTTACGAGGTTCGTTCATTTGTAGCGTATACTATTTATGTATATAGGAATGAATTAGCATATTAAGTATGCTGGTTATAACATTAATTACGGCTATAGAAATATATTCCCATATAAAACCTCTTTTTCATATGTGTAGGATTTTCATTTTTTCCATGGTATACAAGATTAAAAATAGCAGTAGGAGTGGCTAAAGGTCTTGCATTAAGGATTTCAGTCGTGATAAAGCGAGTTTGGGTTCAAATGCATTACCGCTTGTGTCGTCTGTAGCATTTTTTGTTAGTGCTCCTAGTTCAACTAGTTCTCCATCTTTTGTACCTCTTCAAGAATGAACTATTAACTGTATGTGTTAATGTTATTTTTCGTCAACACCGGGGATAGGTCTACGGAAGTGGTCCTAGGGGAAAAATATGGTTATTTAGCTTTCTCGAGTCTGAGTTAGTTCACTGTTTCCTAGATATCAAGGTTTAAAGTCCAAAAGATTAGTTACTCTTCCCTCAATGGGGTGAGCATCACGTTTAAGTGACTAATGAACCAACAGTTATCTTGGGACAAGGGTTCCCTAAACACAACCCACAACAAAAGGCTAAATGGCTTATAGGAAGGGGTTCTGCAGAAAATTTGCAGAAGGGTTTTTCCTTTAGTAGGAACCCGTGAGCATGTAGAAAGCTAATAATGCGATGCACTTGAATTGACTAAGGAATTATATAAGAATTTCATAAAGGAAATGTACTAAGTGTCGATCCACTATTTATTGATTCTTGACTGGAAGTACATAAGTGATTACACATGAAATCCCCAAATTGTTTTAGAAATTAGGGTTTACCTTAGAGAAAAATAGTAAAAGAATGGGGAATGAAAAAATCATCCAAAAAATGAGACCCTAGGGTTTTATTTATAGACAAATTTGGTCTTCTTTTGCTATAGGGCCAGCAGAAGCCATTGTCGGCCACATTTCCTCATGGTTTCGACAATTCTGGCTTTCAGCCGTATTTTAGGCTTTGTTTGTTGCTTTCTAAGGTGCCGACTTTTAGCTCTCGGAAGAATGGTCTCGTTCTCCGATACTTCTTTGTATCGACACCAAGCTTGTTGGTATGGATAGCTTTAGAGAAGTTTCAGGCTTCTGGATGCAAGCTTCCGGATATGGGCTTCTGTTCTTATTGTTGGTCCTTTGTGATATATGCCTTCGTACTTCAGTTGAAAAAGTTAACGGATCCGCCACCCATACCGGTACCGAAACTAAGTGGATTAGTGTAAACAACTTGTCTTTCTTTGAGGCTTTGATTGTCTTTCGATAGACCCCTGAAGCGTGTCCTGGCTTGTCGGAAGGTTACTCCCGCTGCTCTATCAATTGTTTATTTGAGTGGCCTCTTCGATGATCATCTGATTAAGGGTATCGATATATGGCTCCTGGGTAAATGACTCCCGGGAAAATGACTCTTGGGTAAATGGCTCCCGGGTAATCTCCTTATAGTCTTGTTCTTCAACTGTATCGGTGTTAAACAAATTAACACTGACACCCCTACCGTCTTTCTATGTCCCTGGTTGCGATACCCTTTGCTTTCTCCTTTACGTGCTCCCGGCATTGTTTGACTCCTTATCGGCTATTCTTTCCTGTCGTGACGACCCTGACGGTAAACCTCATTTGAGATGGATTTTGAGATTCCTTCTTTACTGAGAGTGCTGGTTTCTTAACCTTCCGGAGATTTCATCTGGGATTTCGGTTCTGTTTTCTGCTCATCTTTTTCTTACGGACAATCCTCTTATACTTATGATTATTCGATACCCCATCACCGTCATCTTGTCTCGGTGTTAATTTTGGTAGTAATGTTTACCCCGTTGTGAAGGGTTTTTTTGACTTTTCAAGTCAAACTTTGATACTCTTATGGAGACTTGACTCTTTGTCTCTTGGCATTCTTAAATCAGTCCCGTTGACAGTTCTTTATCTGTACGGTTTAGGTTCGAGGAAATTTGGCATAATTACCACCGCCCCCTCTTCTTCACTTTTTACCTGTAATAGCAATTACTCAAACCAGATTACTACTTTTTTGAGAATCGTAAAAACTTCTCAAAGAATTTCCTGATTCAATTTCTGGTAAGCATTTCAACTTTATATTATAAGTAGAATATTCGAACTAGTCGCTCAAATTAGTTAGGGTTTTCCATGCGAATTATCTTAATTATATGCGAATCAGATGATATGATTCATCGTGAACTACATGAATACCCTTTCTCCAGCACTTATTATTATCTTGGGGTTTCGTGATGCATAATTTCATAAGAAATGTTGTTTACTGTCACAAAGTGAAACTTTATGCCTTTGGTGCCTGTGAAGTCAATGTCAAAGTTACTGACTTGTTTTCTTAATTTTACCAACACCAACTCCTATGTTTATTTGGTATGTAAGTATCAAATTAACCCGAAAGAGGTGGATCATCTAGAAGACCTACCAAAAAGACGGTGTCAGTAAAATATAAGAGTTTTATTATTATAAACCTTCGACCTTGACTTCATGTGTGCTCGTTCCAAAGCCAACTAAGCTTTCGGTGATGGCTTAGGATTATCTGGTTTCGGTTAGACCGTTACCAACCACTTTTAGTTTTCTCGACACCCTTAATGTGCCTCCCTTTTTACTTCCTTTTTTATTACCGTGAGGACTAATTTTATCAGCACCGAAGACTTGATCACTCTTGAATAAATGCAAACTTTGCATGGATTAATGTCGAGATTAATGTTTATGGCTATCTTGATGTGCAATAATTTGAATCCCCAGCATAAACGGGTTTACATGCAACCTAATCCTTTCATATTTAAAAGAAAATTGCGATATTCATTTATGTGTTTATGAAATTATATCACCTGGCAGCATTATGTCCGACAAGAAGAGCTCTAGTCAACAACCACCTGGTGCTCCAAGCACCTTTCGGAAGAAGAAACCTTTTTTCAAGAAGAAATCTCTGATTGCTTCTCAAGATGATGTAAATTCTATCCTTAGCAACTTTGGGATATCTGATGTAGATGTTATTCCTTTCTCCCATCAAGATAGCATTAAGAATCCTCTAGAAGGCTATTTTGCATATTCTGTAACCCATATCTGGCATGGGGGCTTCTTTCCTTTTCCCACTTTCGCGTCTCGACTTTTACAAAACTTAGGGATTGCGCCTATCCAACTTCTTCCCAACGCTTACCTTGCTCCTATGTCTCGAGATCTTAGCACTTGAATTAGGCCAGGCTTCCCTCACTTCTAATCTTATTCAGCATTTGGTGCAGTTTTTGAAAGGAACAGACTTACCTATTTTGTGTGCCATTCCTTTGAGAAAAGTTACAAATGATGTTACTAGTATGACTAAACCTTGGAAGATTAGTTCTTTTTCATTGAGTGCCCTACTAGTATCGTAGGCAATTTTGCAGACTTCGGTAAGTTTTCCTACTTTTTCATGGGTAACTATGCTCTTTCTTGGACTTTTTTTACTTTACTCGCTTTCCCGATCCTATTTCTAAAAAAGTTGCATTAATTAGAGAGTGAATCTCGCGCATTTGAAATTATTTCTAAGATGCTTGAAAAACTATGGAGTCGATCATCTTTGTTGACCGGGGATAATTTGCGCCAATATAATCTTCTTCCTGATGGGAAAAAGAGCTTGGGGTGCCCCCTATTAACTTCTTAGGGTCTAACCACCTGACTTTTTGCTCGGATGTGTTTACAAATTCGTCTCCATTATTTCCAGGTATCCTTATTGGGATTGATACTTTCTTGTCGAAGCTACTTTAATTCAATAATCATCCATTCTTCAGTTTGTCTTGGTATTTTTTGTCTGACCAGGGTCATTGGTTTCCGAAGCTGAATCAATCCATCGTAGTTGCCATCAAGAGGTTGGTTGAGTCAGTCATTAAGCCTCCGACCAAAAGACCGAAGCATAACTCTTCTACTCTTCTTTGTCGAGATGATGTTGTTTAGATTGTTGATCGAGAAGCTTTTGTTTCTGCAACTTCTGCCTTTGATTCTACCTTGGCGGTTATTACTACCTCTACTGAAGGTACTCTTGATTGAGGACATAAAGGTCATGTCTTACAGCAACCTTTGCTAGTGAACTAGAAGTGGCTAAAGAAATAGATGAGCGTGCCACAGGTCAAACTTCTTCTTATCAACATGTCAAAACCCCGAGGTTTCCCACACCCCTAGTGAGTTTTGATGACCTTGTGAAGCTCGCTCTTTCTTGTCCTGAAGCTATATGAATATTTCATTTCCTTCTATTTTCAGAGAGGAGAATTTTTATCAGCATTTAGTCAATTAGCAGCTCTTAGTATGGATTTTCCTTTCTTAACCCTCCTTGTATCTTTCAACTTGTTATGACGGTTATTCATATTCTACTTCTTTCTTAGATTACCAAAATATGGCTTTATTCTAAGGCAACTGCTTCTCCTCCTTCTCCTGAGGTCGTTCAACTTTGGGAAGCTAACGAGGCTCTAAGTGATGAATGTAAAAGGTTGAAGGCTTCCCTTAAGCACGCCGAAGCCGTCCTCGAAGAAGAAAGGAAGATGAAGAATTCAATACCCGACCAAGTTTCATCCCTAGAACACCAGATAGCGGAGAATGCGGTTACTCATGCCGATGAACTTAAGGAAAAGGATGAGAAGATTTCTCATGCGACGCGTATAATTTATGAAGCCAAGGGCAGAATTTCTGATTTTTTGCAAGTCCATCTTCCTCAGATTAAGGCTGAATGTTACGAGGATGCCTTATTCCACATTTTCTCTGATAATCTTCAAATCCTTTCCAATATCTAAACCTCCGTCGTTCCTCCTTTTATTGGGGATGAAGTCATGGACAGGATTGAATTAGGCAAGCAAGGAATCGATATGTCAAAGAAGGGAAAACTCCGAGCTGAAGATCTTTTATATATTGATGACTTTTCTGATGATAATGACCATAGAGATGAACAAGGATGAGAACAACCCTCCTGCAGCTGCTGTCGTTTCACCTGGTCCCACAAAAACTTGATCCGACACCACGGGTACTCGTGCTCCTCGAGACTCCAACATTCCTTCGTCTAGCAGAGGTGGTACTTCCGAGGCTACGGTTTCTTCTTCTCAGGTATAACCTTTACTTCTTCTTTTTTATGCCTTTCCTTTGTTTGTACATGGTGGTAACCAATTTTTTGTTATTGCATCACATAGACTAAAAGTAATATCGTCTCATGACTTAGAGCAGAGTTAAAAAAAAAACAGAAGGAAACAGCTCGGTCTTATATAGAGCAGGAAAGGTTGTTGAAAGAATATATATAATTATTTATCTTGGAAATATTATGATCTCGAGAAGAGTACATCTAAACTTATGTCATATAAGGAGCATGAAGTGACACTCAGACTAAGGAAAGCCTGCAAACACCAGAAAACTCTTCGAGAGGAGAACAAAGAGTTGATGACTCTATTTTGGATGTTAATTGAGGATAGGGACATTTTGTATGAAATTTACAAACAATATACAACAGTGGACTTTTCTTTTCCAGGGGAACATGGTGGATTATACTATGTCGTCTTCATAGGCATTACTTAGATGAGTTTGGAGTCGATCTACATCCTGGGGCTTGCTGGAACCTCAAAAGGGTCCTTTCAATTCCCAAGAATCTTCTCCGTAAAAGCTTAAGTACAACAAGGAAAGGTTTATTAATGAATTATTCAAAAGGTCAATTTTGTATGAGCAAGAGGAATATCTATAGACTTGATGTTGTGATTATGTAAAACGTTTATGGAGTTTTGCTTTTTACGAATGGTTGCTAATTTCCTTATTCATGTTGTGACAAAACTTTATTTACTACGAAGATGTACTGCATTTGACTTGCAGATTGAAAAGGGAGTTTTTGACAACATCTCCAAATGTTTTTAGGAGAAAATGCTTCCTAGGAGAACTTAATAGTGTTTATACACAATTCCCTCAGCTTCCCCTTGACTTTTTGGGCGAAGACCGTGAGATGGTTTTAAAATTATTTAGGATTGAACATTGTTAATGCCAAAAAGTGGTCATCAATGACCAAAAGTCGGATTTGAGTGTGATATATGGAGAAATCTCTGAAAAAATAAGAAAAAGCAAGACAATAATATTTTTATAGTGGTTCAGCGTTAACGAGCCTACGTCCACTTTATAATCTCACAATAATATCATAAAGTCGGAGATACATTAAATGAGATCATCATGATCTCCATTACATAGTCGTTTTTGATGAATATAGAAAGTATTTTTCAGGTGAAAGTGGTTGGCAGCCATGATTGAGTTCTGGAGGGCATGCATGAGCTATAAAGTCAGGCTCAGATCTCAGCCAAAAGTCCCCCTCTTTGTTATGTAGCATGGTGTATTTATAGGTGGTAGGCTTCAACAATTCGGGGTGTCATGTGTCGGTTGATCCATGCGACTAGCAGATGATGGATCAGAGTCTTGATTACGTGGAGAGGTCCCCTCCAATATGTGGCAGCATAAGTATAGCTTAATCCAAGTTTATATGCTTTAGAATAGGTAGTTGGGCCAAGTAAGTAGGCTATCAAATAGATCCCACGACCAAGTCATTGTTGTGGTGTAAGTTGATCTCAAGACCATCTTGCCCAGGTATTTCGGGCTGAAGTGCGTTTATCCAAGAGCTCTCGAGCGAAGGAGCCTCGAGCCAAGAAATTCCGGCTTGTCCAAGTCCATGCTCGAGTCCTGAGCGGTCCTATGATGGGTCTATGGGTTGACGGCCTTGTCAAAAGGCGGGTCAACACTTTGCCCCCCAAAGTACGTCGTGTGGCAGACAGGATGTACTTTGAATAAGCCGAACTGCATCTCTTTGGAATGTCATTCATCTTCGGGAAAGCAATGTCGAATTGTTATGTCTTTGGGAGTAGTCATGAAGCTTTAGTTCTTTTTTCTTTTCTCTGTGCAACCACATGTCATGCGTTACACCACCATCTGTGGTACCTATCGAGCCAAAGTTTGAAGTTGGAGCAGTTGAGATGAACATGTAAGCGCTTACGCCTCATCGAGTCAACAGGTCGAATGAAATCATCATAAATCAAGATGAGTAGCTGGCTTCTGTGTTTGGTATCTGTACACGAACTTGCAATTCGAAAAAGAATAGTTCACTTAGTATTGCAAGCTACTAAGTCGATCTTTAAGTCACAAGCAATTGTACCTCGAAATGAAAACATGTTGAGTGCTAATTTATCTAGCATAGAATTATTAAACGTCAAAGTGTCAAGGTACTAAGTGTCTTAGTGCGGAGGTATAGTGTCTATAGCCTCCATTTTACTTTGAAACACGGGTTGCGTATAAGATGTGTTTCGAGTTAATTCAGAAGTCTATAGTCGTGCCCCCAGTGTTGGTGGAAAACAGGTTAAGTCATTCGGACGTTCGGTCCGTAAGTCTTTTATGATCCTGTCCTCGGTCGGAGGGCGATGGAGATTATGCGAAGGTCGCACCATCGTCCTTTATACTCTCTCCCAAGTCATGAGAGTTAGAGTTAGGGGTTTAGCGGTCTTAAGTCGTGGTGCACCATTCACACTAACCCAATAGGTTTATACTCTCTCTCAAGTCGTGGGAGTTAGAGTTATGGACGTCATGGCTCATCCTTTATACTCCCTCTCAAGTCATGAGAGTTAGAGTTGTGGACATCATGGCTCGTCCTTTATTTGGATCCACGTAATATGATGGAGTCAAGCATAGGATCTGGCCATATGGATTGTCGAACCGCGTCCATTCTGAGTCGCATTCAGACTTTGAAATGCAAAAGTCGATGCATAATTGTCTTGAGTCATGCCATACATGAGCCGAGTAGTGGGTGGTCATGTCCGATCCATCTTGAGCTGTATAACTTTCCTCGGACAGATGACATGGTTTTGTAAATGAGCTCTTTAGTCAGGCTCGTTATGGCAACACTCTATAGTTTTGCATGCAGGTATTGGAAGTATGATCAGTACCAGACTCTGAGTACCTATATCATTCACACATAAATTCACAAGAGTTATTAGTCACATAAATAACGCATAAAGCATGTAAAGATAAAAGATATGGGTAAAAAATAATCCTGTTAAGCGAATGAATATTATTCAGAATGAGAATGGTATCGCATATCCTTTGCCAGTCCATTCTGCCTTGTCCCATCTCTGACAGGTGATGACCGCTGAAGCTTTAATCGATGAAGGAAGTCTTTTCAAATCCTCATAGGGTGGCAATGCCAAGAACGATCAGACCATGATCGAGGTATTGGATAATAAAGGCACTTAGGCGGCCTTTGTGGGTGAATGATGAGGGTGTGTTTCCTTTGAATCGCCTTCTTGCCTGCACATCGAGGGAAAGTAACAAAGGCCAGGTAGTCAGATCAGAACCGCTAATGGTGGCATCTCATCTTGTTGGTGCTAAGGCGGTGATCGGCAGGAGAACAATGGATCCATGATTATAGAAGCTTTGTCTTTTCCATGTCATGAAGTGGAATACGGGGGCTAGGAATGTAGACATGCCTCATGCATCCACGGTTATGTCTTTGATTCCACATCGGGGAATGAGAGTCGATATATAGACAATCAATCAACATCCAGGCTTAAGTATTTCAAAGTTTTAACTTGCCGATCTTCTGGCAAGACTGAAGCAATCGATCAAGATTGAATAACCTCAGTAAATGGGGGTGATGGCTCTTTGAAGAATCCTAGTCCTTGTCATCTCGCTGTTGATATTCTCGGACCATCCGTCAAATCTTGGATGAAAAGTCTTTACGATTATTGTTGGCTAAAATATGCGTCGAGCTGAAGGCGAGCATCAGCGGGTCCGGGCGCAGCGCCGGTGGGGGTCCGAGCCTTCTTTGAAATGATCAGAAAAATGCATTTTTTTCCGAAAATGACCCTGTCTCGGGTCGATGTGCAGGGCTTTAGAAATGTCTAGGTCGGTCGATCCGAAGTTGGTCGAACTGGAGAGCTTCAAGGGAGTCAGTCGATCTGAAGTTGGTCAACCCGAGCTTGAACATCACTATGACGATGGCCGTTCGAACTAATCTTACCCGGACCCATGGACTGCTTCAGACCGAGCTGTATACTGGGAGCTTTTCAAAGTGCAATTCTTACTGGCTGGTCCTCTGGTCTGGTCGATGTTGACCCAGAAAGGGTTAACCCAACCGAGGTCGAACCCAGGGCTTGGATAAAGTCATTGTTTGCTGGGGATGCAGATGTTGCTGCTTCTGGTTTCCAAAGCATGTGCAAAAGTATTGAAAACCATGGTTGTTGAAGATGACTGAAATTAGGATTTTGTCTTGGACTTGGTGATCCAAAAATTGAGCGGAACCCTTAAGATGTTTGAGAATTCAATTCTCAGCGAAAGCACCAAACTGTTGATGCCAAAAAGTGGTCATTAATAGCCAAAAGTCGGATTTGAGCATGATATATGAAGAAATCTTTGAAAAAGTAACAACAAGCAAGACAACCGCATTTTATAGTAGTTCAGCGTTAAAGAGCCGACATGCACTTTATAATCTCAAATAATATCATAAAATCGGAGATACAATAAATGAGATCATCACGATCTCCATTACATAGTCGTTGTTGGTGAATATTTTAAGTATTTTTGAGGTGAAAGTGGTTGGCATCCATGATTGAGTTGTGGAGGGCATGCATGAGCTATAAAGTCAGGCTCAGATCTCAGCCAATCTTTGTTATGTAGCATGGTGTATTTGTAGGTGGTAGGCTTCAACAATTCGGGGTGCCATGTGTTGGTTGTTCCATGTGACTAGCAGATGATGGAGTTGTGTCTTGATTACGTGGAGAGGTCCCCTCCAATATGTGGTAGCATAAGTATAACTTAATCCAAGTTTATATGCTTTGGAATAGGTAGTTGGGCCAAGTAAGTAGGCTATGAAATAGATCCCATGACCAAATCATTGCTATAGTGTAAGTTGATCTCAAGACCATCTTGCCCAGGTATTTCGGGCTGAAGTGCTTTTATCCAAGAGCCCTCGAGCCAAGGAGCCTCGAGCCAAGAAAGTCCGGGCTTGTCAAAGTACGTGCTCTAGTCCTGAGCGGTCCTATGATGGGTCCATGGGTTGACGGCCTTACAAAAGGCAGGTTAACAAACATGCTAAGTTAATATATGAGCAATATATAAATGTACCAATGAGTGTATCTGAGTCTTTGTAACTCTTTATGTTTTATGTGTTTATCAAAATCATGAAAAAATTTGGTCTTGAACAATGTTTACCTTAAGCTTTCATATAGAAATACGAGACCATCTTAGTAAATAAAGATTCATGTATGACTGCTCTTTACTTTTGTGAGTAGGTGAACCGTCATGAAACTCTCCTGCCTCAAGATGACATGTTATTAGTAAAAGAGGTGCCCTCTACACCCTCAGAGAAAACGTTCTTATTTAAAAATCTATCCATCAAACATTGAAGCGAGAAAATAGATGTCCTGAAAAGTCAATTAGAGAAGTAGGACAAAACTATTCCGTAATTAAAGACGTATATAAAAACCAAACCTTCCATCGAGTTTGAGGACGAGTTAAGAGGTCTACGTCAACGTGTCATTAAATTAGAAATTTAGTTAGATGATGTTAGGGCTAATGCAAGACATGTATTCCTTTAAAAATATCCATATCGTCACGATATCTCAGCTTTCAACCGTTGCGACCACTCTAGAGCTTTAGCCTCTCTAGAGTAATTTTACTTGAAGAACCCTCCTCAAGGGTTAGAAGAATCAGTCATATCAGAATGGTGCAAAAGAGTGATAGACGAGATGAAAAGTGTTTATGACACCAAGTTAATTAAGGATTCATTCGAGCGTGTTAGTCGGTATGTTGATCAAATTAGACACTTACAAGGGGAAAAGCATGATCTATGCATAAAAGTTTTTGAGTTAAAGAAGAAAAATAAGTCTTTAAGGGCTATGTGCAGAGCTTATGATAGGGCTTTGAAGCTACAGACCAATCCTACCGTCAACTCAAGTAAAGTCATTAGGTAGGTGCGTGAACATAACGAGCTTCTAGGCATCGCGCTTCTTCATGCTATCGATCCTCCTTTGACCATGGACGGAGAAGAACTAGATACTTAATAGTTAGCAATTGTGACGTGTGTGTACCCATGTACTGATAATCAATGATGCTATCTTTGTAAATGAATTTGTAAATTGTATGTTCATCATTATGTGCATTACATTTTTTTGAATTCCATATAAATGATGACAACTTGTATATAGCGAGTTTAAGAAATCTCCCTGAGCTAGATGGAAGATTATGATCTTCGTTTTGAAGGCTTTTAAAAGATAGTTTTTGAATTTTTCCTCTAAGTCTTATTTTGCTGGTTCCTTCTTGGGAGTGAAACTTTAAGTCTTTGTAATCCAAATGAGAGTGCTAACACCAGGCGATCGTTGTGCTTTTACTGGTAATGATTGGAAGATTCAAGCTGCTTAATAATGGACCAGGAACTCACTTCTGGAGCTTTAATGAAGGTCCCGATCCATCCTAGATTTGGTTATTCAATAGAAGTCCTGAACTAACCAAAATTCAGGTGTTTGATAAAAGTTCTAAATTAACCCATATTCGAGTATTAAAGATTGAAGACCAAAAATCCACCTCTGGTATTAATAGAAGTTCTGAGCCAATCCTTATTTGGGTATTTAAAGATTGAAGACCAGAAATCCACCTCTGGCAGTAACAGATTTGTTATCCCCTTTGGGTTTGATTTGTGAAGCAGAGGTTGTACGTGCTTCTTGAGCCACTCTCTGAACTTTTGATTGTCAAAGAAAAGTATGTACGTACTTTGCTGGCCACTCTTTGGGCCTACGCATCCGGTGCGCTTGGCTAGCTTATCCACAAGCAGGGCCCAATGACTTACCCGACCTTCCTCCAGGAGGCGCCTTATCCTGACCATCGTAAAAGATGATAAGGTCTTAGATGTTTAAACCGGTCCATCATTGACATGGAATCAAGGCTTATTCTTTTGATGGTCTACCCTGGTCATATTAGGCGGTGATAGAGGCTTACGCTCCACCCCCTCCAAGGGGTGCCCTATCTTGACTATCGTAGGTGATGATAGGGGTTTGTGTTCCCTTCTGCGAGTAACGCAGAACATAAAAATAGGGAGGACGTGCTCTTTTACGAGCAGAGGTAGGACGTGCTTAGTTTATAGCAGAGGCAGGGTATACTCTTCTACGAGCAGAGGCAGAGCATGCTAATTAGATGCTCCGTCGCGACCATTTATGGTGTGGGTCGGAGGCTTACGCTTTCGATGCTTTAACATGACCCTTTCTAGTTCGGGTGCAGCGAAAGGCTTACATACCACCTCCCTCCCGGGAGTGCCTTGCCCTGGCTAACTCAGCGGTGACAAGGGTTTTTATCCATTTGTGATTTGACCCATTTTTGGGTATTTTAAGTTTTCGAAGGGATTTGCATTCCCATAATCCTGTAGGTAATCCTTTTCTCAGAGATTCTATTGTTGTAATGAGTTATACTTTCTTTACATATTTGTGTAGCTTTCCTTGACTTAAGAAGTTGATAATCATCCCCTCTAAGACTCTGCAATGTTTGATTTCATGCCCATTCGTCATATGGTAGTAGTAATAAGGTCCTCCCAACTTAGCTTCATTCTTGGGTTTCTTCCTTCGTGATGGCCAAAAGTTTAACTCGTGTTTAGTTATAAAATTAATACCTTGGATCAATGTAGCAAGCTCGCAACATTTTGGTAGTCTTGATCCGAAGGCTTTCTTTCGATGCCGAAGTTTAACCTTTTTACCACCCGATTTGGTTATATCTTTTTCATCCCCAAACTTTCTTTTAGCAACGTTTTGGTATAGGGGTGCATCTACCTTAAGCTTCTTCGCAGTAAAGTGAGTAGAAACCTTCTGCATTTTCTGCTCAAATATTGTTCCCTTAGCTTGTATTTGGATGACTTCCTTGATACGGAGAAAGGGGTTGTATCTTTCTATTGTGGGATTTCTTAGGGCAAAGATTGGGGTTGGTCCTAAATGGAAAGGATTAATACTCCAATGGTCAGGATCGTAAGGCTTTGCATCCCTTTCCTTTTCTTGGATATGTAAGTTCTCTAATTTGACCTTCTCGACCACCCATGGCTCATCAATACTAGATATTTCCATGGGTAACTCACTAGTAGCTTGTTGAGACCTTCTGCTCATGGTTTCCTCTTCTTCAAAGCTTAGTCCAACTGGGGACGGAACAACACAACTAGATATGTGGCTGTTAACCACAAGGTTGAAGGTTTAAGCTCTCCTTCTACCACCAAAATATTAACGATATTTTTCGTTAACACCGGAGATAGCTCTGTAGAAGTGGACCTAAGGAGGAAATAGGCTTATTTAGCTTTCTTGAGTTTGAGTTAGTTCATCATTTCTTAAATATAAAGGTTTGAAGTCCAAAAGATTAGCTACTCTTCCCTTAATGTTGTGAGCACCACGCTTAAGTGACTAAAGAACCAACAATTATCTTGGGACGGGGGTTCCCTAAACACATCCCTCAACAACAGGCTAAATGGCTTGCAGGAAGGGGTTCTGCACAAACTTTGCAGAAGGGTTTATCCTTTAGTAGGGACCCGTGAGCATGTAGGAAGCTTATAATGCGATGCACTTGAATTGACTAAGGAATTATATAAGAATTTCATAAGGAGAATTTACTAAGTGTCGATCCACTCTTATTGATTCTTGACTAGAAGTACATAAGTGATTACACATGAAATCCACAAATTTATTTATAAATTAGGGTTTACCCTAGAGAAAAAGAGTACAAGAATGAGGAATGAAAAAATCATCCAGAAAATGAGACCCTTGGGGTCTTATTTATAGACAAATTGGGCCGCCTTTTGCTATAGGGACAGCAAAAGCCTTTGTCGGTCACTTTCCTCATGGATCCGACAATTCTGGCTTTCAGCCATATTTCAGACTTTGTTTGTTTCTTTCTAAGGTGCAGGTTTTTAGCTCTCAGAAGAATTGTCTCGGTCTCCGATACTTCTTTGTCTCGACACCAGACTTGTTGGTGTGGATAGGTTTTGGGAGGTTTTAGGCTTTCAGATGCAAGCTTTCGTTCTTGTTGTTGGTTCTTTGTGATACGTGCCTTCGTATTTCAATTGAAAAGGTTGCCGGATCCTCCACCCCTTTCAGTACTGGAACTGAGTGGATTAGTATGAACAACTTGTCTTTCTTTGAGGCTTTGACTTGTCTTAAGGTGGATCCCTGAAGCATGTCCCGGCTTGCCTGAAGGTTACTCCTGATGCTCTATCAGTTGTTCATTAGAGTGGCCTCTTCGATGATCATTTGATTGAGGGTTTCGGTATATAGCTCCCGGGGAAATGACCCCTGGGTAAATGGCTCCCGAGTAATCTCCTTGTGCTCTTGTTCTTCAATTGTATCAATATTAAGTAAATTAACACCGATATCCCTGCCTTCTATTTAGGTCCCGGGTAGCGATACCCTTTACTTTCTCCTTTACGTGCTCCCGGCATTGCTAACTCCTTATCAGCTATTCTTTCCTATCGGGACTACCCTGTCAGTAAACCTCCTTTCAGCTGAATTTTGAGATTCCTTCTTTGTTGAGGGTGCTGGTTTCTTAACCTTTTGGAGATTTCTTCCGGGCTTTCGGTTCTGTTTCCTATTTAGCTTTTGCTTACAGAAAATCCTCTTATACTTGTGATGATCCGATACCCCTTCACCATCAGCCTGTCTCAGTGTTAATTTTAGTAGAAATAGTATGTATGCTTAGATATTTGTCGTTTAAGTTAGCACTGGATATTTTATAGTTTTTAACATGAATTCTAATGTGTATTTCTATACAAATTGTGATGTGTACTATGTATTATGCAAGTGTTTATGTGATATTGTGTTGTTCTATGTGAAATTATGGCTTTTGATGTCTCTATAGTATGATGTTGTAGCTTTAGTGTAGTGTTGCAGTAGCTCTAATATAGTGTTGCCATTGGGCTACAAATTTTGCCTGAAATAATGTTGTGATAGTCATAAAAGGTGTTGTCATAGGGATGGGATTAGATTGTGTCGTGGGTCTAGTGGGCCCCATATTGTGGGCCCTATAGGATATATTAATAAAATTAATATATGTAGCAACATTTTTGTAATGTTGCTACAGATTCCAAAGGATTTTGCTATAGACCCAAATAGGTTTCTATTGTAACAATATTTGTTATGTTGCCTTAGGTAGTCAAAATGTTGTCTTTGAGATCTGCAGCTACGGTGAAAATTGTATCACCCTAAAAATGTTGCCAAAGACCTATGCCAACATTTTTTGGGCTTGTGCCAACAATTTTTTTATGTTGTATTAGCCCGTTTATGGCGTAGTGTGAGTTCTTGTGAACTCACATCTATGTAATCAAGCTTATATGCTTGGCATGTGTACCCTTCGCACTTATATGTTGTGTATGCATTTTGTTGAATTGGTTTGTTTGTATATGAACTTTCCAATTTTGGGTTTTTGATTTCATTTATATGAATTCAAGTGTAAACTTTTGTTGAGATTTGAGTTATGAGTTTTTGGGATTTTCTTGCGAGCCTCGGAAGCTTCATTGTCACTTACATACTGTTATAAACCTTAAGCATTTGCCCATACTCGTTCCAAAATCAATTAGGAATTCGTGGCCAAGGAAAATAATCGCCCATGCCATATTTCAAACGTCTGGGGATCAATTCCAGACGTTTGAGATATGTTGATACATTTGGACTTGAACCTCAAAAATATGAAATTGTTCGCGGTTTTTGATCAGCAGCAGATTAGACGTCTAACCCTTGGGTTCAGGCATCTAAAACCTGTTTTCTTGCTATTGACCAGCGGAGACCATGGTCAATAGTTTAGGTTATTCCAGGCTTGGCCGAGTTCTGGCTCGTTTGCTCTTTTCTTGTATTTCTCAATCTTGAATGTCGATATTTATAAGAATTAATTTATGTTATTTAAGCGTGAATTTTAGGATCAATTGTTTTCACAATCATGTTCATGATATTTTCCACTTCAAGCTATAGAACGTTTTTATTATTAGTAGATACCAAAACTTTTACCAAAACAACTTCTAATACTACATTCATCGTATAAAGTTGTTTCACGAATTGTCTTCGAATCTACTAGTATATATTTATATAAACCTTTTCCTCATTCATAAGAAAAACCTAATTAAATGCCTTAGTGAAAACAAGGACTATGAACCCTTGTGTTTTCTTTGGCAGTTAATTCTTGGACTCGTCCGATTGAAAATTGTAGCATTGATTGTTTTGTGTTTTTTAGTGGACTATACAATTTCTTAGCAATTATTCGAGTAGAGCAAGTGGTTATGGGACATGTAACCTAAATTCTTATATTTATTAGCTTGGAGTAATTTATACTTTTTATGATAACCTGTGATCTTTTGAGTTTTTTATTAGCTTTATGCGACGTCTATGTATTGTGAAATTTATTTCACGTTTTGAGGATCTTCGGATCGTTTTGATGATCCTTGGATCATATTGTGGAACTTTAGTTCATTTTGTGGATTTGTGCATTTTTAGGATCTTCATATCACTTTGAGGAACTTCGGTTCATTTTGTGAGAATACACTACTTATGATCCATTGCGATCTTTTCAAGGAACTTTGGTTCATGTTTTTTGACTTTTTTCGGATTGTGTGGAACTTTGGTTCATTTCGTTTGACAATCTTCGGATCGTGAGGAACTTCGGTTCAAATCTCAGCAGGGTCACGACCCATGGTCTTCGGGCCTTCTTGAGGAGCTTTGGCTCAAAATTATAGGCTAATTGCCTAGGGATCATGTCTCATCCAGTAATAGGCCTCTTTCCCTTTTTATGAGATTTTTATGGATTTCTAATTATTGATTTATGGAATTTTGTGACTTTTGATATGGAGTTATCAATTAGGGTTACTTTGATATAGTGTTATCAGTTTGAGTTGCTTTGATATGTTTTATCAATATTGTGTTGATTTGATAGGTGAGATCATTTCTTGTGAATAGCTATATAAACTAGAATGTGATGTTCTTTTATAGCACTGAAATTTCTTCAAGATATATTATGGACATTTTGGAATTTCACATTTATATGTGAACATTATTATTATGCATATATGTCATTACCTTTTTATATCTATTATTTTATCTTAATTTATAGTGATAAGTACATCTAGACTGATCCATTTATTTATTTTTCTTATAATTAATACTTAGGTCAGACCGAGTATTGTTGGTGCTATACATGACCTCTTGCGGGGAAATTATCCTGACTTTTGGAAAACTACTTTAGTGTTGTACTTTTTGTGTTATATGTATATGAGACAGAGATTCCTTTGTGTACATATTATTTTGTGTATCTTTGTACCTATTCTTTTATTGTATAGTGGATCGAGTATGACCACTATCTTTGTGTATACCCTTATGTATTATATTCAAATCTATTTCTGCCTTCGTGATATGAATATTTGTGCCTAAATTTGATTATATTTCTATATTATTTTATATTGATTCCAAATCGTAAATAGCCACTGTGTAGTTGATTTGAACTTAAATCAGATGTGCTAGATTTCCTCCTGAAAGAAAGAAGTAAGACTACATTATGTGACATGTTTAACACTCGTTCGAAGCTATTTACAAGTAGACTCTCCTCAATAGCCTTATTCTTTGCGTTAGTCGACAACATTACTTGTAATGTCCTTAGCTAATACGCGTATAGAGGTGGGGTGTCACAGCTTGGTATCGGAGCCAAGTTCAGAACAATATAAGATATTATGACAATGATCATTGTCCTAAGTCTCTCTTAGGAATTCATGTTTTAGGATTTAATTTGAATTTTGCAACCTAGCATATCCTATCTTATTCTATGATCCCTTATTCAACCAATCAAATTTATTTGAGTTCATCTTTGTGCATCTTGGCCCTAGACAAACTTAAGTCTCGTCCTTTCATGAGTAGGATTTTAGAGTTATTTCCTATTTTGAGTAGAAATAATCTTTGGATCTTACTTGTGATTTTTTTAAATCATTTTACAAAATGGTTTAATAAAATAATTTTGGCCAAGTAATATTCTAATCTGTTTGAGATTAACTTTGTGAGTCAAAAGAGGATAAATTATTTCTGTTAAGCACTATGAAATGTTTTATTATTTATTTATGATTAGAAATTTAATTCATGAATAAATGGTTGCATCTCTGATTATTTATTTACAAATCTGTGTCCCTATATGGACGTAATTTGTTTTATTGTTTTAAGCTGCCAGTTGAATATTTCTGATCGAGATGTGGGATGCTACCTTATAGACAGGGATTTATAAACACTTCGATGGGATAATTCTAACACAACACTTGTGTTAAATATAAATGATGTGCATGGCCAATGACCATTAGCATTAATAATTTGAGATAAATTTACAGTGAGACAAATCGTTAATATTGATTATTATTATGTATTAGCACAAAAAACTGTACTAACACCCCAAGGTGCTACTTATCCTATGTCCACTATGATCAATAAAAACTTAAAAGTAAATAAGTGCGGGGAAAAGTAAAGTGAAGAAGATTTAGAGTGGTTCAACCTCAAATTTAGCCTACATCCACTATGAAGGTAGCTTTCATTATCATCATCAACTTTACAAGGTACATGATTTCTCTAACTTAACACATTTCTCTCTTTTTACAATAATCCTCTCTACTTCTTCTTCTCTTTAATCTCTCGATTTTATCGATTTCACCATGGAAATGATGAGATCTCAATGATTGCGATGATTGTTGGAGTAGATCTTCAACAATTGATCGCTTAGACGATCTTCAATGTTTCCATGATGATTGGGATGTTGAATCTAAGTTTGGAAGAACTTTGATGGATGTTGGAATGATTTGGAGTTGTTGAGAAATGAGTTTGATAGCACTTCGTTGTCCAAAGATTCGGTCCCCTGAATGTGGGAAATGACAGGGTATTAATAGGTGAGTTTCAGGGGTAATGGAAATTCTGTAATTATGTGTAGGCTTGACAGACCGCTGGCGATCCATCAATGGAGTGGGTGCGGTCCATGGTTCTGCTGATCGAGTCTTTCTCGGCTTGGGCGATCCATGCCATGGATCGTGGACGATCCATGACCCTGTGCCTTAGGAAATTCATATATCCGCTTTTTATGTAGCTATGATGGTCCATGTCATGGATCATATGCGATCCATGGCGCTTTGTTTGCATTTTCGCTTTATCCATGCCACGAACGATCCAATGAATGGACCAGGGACGATCAATAAGGAGAAAGCAAAGTGGTCCATTGAGAAAGGTGACTACACTGGTCCGTAGGCGATCCATTGATGGAGTGGGGGAGCGATCCATCCAATAATGCGGCTTAGCCTTGTTTTGTAAGAGAAGGGACGATCCAAGATCATGGATCGTTGGCGATCCATGAAGCAAGAGGCGGAGCGATCCATTGGGGGAAAGATTGAGCGATCCATCAACGATGGTCCTTCAACATAGGCTGCAAGCGATCCATGGGGACTAGGCATGATGGACCGTGACCGATCCATCCTCTTGACTCACACATGACTTATGAATCTGACGGAATGATCTGTCCTACCTCTTTGTGAATGTTCCATCAGCTATTTTTATGGAGTTAACATTTGCCCCTCGAAGCTCGTATTTTTCTTGAAAAAATTAGGCTTCGAATAATCAACGACTCTGATCATTTTTGTATGGATCATGGATCTTCTTGAACGGTTTTGATCTTATCTTGATTGTTTGTTCATTCTGTTTGTTATTCCATCCAGCATGACTTAGCTTCAACAACCCATATTGATTCTGAATGGATCGCAGGTAGTCTGAACAGCTGGATCAGATCTGCTTTCCCTTAATTCACATGGGTAATCTGTAGTAGGCTTGACCCGGCCCATTTCTAATGAGTTGGCCGGCCTCGTCCACCATGTGTCTCCTTATATTCCCAGATCTAACCCATTTCACAACTTTATCTCCTCCTCTTCGAAGAAAACCTTAATGGTGGCCGAGCTCCAGTGAAGAAAAATTCTAGCAAGAAAATTCCACCGTGTCTTATTCAATCAAACTCACTGCTCTATCATCCCACACCAGAGACCCGTGCTAGTGACTCGTTGATTATCGGAAAGTTTTAGATCTAGATCTGTTTCCAGTCACCAACTAGTTCACCGCCAACGTTGACGATCACCAAAATTTTATCGACCATCAAAAAGTTTCGAAGCTTCATCAGGACGAATCAATTTCATTTGAGAAGAGCCTCAGATCCGACCGTCATCGCAACCTCCAATTCGAGTCAGTTTGAATTTCAAGCTTCCCAGATCTGCTCAATTCCAACTTTGCTGAAGCCATACAACCTATCTACTCCCAGATTCAGATCAACATCTTAACAGTAGGGCACTACATATATATACATATTTTATTTATGTCCTATTTCTTCGGTTTTCTATTGACTTGCCTGGGGTTTTAGATTGTTTGTGGCTTTGCGAGGCTGCAATGGTTTTTGTTAGGTGAACTTTGGTTGTCGAGTTATACTCGAAGCTTTGAAATCGAGATTTTGTGATGTGTTGAATTCGATTGTCCAGATCTGCATTTAGTGAACTAGTTTGGCAACTTGTTTGAAGTGATTTTAGGTTAGGTATGGGATTTTTGTGGTGAGTTTTGTACCAAAACTATTTAACCCCCATTTTAGCTGAAAAATGATCTAAAATCGTGTGATTGATCCATGATTTTGGCTTGAATTTGAAATTTGTGACTAGTCTGCTATAGAATTTTCTTTTCTTAAAAAACAGTTGAGAATTTCTTCAATTTTGTACTGTCTTCGTGGATATTTGCATGTTGAACTGCGTGATTGATCCGTAGCTACAATCTGAACTCGAGATCAGAGATTGTGTGATTGTTCCACAATTTTCATTTTTGAGTCAGGATTTGTATGCTTGACAATTGAATTTGTCTTGCTTTTTGATCGGTTTTGCATAGAAACTTTGTATTTCCTTTAGCAGAATTTCCAACATTGTTTTTACACACGAGCTTTACTGGTTGTCAATGATGGTAAAATGCATTTCAACACTGCATGATCGGTTCGGGGTTTTGATTTAAATTTGAAGTCTGATGTTGTGTGATTGGTCCACAACATTAGTTTGAAACATAGCCGATGCTGCATGATATTGGGCTGATCGACACAGGCGCAGATAGCTTGTGGATGGATGCATTTGAGCTGATCATAGTGTGATTTTGTTGAAGAATTGAAGTACTCAATATTTGATTTCGATTGTTGCTGTTAGCTTCGTCGATGCTTTAAGGAGTTAGAGGCCAGATTGCTGCTATTGATCTCCAATGTCGATCGCAAGTTTGTACTATTGCAGTGTAAAGCTCAATCCTTCATTGTTTTTATCCGGCTTCAATGATTTCCTTTCTTATTATTCGTATGCATTAGGCTCGACTACACCGAGGTCGTCTCCCACTTCAACTGGGACTGGAGCAATTACAACTGATTCCACCGTAATGGCGACAACTTCTACTACTTTGGCCGTCACTCCTCTACATGGCGATGCTTCACTTTCTCTTATAACGACTCCAGCTTCTGGCCAGTTCCTTAGATCTCAGTCAGAAAAAATCCCATCCATTCTCGAGCTTGACAATCCAAACGCTGGAGATGTTGATGTTATAGATGACAACATAGTTACAGAAGTTAAGGATTCCTCTAGCAAATACGGCAAGCTTCCATCTACAAAGCGCAAGGGGAAGCACTCTTCTTATGAGAAGTCGCACGGCGCTTTCTCTACAATCCAGCCAGCCGAGGATAAAGATAAGGATGCTGACACTTGCTTATAAGGCACCATTCCCCACTCTTCAACCAGGCCGAATAAGCTTGTCATATGATTAGGCGGTTCTTCAAAAGGTGGAAAGAAGTACTAGCGCTTTTTAGTCATCACTTTTCTTTATGCCTTTTTATTTGGACCGGATGTTTGAGCAAGTGCCGGCCCTCACCTTGACTTGATAGATATTTGCGCTTGAGATCTGCGTCTGGTGACAATGTGAATGCTTGTATTTGAAACTCATATTCTGATGTTGTGAAGTCATTTTTTGCATTATGTACTTTAGCTTCTTACTTTAGATTTATTGCACATTTACTTCGTTTTAGATTACAAGTCTTTAGCTGTTGTAGTGTCAAGTGTCATAATGAGCTTGTGGTTTGCTTTGTGGATAGTGGTCTTTCTAGTGTACTACGTTGCCCCTGTACCATAGATCATTACGAGCTGCTTGGAATTCACACGATCAACTTTGTTGGACTTCTCAGATTCTTGCTGATGCACTCGAGACTTCTACTTGGTAGGTGACATCCTTTTGTGTTTTCCACTGCGTCGAAGCCTTTGAGCTTGCCTCAGCATTATTTCCAAGAGATTCAAATTTGTTGGTCGTGCCCCGCTTGGGGAGATCTTTGTGTTTTGTGCCTCCTGCTTGGTAGTTCTTATATTTTATGCCCCGATTAGGAGGTCTTATATTTCATGATGCATTTAATCATGTTACTCACTAACCTGGCAGTCCAGGCTCTTCAGAGATTAGACTAACACACTCCTCCGGAGAGGTCTTGGGTTTTGAGTTTAATCCGATGTTCGCCTCATCCGAACTGATCAATCAAATATCATAAAGACTGCATCGGACACCTCTTTTTGGGCTGGGATTACTGTGTGTGCTGGTACTTCCAATTTGAGCCTAGAGACAGAATTCCCTCGACCTGGTAAGCCAGGCAGCGGTGGAACTACCCTGGACACCCTGTTCATCTAGCCCAAGTATAGCTTTCCTTCGACCCGTTAAGCCAGGCTTGGAAGGAACTAACCGGAAGTCGCCTACCAGTTAGGATTTCTGTACGTGCCAATCCTTCCATCTTGAGCCCAGAGCCAGCTTTCCCTCATCCTGTTAAGCCAGGAAGCGGTGGAACTTCCATGGACACCCCAGTTCAACAAGCCCAAGTATAGCTTTCCTTCGACCTATTAAGCCAGGCATGGAAGGAACTAACCCGGAAGCCGCCTATCGGCTAGGATTTCTGTATGTGCTGGTCCTTCCACCATGGGATTGCATCACTCCGCGGGGTGGACATCAGTTCTCTTATTGGAAATTATCACGATATATGGAACCGAAGTCCTCACCTTGCACTTAGGAAGGTGCCCTTACGGTGGAACTTACAGTCTCTTTGTTTTCAGATGGGTTGATCTGCTGGGGCAGACGCCAATCCTTTTACTAGACGCTTAACTCGAAAAGAGATCATAGTTGGAGATTTGATGTCCTTAACTTCTCACTTCGGGAAGTTCCCTTCCGATGAAGCGTGCAACTCTTCTCCTTTTGTGTTCACTTTCCACGCTCTTTTCCATTTGACTTCAAGCGATTCCCTCCTTCCTGCTTGCGATGCAGTGCTCCACATCTTCACACTCTTGCGATGTGATGTTTTCGACACTTAACACTTGAGCTGTCCCCATCGGGATTTGCTGCAAGGCTCATGGAGTCTCGCCGAACTATAGCACTGGGGATCATGATCCTATCGATTGTTTCTAACATGAAGGTGCCATCTCAGAGCTTTTGATTTATGACATAGGGTCCTTCCCAGTTTGGCACAAAGACTCCAGTTCCGGTCATCACTCTCTTCAGCACAAGGTCTCTGATCTCGAAGGTCCTCTGTCCGACTTTGGAGTTGAAATGCCTGGAAATCCTTCTCTGATAGGCAGCAATCCTAAGCTTTGCTTCATCTCTCTTCTCCTCGAGCTAGTCGAGGGCTTCAAGCTACAACTTCTCATTCTCTGCCTGATTCAAGTGAATCCTTCTGTGAGTGGGAACTTCCAGCTCTACAAGAATCATTGCTTCAGAGCCAAATGCCAGAGAAAATGGAGTATGCTCGGTCACAGTTTTATGTGTCGTGCGATACACCCATAGTGCAAGTGGAAGCTCATCTACCCAACCACCTTTGGCTTTCTCGAGACGCTTCTTGATGGTTGACTTTATGATCTTGTTCATCGCTTCTACCTTCCCATATGCCTGTAGATGAGCCACTGCTGCGAAGCTTTTCTGGATCTTATACTTGGCACAAAAGCTCTAAAATTCTTCGCTCCCAAACTACGTACCATTGGCCGTGATTATCTTCTACGGTACACCAAACCTACAAATGATGTTCTTCAAGATGAAGTTGATGACTTTCTTTGAGGTGATGGTGGAAAATGGTTCAGCTTCAGCCCATTTGGTGAAGTAATCAACAACTAAATTAGCATACTTGAAACTGGATTTTGCAGTAGGTAGTGCCCCGATTAGATCAATGCCCCAGACAGCAAATGGGCATGGGCTTACCATTTAGGTTATCTCTATGGATGGCGCTCTTGGAATCTTTGCGAATCTCTGACATCTATCACACTTCCTGGTGTAAGCTACGGAGTCTCAGTTCACATCTGACAAGATATAACCATATCACAGAATTTTCTTGGCTAATATCTGACCACCAGTATGACCTCTACGCTCGCCTTTATGCAGTTATGCCAGGATTGCTTTCGACTCCACTTTGGTGACGCATTGAAGCAAAGGCATGGAGAAACCTCATAGGTACAATCGGGACTATCTGAAAAATCTTCCTTCGCTTCTTTGCTTCTGTTGGGAGCACACCGGTTATGAGATATTCTTTGATTGGAGTCATCCATGAATCTGGTTCTTCGACCGCTTCCATGATCCAATCTATATCGATTTTCTCCATGCTAGGAGTAGAAAGGACTTTCACCAGAGCTAATCCCAACATTTGTGCATCTCCCATGCTAGCTTACTTTGCAAGTGAATCCGCCTTCATGTTTTCCTCTCGGGGAATATGAGATATGGTGTAGTAGTCGAAGCTTTCAAGTAGTTCCCAAGCCTTGGATAGATAAGCTGGCAAGTTGCCTCCTTTGGCTTGGAACTCTTTCTGAACTTGACACACCACCAGCTGCGAATCACAAACGATCAGCAAAGTCTTTAGTTGCAATTCCTTCACCAATCTTATCCCAGCAATAAGGGCTTTATACTCGACTTCATTGTTTGTTGATGGAAACTCTAATTTCAGTGCATAGCAGATAGATCTTCCTTCAGGAGTCTCTAGGATCACTCCCGCCCCTGAACAGTATTCGTTTGATGCTCCATCAATAAACAACTTCTATTGAACTATAGCTTTGACATGCTCATCCTTCACCTCTCCTTGATCTGTGAACTCCGCAATGAAATCCACAAGTGCCTGTCCGTTGATCGCTCTTCGGGGATGATATGTTATGTGGTATTGACTGAGCTCAATATTCCACTTCAACAATCTCCCTGAGGTCTTTGGACGGAACAAAACTTGGTTCAATGGATTATCAGTGAGTACTTTTACAGGGTGAGGTTGAAAGTATGGCTGAGCTTCTTCGAGGCTATGTGCAAGCAATAAGCGAGCTTCTCCAGCTTCGAAAAGTTCAACTCTGCCCTAGTCAACCTCTTGCTGTTTTAGTACATAGGCCTTTGAATCTTCGAGTCCTCCTTCATCAAATCAGCACTCAGCGTATGAGCGGACACCGCCAAATATAATAACAAGTCTTCCCCATCGCTGGGCTTGGAAAGCATCCGAGGTATTTTCATATGCTGGACCAGCTCTTCAAATGACTTCTGACATTCAGGAGTCCACTAGTCGTCCTTCTTCCCTTTTCTGAGAGCATCAAAGAAAGGATGGCACCTGTCTGTCGGCCTTGATATAAAGCGATTTAGAGCAGCAATCTTTCCATTTAAGCATTGGAGCTCTCTTTTGGTCCTTGGAGCGCGCATCTCTCTCAAAGCTGAAATTTGGGTTGGGTTGGCTTTTATGCCCCTAGCATTGACCATGAATCCCAGAAATTTGCCTGATGTGACTCCAGAAGAGTAATTCAGAGGATTCAGCTTCATACCATACCTGTGCATAATATCAAACATCTGGGCCAGATTCTCTAAGTGATCAGCGGCCCTCTTCGACTTCACCAGCATTTCATTGATGTATACTTCCATCGCCCTGTCGATTTGCACTTTGAACATAGCATTCAGTCGCTGGTAAGTCGCGCCCGCATTCTTCAAGCCGAACGGGATCACTCTGTAGCAGTATAATATCATATCCTTAACGAAGCTTGTGTTCTCTTGATCTGGATCGTACATCATGATCTTGTTTTACCCTAAATAAGCATCCATGAAAGACAGTAACTCATGCCTAGCTGTAGAATCCACAAGCTAATCTATTTTGGGAAGAGGAAATCTATCCTTTGGACATGCTTTGTTGAGATCTGAGTAGTCTATACAAACTCGCCACTTGTCGTTCGCTTTCTTCACAAGTACGGGGTTGGAGACCCAGTTCGGATAGGTAGACTCTTTGATGAAGCCATTTTCCATCAATCTATCGACTTCTTCCTTTAAAGCTCTCGGTCTGTCTGGACATTTAATTCTCCTTTTCATCTTCATGGATGGAACACGTGGATCAACGTTGAGCACATGGACTGCAACATATGGAGATATGTCGCACATATCGGAGTGAATCCACGCGAACGTATCCAAATTAGCCTTTAAGGAAACAATCAACTCACTTTTCAACTCTGGGCTCAACTGATATCCTATATTTAACACACGGTTTGGATCTTTTGGATTCATAGCAATGGGAATCATGATCTCAGCTGGAGCTGCTCTTCCTTCCCCTACACTGGCTTTTCTTGGATCCATCTCCTTCTGTGCTCCGCTATGCTCGCCATTAAAAAGGCCCCACCCTAGTTTCTATAAGGCGGTATCAATAATGCGGAGCGGAGCCTCCACACTCTTTCCCATATCTTTCTTCTTATCTTTAATCAACTCCATCAGGTAGCACTCCCTAGCTATTTCCTGATTGCCCTTGATCACACTAAATCCCTTCTCCGTTGGAAACTTTATGGTTAGACACCACGGAACTAATGCAATATTAAAGCTTGCCAAATGTGGCCTCCCAGGGAATGCGTTATTAGCAGATAGTTCGTCCACCAAAACGAAGGTCTGCATCATCGCCACCTTTTATCCTCCTTCTTTTAGCTCAACGAGCAGGTAAATCAAGCCCACTGGCTGAGTAGGTTGTCCTGTGAACCCATGTATCTTGTTTTGGCATGCTCACACATCTACCACGGAGAGCTTCATTTTATTGAATGCATTGACGAAGAGTACATTAACATAACCCACTACCAACCAACACCCTCTTTACTAAAGCCGGACTAATGCTGATGGTGACAACCATGGGGTTGATTGTTGGAGTAAGCACTCCATCAGAGTCTTTGTCTCTAAACACCACATCTTCACCTAAAGTCTTTGACATCTTCATTGGAAACGTGTTGCTCAGAATGAAGCATTTCTCTTCTTTTGAAGCATTCTTTAACTCATTAGCATACTTCTTGATGTCCCCTAACTTCTTCCGGTTGGGTGGGATCCTCCAGAGATGGTATTGATGACCGGTCTTGAGTTGGTAGGAGCTGGGGCTTTCTCTCCCGATCCTGACTATCTTGCAGTATTGTTCTTCCTTTGGGAAGCTTGAGTGCTCTGCGGATCTCTCACATATTGCTGGAGCTGGTTCTTTCGAATGAGTTCTTCAATCAAGCTCTTTAAGTGACAAAACTCATTAGTATTATGCCCTGGTTGGTTATGGAAGCGACAAAATTTTCCAGAGTTAGCAACTTTATCTGTGATAGCCTGCTTCTTCACTTCTGGGTAAATACCTTGGTCTTTCGTGGCAAAGTAGATCTTTTTCGGAGTCTCGTTGAGAGGTGTCAGCGACGAAGGCTTGAAGAACTGCATCTTCTTCTATGATTTGTTGTCCTTACCCTTGTTCCCTCTTTTCTGTCCAGAATTGTACTTCTGCTCAGCTTGCACTTTGCCACCTTTATGAGCTCCAGCAACATTGCTTTCTCCATGCACTTGAGCAGTTTCCGGATCATCCTCCACCCAGATGAAATCGTCGGCCTTCTTATAAAATTTCTCGAGAGTGTTGTGTTCTGTGACACCCCACGTCTGTTAATGTCACTCACTAAGGGAATGCATTAAGTTCCGTGGAGCGTTATAGGTAAATAGACACAGAATAATTACAAGACAAATATAAATAAGATAGCAGCGGAAAAATCAATTTTTTATTTCAAACACAAATCATACTTCGTGGTCCAAAATTCCATAAGTCCCAAAAACCATTACAACAATATCATTTCGGTCTTTTATCATCAGAGTACATAAATAATTAAAAAGCATAACATAATTCCCCAAGAAAAAGAGCTAAGCCATAGTAGAGATAAGATCTTGAGCCATACTTCGAAAGCAGCTCCTAGCAAGATGATAACTGAGTCCGGAGTATTCGCGCCCTAAGAAACGGGGGGGGGGGGACAGAAGAAAGAAGAGGAAACAAAAAGGGTCAGACATAAAGTCTCGCGATTTTAGTTACTTTTAGCAAGTAAATAAACAAAAGTAACATGACAGACATATAAAATGGATAAGAGAGAGATCACTACATATACGCTTTTAATGATTACTCTGCACTATTACTAGTATAATCAGAATGAGATGATCCCTTCCGCTAGGTGGTAGACTTAGGCGTACGTCCAAATGTATCCTAACTACTACCATAATCGATCAGCTCCCTACTTGGTAGATACTGTGCCGGCCCCACATTAGGATGTATCACGTCATAAAGTGGCAACCCCTCACTGATATGCACAGCCCCATATCTACAGGTGTCGCAATCGTCTTATCCCCTTTGGACCGGCTCATGAACGCACATGGCCCGATCAATCTGCGCCGCCAACACCGCCTCCACGTTCGGATCTCTTACAATCAGTCAGTAAGCGTGCCCCTTCTCCGACCTAGTTCGAAGTTCTCTACTTGATACACACTCCGGGTTACTAATTGAAACAGGTCCCATACAATATGATACAAGCTCTCCCCTTTGTCTTGTATCCCCACTAGCTTTTCCATAGGTTATATTTACCCTAAAGGTGCCTTTAATTGTATAACCCTATCATTTCTACAAGTTATGCTTACTCAAAAGGTATCTTTAATTACATAATTTTATTATTTCCTCCTGTTATGTATACGATTAGGTGTCTTTAGTCACAAAACCTTATCGGGTTAAGTTTGTGGGCCTATATATATAAATATTACCCACCCCCTCAGATTTACTTAACCCACCCCCTGTTCAATCACATTTACTTAACCCCAATTTTTAGTTCACATACAATCCCTATAGATTTAACTAGGTTAAGTATTTGAATTCTTTACCATGTCCATTTATGGTTTATAATGTGCTAGACCTCCCACATTAGACCTACAACTTGTGGATGCTGGATATGCCGGTCGGGACCGGGCAGACGTATTCCGCAAGTTGGGCCTAACCTCTGTCATAGCCCGTCTCGAAATTGCACACTTAGGTCTCTCGCATTAGGTTCAACATTAGTGGCCGCTGGATACGCCGGTTGGGTCACTAATGCAACCTAACCTCGTGCCATAAGTGTAGTTACAATTTCTAATTGTAGTCCTAGGCATTCATTATAGATTATTCAATTAATTAAACCTATACCTTTATAGGTGTTAATGCCCACTTTACCAATAATTTGAATTAGATGTCCAATGATGTTTACATTCAAATTATGCCAGTATTAACCTTTTTCCCCCGTTCCCTAACTAGCGCATTCACAAAATTGGCGGCATGCCTAGGCTAGATAATAGCTTGTCATAAACGATAAAAGGGAAAAATAATAGGAATGTGACAAAAGTGAATGTTTTAACATAACTTGGCATAAACCTAAACTAGCATGGTGATACGGTGGACATATAAGCATAAATCTGATTAACTTGTAGCAATTACTAGTTCTAACATAACTATGATGTCATAGTGAGCATAGTAAGATCTAAATTAACCGTTTATATGTCCAACTATTCAAATCTAGCATTATAGGCACAAGATGATAAACTAGATATGATTAACAATTTAAATGTCCATACAATTCAGATCTAATGGGTTAAAAGTAGATCTGCACAAAAAAGGTTTTAGATTCACATCATGACATGTCATAGAAGTTACAATAGATCCGACTAGATAGAGATTTAGATCCCAATCCTAACCAATTCAGAATGTCATATAATCATAATTTACAATGGATCCGATATAATCTAGGCATATGAACAAACCCAAGTCATAGTCATGTCATATTTACTTTTAAATATTCCAATCTAAAAGCAACTAGGAACTCATAGTGTTAGGATTAGAAAATAGAAGAAGAACGGATTCTGAATCTCTAACTTTGATTTGCTAACGAAGAAGAAAAGGACTAGGTTCAATCCAAGCACTGGCAGCATTTGGCCTCCATTGTTTTCAATGAAGAAAATAGGAGAAATGGGGGGGGGGTCTATTTCTAGTCTAGTACCAATTAGCCAAGTCCAGAAAGAAGACAAGGTGCACAAAAATGTATTTCGCCCAGATCTACCGGGGGGGTCGACCCCCCTTAAGGGGTCAACACCCCAACAGTGGGGTCGACTCCCCATGGGCGGGAATTCTGCCGCCACTTTATTTTCGAAATTTGAATGGTTTTCTGATTTTCTGATTAATTATTTATATATATATATATATATAATTCTTCTACGTGTACTACGGCTTGGCCTGTAGTAGTACCTTGACCAACTCCAGGTCCAATAGAAGCAAGCCCTACGGCCAATCCAGCAGCAATAACGGAAGTGGCAGAAATCAGTGGATTCATGATGATAGGTTCCTCGCACCAAAAAAAAATGGTTAATGATACAATCAACCTTATTTGATCACTAAAAAATTCACCGAGCCTCTCTCCGAGACAGTGCCCAGATCGTTACGCCTTTCGTGCGGGTCGGAACTTACCCGACAAGGAATTTCGCTACCTTAGGACCGTTATAGTTACGGCCGCCGTTCACCGGGGCTTCGGTCACCGGCTCAACTTCAAACCCTCATAACTTCTTCATACGGTGTCCGTTTTACGCAAACCAAATGTCTATCTTGACCAGAATTTCGAGACGGACGCAATGGCATTGTCCATTTTCCCTTAATTTTGAATATTAAATTAAATATTATTATTTATCCTCCTTGAGTGTAGTTAAAATACGGGGTATTACATTCTCCCCTACTCAAAGGATTTCGCCCCCGAAATCTCCAAGTTAAGAAGAATGTATCCTACCATCCATCATCCATCTACTCATCCACCAATCACAGACACCCATTTTCCTTAAAGACTCCTAATGCTTATATGAACTTATGCAAAGGTGTGTTCATATGTCCTAATTCTAATGCGAAGATTAGGCGGTCTTACTGATTAAGTCGACCTCTTTAATGCAATGTATGTTAGTGCCATGAATCCAACATGTATGCAAATAATCCTATAATACCATATAAGTTCTATATGAGTGCACAAACATCCATCCAAATGCAACATCCATATGATGATATATCCATGTTCATCCATTAAAGAAAGGAAAATGCACACACGTCCATATGCATTATGAAAGTGATTGAACCGATCTAGTGCCTAATGTGTGCGTATATGCATCCACAGGCAGCCACTAGCAAACACTTGCATCCATCAAACATAGCAGGTTTCAAGCACATGTTTACATCCATAGGATTCTTATCTAAAGGTCGAAAATACTATGGATAGGATATACTCAAATGATATAAAAAAGTACTGATAATTTTTGGAAAAAGGAGTTAAGAGCATACCCTCAAAAAGGAAAGGGTACGAAACACGAATCTTGTCTTCGGTCTCCCAAGTCGCATCCTCTGGGTTATCTCCCCATTAAATCTTTATCAACTTGATATCTTTATTGCATAGCTTCTTGACTTCTGATCCAAGAATGCGGGAAGGAACCCGTTTAACCATTGCCTCTCGTTCCACTTCTATCTCCTCTAATGTACTTGGCTCAACCACCGCGGTGTCATGCAAGCATTTCCGCAGATGAGAAACATGGAAAACATCATGAACTCCGGATAAATTTTCTGGAAGCTTTACTCTATAGGCCATTTGGCCAATCCTCTCGGTTATGGGAAATGGTCCCACAAACCTAGGCGCCAACTTCCCTACCGATCCGATGCGAACCACATTCCTTAGAGGTGATACTTTGATTAAAACTAAGTCTCCCACTTCGAATTCGATGTCGGTCCTTCTCTTGTCTACCTAGGATTTCTGCCTATCTTGAGTTGTCTTCATCCGCCGTCGACTAAGGTCAATCTTCTCGGACGTTTCTCTAACCATATCAGGTCCAAGTAATAATCTTTCTGTAGATTCCCACCAACAAGTTGGTGATCTACAGGGTCGTCCGTACAATGCTTCGAAGGGTGCCATGCCGATGCTAGCTTGATAACTGTTGTTATAGGCAAACTCTACTAAAGGAAGATGCCCTTCCCAAGTCCCTCTAAAGTCTAGGATACACAGCCTTAAAAAGATCTTCAAGAATTTTGTTTACCCTCTCCGTCTGCCCATTGGTTTTAGGATGGTAAGATGGTGCTCAAACACAACTGTGTACCTAATGTTTCTGCAAGCTCCTCCAAAATTCACTGGTGAATATGGGGTCACGATCGATTACGATACTGGAAGGTACTCCATGAAGATGGACTATCTCTCAAACATAAATTGCTGCCAACCATGATGTCGTCCTCTTACTCTTGGCTGGAATGATATAAGCGCTCTTAGTCAGTCTGTCCACCACAACCCAAATACCGTTGTTGCCTTTCTTTTACCTAGGCAAACCATCTTTGAAGTCCATGGAGAAGCTCCCCCACTTCCATTGTGGTACCTCCAAAGAATGAAGTATACCACCGGGCTTCTTTTTCTCAGCTTTGACTTGCTGGCAAACCAAAAATCGAGAAACAAACTCTGCCACATCTTTCTTCATCCCAGCCCAAAAGAAAACCTGCTTCATGTCTCGCTACATCTTGTCACCACCGAGATGAATTGTCATCTTAGAATGGTGGGTTTCTTCTAGGACTGCATTTATTAAGCTATCTGATTGAGGAACAACAAGTCTTCCATCTCGTCGCAACCATCCCTTTTCATCTAGGGAAAATACTACTGAGGTGACTAGAAGTATCCCCTTTTCGGAGCTTATCCATGATGTCTAAAATCTGTGGGTCACTCTGCTGCGAAGCTCCTATCTGATCTATAAGAGTTGGTCATATTTCCAATGACGCAAACAAATCAGGAAAAATCTCGATGGAGGGTCTAAAGTCAAAAGACGGGATGAACTCCAAAATCTTCCTCTCCATAAATAGAGGACTTAAAGCTATTCTCTGCCTACTTAGTGGATCAGCCACCACATTACCCGTGCCAGGGGTATAAGCTATTTCAAAATCATATGAGGCTAGGAACTCCATCCACCTCTGCTGCCTTAAATTAAGGTCCTTCTGCGAGAATAGATACTTAAGAGATTTGTGATCGGTATATAACTCGAACTTTTCTCCAAGTAAATAACGACCCCACGTTTTGAGTGCGAATACTATGGCAGCTAGCTCTAAATCATGGGTGGGCTAGTTCTTCTCATGAACTTTCAACTATCTAGCCCATAACACACTACCTTTCCATCTTGCATCAAAACCGCACCAAGCCCAGTACCACGCGTATCAATGTAAACTATGAACACTTTATTTCCGTCAGGCAAGGTCAAGACTGGGGCTGTTGTTAAAGCCCTCTTTAGTCGTTGGAAAGCAACATCACAATCAGTATCCTATGAAAATGCCAAATTCTTCTTTGTCAGCCTGGTGAGTGGGGCTGACATCTTTGTGAAGTCCTTAATGAACTTCCTATAATAACCTGCCAACACGATAAATCTTCTCACCTCGGTTGCATTTTTAGGAACCTGACAATCTTGCACTGCAACCACCTTTGCGGGATCTACAGCTAACCCTTCTTTGGAGACCACATGCCCTAAGAATCTCACCACTTTTCTCCAAAAATGGCATTTGGAGAACTTTGGCTTAAGCTGATGCGCACGGAGAATTTTCAAAACTTCTCTCAAGTGTTGGGCATGCTCTTCTTCGCTTTTATAGAAGATCAAAATATCATTAATGAAGACCACGACAATTTTATTTAGGTACTCCCTGAACACCCTACTCATTAGATCGACAAAATAAGCGGGTGCATTCATCAGTCCAAAAGGCATAACTAGCCATTCAAAGAAACCATCCGGAGTCCTAAAAGCAGTCTTGTCTATGCTGTCCTCAGCCACCCTCAACTGATGAAACCCCGTGGCCAAGTCTAACTGAGAAAATACCGAGGCACCAACATGCTGATCAAATAAATCATCAATCCTTGTGAGTGGATGTCTGTTCTTCTTGGTGAGTTTGTTCAACTCTCTATAGTCGACACATAAATGAAGAGAACCATCCGCCTTAGTTGCGAATACTGCTGGAGCACCCCATTTAGATATGCTTCATCTGATAAACCCTTTCTCAAGTAGCTCCCCTACTTGCTTACTCAGCTCCCTCCTTTCCCTCGTAGCCATATGGCGCACTGGAAATGCAACTGGCTTTGCATTACCCACCAGATATATACGAAAATCAATCTCGCGCCTCAGAGGTAAACCCTGTACCTCATCAAAAACATCGGAATAATCTCGGACTACTGGAACAGATTGCAAGTCATCGATAGATGCATCAAGAGACTCTAGGAAACTAAGCATAACCAACCCTTGTGGGTCACAAGAAATCTCGAGGGTCCTCCCATGACAAGTCAGAAGTCTTACGGCCCTCCTCTCACAATCCAGAATGGCACCATACATGGTAAGCCAATCAACTCCTGGAATCAACCCATAGCCTATAAACCTGAGCACATACGTGTCACATTCAAACTCGACGCCAAACACAGATATTTTCAAACCCCGACAAATCATCGATAAATGAGCCGAACCACCAATGGGGTTTGAAACAACTACAGGATCCACTACCATACTAGTAATTAAGTGCAGAGATTCAACCACAGAACTAGATACAAATGAATGTGAAGCGCCAGAATCAAAAAGTGTTCTAATAGGATGGTTTTGAGAGAGAAATTAAACCTTCCACAGAAAATTTTCTACCTCTATCAGGAGCACTGATCGCGAGAGCATGCACCTGCCCTACAGAAGTTCCTGCCCTTTGACCTTGTCCCTGCGATCCCTGTTTCTTCGGGCACTCTCTAGCGAAGTGTCCGACCTTTCCACAATTAAAGCAAGTGTTCTTCCTTCTCTTATAGTCTTTGATCAAGTGACCTTCCTTCCCACAACTTTGACATTTCCTCTTATCCTTGGTCTTGTCATTCTTCCCACCTTTCTTCTGCTGTTGTTGTTGCTGTTACCCCTTCTTAAGCCATGCCTTCCTATTTTACGATGTTTCCTCAGCCATTACTTCCTTCTTCTCTCCCTTGTCTTCCTCATGCATTAGGGCCATATCGACAAGCTTTTCAAAAGTGGCCCCCATTAGAATATGGGACATGGCTAACCCATGAAGGGGTTCATTCAGCCCTTTAACAAACCGCAAAGCCTATTTGTGCGGCGTATCCACCAACTCTAACCCGAATCTTGCTAGCTGGTTAAATTTGTTCACATATTCTTTCACCATCAAGTTCCCTTGCTTGAGTGTTAAGAACATCTCCATCTACAAGCTTCTCTCGGCTTGGGAAAGAAATTTCATTTTGAACCTCTATCTAAAATATTCCCAAGTTTCCATCGGACGTCCTGCTTGGGTGACTTCCCACAAAAATGAGGCTTCGTTTTTGATTAGCCAAGCAGCTAATTGGATCTTCCTTCTATCCTCTACTTCAAAGATTACAAACAAGTCCTCGGTCTCCTTGATCCAATTCCGCGCTTCTATGAACGTCTCATTCCCACGGAATGGCTTCCCTCCCATAGCATGGAAGTCTTTGCAGATCTTGGCGAAATTTTCTGCTCTTGGAGGGAGAGGAGGAGAAATGACTGGTGCAACTGGGGGAGGAACATTCCCTTGGCCTTTGGCAGGTGCCGCAGCCTCCAGATACATATGGAACCATCCGGGTAACGTAACGCCCTCTGGGATATTAGGAATGTTTTTCTCCCCAGACATGCTAAAAAGAAAAAGGAAGAGATTTAGACAAAGGACCGAAGGATATTACATATCACTTTTTGGGGAATGTTTTTCAAAACAGTCTTTTCTTTTTGAAAAAGCTTTCTTTTAAAACCTTTCTGAAAATAATTTTCAAAATCTTTTATCTAATCTGGTAACCTTTGGCTCTGATAACAAGCGTGACAGCCCACATCTGTTAATGTCACTCACTAAGGGAATGCATTAAGTTTCGTGGAGCGTTATAGGTAAACATACATTGAATAATTACAAGACAAATATAAATAAGATAGCAGCGAAAAAGTCAAATTTTTATTTCAAACACAAATCATACTTCGTGGTCCAAAATACCATAAGTCAAAAAAACCATTACTACAATATCATTTCTGTCTTTTATCATCAGAGTACATAAATACTTAAAAACCATAACATAATTCCCCAAGAAAAAGAGCTAAGCCATAGTAGAGATAAGAACTTGAGCCATACTTCAAAAGCAGCTCCTAGCAAGATGATAACTGAGTCCTGACTATGCCTGAGTATTCCCACCCTGAGAATCTTTGGGGGGGGGGTGAAACGGAAGAAAGAAGAAAAAAAAAGGGTCATACATAAAGTCTGGCGAGTCTAGTTACTTTTAGCAAGTAAATAAATAAAATAGCATGACAGGCATATAAAGTGGATAAGAGAGAGAACACTACATAAAAGGCAGGTGTGACTAGGTAGACAGGATAAGGTGTATACGCTTTTAAAGATTACTCTGCACTATTACTAGTATAACCAGAATGAGATGATCCCTTCTACTAGGTGGTAGACTTAGGCATATGTCCAAATGTATCCTAACTACTACCCTAATCGATCGGCTCCCTACTCCGTAGATACTCTGTGCCGTCCCCACAGTAGGATGTATCACGTCCTAAAGTGGCAACCCCTCGCTGATGTGCACAGCCCCATATCTACAGGTGTCGGTCGTCTTATCACTTTCAGACCGGCTCATGCACGCACATGGCCCGGTCGGTTTGCGCCCCTAACACCGCCTCCACGTTTGGATCTCTTACAATCAGTCAGTAAGCGTGCCCCTTCTTTGACCTAATTCAGAGTTCTCTACTTGATACACACTCCGGGTTACTAACTGAAATGGGTTCCATACAATATGATACAAGCTCTCCCCTTTGTCTTGTATGCCCCACTAGGTTTTCCACAAGTTATATTTTCCCTAAAGGTGTCTTTAACTGTATAACCCTATCATTTCTACACGTTATGCTTACCTTAAAAGGTGTCTTTAATTACATAACTTTATTATTTCCTCCGGTTATGTATAACATTAGGTGTTTTTAATTACATAACCTTATCGGGTTAAGTTTGTGGGCCTGTATATATAAATATTACCGACCCCTTCAGATTTACTTGACCCACCCCCTGTTCAATCACATTTACTTAACCCCAATTTTCAGTTCACATGCTATCCCTATGGATTTAACTAGGTAAAGTATTTGAATTCTTTACCATGTCCATTTATGGTTTATAATGGGCTAGACCTCCCACATTAGACCTACAACTTGTGGATGCTGGATATGTCGGTCGGGTCCGGGAAGACGTATTCCACAAGTTGGGCCTAACCTCGTGTCATAGTCCGTCTCGTATTTGCACACTTAGGTCTCTCGCATTAGGTTCAACATTAGTGGCTGTTGGATATGCCGGTTGGGTTCGGGCAGACTTCCACCACTAATGCAACTTAACCTTGTGCCATAAGTGTAGTTACAATTTATAATTGTAGTCCTAGGCATTCATTATAGATTAGTCAATTAACTAAACCTATATCTTTATAGGTGTTAATGCCCACTTTACCAATAATTTGAATTAGATGTCCAATGATGTTTACATTCAAATTATGCCAATATTAACCTTTTCCCCCCGTTCCCTAACTAGCGCACTCACAAAATTGGCGGGATGCCTAGGCTAGTTAATAGCCTAGTCATAAATGATAAAAGGGAAAAATAATAGGTATGTAACAAAAGTGAATATTTTTACATAACTTGGCATAAACCTTAACTAGCATGGTGATAAGGTGGACATACGAGCATAAATCTGATGAACTTGTAGCAATTACTAGTTCTAACTTAACTATGAAGTCATAGTGAGGACAGTAAGATCTAAATTAACAGTTTAGATGTCCAACTATTCAAATATAGCATAATAGGCACAAGATGATAAACTAGATCTGATTAACAATTTAAATATCCACACAATTTAGATCCAATGGTTTAAAAGTAGATCTACACAAATAAGGTTTTAGATTCACATCATGACATGTCATAGAAATTACAATAGATCTGACTAGATAGAGATTTAGATCCCAATCCTAACCAATTCAGAATGTCATATAATCATAATTTACAATGGATCGGATATATCTAGGCATATAAACAAACCCAAGTCATAGTCGTGTCATATTTACTTTTAAATATTCCAATCTAAAAGCAACTAGGAACTCGCAGTGTTAGGATTAAAAAATAGAAGAAGAATGGATCTTGAATCTCTAATTTTGATTTGCTAACGAAGAAGAAAAGGATTAAGTTCAATCCAAGCACTGGCAGCATTTGGCCTCCATTGTTTTTAATGAAGAAAATAGGACAAACGGGGGGGGAGGGGTCTATTTATAGTCTAGTACCAATGAACCAAGTTCAGAAAGAATACCAAGTGCACAAAAATGTATTTCGCCCATATTTGCCCGAGAGGGGGGGGGGGTCGACCCCCCCTTGAGGGGTCGACACATTGGTCGACACCCCCCTTGAGGGATCGACCCCGGGGTTGACACCCAATAGTAAAGTCGACTCCCCATGGGCGGAAATTCTGCCGCCACTTTATTTTTGAAATTTGAATGGTTTTCTGATTAATTATATATAATTCTTGTGTGCGTATACAAACTTCAAACCCTCATAACTTCTTCATACGGTGTCCGTATTACACAAACCAAATGTCTATCTTGACCAGAATTTTGAGACGAAGGCAATGGCATTGTCCATTTCCCTTAATTCTGAATATTAAATTAAATATTATTTAATTTACCCTCTTTTAGTGTAGTTAAAATACGGGGTGTTACAGGTTCCTTCATCTTTATCCACTTCCCAAGTTCTGACTTCTTATCCACAGCTCGATACAAAGCCATTAACACTCTTCATGGCTCTGGATTTCCCACTTCGGTTATAGTAGCATTGAAGCTAGTTAAGAAGGCTCTAACGGTCTCCCCGATTCTCTGATCGATGTCGTTGAGTGACATCACATACTTAACCTTCGTACAGTACAGTCGGAACAATTCTCTAAAAAAATTTGCCAATTCAGCAAACTCGTTCATAGACTTTGGAGGTAGTTTAGTGAACCACATTGTAGCTACACCCTCCAAGTATACGGGGAAGTACAAGCACTTTATTTCGTCGGTAGCTCTAGTGTCGTTCATATGCTGATCGTACTTGAACAAGAATATATTCGGATCTTCCATCCCCCATAAGCTGCTATAGTCGGAGGTGTAAACTTCTTCGAGAATTTCGCCTTCCAGATCCTTTCTATGAATGGATTTTTGCTCGGTAAGAATTCCCACTCTTTCACGTCTTCTTTATGAGTCATGCTCTCTTCATGATTTGCATGACCAGGCTTGAGAGATACTGCTCGTCATTGGGTTGCCTCACAGAGCAAGCGCCGGCCCTTTTGCCAGATCGATCATGGCTTGAGTCCCGGTGCCTTCGACCTTTCTTGGAAGGAGCCCCTTTGGTGGAGCTAGCAGTGCTATGAGTTGTATGCCTATCATCATGTTGTCGAGCTTTAGCTTTGGAGTCTTTAGCCTCAACTTCCTCTTTGTCGTTAGCCTCATCATTATCCTCTACTTCAGCGTGAGTATCATGAGGTTCTGAGGTATAGGAATCTATCTTTTCTTCGAGATTCACCATGACCTTTGGAAGCGTGGGATTGGCTTTTGCATTGAGAAATGCATCAAGCTTTTCCATCATCATTTTGGTCATAGCATCCATCCTTTCATTCAAGCCAGCTACAACAATGTTCAATTCATCCCGAGATATACCAGGTCTTGAAGATTGACCAACGTCTTAGTTCGGAAGACGGGGTGTAGCTTGGTCACCATTATGAGCACTTGTAAAAATTTATCAGATTATCTACTCTTCCTTGACGGAGCCATCAATTCTGACAATCTTTTGAAATTTGAAGAGAAACCTTCAACGGGCCCACTCCTCAAAATTTTGGAGCCTATCGTAGCAAGTAGGCTTTAGCACAACACTTTAGCAAACCCCCACAAAGGCTCTTAACCTTGAAGTCATGGGTTCAAGCACCATGGTGGGCGAAAAAAATGTTAGCTCAAAAAAGGGTACTAACACCCTAAGGTGCTACTTAGCACTTCACAAATATGAGCAACACAAAGTTAAAAGCAAATAAATGCGGGGAAAAGTAAAGTGAAGAAGATTTAGAGTGGTTCGGCCTCAAATTTGGCTTACGTCCACTATGAAGGTAGCTTTCATTATCATCATCAATGTTACTAGGTATATGATTTCTCTAACTTTACACATTTCTCTCTCTCTTTTCACTAGTCCTCTTTACTTCTTCTCTTTAATCTCTCGATTCTCTCGATTTCATTGTGGAAATGATGAGATCTCTATGATTGCGATGATTGTTGGAGTAGATCTTCAATAATTGAGCACTTAGACGAACTTCGATGTTTCCATGATGATTGAGATGTTGAATCTATGCTTGGAAGAACTTTAATAGAGGTTGGAGTGATTTGGAGTTGTTGAGACATGAGTTTGATAGCACTTCGTCATCCAAAGATTCGCTTCCCTGAATGTGGGAAATGACAGGGTATTTATAAGTGAGTTTTAGGGGTAATGACAATTCTGTAATTATGTGTGTAGGCTTGATGGACTGCTAGCGATCCATCGATGGAGTGGGTACGGTCCATGGTTTTGTTAATCCAGTCTTCTGTGCCTTTCTCGGTCTGGGCGATCCATGCCATGGATCGTGGACAATCCATGACCCTATGTCTTAGGAAATTCATATATTCACTTTTTATGTGTCTATGACAGTCCATGTCATGGATCGTATGTGTTAACCGGCTTTTTGGTCTGGTTGCCAAGAGTGCATCAGACACGCTCAACTCAACGTATCGCTTGAAGTTGAGGCCGAGAAGGGACGCTTAGGAATGAAGGAAACAAGATCCAAAAGGGACACCGCCGCTCATAACCTCTCAGCATCTAGAAAACATCCTCGAATCAAGGCCTCGGACATCGAAGGAGTCACAAGCCTCAAGCACCCGATCCTAAGATCCTCGCGCCTCTCAGAAGAACTTCGCATCGAGCAGGGTGCGAAATTCGTACCTAGCAGGGTGCGAAATTTCGTACCCATGCCCGAGTTCAAAATTTGGGTGTGTGCAGGTGGCGGGTGCGAAATTTTGCTAGTGGTCTACTATTCCTATCTACTCCTACCTACTCCTACCTATCCCAACTCCTATAAATAGCCCATGGCTTCATACTTCAAGGGGGTTGTATTTTCTTCACTTGAGACCTTCCTAGAGCTTCATGAGCCTCATTAATGGCATCTCCTATTTGAAGAAGAAGGAAACTTAAATATTCTTTTTCTCAAATACTTAGCAGTGACCATCATGAAAGTGAATGAATGAGATTTTAGGAGCATGGCTCTATCCATGTAATTCTTGAGTGATTAATAAAATTCCAACACCATTCCAAAGTGGAAGTAGTCCTAATCCGCGGTTGAACCACTATAAATACTTGTGTCATTTACCACTTTCTTCTACTCAGTCTTGCGACCAAAATTACAATTCCTAGTAATAGGAATATTTGGTGTTTACCACATTTATTGCCACCAACATTTGGTGCTTTCACTAAGAATTCAACTCGAATCTTGCGCCTTTGTCGCACATTTTCATATCAACCACCGACGAGCTTGAGGTTCCTTGCCAAAACTGCTGTCGGGTCCGCTTACGATGGCGAAGCGACCAAAGAACGCAATGGTCGGCTCTTCAGCCGCAGCCGAGGCCGGCACATCCCAACAACCTCAACCCACGTACGTCCCGATCACTGATGAAACCATCCCTCCTATTGTGGACCTCGAAGCAATCACAATACAAACACAAATCCGCGCGCTTAGTGAAAAATATGAGAACACTGCGGTCGAGCTCAATCATGCGTTAATGAATAACATTTACCTTATGCAACACTTTCAAGAAAGTCAGCGCATCGTCGCACGACTTCATCTAACTCGGAACAATGCACGACCTCGACCAACTGCCTCGGAAACTTCCTCTTCCGAGTCGAGGGGCCCACATCAAAGAAGGAGGTTCACTCTCTTTAACAATATCGCCGCTCGCACCAATGCGCTCGATAACGACAACTCTCACGCCAACGACAATGGAAATGGCAACGGAGACTGAATTATAGTCACATATAGCGAGGGGGCACAACATCGAGACCACTCTCGCTCGATCATAAATGGCAGATCGGGTCCGACAAACCAACCCCTTCCTCGACACAACCCTATGGTCGCTGATCGCAACGATGAGCGCGCGACTCCAACAGCCAGTGCTCCCCTAGACCACGATCCACATCAGCCAGCCCTGCCTCATCGTCCACATCAGTATCCAGTCATCAATGTTGAGGATATGGAAGACGATGACCCACACATTCATCACAGAAGGCGACCTCGCAACAGGACTCCAGAACCACGTCAAAATCCATGGATCCCGATGGAGGATCCCCATTCATCCTATCTCCCCGACATGGTATGAAGGATCGTGAGGGAAATGGGAGGGGGTGCACACGGCTCATGGGAAGCTCACATTAGGCGTAACCCCTTCACAAGAAGAGTAAATGAGGCCGAGTGGCCAAGGCGCTTTAGCATGCCACAAATGCCACTTTACGATGGTACCACCGATCCTTGTGCCTTCCTAAATCGATTTGAATGGCAAATGGACTCGAGCCGGGGAAATGACCCAGCTAAATGCAAATTCTTCCCAGTCTTCCTGCCTGGTGCCGCTTTACTTTGGTTCTCTCACCTCCCACTTGACTCCATTAACAACTTCGGGCAATTAGCAACAGAGAAAGTCAAGCAATTCAGGGTGCATATCCAGACTCCAAACAATTCCCTCACTTTATCCAATTGATACCAAGGGCCTGCCGAGTCGCTCAAAATCTACCTTTCCCGGTTTAACATGGCTCTCGCCGAGGTCGAGGACCCGGACCCTCGCACCATACTCATTCAGCTAGCAAAAGGTGTCCTCCCTACTTCAGAGTTCGGGGCATGGATCGATCGGAAGCAGCCAAAAAGCCTCGATGCTTTCTATGAGAAGGCGGATCAATACTTGTGCCAGCAAGAGGCAAGGCGGAACCGACTCTCTGCCACAAGTCGTCCCAATGATCCCTAAGCAGACACCGCGAATAACAACCTCAGGGGAAGGCGAGGAGCCCTTCGACCAAAATAGGGGGAAGGTCCCTACAGGTAATGAAACACCCCACCTCCGTCAAGGTCACTCACAAAGGGAATGCCTTAACTTTGGTGAAATATTATAAGTAAAAGATACAGATAATTTACAAGACAGACATATAAACAGCAGAAAAATTAAATTCATAAGAACGTGGTTCAGTCAAAACAATACAACAACTGTCTTAAAAACCAACTTCTAAATCATTACAATAAAACCTCTGTCTTGATTAAAACATAAAGAAGCATAAAAAAATAATAAAGCAGCATAAATCCCCAATAAAAGTGTAGCCACATCCATAGCCCAAGAAAAGAGAATCCAAGCAATACATCTACTCTCCTCAAGCTGGAAAAGGTCTGAAATAAGATGTAGTATTCCCTCCCTATGGACATGGAGGGGGGGAAACGAAAGAAAAGAAAACGGGTCAGACATAAGCCTGGTAAGTTCCGTGATTTTTCAGCATGTGAACGGGAAATAGGATCATGACATGAATAAACTAAAAATAGGACTATACCAGAACAACAAGATAACATAAGACAAGATAAGGAAGGATAAACTGAATATACCATCTCACCTATTTCTATTTCTCTGCACCTATTAACCATTGTTTCAACCAGCCTCACGTGTTCATAACGAAATGATCCCTTTTTCGATTGGCTCCTACTCGCACAAATTTACTACTTGTGTCATTTGGCCCCGCTTGATTGTAGATACCTGTGCTGGTCCCACCATGGGGTGTATCAAATCCTATGGTGGCAACCCGACATAATTCAAGATGCACAGTGTATAACTACTGATGCCCAGTGTCTGTTTTTTTCATTCCGGAGTACGTGCATGCCCGTACTCCATCGGAACCTACATTGACGCACTACCCGCCATTGATTTGACCGCTTATAATTAGCCCAGTAATCGTGCCCCACCCTGCCTAGTTCAGGGTACCATGATACATCTATGTGGGTTACTGCTGAAATGGGTCCCCGTTACCAGGGTTTCCTAATCAACATGTTAAAATGTTAAGTATTCTCAAATTAACCTAACCCTACCCATCAGTTTAGTTAATATGTTGTATTAGTTAAGTGTTGCCTTAATTAACTTAACCCTACCATTCTTAGCCTGCCTGTTCCTTAGCTTTAATTCATTCGTTAAAGCACCAACCTCTCACATTAGATCTATATTGTTGTAGTCGTTGGATGTGCCGGTCGGTTCCTAGCAGTCTTATACCGCAACTCAATCTAACCTTGGTTTTTTGGGCTTAATGCGCTAACCTCTCACATTAGATCTATATTGTTACGGTTGCTGGATGTGCCAAGCGGTTCCGGGCAGTCTTACACCATAACTCAATCTAACCTCGGGTTAGACATATTCATCTTTTAATTAATTTACATATTTACCCATATGTTTATATGTAAATTATCCACAATTGTTGTCAACTCAAGTCGTGTCCCATTTACCCTCTAAGTTATGTCCAAAGTTCTTAGGTATACAAATTGTACCATTTTATGCCATTAGTCATCTACATGACTATGAGCCAATCTATGCCAATAGCATGTAATTTAATATTTTTCCCAACATATCCCCCGTTATTCGTTCACATAAATTACATAGAATGTTAGGCCCGCAAATTAGCCTAACTCATAAACAAAAGTGAAAAACAAAGGGACATGTAACATTCCAACAGCATAAAACAGTATATATCAACTAAGCATGTGTGATATAAATTTGGCATAGTACTACACATATTTAATTAAGCATATAAATGTGAGCTTGCATTTTAGTTGGTTCAAAGTAACATAGATCTAAACATATAAGCATGTAGATCTAGACATATAAGCATATATGAACATGACTTAGCTTATGAACTTGCATATAACATAACATAAAAGAATCACAAAATTTATATACAACATAAAAGGTTCATCACCAAATTAATATACAACATGATAGGTTCATCACCAAATTAATATACAACATGATAAATAGTATCAATCACAATAGTCTCGTAGGCATAGGTAATTTCAGAATTTCCACAAGGATAAACATGAATCAGAATACGATTATCTTACAACTAGGCACAGTTCTAGTCTCGCTTCATTACAAGTCATGATTTTTATTTGTTCAAATCTAAAGAATAACTGAACTTACAAAAAAAAGAACAAATCTTGTTTTCTGGGATTTGATTTCTGAAATCGAAAAGCTTTCCTTTAATGCGGACTATTTATTCTCTAGTTTGGACTTGGTTTGGGGCTTTCTAACTTGACTTCTAGTTTAGAGAAAAAATGGAGGCTATGCTAGGTTGGCCATGGACAGCATGACGACTTCTTAGAGCAAGATTATGAGGTTTAGGGTTGGGGTTGTTTATATAGAAGTTCAGATTAATGTGAGCCATTAGATCAACTTAGGAGTAATCAGAGCCATCTAGACCAAATAGAGCCAACCAGAAGTCGCCACATATGCCCTAATGACTCAGAGAAACGTCTCTGGACAAAATAGCCCAGATCTGGCCAAGGGGGGCGACCCCTACAGGGGGGTCGACACTCCAATCGACCTCCCTCTTGGGGGGTTGACACCTATGTCGACCCCCCGGGGGGAGTCAACCCCTATGGGCGGGAATTTTCCCGCCCATCTAATCCTCGGAATTCTTTGAATTTTGAACTTGGTTTTGATTTAATTATTATTTATATTTAATTTCTGTTTAAACTTGAAATCTTCTGAACTCCATAACTTCTTCATACGGAATCCGGTTCACGCAAACTCGAACTCTATCTCAAGCAGAATTATGAGACGAACACAATGGCATAACCCATTTCTCTTAATTCCCACTCTTAAAATTAATTATTCTTTAATTCGTTACTTTAATGTTTACAGAAAATACGGGGTGTTACATTCTCCCCTCCTTAAAGGATTTCGTTCCCGAAATCTTCAAGTCAAGAAGAATGTATATCCTACCATCCATTCGTCCATCTACTCAACCATCAAACACAGGCATCCATTGTCCTTAAACAGATTTCTAATTCTTTCATGATCATATGCATAGTGTGTGTACATGTCCTTATCTAATGCAAAATCAGGCGGTCTACTGATTCAGTTGACCTCCTTAATGCAAATCATGATAGTGCCATGAGTCCATTATGTATGCAATTATTCCTAATCATACTTTATAACTTCTACATGAGTGCACAATCATTCATACAAGTGCAACATCCATATGACAACACATCAAGTTTCAATCCATATACAAATACATATATGCATATGCAATATGAAAGTGACTGAGCCGATCTTGTACCTAATGTGTGTGTATATGCATCCACGAGCAACCACTTGCAACCATCAATCATAACATGTTTCAAATACATGTTTACATCCATTGGTTTCTACTTAAGGATCAAGAATAGGACCGAGGAGATATACTTAAAAGATAGATATAAGCATGCATAAACTTATGGAAAGGAGATCATGGACGTACCCTCAAAAAGAAAAGGATAGGCTGCGTGTATCTTGTCCTCAGTCTCCCAAGTCGCGTCTTCCTTAGCGTTACTCCATTGAGCTTTAACAAGCTTGACCTCACGGTTGCGTAGCTTTTTGACTTCTGTTCCCAAAATACGAGTTGGAACCCTTCTCACAATTGCTTCTTGTTCCACTTCTACTTTCTCTAGTATGCTTGGCTCCTCAACTTCCGCAGACTCATCTAAGCATTTTCGTAGTTGAGAAACATGAAAAACATTATGAATTCTAGCCAGTCTTTCGGGCAGCTCTACTCTGTAAACCATCGTCCCAATCCTCTCAATGATAGGAAATGGCCCTACAAATCTTGTTGCCAACTTTCCTACGGACCTAAAGCGAATCACATTCCTCAAAGGAGATACTTTAAGGAAAACCCTGTTTCTAACCTCAAACTCAAGTCGGACCTTCTTTTATCTGCATAGGACTTCTGTCTATCTTGGGCAGTCTTCGTTCGTCTTCGTATCAAGTCCACTTTCTCTGAAGTTTCTCTGATCATGTCGGGCCCGAGTATGAGCTTGTTTGTAGACTCCCACCAACAAGTTGGTGATCGACATGGTCTTCCATACAAGGCTTAGAAGAGTGCCAATCCTATGGTGGCTTGGTAGCTATTGTTGTAGGAGAACTCCGCCAAAGGAAGATAATCCACCCAAGTTCCTCTAAAATCAAGAATGCACAATCTCAAGAGGTCTTCTAATACTCTGTTCACCCTTTCCGTCTGACCATCGGTTTGAGGGTGATAGGTAGTGCTTAAGCATAGCTGTGTGCCTATAGCCTGTTGCAAACTCTTCCAAAACTCGCTCGTAAGGATAGGATCTCGATCACTCACTATTCTAGAAGGTATTCCATGCAGTCGAACTTTTAAGATAAATGGATGCTAACGATGAGGCAGTCCCCCTACTCTTAATAGGTATAAAGTGAGCGCTTTTAGTGAGCCTGTCCACTATTACCCAAATACTGGTATTGCCCCTTCTTGATCTAGGCAACCCATCAATAAAGTCCATCGAAATGCTATCCTATTTCCATTGTGGGACCTATAGAGGATAAAGCAAACCACCAAGCTTCTTCTGCTCCGCCTTGACTTGCTGGCATATCAAGCACTTAGAGATGAACTCAGCTACATCCCTCTTCATGCCATTCCAAAGAAAACCCTTTTTATGTCTTTATACATGTGGTCCCCACCTGGATGTATGGTCAGCTTAGAATGATGTGCCTCTTCGAGAACCGTCTTCAACAAATCCCTTGCTTGAGGGACGCATAGTCTTCCATCCCATCTCAACCAACCCTTGACATCTATGAAGTATCTATTGAGGTGAATAGAAGTCCCACCTCCAATTAGCTTATCCATCATATCAACAATTTGACAGTCTTCACGTTGCGCGGCTCCTATTGAGTCCAAAAGCGTAGGCCGCACCTCTAGCGTTGCTAACAAGCCAGGCACAAACTCAAAAGAGTGTCTGAAGTCAAAAGTTGTTATGTACTCCAAGCTTTGCCTTTCCACAAAGAGAGGACTTAAGGTCAGCTTCTTCCTACTCAAGGCGTCTGCTACCACATTGCCCTTGCCAGGGGTATAGGAAATCTAAAAATCGTATGAGGCAAGGAACTCCATCCACCTTTGTTGACTTAAGTTAAGATCTTTCTATGAGAAAAGGTACTTTAACGATTTATGGTCAGTAAACAATTCAAACCTTTCTCCTAGTAGGTAATGACGCCATGACTTAAGAGCGAAAACAATGGCAGCTAGCTCCAAATCATGAGTTGGGTAGTTCTTCTCATGTACCTTCAACTGGCTTCCCCCATAACAAACCACGTTGCCTTCTTGCATCAAGACAGTGCCCAATCCAGTGCCGCATGCGTCTGTGTACACTGTAAACATCTTACCCCCATATGGCAATGTCAGAACTGGGGCTGTTGTTAGAGCCCTTTTCAAACGTTGGAAAGCAACATCGCAATCCAAATCCCAAGTGAAAGTTAGGTTCTTCTTCGTCAATCTTGTAAGTGGGGCTGAGATCTTCGCAAAGTTTATAATGAACTTTCGGTAATAGCCCGCTAGCCCAAGAAAGCTTCGGACTTCGGTTGCATTCCGTGGAACCTTCCAATCTTGTACCGCAACTACTTTTGTGTGGTCCACAGCTATCCCCTCTTTGGACACCACATGTCCAAGAAACCTTACTTCTTCTCTCCAGAAATGGCATTTGGAGAATTTCAATTTCAGCCGATGCGCTCGAACTTCCCTTAGATGCAAAGCATTCTCTTCCTCACTTTTTGAGAAAATCAAAATGTCGTCCACGAAGACCACCACAAACTTATTAAGTAACTCCCTGAACACCCTGCTCATCAAGTCTACGAAATAAGCGGGTGCGTTTGTCAAGCCAAAAGGCATGACAAGCCATTCGAAGAAACCATCTGGGGTCCAGAACGCGGTCTTATCAATGCTGTCTTTAGCCACTATTAGCTGATGAAACCCGGTAGCCAGATCTACTTGGGAGAAAACTGAAGCACCAACAAGCTGATCAAACAAGTCATCTATTCTTGGAAGTGGGTGCCTATTCTTCTTGGTCAGCTTGTTTTGCTCCCTATAATCCATGCATAGGCGAAGTGAACCGTCCGCTTTTTTTGCGAACACTACTGGAGCACCCCATTCAGAAATACTCTGTCTTATGAACCCATTTTCGAGTGGCTCTTTAACTTGCTTGCTGAGATCCTTTCTCTCCCTTGGAGCCATGTGTCTAAAAGGTAGAGCAACGGGTTTTGCATTATCAGCAAAGTATATGCGGAAGTCTATCTCTCGCTTCGGAGGTAAACCTTTCACCTCTTCAAAGACATCTGAGTATTCACGGACTACTATAACAGATTGTAGGTTTTCAACAGACGCATCAAGAGATTCTAGGTAGCTAAGGATAACAGAGTTCATGGGATTACAAGAGATTTCGAGAGTGTTAAGTCTAACTACTCTCTTTTCACAATCAAGGATGGCACCATTACTGGATAACCAATCCATGCCTAGAATCAGCCCATAGACCGTGAAGCCCAAAACATAGGCATTACATCTAAACCCAACGCTTAGTATAGAAATTTCCAAATCCAAACAAATCGCTGATAAATAAGCCGAACCCCCAATTGGATTTGAAACAACCAAGGGATCCTCTACTATACTGGTGTGTAGGTGTAGAGATTCAACTAAAGCAGTAGATATAAAAGAGTGCGATGCGCCAGAATCAAAGAGAGTACAAATAGGATGATCAAAAAAGATAAACTAAACTCTCAATAGAAATATTTCTACCTCATTCTTACGGAGGCGCTATGAGAGCGTGAACCTGCCCTCCAGAAGTAGATCCGGTCCTCTGTCCTTGCCCTTGCTTTCGCGGGCAGTCCTTAGCCATGTGTCATGTCTCGCCACACTGAAAACAACCACCAATCTTCCTCTTCTTCTTCCCGCAGTCCTTAACCAGATGTCCATGTATGCCACAAAAAATACACTTCCTCTTGTCATGGGGTTTGTTATTCTTCCCGCCCTTCTTGGAATCCGTCTTCTTGTTCTGTGATCCCTCCACTTTCTTGTCTTGAGGTACTTCCACCTTTGTCTCTTTCTTGCCATCCTTGTCTTCCACCTGTAACAGTGCCATGTCCACTAGTCTCTCATAAGTCACACCCGTAGGTATATGGGACATAGCTAGGATGTGCAGTGGCTCGTTCAACCCTTTAATGAAACGGAGGGCCTTCTTATGTGGAGTGTTCACTAACTCCAGTCCGAATCTAGCCTGCTGGTTTAATTGGTTGACATATTCCTTGATCGATAGGCTTCCCTGTTTGAGAGCTAAGAACTTCTCCACCTGTAGGCTTCGTTCAGCTTGTGAGAGGAACTTCATTTCAAACCTCATTCTGAAATCCTCCCAAGTCTCAACTGGTCTCTCTACATTAGTAACTTCCCACCAGAAGGAGGCTTCGTCCTTAAGCAACTATATAGCTAATTGTATCTTCTGCCTATCGTCCACTTCGAAGATAACAAACAAATCCTCTGTTTCTTTGAGCCAGTTTCTTGCTTCCACGAATGATTCAGTCCCATTAAAGTTCTTTCCGCCCATAGCTCAAAAATCTCTACATATCTTTGAGAAAGCATTCCCACGCGGAGGAAAAGGAGGAGGAACAGCTACAACTGGGGGAGGAGGAACGTCTGCTGGGCCTGTGGCATCATCCCTAGCCTCCAGATACCTTCTAAACTAACCGGGTATCTGTATGCCCTCTGGAAGGTTAAGATCCCCAGACATGCTGAAACAAAAAGAAAAGATTCAAAACAAAGGATAGAAAGATAGTGCATATGGCTTTGACGATTATGCCTTTAAAATAAATCAACACTTTTCTTGAAAATGCTTCTTTAAAACTTCTTTTTGAATTTTTTTTTTCAAAACTATTATCAGATCTGGCAACCATCAGCTCTGATACCAAGTGAAACAACCCACCTCCGTTAAGGTCACTCACAAAGGGAATGCCTTAACTTTGGTGAAGTATTATAGGTAAATGATACAGATAATTTACAAGATAGACATATAGACAGCGGAAAAACTAAATTCATAAGCACGTGGTTTAGTCAAAACATTACAACAACTATCTCAAAAACCAACTTCCAAATCATTACGATAAAACCTCTATCTTGATTAAAACATAAAGAAGCATAAAACAATAATAAAGCCGCATAAATTCCCAACAAGAGTGTAGCCATAGCCATAGCCTAAGAAAAGAGAATCCAAACAATACCTTTACTCTCTTCAAGTTGGAAAAGGTCTGAACTAAGCTGGAGTATTCCCTCCCTGTGGACCGGGGAGGAGGGGGGGACGGAAGAAAAGAAGACGAAAGAAAATGGGTCGGACATAAGCCTGGTAAGTCCAGTGATTTTTCAGCATGTGAACAAGAAAAAGGATCATGACATGAATAAACTGAAAATAGGACTATACCAGAACAACTAGATAACATAAGACAAGATAAGGCAGGATAAACTGAATATACCATCGCACCCATTTCTATTTCTCTGCACCTACTAACTATTGTTTCAACCAGCCTCACGTATTCATAACGAAATGATCCCTTTTTCGATTGGCTCCTACTCGCATGCATTTACTACTTATGTCATTCGGCCCTGCTTGATTGTAGATACCTGTGTTGGTCCAACCATGGGGTGTATCAAATAATATGGTGGCAGCCCGACACAATTCAAGATGCACAGTGTATAACTACTGATGCCCAGTGTCTGTTTTTTTCACTCCGGAGTACGTGCACGCCCATACTCCGTCGGAACCTACACCGACGCACCACCTGCCTTTTTTGACCGCTTATAATCAGCCCAATAATCGTGCACCACCCTGCCTAGTTCAGGGTACCATGATACATCTATGTGGGTTACTGCTGAAATGGGTCCCCATTACTAGGGTTTCCTAATCAACATGATAAAATGATTCAGTATTCTCAAATTAACCTAACCACACCCATCAGTTTAGTTAACATGTTGTATTGGTTAAGTGTTGCCTTAATTAACTTAGCCCTACCATTCTTAGCCTGCCCGTTCCTTATCTTTAATTCATTCGTTAAAGCACCAACCTATCACAATAGATCTATATTGTTGCAGTCGCTGGATGTGCCGGTCGGTTCCGGGCAGGCTTACACTGCAACTCAATCTAACCTCGGGTTTTTGGGCTTAATGCGCTAACCTCTCACATTAGATCTATATTGTTACGGTCGCTGGATGTGCCGGGCGGTTCCGGGTAATGTTACATCGTAACTCAATCTAACCTTGGGTTAGGCATATTCATCTTTTAATTAATTTACGTATTTACCGTTTATGTTTATACGTAAATTATCGACAATTGTTGTCAACTCAAGTCATGTCCCATTTACCCTCTAAGTTATGTCCAAAATTCTTAGGTATACAAATTATACCATTTCATGCCATTAGTCATCTACATGACTATGAGCTAATCTATGCCAATAGCATGTAATTTAATATTTTTTCCAACGTATACCCCATTATTCGTTCGCATAAATTACATAGAACGTTAGGCTCGCATATTAGCCTAAGTCATAAACAAAAGGAAAAAACAAAGGGACATGTAACATTCCAACGTCAAAAAATAGTATAGATCAACTAAGCATGTGTGATATAAATTTGGCATAGTACTACACATATTTAGTTAAGCATGTAAATGTGAGCTTGCATTTGAGTTGGATCAAATTAACATAGATCTAAACATATAAGCATGTAGATCTAGACATATAAGCATATATGAACATGACTTAGCTTATGAACTTGCATATAAGTAACATAAAAGAATCACCAAATTTATATACAACATGATAGGTTCATCACCAAATTAATATACAACATGATAGGTTCATCACCAAATTAATATACAACATGATAAATAGTATCAATCACAATAGTCTCGTAGGCATAGGTAATTTCAGAATTGCCACAAGGATAAACATGAATCAGAATACGATTATCTTACAACTAGGCACAGTTCTAGTTTCGCTTCATTACAAGTCATGACATGTATTTGTTCAAATCTAAAGAATAACTAAACTTACAAAAAAAAAGAACAAATCTTGTTTTCTGGGATCTGATTTCTGAAATTGAAAAGCTATCCTTTGATGTAGACTATTGATTCTCTAGTTTGGACTTGGTCTAGGGCTTTCTAACTTGACTTCTAGTTTAGAGAAAAAATGGAGGCTACGCTAGGTTGGCCATGGACAACATGACGGCTTCATAGAGCAAGATTATGAGGTTTAGGGTTGAGGGTTGGGGTTGTTTATATGGAAGTTCAGATTAATGTGAACCGTTAGATCAACTTAGGAGTAATCAGAGCCATCCAGACCAAATAGAGCCAACCAGAAGTCGCCACATATGCCCTAATGACTTAGAAAAACGTCTCTAGACAAAATAGCATAGATCTGGACGAGGTGGTCGACCCCTACAGGGGGGGTCGACACCCCAGTCGACACCGCTCTTGGGGGGTCGACACCTATGTCGACCACCCCGGGGGGGAGTTGACCCCTATGGGCGGGAATTTTCCCACCCATCTGATTCTCGGAATTCTTTGAATTTTGAACTTGGTTTTGATTTAATTATTATTTATATTTAATTTTTGTTTAAACTTGAAATCTTCTAAACTCCGTAACTTCTTCATACGGAGTCCGATTCACGCAGGCTCGGACTCTATCTCAAGCAGAATTCCGAGATGAATGCAATGTCGTAACCTGTTTCCCTTAATTCCCACTCTTAAAATTAAGTATTCTTTAATTTGTTACTTTAATATTTACAGAAAATACGGGTGTGTTACAGGAAAAAACCAAACAATGACAGGCAGGACGGACGGAACAACGGGCAAGCCCCAGCAGAGTTGAGAAAGCCCGACCCTCGCCAAGCTTTTGATACCTACACCCCATTAAATGAAGACATAGAGACAATCTACTTGGAAACATGCAACACCTTGCCATACAAGAAGCCGTGCGTCAGAGAATCAACTGACTGCGAGAGGAACACCGACAAGTACTGTCGATACCACGACGTGTACGAGCACGACACCAATGAGTGCCTCCAATTTAGGGTCGCAATCGAGAAACTTATTCGTGAGAAACAGCTCGAGCAATATGTCCAAGAACCCTTTCCCCCGAAACAAACTCGTAGCCTCCAGCACTAGCTCCACAAGCAGCCACCAAGATGGCTCCGGGACCGTCTAACCCAAGACGAGGAATCGTGATCAACACCATATATAGCGGACCTTACCCCACACACGATAGTTTTCGAAAAATGGAGGAGTATGTGAGTTCCATAAAATATGCTACTTACGAAGCCTGCTCAGCTCTTCCTGAGTCCATCCCAGCTAAGCTACAGAAAGCCATAGAGGACGAAATTGTCTTCCAAGAAAGAGAATCAATAGGGGTGGAAATCCCGACCACTGATCCTCTAGTCATCACTGCTCAGACCGGTACCGTTTCCATCCGAAAAGTTTTAATCGACTCAGGGAGCTCGGTCAACATCATCTTTAAGGCCGCCTACAACCAGTTGAAATTGGAAACAAATGATTTGAAACCATGTCGCGTCGCGATTCACGACTTTAATGGGACCTCTAGTTCCCCCGTAGGGATGATCGGCCTTCCCGTGGAACTAGGCAAGGGGGACCGAAGCCGAGTCCAAATTCTCACTTTCATGGTTATAGACATCGACTCCCCCTACAACGCTTTTCTAGGCGCCCTTTTTTCACTTAATTCCGAGTTTGCATGGCACCATGGTCTATCCTAATGAAATTCTCGACATAAAATGGGATTGGAACCACTAAGGGCGACCAAGTAAGCACCAGGGAATGCTACGCAATAGAATGGAAGAATGCATGCAACAAGGACAAGGGCAAAGCCGTGCCTACACCTTCTTTCCCTAAGAACGTCTCAGCATAGCAATCAGTGGCGTCTGGGCCCTGGCTCAGGCAACACTACTGTCTTTTTGATGACCTCAACCCACGGAAGGATGAAGAGCCAAAGTATGAGAGGGCCACCCCGTTTGAATCCAGAGTGGATGTTCCCATCAACCTCGACGACCCAACAAGGGTGTTGAAGGTAGGGTTGCAACTCCACCCCGCAATCAAAGAGGATCTTATATATTTCCTGAAAGCCAATCTGGACGTGTTCGCATGGACTCACTCTGACATGAAGGGCATCGACCCCGCGATTACTTGCCATTCCCTAAGCTTAGATCCTACAATGCCTCCAGTCAAACAGAAACGTCGCTTCTTGGGACTCGAGAGGTACAAAGCACTCGAGGAAGAGGTAGAACGTCTACTCAACAATAATTTCATCCGTGAAGCCGACTATCCTAAATGGGTTTCCAACCCAGTTCTGGTTAAAAAAACCAACGGTAAATGGCGGACATGCATCGACTTCTCAAACCTAAAAAAGGCTTATCCTATGGACAGTTTCCCGCTCCCGAAGATCAATCGACTAGTCCACTAGACCGCCGGATACCAACTGCTATCTTTGATGGATGCCTACTCAGGCAACAACCAGATCCCGATGAATCTTCGAGATCAAGATCATACCTCTTTCATAACCGACCTTAGGCTCTACTGCTACCGTGTCATGTCCTTCGGCCTCAAGAATGTCGGCGCCACTTATCAAAGAATGGTTAATCGGCTCTTTAAAAATTGTACTGGAAAGTCCATGGAGGTGTACGTGGACGATATGCTGGTGAAGCCTAAAATATCAAGCAACCACGTCCATGACCTCTCCGAAATGTTCGATGTCCTCCGTCAGTACGACATGAAACTCAACCCCCTGAAATGCTCCTTCGGAGTCGCTTTGGGAAAATTCTTGGGTTTCATTGTCAATTCTCGTGGCATAGAAGCCAATCCAGAAAAAATCCAAGCTATTCGGGACATCTGAGTCCCTAAGAACATCAAGGTTGTCCAAAGTATGAACGGAAAGGTCGCCACTTTGGGTCGATTCATCTCTAAGGTTGCCGACAAGTGCATCCCCTTCTTCGATTAACTCCAAAAAAGGAAACGCAATTTCAAGTGAACCCCTGAATGCGTTTCCGTATTCATGGAACTTCTGTATCCCTTAGAGAAACCACCTATCGTTTCTAAGCCTATAGACCATGAGGACTTATACATTTACCTGGCTGTTTCTACGCTGGTAATCATCTTGGAGCTAATACGTCTTGAAGATCGCTTCCAACGGCCCGTCTACTATATTAGCAAGCGGTGAACAGGGGCATAAAAGAATTAGCTGAAGCTAGAAAAGCTGGCATTCTGCTTATTGGTTTCCTCTAGAAAGCTCCGACCATACTTCTAGTTTCATCCCATAAAAGTGTTCACTGACCAGCCGCTGCGTCCGGTCCTACAACGACCCGAGACTTCAGGTCGATTATTAAAATGGAGTGTGGAGCTAAGCCAGTTCGAGATAACCTTCATCCCCCGAAGAGCCATCCTCGACCAAGCTCTTGCATATTTCATTGTGGAATTCACAGCCCCCGAGGAGGCACCCACAGAGAACGTTGGGGATCCCGACGCCCAAATGGAAATTATTCATAGATGGCTCCTCTAATAGAAAGTGCTCCGGAGCCGGAGTCGTGCTCATCACCCCTGAAGAACGCCCGATGCATTACGCGTTAAGACTGAATTTCCTTGCTACCAACAATGACGCGGAATATGAGGCCTTGATCGCCGGGCTTAGAATCGCGATCGAACTCAAGTTGGAGACCATCCACATCTTCTCCGATTCATAGCTTATCATCCGACAAGCGCTGGAAGAGTATCAAGCGAAAGAGGAATGGCTTGCCCAATGCCTGGCCCGGGTTCAGGGGCTACTCGCCTACCTCAAACATTTCACCATCATGCATGTCCCGCCCGAGCAAAACGAAAAAGCAGATTCCGTCGCCAAAATGGAGAGCTCTGAAGATCCGCAACTTAACGGATTCGCCCCGGTTGAAGTCCTCAAATCTCCGAGCATCAAACAAGGACAAGACGAGATGGTCATGAGCACCGAACCCGAGACGGAGTCCTGGATGACACCGATCATAAATTACCTGCAGCAAAGGGCCCCACTAAGGCACTACAAGGAAAGACGCGTGCTCACTCGCCAGTCAGCTCGTTACCTTCTTATAGATGGAGTTCTCTACTACAGGGGATTTTCTGTTCCCTTGCTCCGATGCGTAGCCCACGGCGATGCCCTCCTAGTGCTAAACGACGTGCATGAAGGCGAACGCGATGACCACACTGGGGGGCAAACCCTGGCCAGAAAGATACTCAGACATGGTTACTATTGGACAACCTTGACCAAGACGCTACGGACTACGCTCGCAAGTGCGATAACTGCCAATGCTTCTCCAAGATCCCTAGAGCCCCGCCTACCGAATTGTCTCAAATGGTCAGCACATGGCCGTTCGCCATGTGGGGAATCGACATCATCAGAACCTTTCCAATGGCTAGAGGCGAGGCACGATACATCGTCGTCGCGGTGGACTATTTCACTAAGTGGGCAGAAGCTGAAGCCCTCGCCACCATCAACACAAAGAAGATGATCAACTTTGTTTTTCGCAACATCATTACCCGGTATGGGATTCCCCAAGCTATCATCTCCGACAATGGTACTCAGTTTGAGAGCGCCGAGTTCAAAGCCTTCTGTCGGCGCCATAGCATCGAAAAAAGATTTTCAGTGGTGGCTCACCCTCAAGCTAATGGGCAAGTCAGGGCGGTTAATAAAGTCCTCAAATCCATCATCAAGAAACGTCTAGAAAAGGCTGGGGGAATGTGGGCCGACGAACTTCCTTTGGCTCTATGGGCCTACCGGACCACCCACAAGACGACAACCGGACACACTCCCTTCGCCCTCGCCTACGGATCTAAAGCCGTCATCTTCATTGATCTCAAGCTTCAGTCCCATCGAGTTACGTATTTCGATCCAAGGAAGAACCAAGATTTACTTCAGTGATCGCTCGACTTGCTGGAAGAAAAGAGGAATAAGGCCGATATTAGAGCCGCCGCCCAACGACAGCGAGTAGCCCGATACTTCAATTCTAGGGTCCGCCATAAGGACCTCAACATCGGCGACCTCGTCCTAAAGAGGGTTTTTCCCCCACCAACAGGCCTCGCACCTCGCTGGGAAGGCCCATACTCCATACAGCGAAAGCTCAACGATGGAACTTTCAGACTCGCCACCATCGACGGAGCTGAACTCCCAAGGGCGTGGAACATCGAACATCTCCGTCTCTACTTTACATAACTCGGTTCAAGTTGTTTATGCTTTCCAACAATGTTTTGTTTTTCCAGAAATTCAAGGCATTGTGAAGGCTATTACTGCCAAAGTTATCAGTAAAAATGATGTTCAGTTTCCTATCTCCTTGTTGTTTACTTCTCACGTAATGCGTCTTGTTAGTTCCGACAACCCGCTTGATTCATGCCTTCTACGGCCGCATCGGCATGGGGGCCGGTACCGCCGTCCCAACCGCAAGGCAAAATTGAGTCTGAAACACTTGGCTACGCCTGGCACCCCGAGCACGGGAGCCGGCAACGCTACTCGAATCGTCGGCCCGTGGCGCGACCGAGTATAAACAGCCGTTAACTCGAACCTCGGCCCAGTGCCGAGGCCGAGAATAAATCATTCCGTGTCCTAGTCTAGGTGACTTGGCACCACTCAGCGGCCGACTAAGATCGATGCAAATCTCTCTTCGCCGGTTGCAGGTGCCGGTAGAATCTTGGCGCATCACTAAGACCGACCTTAAATCATTTCTTCTCCCTTAGCTCTCAAGTCTTAGGGGCAGCCCATGGCCATGATCGGACCTTACGAGCTGATGATCGATCTGAAAACTACGCCGACGAATAAACGACGCTTGGCGGCTCACCTCAACCCGTTGAACGACGAGAGAGCCACCCACCTGTTGGACCACACAACGCGACGCCCTACGTCTTTGCTATACTTGGTTTTAACCCCAGGCCACCCAAAACAGCAGGCGCACAACATGGTTTCACAAACTACGGGTTTCCTGAGCTGAGGGAAACATACTGAAACAAGCACTCTATCTCACCTCTCTGGAATAATTTACCCATGGACGGCCCCCAATCGCTTTTGTGACAAATGTAACGATAAATATGCTTTTGCAAGTACAGGACACTGGAAAACATAAAAAGAACATTTGAACACTTGACATAAACAGCGATCTTTACTAATTCATATTTCATTTTCACACATATACCAAACAAACTACGTGTCTAACACTTTTACTTCCTAATGACAGGGTGTACATGAGAACCACACCGTGTCTTGAAAACCAAAAGCGAGGGCCGTACTCGCGTAAACTATCGGCCTATACTACCAAAATAATGGTAACCTCTACTACCAAAATGATGGTAACCTCTACTTCGGCTACGAACACTAATCGTGTCCTTTCTTATTTTTCTTGTGCTTGTGCTTTTTTGCAGACTCAGCACTCGACGGTTCGTCCTCTGCACCAGACCTCTTCCTGCCTGATCCACTTCTGCCTTCTCGACCCTTTGGAGGAGTAGCTAATTCGTGAGTGACAGAAAGGCGACGTTCCCTAGCACCATCACCACTGGAGATCTCCGTGATATCAATAATAACGACAAGCGGCGTAGACACGAGGGAACCCCCAGCAGCAGGAGCTACCACGGCCTCGCTCTCCTTCGGGATCTCCTTTCCCTCCTGCTCAGCCTTCTCCTTGGCCTCTCTAGCGGCCCGTCGCTCAACGAGCTTCTGAGACCTGTGCGGTGTGATGTCAGCTGCCTTGGTTTTCTCAAGGGTCTCAGTGGCCCTCCGCTGGGCATCCTCATCTTCCCTTTTCTTCTGGGCCTCGGCAGTAGCCCTCTCCGTCTCCTTCTCCTTCTCACACTTGGCCACCATTTTGGCCTTTTGAGTCACCACCTTAACCGCCATCAAAGATACATCAGCTTCCACTGGGCCCCTGGCAGGGGCACTGTATACATTGACCACCTCTCCTTCCTCGTTAAGAATGTCAACCATGCTAGGAGTTATTCCTTTTCCAGAAAAGGCATCGAGTCCGTCGCCACCCTCTCCAACCTATGTTCCTATGAGTCCTGGCCCAGATTCAGTCACTTGTGGGATCACGGTGGCATGGCCTGCTGCCATCGTAGACTCGGCGTGAGCTACATAGAAAAGACAACCATTTTTGGTCCGCAAATTCGGTAATCACTTCATCCTCAAGGATGCAGGGTAAAAGGAAATTATCTATGGTCAAGGATGGCGTAGAAAGGATAGGAAGGGTGCTTGCGGCTGCAGGAAGGGTGAATCTGATATCCCCAAACGCCAGATAATCAAGACTGTACTCAGTAGCGGCTTAGCCCAAAGCCTCAGGACCGCTCACCATAGCAGATTCGAGGGCCAGGGGCTGATGAGAACTTCCCCCTATGAATGTTTATGCCACAACCACACTCTCGGTCATCACAAGCTTCCCTTTCTCCTCAGCGAGCCTCGCCAACCTTTCATTCTCAGCATCCTCTCGCAACGACCTCCTTCCTTCCTCCAGCTTCTCATATTCGTCGGTATCGGGGAGAACATTTGCGAGCTGTCACTCATCTAAAGTACTCACGTGCACTAGATGCAAGGAGGCCTCATAAGGGATTAACCTCTCCCAAGTTCTGGCTATCTCGCGGGGATAGTCTTCGACCCACGAAATTCCTCGGAATCTTAAAGCCTTAACACACACTCTCCTCGAAGGAGGACCCAACACGGAACTCCGCATCACTCAGCTATCCCCTCAACTGCTCTATGTCCCTTGAATGCTCGGCCTTTATACCTGCAGCCGCACTCAACACATCCCTGTTGCTAGCTTCAGCATCCTCCTTCGCTCTTTTCATCGCCACAAGCTATCTCTTCAACTCGGCGACCTCAGCATTTTCAGCTCGCAGCTTTTCACTCTCCTCCCTCAAAATTGCATTGTCATTCTGGAGCTGAGTAACTTTCCTAATCCCCCTTTCCATGTCGGCGCATGTTTTAGACCACTCATCCTTATCCCTCTTGAGGGCTGTATTTTCGATGGTCAAGCGACTTATTGTCTCGCTAAAAGTCTCATGGTCATGCGCGACCTCCGTCTTTAAAATTGCATGGGCTTGCTTCAACTCCGCCGCAATAACATGGTTACGAGTAAAAATTGGAAAACACACGGGATAAAGGTTAATTAATCGCGACGCAGCAAACGGGCCTACCTATCTCGGTTTCCAAATTGGTAACCATGGTCTTTTCACTATCAATAGTCAATTGTCGATTAAGGAGCCCCAGGTTATTCCTCTTAATCAACTCAGAAAGATAGAGGGAATACTTGGTAAGTTTGTTGGCTTGGTGATACGCAGCTTGCACATGCATCCATACCTCTTTGGATTCCCTATTGGGAGCAGGGCGGAGATCAGGGAGAGAGCCAGCTCATCAAAGTGATATTGAGGGAAGTACAGCTTTAGAAATGCCCTCCTCTCCTTTATAGAAAATACTCGAATTTGGGACTCTGTTAGATTTTGCATTCCCGTTGCAACCTCAATACCCGGCCTTAATTGACCAAATAGTAACTTCCTCCCCTTAGCGGGATGAGCAGGAACCTAAAGGGTGACAGGAGGGGGAGCTGTCGAAGGCAAAGATCGAGAGCCACCTATGTTGAGCCGAGAGTCTCCCATGGACACAAGAATAGGAGGAGGAGGAGGTGTCGGAGATCACCCAGATCGATCCCTGCCTCGATGCTCGCTACCATGTTTTGGGAGAGGTAGAGCACCGTACAAATTAGTATATCTTCAGAAACTCTCGAAGGATGAACTCTAGGGATGCTGGCGGTCACCGCATCCATAACCTCGTCCACCGCGTTCTCTTGCCATATCACCTGCCAATGAAACAGGCCAAAGTTAGTCAAGTTACATGCGCAAGCAAACATCTATGCTATGCAGTGTTATGAATGTATGCCCTAAGTGTTCTCTCAACAGACCAGATTGTGGTCCGCTCGAGGGAATTTACCCCTCCATAGCACAAGTAAGTTCTTCCAGGCTCGTCGTATTTGGCCGTGGAGTCACTACTAGATCAAGTATTTTTAAGCCATCGAACTGGCTCGCAGGTACGAGCGAGCCGGTGGCCCCTGAGTGAGTCGCAGGAGACAGTGGTCTAACCAGCATTCCTTCCCCTCCCCTATCAGAGGCGGGACGGGAGTGCTCGGCAACACCTCGTCTCTGGCAACCTCCTCTTGACCATGAGCCTTGCCTCCATGCACATCTCATTGAGGTTGAGCAGTCTCATGCAGCTCCCCTCCCGTAGGGGGCATTTTCCTCTTTCTCCCGGTGGTGGCTGAACTTGTGGTAACTCCCTCATTTTGCGCACTAATGGCAACCGCGGGCCTGATCACGGCCCAACTGTTAGCTAGCAACCCAGCGCGGTGGAGGTGATCCTGACTTGTCACGGTGCTAGTGTCACAGAGGTTCTCTGGTATCGCTCGCAAAGCATTAAGGCGTTGCTGATACTCGTCCTTGGTAGGCGCCTCCGGATTTCCTGTCATAACCCAATTAAAACCATGAATAAGGGAATAAATCCAAAAGTTTAGGGAGAGGAACGGAGTTAGAGAAACACTTACTTCCCTCGATCCATCTTCTGGCAAATCCGGGAGGGCAGCGAATGAAGAACTACTCGCGCCTAAACACTGACGGCCTAGGCCACTTTCCGACAAAGAATTTGGTGGTAGCTGTCGCTTCCAGAAACCATTGAGAGGGGAAGGCAGTGCTCGTTTTTCTTAGGTGGAAAATATATCGAATATCTTCTCCGGTTGGTTCCCGATGCAAGAACTCGTGGAAGAGAACATAAGTGCCTAGAAGAGAAGCATAAGCATTAGGGTGCAGTTGTGATGGCGCGAGACGGAAATAGAACAACATATCTTGTATGAAGTTATTAGCCAGGGGAACACACCCGGCAAAGCAGACTTGTCGGTTCCAGGCAGTAAGACCCTCGAGCGGCACATGGGATCTTCCATCTCTTCCGGGGGCAAAGACATCATCCGCCGGTATGTTAAATCGCGCTGCCATTTTCCTGACAGCAGTAGCATCCCTACACGATGGTACTGAATTGGTGGGATTCTCCAAAATCACCGCATCAGGCAGTATGTCCGGAGATACCAGAGGTGCGGGTGGTTCCTTACCCATAATATCCACATTCTCGGTCTCCTCAGTCACAACCGGGGAATGTTGTCGCTCAATTTGTTTCCGATGCTCAGATGCTTCGGGCGAGCTGGTCATATGAGAAGGAGCCAGTCTCAAGCTCGCTGCTAGATGAGCTACCGCTAGGGGTAGAGTCAGATGTATGTGATGAGGGCAGGGTAGCCTCAACTTCCGAGGTCTTTCCGGTCTTTGATCTTGTTTGCATTGCGGACTATACTTCAACACAACAGTGTTAGTACGGGCAGTATAGTGACCTGTACCCATCATGTTGGTGACAACTAACATATGTGTGTGATGTTATGCAAAGATAAGCTACATAAAGAAATGTTCAGAACAATTCAAAACATCCAAGTCCCAGTCCGGTTGTATGCTCTATCCTATGTGAAAAATCCTATATCCTGCTCGTGCAACTGCCAGCAAAGGCACAGACACTCAGTGCGAAGTTATGCGCTAGATATGAAAATATGAAGATAGGCAGTCGGGAGGTTAAAGTCCGAAAGCAGGAAAGGAAAGCACCAACCCATCTCGATATTGAAAACCCGGGGCATCAAGATCCAAATTTCCAAAACCTCTCCAGGCTCAAAATTTCGAACCCGAAGGTTCGAAAATTCGGACACATCCAGGTTCGAAAATCCGAACTCGTCCAGGTCCAAAAATTCAAACCTACGACGCTCGAAAATTCGAACCTACAGGAGGTTCGAACTTTCGAACGCACAGAGGTTCGAATTTTCGAACCCACAGAGGTTCGAAAATTCGAACCTGCAAGGGTTTGAAACTCCGAACCAAACTGGGTTCGAACCTCGAAGTCTCCACCGCGGCCCTTCGACCTCCGTCCTCCTCACTCTCTTGACCCCAAGCCCTACCTAGCTCGAGTTCGAAACACTCTGGTTCGAAATTCTTGGGTTCGAAGCTTTTCAATAATGGCAGTTGAGGTAGGAGCGAATGGAGGTGCGAAAGTGAAGGGGGGAGGGCCTATTTATGAAAGAAAAGGTGTCCTTCGCATTCCAGGGAGGTTCGAAATTTTCGAGCCTACTGGGTTTGAAATTTGGAACCTCCCGGGGTTCGAAATTTCGAACCTCAAGGGGTTCCAAAATTCGAAACTCACGTTTCGAAATTTCGAACCCCTAGGGCCTCGAAATTTCGAACCTCTCGGGGTTCGAAAATTCCCGACCCTAGGTTCAAAATAATATATATATATATATATATATATATATTCATCGCACTTCCGGGTTTGAAACGCCGCGCCACACTCTCTCATATGCGTACTCCATGCATGTGCATACCGACTCCCGTGCATCCACGGAGGCGACACACTATGGGCACTTAGCGATTTGAGTATGGCACATCCTCCAATGATGGCTCGTCCACACCACCAGGGAGAATGAGCCCAACGGCTAACGCTTATTCTCTTTTTGAATTACAGGAAGAATTAACTGCTCAGCTACTATCTCAACCAACACAAAGCACATCATGTCAAGACAAGACGTACTTTGTGGGGCAATTGTTAACCGGCTTTTTGGTCCAGTTCCCAAGAGTGCATCGAACATGCTCAACTCAACGTATCGCGTGAAGCTGAGGCCGAGAAGGAACATTTAGGAATGAAAGAAACAAGATCAAGAAGGGATCACGTCGCTCATAACCGCACAGCATCCAGAAAACATCCTCGAACCAAGGCCTCGTACATCGAAGAAGTCACAAGTCTCAAGCGCCCGATCCTAAGATCCTCGCGCCCCTCAAAAGAACTTCGCACCGGGTAGGGTGCGAAATTTCGCACTCGGCCGGGTGCGAAATTTCGCACCCAAGCCCGAGTTTGAAATTTGGGTGTGTGCAGGTGGTGGGTGAGAAATTCTGCTAGTGGTCCCCTATTCCTACCTACTCCTACCTAATTCTACCTACCCCCACTCCTATAAATAGCCCATGGCTTCACACTTCAAGGCGGTTGGATTTTCCTCACTTTAGACCTTCCTAGAGCTTCATGAGCCTCATTAATGGCATCTCCTATTTAAAGAAGAAGGAGAATTAAATATTCTTTTTCCTAAATACTTAGCACGTGACCATCATGAAAGTGAATGTAATGAGATTATGTGAGCATGGATATATCCTTTTAATTCATGAGTGATTAATAAAATTCCAACACCTTTCCAAAGTGGACGTAGGCCTAATCCACGACCGAACCATTATAAATACTTGTGTCATTTACTGCTTTCTTCTACTTAGTCTTACGACCAAAACTACAATTCCTAGTAATAGGAATCTTTGGTGTTTACAACATTTTTTGCCGTCAACAGTATGCGATCCATTTCCCTTTGTTTGCATATCCGCTTCATCCATCCCACGAACTATCCAAAGAATGGACCAGGGACGATCCATGAGGAGAAAATTAAGCGGTCCATTGAGTAAGTTGACTACGCTGGTCCATGGGTAATCCATTGATGGAGTGGGGAAGCAATCCATCCAATAATGCGGCTTAGCCTTGCTTTGTAAGAGAAGGGACGATCCAAGATCATGGATCGCTTGTGATCCATGAAGCAAGAGGCTAGGCGATCCATCGGGGGAAAATTGAGTGATCCATCAATGATGGTCCTTTAACATAGGCAGCAAGCGATCCATGGGGACTAGGCATGATGGATCGTGACTGATCCGCCTTCTTGACTCACACGACTTATGAATCCGACAGAACAATCCATCCTACCTCTTTGTGACGATCCATCAGCTGTTTTCAGGGAGTTAACAATATGCAATTTTGGGGTGATAATCTTGATATATTTAAGAAAAATAACATCGGTGATGACTACAGCATCATCGAGATTCATTTTCGAGTTTCCAAGTAAGAATTGTTCGAATTGGTTTCTATTCCTGTATCACCCCATAATTTTGTACACCATAATTATATAATAAATATAATAAAATGAATATTAAATAATTAGAAATTCAAAATTGAGTAAAACCGAATTTAGTGTTGCATTCGTTATGAAATTCTGGCTCAGATAGACTCTTGGTTTTCATAAATCGGATTAAATACGAAGAAATTACAATAAAAGAAGTTTGAATAAAATCTAAAATTATATATAATAATTAAACTCAGAATGCAACGGTCTGGAGTTGATCTATCCATACGTTGGTCAACCCCTATTTCGACCCATGCTAGAGGTTGGTCGACCTACCTTTGAGCAGGGAAAGTTCCTACGCCTGAACTTAGTCTAGTTTGTGTGTTATATTTTTTGCTGACTCAGCAATGATGTGTATTGAACGGATTGATTTTATAACCTATTATCATATGTTTTAGAATATCCTAACTTATCTATAAATAGGAAAGCAACCTTACTCATTTTCTCACACAAACATTTTTTCATCTTCTTCCTCCTCTAAGATCTGTAATTAAATTAAGAAAATATCGAGGTGCTGCCGAAAGATAGATTGAAGGGATAATTCAATTTTTTCTTCTACAAACTATTTTAAAGATTTATTCAGGATCAAATACACAGCTCTATGAGTTCTACATTATTTTTGGATCTAAAATTTAAAAAGGGCTTTGATATCAAATATATTGGATCTGAAATAAGCAGTGTTTATAAGCTTATTCCTATATGTTGTTCTTTTGATTACTGTCAATTATCTATTCAGTTTACAGTTATTATATGTTCATATATCGTTCAAGTATTTGTTCTTTTGAGCTATACACAGAGCATAAGTCGCTCAAGTATTTATTCTCATATAAGGATCTCAATTTAAGGCAGAAACGATGGATGGAGTTCCTCGCATCCTATGTTTTTGAGATAGCTTATACAATGTGGTTGCAGACGCATTGAGTAGGCAGAGGATAACCTTGAGTCCTTTATTCGTATAGACACAGAGCTTGGAGTTTATCTCGACATTCGATTTTAGGCCAACTGCGGATCTTACGCCTGGTTTGTCGTCATCGTAGGAGGTGTAACCTACTCTTTTGGAGCGCATTGAATCCACACAACAGAGGACCAACAGTTAGCAGATATCTTGGATAGACTTAGCGGAGTAGAAACCTCTAGTCACCTAGCTAGATGTTCTATAGACGAGAAGTGGTGGATATGTCGAGACGGAAGGCTTTGTTTTCCCAGAGTTAGGGATTTGTTGAGGACAATTCTTGAGGAGGCCCATCACTTCCAGATGACTATCAATCTAGGAGGAGACAAGGTGTACTGAGATATTCCATTAGACTGGTATGAAGAAGGACGTGGCAGAGTTTGTGGCCAATTGTTTAACTTGCTAGCGAGTAAAGGCTAAATAAAGGAAACTTGTGTTGGATCTAGATCAACCCTATAAGTGGGTGAATAGGTTTTATTGAATTTTTACGAGATATTCAAAAAATTTACAGCACAGATTACAGCAGAGGATATAGACGCAGAAAGTAAATAACACAGATTTTACCCAGCTTCGGCAAACTCTTCCTACTGCTGCATTCACTAAGGTTTCTACAAGGTAATAAAAAAGATCTTGCTTACAATACCCTGTAAACTCGCAAACCCTGCTCCTGTTCTAATCTTACGCTCAAAATCATAGACTGATCTTTATCCCCAAGATCAAATTTTCCCATGCTACAAACCTATAGCTAGTAAACCCTAGTTTTACAGACAAACTGGTAAACCCTTAGTTTTTACAGACACTAGAAAACTGATGGAAGGATACAATTGTGAAATGAAAAAAAAAAAAAAATACAAAACCCTTTTTTTATCATATAAACAAATCGGCCCCTTCCTTGTATCTTTTTATCTCCAAAATATCGACCGACTAAGGAAAACTAGGGTTTTGTTGAAAAATCCCAAATCGCAATCTTTTAATTTCTTCGAATTTGTTTTCTTGATTTACTTCGGATTCTCGCTACTTTCTTGTCCACTGATTTGGGATGCTTGTGATTGAAATTGTGTAAGTTCTTTGAATTGATAATTTCGTGATCTTAAGTTTTTTTATTGTTTGATTTCAATGATTTTCCAACGATGATATAGGTGTCTTATATAGGGTATATACCCTAAATTAAACTCTGATTTCTTGCGTGACTGGCTTGACCTGATTTGTATTTTGCATGATTATTGTTCTGCGTGGTTCTTTGTTTCCACTGATTTAGATTATGCCATGAAAAATACTCATGCCAAAAAAGGAATTTCTGAAATAAATTCGAAGTCTAGAATTCATTTCATGCCCAAAAACTTTGTTATGATTTTCTGCAAATAATTCTCTGATTTCTTGCCTTGATCAAGCACAGTAATTTCTAGAAACAAACATATTACTTTCCAGGCTCCAAAGATACACATGATTTTCTGGCAATTCTTTGCATGTCAAAATTAACATCTTACCAAAACAATTCTTTGTCCAATACTGGAAACAAAATAAATGTCAAATTTGACTTGCCAATTCTGGAGACATTTGAATTGCAGAATTTATTTCATTCCAAACAAATAATTTCTGAAATGATTTTGTGTCTCAAAATTGTTTGTGAACCTAGTTGACTTCCTGATGCATTATGAACTTTGGCAAATTTGAAAATAGAATTCAATTTCCATAATTATCACGTGCTAGCAATAGATAATTTCCATTTGTTTGAAAAACAGTGAAGAAAAAAGGATTTCTTGCCTCTCTTTCTGTATTGACATATATGATTTATGGAACAACTAAAATCAGATTAAACTTGTTCTGCTTGCCATATATAATATTGAGCTGTTATGGTTTTTTTTTTTGCGTGAATTATGGAGGATTTCCGGAACAAAAGAAGGCTTGCAAAATTTGAACCCATTCCAAAACTTTTGTGTTTGCACCTATACATACAACTGTATTACACATTGTGTGCTTGTACACCAATTTGACCGCCCAAGTCCATTCGAAATGCTTTCATCCTGTTTGCTTAAGTATAGTTCAACTGCATGTAAATTGCTTTTATACTGTCATGACTTAAAATTTTTATCATTTGATGTTGTGCTGCTATTTGAACTCACTTGTTCACTTGAGGCACAATTTTATCTTGCCTTGGTTATCCCTGGACTTGAACACATGTTTGTCTGAGTATTCGATACTGCATCATTTAGTCTTCTCTTATGGCTTGACATGTTTTTCATTGTTCACCCAAGCTAACTTGTACTATGGACTGTCAATTCATAAATGATCTTGTTCTTCGTTTGTTGCATATATTTTTGCATGCCAAAAATAAACCTATACATGCAGTTTTACTGTTTTATTTGCACATGCACATTTGCTTATGCCGCTTTGGTTGTTGGTCTGGTCATTATTGTGCCTGAATTTTCTTGTGCAATATGCCATGTTCATTTTTGGTTTGCATGAGTTCCACACTGCACTTGACACATCTGACCACATGTAGACTTGAAACTGCCATTTATATTGTGTATTCTTCTTTGAGCTTGAACTTGCCATAAGACCTGAGTATTTTCCATTGTTGTTTGCTGCACTTGTTTGCATACATGAATTTTCCATTTTAACTTGATATGATTCTGGCTTTTGCATGGCTTGACCATTATGTTATGCTGCACATTTTAGCACCTCTATTGTGTTGAACACACTATCTGTTTTGCTGTCACTTGCTTGGCCATACTGGCTTATTGACCTGCCTGTAGCATCCTTGTTTATGCTGAACCTTGTTCATTGAGATGCTTCTATGTTGATATCATGCATTGATTTGTAGCTTGGTCCATCGTGGTCATTCTTTAGTTGCTCACACATACATATGCATGTTACTTGACTTGACTCTGTGTTCAGGGATACTTGACCCATGCACTGTGCATGTGATGTCAGGCTTTACCTGAACATAACTTGCTTGATATATTTGTCCAATGTTGACTATATTGCCCATGCATTGAACATATTTTTATATACATACACATGTATGTGCAGAATATTGTCTACCTTGTGGTATTTACAGTGTATCACTGTGACTATCACAAGTTGTCTAGACACAGATGGATGTCCATAAAAATCAGATCAAGTCATGAAAAATGATGAGAAACACACCAAATTTTTGAGGAAAACAAATTTTTAAAATAAAAACTATATCTGCTAGAATTTAAAATATTTTGTTCCAAATTACTGTGTGTATTTCTATAAGTGACAGGTCAGCAGAAAACTGGACTGGCTGTGCTGACAGACAGAAGACAAGCAAGGGACGGTGAACGAACTTGTATATATAAGAGTGTGTCAATGTATATGTGTGAGTGACTACACAACTGAGTGAACTCTGGCGAGGATCAATGTATACAAATGAAATTGGATATATGTATTGTATTTCAAAGATGTACAAATAGTAGAGTTATAAATTTGTACCGTTTGAAATGTTGAAATAAAATATTATATTTTAATAAAATACTATTTGAATATTTAAATTCTTGTGCAATAGTATTTTACTTAAATATGAATATTTTATTATGTCTGTGATGTAGCAGAATAGTACAATTATAAACACATTTAAAATAATATATTTATGTTTATTATCATCAAACAAAAATCATAGAATTGTTATCTACGACAATCTCCCTCTTTTTATGATGACAAACAAATAATAAGATTTTGAATCAAATATTATAAAAATGTGTTTGACAGTGAATGTTTGAACTCCCCCTATATGTGTGCTCCCCCTACAACAAAACTCTCCCTAGATATGTGCATGAGTGAAAAGTATAAAATTTTCAATATTGACATTTTATAGAATATGCACTCATATAAATCAAAATCTTAACCCATTTCCTCCTTTTGTAATCATCAAAAGGATACAGAAATTAAAATAGCGATGAAAATTGACTAGAAAAATCATCGTAAGAGAGAAAATGTTCATCATAAATCTCAATCAATCAAACAAAAATCATAATATTCTAAGAACTAGAAGCAAATTTCATATTGTAGAATGATGGATTTATGATGAAATTTATAAAAATGGAGAGATTTTAAAAAAATGATTCCAATTATTTTCAGATAAGATTTTCAAATTTAGCACAAAATAGTGATGGATATGGACAAAGTTATAAATTCAACTTAAGTGACAAAATAAAATAATCTCAAATCCCAATAGCTATCAATCAACAAATCATAATACATCGTAAAGTATTAATACATTTCACAAATTAGAAAATGGATTGATAAATTGGTTTTTACACACCAAGGATAATTTCCAGTATATTTTTATTTATATCAACTTATGTTCTTTTCGTTTTCTTTTAATTTAAAAGCACATTGACCATGCATAACCAGATCTTGGATTTTTAAATGAGATCAGTTGCATCTTAAATATAAGTAATCTCTTAACCATACATGACCAGAGCTTGGATTTTTAAATAAGGTAAGAGAAACACTTATGTATATTAAATATTTATCATTTTCTGTTCCTAAAGAAAAACTCCTCTGTATATAAAACCAAAATGAACTATAGAAATATGGTAGGTACAGGAATGGTTGTGAAATAAATTTCTAAATTAATCATATTATGAAATATGCTCAATTGTATCGGGATTCTTGAAAATTTTCAATAATCACTAATTCTGATAAATAATATAATCACAATTCCATCACAAATATTTCCATTGTTTATTTAGGATGATTTTTTAAAAAAATATTAAACTCTCCACATTAATATAAAATCAGATGGATGACAAAAAGATGATAGATTGAGAAGACGTTCGTTAAATTATCCCTAATTCAAAGATATTATAAAAAATGTTCAATCATCATGAAAAATTAAAAAAAATCACCTCTTGTTGTGAAGTATGCTGTAGTCACAACTCATCACAATTTCAAAATCTGATAATAATTTTGATGAATTCTAAATACATTTCAATTTGATTCTTGATTTCAATTTCTGAATGAATAATCAATAAATAATTTTACAATTGAAAAAAATTAAGGTTGATACCACGTTTATCTCCATTAACAAGAATTTTAATACCACCCTGGTGGCTAACAAAGGTATCTTAAACAACAAACCCAAGTAAATAAATCAAACAATTCAGTTCCAATTATCAGAGCAACAAGACACATTTAGAATAAGTTTCACAAGAGAGTTTTCAGAAAATTTACTGCAAGTCCAAGAATACAAATCATGATTCAGTCCAGGCCATTTTATCAAAGCAGCAGATGATAACATTTTTAAAATGATTCCTTTTATCAGAGTAGCATAACAAACAATTTCAAAGCAGATTTGAGAAGAGAATTTTTCACTGATATTTCTTATAGTCATGAAAGATAATTCACGGTCTAAGATTAAAAATACTGTTTATTTGAAATCATTTGAGGGAACATGAAACTCCCAGGATTCAATGAATCGGTCACACCAGATTATAAATTTAAAATTCAAGATGTGTGTGAGATTCAAGAAATCAATAAATTTCAAACAATCAAAATTTCAAACCAAATGATCATGAAATAACAGTGAGTTTGATGATCAGAATTTCAAATAATTTTTCATGATTATTTCTGACATGCACAAGAAAAAATTTCAAAAATATTTACATCAAATTTGAGAGATATTCATGATCCAAAAAATAGTTTATTTGAAATCACTCGAAGAAATAGAAATTTTGAGATACAATTAATCAATCACACAGGATTAATAATTTTAAAGCTAAGAGGTGTGAGAGATTCAAAATATCAAAAATTTCAGTTGATTTCAAACCATCGCTTATCCAACCAAAAATGATCATGAATAAAAGATGAATTTCAAGATGTAACACAGTGTTTCAAGTTAAATGACTCTCACTTCAGAAATATTCAATCCAATCTGAAAACCAATGAAATTATCACAACAGAAAAATAGAACTGTGTTGTAATGGGTATAATTTCAAGTCTTTCCAAAATGAATTAGAAGAAACTCAAAATAGAAGAGATGTGTGAAATTTCCATTGTTTTCCAGATCTTCAAAAAATTTAGAATTCAAATTAACAATGTTCAAGATATAACAAGAATGCTTCAGCACTGTTAGAAATTTAGAGAAAATAAACTTCAAAACAATTGCAGATAGTTACAAGTATAAATTCAAGATCTGCAAATGATTAAAACATGAATGTTTTATTCAAATGAAGCAAATTTTCAGAAAATCGTGAATTCTGCAATTTGAAGTTAAAGAAGCATAGGAAAAAAATGGCAGTGTCAATTCAAATAAGCATAAACAGGAAAAAATAGAGGGAAGGATAAAGAGGAAAAATAAAATAAAAACAAAGAATATACACAAATAAATTGAGTCTAGAGATCATACCTGATTTTTTAGTAGAAGTTGTGGATTCTCTAACTCAACAATCTTGGCTAAGTAACATATGTCAATAAGCTTTGATGTTGATATGGAATAACCTTGATTCTTCTAGAAGGTCACTCCTTAGCCAGCCTTCGGTACCTAAGTACTTAGAGGATCGAGTGGTCTAACAAAAATTGTTTTACCACTCATAGCTTCATTCACACGTTTTGGTACACAAACTTGTTTATATAACAATCCATCAGCATCCACTAAAGTACCCTTAGGAACCCAAATCCGTTTGATCGTACTCGAGTTAATCTTGTTATCTTTTGGGATCCAAAATTGTTTAAGAAGATTGTTACAAAACAAATCTCATCTCGTTTGTGATTAAAAAACCTTTTCGAGCCTAAATTTTCAATTTGATCATAAACCAAGCCATTTGAAAAACTTTTGAAGTTATTTGAATATCTCTTTTAAACAAAATCGTAACACCCAGTACTTTTTATAATATAAAATTTGGAAAAATGAAGAATACTTAATTTTTAGAAGAAGAATTAAGTAAAACAGACTATAGCATTGCGTTCATCTTGAAATTTTGGTCAAGATGGACCTAAAGTTTGTGTTAAACGGATAATGTATGAGAAAGTTATGGACCTTGGAAGTTTGTATACATATAAGGGAAATATATGTAGACATAAATTAATAAAATAATATCAACCTAAAATTCAAGAAAAAAATTCAAAACAGCGGAAGCGGGAAGGCAAAACGCCGAACCGACCTATTTTTTTGGTCGACCCGGGACCCGTTGGGTCGACTCAGCGTGTTTGGAGTTGGTCCCATCGGCCCAGAATGGCCTGTGACGAATTCTTGTGTTTTAGGGCATACGTGGCGTTCTCTAATTGGCCTGATGACACATTTTCTTGGACTAGATGGTTTGGATGTATCCTATGTTGATCTAAAGGCTCTAATTAATCCTACATATCTATAAATACATATCTAAACTTAACCCTAACCTCATAACCCTATTCTATGATGCCACCATGCTGTCTATCTGTAAACTAGCCTAGCCTCCTTCTATTCCAAACTAGAAATCATACTGGAGAGCTTTAAATTAAAGTAAAGGTTTTCCGCTTCAGTCAACAAAGAGAGATTAGAATCGCTAAAACGTCAAATAATTCTCTTTTTCTAATCCTATCGCGGTAAGTTCAGTTATTATTCAGATTTGAACACATAATAGGAATCATGACTATAATGAATCGAATCTAGAACTACGCCTAATGTAATGATAACCAATCCTAATTCATTCTAATTCTTTTATCAAATATGAGATTACCTATGCCTGTGAGACTATGTTACTAGTGATATAATTGAATCTATCATGTTGTACATCAAATTGGTGATTCTTTTATGTTCAGTTCTATCGAATCTTTGTGCCTATAATGTAACTTGCTCAGTTTGCTCATGTTTATTGTTAATGTACAACAAATCTATTGGAACCATGATTCTTGTGTTTGGTACACCTTTACATGGTTATTCTCTTATGTCAATTCTTGCGTTTCTTCTCTATTCCCTTTTTTATTCTATGAATACTAGGTTCAATTGAAAACCTAGTTTAAATCTTGTTGTACGTACGATTGTAACGCGGGGAATTGGGTATAGCTTATTCGAGTAATTTTGGACATCACAAGTAAATGAGATATAACTTGAATTGACAACAATTGTGGATAATTGGCATACAAAAATCTAGACTTGGACATGTATGGTAAATATGTAAATTGGCTAAAAGATGAACATGCCTAACCTGAGGTTAGATTGAGTTGCGGTGTAAGGCCGCCCGGAACCGCCCGGCACATCCAGCGACCGCAACAACAGATCTAATGTGAGAGGTTAGCGCATTAAGCCCTAAACCAAGGTTTGAGTTTGCGGTAGAAGTCTCCCGGAACCGCCCGGCACATCCAGCAACCGTAAACAACAGTTATAACGTGAGATGTTGGTGCATTAATGAATGAATTAATGCTAATGAACAGACATGCTAAGAATGGTAAGGTTAAGTAACAAATGAATAGGCGACACTTAACCAATAAAACATGTTAATTAAACAAATGGGTGGGGTTAGGTTAAATTGAGAACACTTAACCGTTATAACATGTTGGTTAGAAAACCCTAGAAATGGGGACCCATTTCAGTAGTTACCCACATAGATGTATCACGGTACCCTGAACTAGGAAGGGTGGGGCACGATTGCTGGGCTGATTATAAGCGGTCAAAATAGCATCAGGTGGTGCGTCAGTGTAGGTTCCAACGGAGTACAAGCGTGCACGTACTCCGGAGTGGAAAAATCAGGCACTAGGCATCAGTAGTTATACACTGTGCATGTTGAATTGTGTCGGTTTGCCATCATAGGGATTGATACACCCCATGGTGGAACTAGCACATGTATCTACAAACAAACGGGGCCGAATGACACAAGTAATAAATACATGCTAGTAGAAGCCCATCGATAAAGGGATCCTTTTATTATGAATATATGAGGCTAGTTGAAAGAATTGTCAGTAGGCGCAGAGAAATAGAAATGAGTGCAACAACATATTCAGTTTATCTTGCCTTACCTTGTCTTATGTTATCTTGTTACTACGGTATTGTCCTATATTCAGTTTATTCATGTCATGATCATTTTTCTTGTTTGCATGCTGAAAATCACTGCGCTTACCAGGCTTTTGTCTGATCCATTTTCTTTCATCTCCTTTTCTTCCGTTTCCTCCCAGGTCCGCAGGGAGGGAATACTTCAGCTTAATTCAGACCTTTCCCAACTTGAAGAGAGTAGATGTATTGCTTGGATTCTCTTTTTGGGCTATGGTTGTGGTTACATTTTTATTGGGGATTTATGCCGCTTACTACTGTTTTATGCTTCATTATGTATTTGGAGTTTTTAATCAAGACAGAGGTTTTATTGTAATGACTTGGAAGTTGGGTTTTGAGACAATGGTTGTAATGTTTTGACTAAACCACGTTGCTTTATGAAATAATTCCCGTTTTTCCGCTGTTTGTTTGTCTTGTAAATTATCTGTATCTTTTACCTATAAAGCTTCAGTGAAGTTAATGCATTCCCTTTGAGAGTGACCTTAACGGTAGTGGGGTGTTTCACTTGGCATCAGAGCCGATGGTTGCCAGATCAGATAAAAGTTTTTGAAAACTATTTTTCAAAAAGAAGTTTTAAAGAAGCATTTTCAAGAATAGTGTTGTTTTATTTTAAAGGCATATTCCCCAAAGCCATATGCACTATCTTTCTATCCTTTGTTTTGAATCTTTTTCTTTTCGTTTTTGCATGTCTGGGGAACAAAACATCCCTAATATCCCAGAGGGAGTCACAATACCCGGATGGTTCCATAGGTATTTGGAGGCCACGGCTCCCGCCGAAGGTCAAGGAAATGTTCCTCCAGCTATACACATCGTTCCTCCTCCTCCTCCTCCTCTACGTGTGAATGCTTTCTCGAAGATATGTAGAGACTTTCTAGCTATGGGCGGAAAGAACTTTAATGGGACTGAATCATTTGTGGAAGCAAGAAACTGGCTCAAGGAAACAGAATATTTGTTTGTTATCTTCGAAGTGGACGATATGCAGAAGATACAGTTGGCTGTAGGTTACTTAAGGACGAAGCCTCTTTCTAGTGGGAAGTTACTAATGCTGAGAGACCAGTTGAGACTTGGGAGGATTTCAGAATGAGGTTTGAAATGAAGTTCCTCTCGCATGCTGAACAAAGCCTACAGATGGGGAAGTTCTTAGCACTCAAACAGGGAAGCCTATCGGTTAAGGAATACGTCAACAAGTTCAACTAGCTAGCTAGATTCGAACTGGAGTTGGTAAATAGTCCACTAAAAAGGCTCTCCATTTCGCTAAAGGGTTAAATGAGCCACTGCACAACCTAGCTATGTCCCATATACCTATGGGCGCGACCTATGAGAGATTGGTGGACATGGCGCGGTTATAGGAGGAAAGCAAGGAAAGGAAGAAAGAGGCGAAGATGGAAGAACCTCTAGACAAGAAAGTGGTGGGATCGCAGAATAAGAAGACAGATTCTAAGAAGGGCGGGAAGAATAACAAACCCCGTGACAAGAGGAAGTGTAATTTTTGTGGCATACTTGGACATCTGGTTAAGGACTGCAGGAAGAAGAAGAGGAAGATGGGTGGTTGTTTTCAATGTGGCGAGGCATGACATATGGCTAAGGACTACCCAAGAAGGCAAGAGCAAGGGCAGAGGACTGGATCTACTTCTGGAGGGCAGATTCACGCTCTCACAGCACCTGCGCAAGAAAGAGGTAGAAATATTTCTGTTGAGAGTTTAGTTTATCTTTCTGATCATCCTGTTCGTACTCTTTTTGATTCTGGCGCTTCGCACTCTTTTATATCTACTGCTTTAGTTGAATCTCTGCACCTAGATACCAGTATAATAGAGGATCCCATGGTTGTTTCAAATCCAATTGGGGGTTCGGCTTATTTATCGATGATTTGTTTGGATTTGGAAATTTCTATAGTAAGCGTTGGGTTTAGATGTAATGCTTATGTTCTGGGTTTCACGGGCTATGGGTTGATTCTAGGCATGGATTGGTTATCCAGTAATGGTGCCATCCTTGATTGTTAAAAGATAGTGGTTAGACATATAACTCGACTCGGTAATACTCTCGAAATCTCTTGTAATCCTATGAATTCTGTTATACTTAGCTACCCAGAATCTCTTGATGCGTCTGTTGAAAATTTGCAATCTGTTAGAGTAGTCCGTGAGTACTCGGATGTCTTTAAATAAGTGAAGGGTTTAACTCCAAAGCGAGAGATAGATTTCCACATATACGTAGTTGATAATGCAAAACCAATTGCTTTACCTGTTAGACACATGGCTCCAAGGGAAAGGAAGGAGCTCAGCAATCAAGTTAAAGAGTTGCTCGAAAAGGGATTCATAAGGTGGAGTATTTCTGAATGGGGTGCTCCAGTAGTGTTCGCAACTAAAGCGGATGGTTCACTTCGCCTATGCGTGGATTATAGGGTGCTAAACAAGATGACCAAGAAGAATAGGCACCCACTTCCAAGAACAGACGACTTGTTCGACCAGCTTGTAGGTGCATCAGTTTTCTCTCAACTAGATCTGGCCACCGGATTTCATCAGCTAAGAGTGGCTGAAGACAACATAGATAAGACCGCGTTCAGGACCCCGGATGGTTTCTTCGAATGGCTTGTCATGCCTTTCGGCTTGACAAACGCACCTGCCTATTTCGTAGACTTGATGAGTAGGGTGTTTAGGGAGTCCCTTAATAAGTTTGTAGTGGTCTTCGTGGACGACATTTTGATGTTCTCAAAAAGTGAGGAAGAAAATGCTTTGCATTTAAGGGAAGTTATGGATACTCTTCGAGCACATCGGCTAAAAGAAAAATTCTCCAAATGCCATTTTTGGAGAGAAGAAGTAAGGTTTCTTGTACATGTGGTGTCCAAAGAGGGGATAACTGTGGATCTCGCAAAAGTAGTTGCAGTGCAAGATTGGAAGATTCCACGGAATGCAATCAAAGTACGAAGTTTTCTCGGACTAGAGGGCTATTACAGAAAGTTCATTAAAGACTTTGCGAAGATCTCAGCCCCACTTACAAGATTGACGAAGAAAAACCTAACTTTCGCTTGGGATTTGGATTGTGATGTTTCTTTCCAACGATTGAAAAGGGCTCTAACAACAGCCCCAGTCCTGAGATTGCCTGATGGGAGTAAGATGTTTACAGTATACACAGACGCATGCGGTACAGGATTAGGCAATGTCTTGATGCAAGAAGGCAAGGTATTTTGTTATGGGGGAAGCCAGTTGAAGGTACATGAGAAGAACTACCCAACTCATGATTTAGAACTAGCTGCCATTGGTTTCGCTCTTAAGTAATAGCGTCATTACCTACTAGGAGAAAGGTTTGAATTGTTTACTGACCATAAATCATTGAAGTACCTTTTCTCACAAAAAGACCTTAACTTAAGAAAACAAAGGTGGATGGAATTTCTTGCCTGATACAATTTTGAGATTGCTTATACCCCTGGCAAGGGCAATGTGGTAGCAGATGCCTTAAGTAGTTAAAAGCTGACCCTAAGTCCTCTCTTTGTGGAAAGGAAAAACTTGGAGTACATAGCAACCTTTTACTTTAGACCCTCTTTTGAGTTTGTACCTGGTTTGTTAGCAACGTTAGAGATGCGGCCTACGCTTTTGGACTCAATAGGAACCGCGTAACGTGAAGACCCCCATATAGGTGATATGATGGATAAATTAATTAGAGGTGAGACTTCTAGTCACCTCAATAGATACTCCATAGATGACAAGGGTTGGTTGAGATGGGATGGAGGACTATATGTCCCACAAGCAAGGGATTTGGTGAAGACAGTTCTCGAAGAAGCACACCATTCTAACTTGACCATACACCCAGGAGGAGACCAGATGTATAAAGACATAAAAAGGGTTTTCTTTTGGAATGGCATGAAGAAGGACACAGCTGAATTCATCTCGAAATGCTTGATATGCTAGCAAGTCAAGGCAGAGCAGAAGAAGCCTGGTGGTTTGTTTCATCCTCTAGAGGTCCCACAGTGGAAATGGGATAGCATTTAGATGGACTTTATTGATGGGTTTCCTAGGTCAAGAAGGGGCAATACCAGTATTTGGGTGATAGTGGACAGGCTCACTAAAAGCGCTCACTTTATACCTGTTAAGAGTAGGAGGACTGCCTCATCATTAGCATCCATTTATCTTAAAGAGGTAGTTTGACTACATGGAATACCTTCTAGCATAGTAAGTGATCGAGATCCTATCTTTACGAGTGAGTTTTGGAGGAGTTTGCAAGAGGCTGTGGGCACACAGTTATGCTTAAGCACTGTCTATCACCCTCAAACCAATGGTCAGACTGAAAGGGTGAACAGAGTATTAGAAGATCTTTTGAGATTATGCATTCTTGATTTTGGAGGAACGTGGGAAGATCATCTTCCTTTGGTGGAGTTCGCCTACAACAATAGCTACCAAGCCACCATAGGCATAGCACCCTTTGATGCCTTATATGAAAGACCATGCCGATCACCAACTTGTTAGTGGGAATCTACAGACAAGCTCGTACTTGGGCCCGACATGATCAGAGACACTTCAGAGAAGGTGGACTTGATACGAAGATGAATGAAGACCGCATTAGATAGGCAGAAGTCCTACGTGGATAAAAGAAGGACCGACCTTGAGTTTGATGTTGGAGACAAGGTTTTCCTTAAAGTATCCCCTTTGAGGAATGTCATTCGCTTTGGATCCATATGAAAATTGGTACCAAAATTTGTAGGGTCATTCCCTATCATTGAGAGGATTGGGACGATGGCTTATAGAGTAGAGCTGCCCGAAAGATTAGTTGAAGTTCATAATGTTTTTCATGTTTCTCATCTACGAAAGTGCTTACATGAGTCTGCAGAAGTTGTGGAGCCAAGCATACTAGAGGAAGTAGAAGTGAAACGTGAAGTGATGGTGAGAAGAGTTCCAACTCATATCTTAGGAATAGAAGTTAAAAAGCTACGCAATCGTGAGGTCAAGCTAGTTAAAGTACAATGGAGTAACACTGAAGAAGATGCGGCTTGGGAGACTGAAGACAAGATACGCGCAGCCTACCCTTTTCTTTTTGAGGGTACATCTTTGATATCTTTTTTTCCATAAGTTTATGCATGCTTGTATCTATCTTTTAAGTATTTCTCCTCGGTCCTATTCTTGGTCCTTAAGCAGAAACCAATAAATATAAACATGTATTTGAAACATGTTATGATTGATGGTTGCAAGTGGTTACTCGTGGATGCATATACACACACATTAGGTACTAGATCGGCTTAGTCACTTTCATATTGCATATGCATATATGTATTTGTATATGGATTGAAACTTGATGTGTTATCATATGGATGTTGCATTTGTATGAATAATTGTGCACTCATGTAGAAGTTATAAAGTACGATTACGAATAATTGCATACATGATGGACTCATGGCACTGACATAATTCGCATTAAGGAGGTCAACTGAATCAGTAGACCGCCTGATTTTGCATTAGATAAGGACATATACACACACTATGCATATAATCATGAAAGCGATAGAAGTCTTTTTAAGGACAATGGATGCTTGTGATTGATGGTTGAGTAGATGTATGTTGGATGTTAGGATACATTCTTCTTAACTCAGAGATTTCGGGGACGAAATCCTTTAAGGAGGGGAGAATGTAACACCCCGTATTTTTTATAATATTAAATTTGGAAAAATGAAGAATACTTAATTTTTAGAAGAAGAATTAAGTAACATAGACTATACCATTGCGTTCGTCTTGAAATTCTGGTCAAGATGGACCTAAAGTTTGTGTTAAACGGATAATGTATGAGAAAGTTATGGACCTTGGAAGTTTGTATACATATAAGGGAAATATATGTATATATAAATTAATAAAATAAAATCAACCTAAAATTCAAGAAAAATAAATCAAAACAGCGGAAATGAGAAGGCAAGACGCCGAACGGACCTATTTTTTTGGTCGACCCGAGGCCCGTTGGGTTGACCCGCGGTCGACTCAGGGTGTTTGGAGTCGATCCCATCGGCCCAGAATGGCCTGTGACGAATTCTTGTGTTTTAGGGCATACGTGGCATTCTCTGATTGGTCTGATGACACATTTTCTTGGCCTAGATGGTTTGGATGGATCCTATGTTGATCTAAAGGCTCTAATTAATCCTACACATCTATAAATACATATCTAAACTTAACCCTAACCTCATAACCCTATTCTATGATGCCACAATGCTGTCCATCTCTAAACTAGCCTCCTTCTTCTTCTCCAAATTAGAAATCAAATTGAAGAGCTTCAAATTAAAGTAAAGGTTTTCCGCTTCAATCAACAAAGAGAGATTAGAATCGCTACAACGTCAGATAATTCTATTTTTCTAATTCTATGGCTGTAAGTTCAGTTATTATTCAGATTTGAACACATAACAGGAATCATGATTGTAATGAATCGAATCTAGAACTATGCCTAATTGTAATGATAACCAATTCTGATTCATTCTTATTCTTTTGTCAAATTTGAGATTACCTATGCCTGTGAGACTATTACTAGTGATACAATTGAATCCATCTTGTTGTACATCAAATTGGTGATTCTTTTATGTTCAGTTCTATCGAATCTTTGTGCCTATGATGTAACTTGCTCAGTTTTCTCATGTTTATTGTTAATGTACAACAAATCTGTTGGAACCATGATTCTTGTGTTTGGTACACCTTTACATGGTTATTCTCTTATGTCAATTCTTGCGTTTCTTCTCTATTCCCTTTTTTTATTTTATGAATACTAGGTTCAATTGGAAACCTAGTTTCATTCTTGTTGTACGTACGATTGTAACGCAGGGAATTGGGTATAACTTATTGGAGTCATTTTGGACATAACAATTAAATGAGATATAACTTGAATTGACTACAATTGTGGATAACTGGCATACAAAAATCTAGACTTGGACATGTATGGTAAATATGTAAATTGGCTAAAAGATGAACATGCCTAACCCGAGGTTAGATTGAGTGGTGGTGTAAGGCTGCCCGGAGCCGCCCGGAACATCCAGCGACCGCAACAATAGATCTAATGTGAGAGGTTAGCGCATTAAGCCCAAAACCCGAGGTTAGAATGAGTTTGCGGTAGAAGTCTTCCCGGAACTGCCCGGCACATCCAGCAACCGCATGCAACAATTCTAATGTGAGATGTTGGAGCACTAATGAATGAATTAATGCTAATGAACAGACATGTTAGGAATGGTAAGGTTAAGTAACATACGAATAGGCGACACTTAACCAATACAACATGTTAATTAAACAAATGGTTGGGGTTAGGTTAAATTGAGAACACTTAACCGTTATAACATGTTGGTTAGAAAACCCTAGAAACGGGGACCCATTTCAGCAGTAACCCACATAGATGTATCACGTTACCCTGAACTAAGCATGGTGGGGCGTGATTACTGCGTTGATTATAAGCGATCAAAATAGCGGCCGGTGATGCGTCAGTTTAGGTTCCGACGAAGTACGGGCGTGCACGTACTCCAGAGTGGAAAAATCAGGCACTAGGAATCAGTAGTTATACACTGTGCATCTTGAATTGTGTCCAGTTGCCATCATAGGGATTGATACACCCCATGGTGGAACCAGCACAGGTATCTACAAACAAGCGGGGCCGAATGACACAAGTAATAAATACATGCGAGTAGAAGTCTATCGATAAAGGGATCATTTTATTATGAACACATGAGGATAGTTGAAACAATTGTCAGTAGGTGCAGAGAAATAGAAATGAGTGCGACAGCATATTCAGTTTATCTTGCCTTACTTTGTCTTATGTTATCTTGTTATATGGTATTGTCCTATATTCAGTTTATTCATGTCATGATCCTTTTTCTTTTTTGCATGCTGAAAATCACTGGGCTTACCAGGCTTATGTCTGACCCGTTTTCTTTCGTCTTCTTTTCTTCCATTTCCCCCCTCCCCCCAGGTCCGCAGGGAGGAAATACTTCAGCTTAATTCAGACCTTTTCCAGGTTGAAGAGAGTAGATGTATTGCTTGGATTCTCTTTTTGGGCTATGGCCGTGGTTACACTTTTATTGGGGATTTATGTCGCTTACTACTGTTTTATGCTTCTTTTATGTATTTGGAGTTTTTAATCAAGATAGAGGTTTTATTGTAATGACTTGGAAGTTGGGTTTTGAGACAATGGTTGTAATGTTTTGACTAAACCACATTGCTTTTGAAATAATTCCAGTTTTTCCGCTGTTTGTATGTCTATCTTGTAAATTATCTGCATCTTTTACCTATAAAGCTTCAGTGAAGTTAATGCATTCCCTTTGTGAGTGACCTTAACGGAGGTGGGGTGTTTCAAAAATTATCAAGTTCTCCAAAGCCAAGGCCACATTTATTTCTGAGAGCAATTGGTTTTGCAACAACATATTCAATGATTTTCCCCATTAGAAAAATTATCCAAAGTTGATTCAAGTCTTTGAATTTTCAATTTCAGATCACTATTTTCTTTTTTCAAATTTGAACAACGATTTGTAGCGATCTTCTTTTCATCATCTGATTGTTTCAAAACCAAATTCTCATTTTCAAGTAATTTTATTTTGGCCTTGGACTCAGAAATTTCAAATTCAAGTTGATTTTGTTTTTCAATCTCAAGTTTTTCAAAAAACTAGTTTTCCTCAATTTCACTTTCTAGCTCTTTCAAAATGGATTAAGTTTTCTACGTACTTTCTATTTCAATGATTTCGTGTTAGGAATTTTTGATAGCCTTAAAAATTTTAAATTCCTTTTGTAAAGACTCGTTTGTACTTTTTAGCTCAAACTCGTTATCTTTTAAAATCAGAATTTCTTCTTCAAGCTTTTGAATGTTTTTATTGAGATTAACGATATCAGATTTTAATTTCAAACAATTTTCAAATTTCCTGACGTTTTCAAGCTTTAATTCCAAACCATGATTTTTGCTAATCAACTCAAGATTTTTAGATTTTAAAGTTTATTTTTCCGTTGGAGCTTATCAACAGTTTTAGTTAAATTATTACAACGATGAATTAGAACATCATGTGAAAAATCTCCATCATCCAAATCATCATTTATATATCCTTATAAGCATAATTCTGAGGTTGAATTGGCCTTTGAAGGTTTTGAGCAGTTGTCTTTTGTTACTATGCATCGAGAGTTGCCCAAAAACCCAGTGCAGTTGAACAATGAGAAATAAGGTTAAACTGATCATTACTAATGTAAGAATAAATAATATGCATTGCAATATCATTCTTGTCTGCATTATCACTTCCGTTCATAGTAATATCCCAATATTTAATATGAATAGATTTTAAATAGAATTCCATTTTGAATTTCCAATTTAAAAAAATCCGTTCCAATGAAAATTGGTGGAATATTATTGAATAGACTCTCGTCAATAAGACAACCAGAAAAATCCATGACTCTAGAGTTAATGAATACAAGGCTCTGATACCACTTGTTGGATCAAGATTAACCCTAGAGTGGGGAGGGAGGTGAATAGGGTTTAGTGGATTTTTATGAGATATTTAAAAAATTCAAAGTCCGGATTGCAGTAGAAAATTTAAATGCAGAAAGTAAATAACATAGATTTTACCCAGCTTCGACAAACCCTGCCTACTGCTGCATTCACAAAGGTTTCTACTAGGTGATAAAACAGATCCCGCTTACAAAACCCTGTAAAATCGCAAACCCTGCTCCTATTCTAATCCTACGCTCAAAACCCCAGACTGGTCTTTATCCATAAGATCAGATTTTCCCCTAGCTACAAACCCGTAGCTAGTAAACCCTAGTTTTGCAGACAAACTAGTAAACCCCTAGTTTTTACAAACACTAGAAAATTGATGAACGAATACAATTATGAAATTAAAAAACAATACAAAACCCCTTTTTTATGATGTAAACAAACCGGCCCCTTACTTGGATCTTTTTATCTCCAAAATATCGACCGACTCAGGAAAACTAGGGTTTTTTTGAAAAATCCCTAATCGCAATCTTCTGATTTCTTCGAATTTGTTCTCTTGATTTACTTCGGATTCTCGCTGCTTTCTTGTTCACTTATTTGGGATGCTTGCGATTGAAATCGTGTAAGTTCTTTGAATTGATAATTTCATGCTCTTGAGTTTTCATTGTTGTTCGATTTCAATGATTTACCGCTGATGGTATAGGTGTCTTATATAGGGTACAGACACCCTAAATTAAACTCTGATTTTTTGAGTGACTGGCTTGATCTGATTTGCGTGATTATTGCTCTGTGCGATTCTTTGTTTCCACTGATTTAGATTATGCCATGAAAAATACTCATGCCAAAAAAGGAGCTTCTAAATTAAAATCGAAGTCTAGAATTTATTTCATGCCCAAAAACTTTGCTACTATTTTCTACAGATAATTCTCTGATTTCTTACCTTGAGCATGCACAGTAATTTCTGGAAACAAACATATGACTTTCTAGGCTCCAAAGATACACATGATTTTCGGAAAATTCTATGCATCTCGAAATTAATATCTTACCAAAACAATTCTTTGTCCAATACTGGAAACAAAATAAATATCGAATTAAACTTTGCCAATTCTAGAGACATTTGAATTGCAGAATTTATTTCATTTCAAACAAATAATTTCTGAAATGATTTTGTGCCTCAAAATTGTTTGTGAACCTGGTCGACTTCCTGAAGCATTGTGAATTTGGAAATTTTGAAAGCAGAATTCGATTTCAATAATTAACGCTTGCCAGCAATAAATAATTTCCATTTGTTTGAAAAAACAGTGAGGAAAAAAGGATTTCTTGCCTTTCTTTCCGTATTGACATATGTGATTTCTGGAACTGCTTAAATCAGAATAAACTTGTTCTTCTTTCCATATATAACATTGAACCATTCTGGAATTTTTTTTTTTGCATGAATATATAGAGGATTTCTGGAACGAAAAAAGGCTTGCTAAATTTGAATTCATTCCAAAACTTTTGTGTCTGCATCTATACATTCAACTGTACTACACACGTGTGTGCTTGCACACCAATTTGACCGCCCACGTACATTCGAAATGCTTTATCCCAGTTTGCTTAAGTATAGTTCATGATGTATGTTATTTGCTTTGATACTGTCATGACTCGAAATGGTTTTCATTTGATATTGTGCTGCCATTTGAACTCACTTGTTCACTTAAGACACAATTTTATCTTGTCTTGGTTATCCCTGGACTTGAACACATATTTGTCTGAGTATTCGATACTACATCATTTAGTCTTCTCTTATGGCTTGACATGTTTTGCATTGTTCACCCAAGCTAACTTGTCCTCTGGACTGTCAATTCATAACTGATCTTGTTCTTCGCTTGTTCATATATTTTTCCATGCCAAAAATAAACCTGTACATGCACATTTGCTTGTTCTGCTTTGGTTATTGGTCTGGTCATTGTTATGCCTGAATTTTCTTATGCAATATGCCATGTTCATTTTTGGTTTGCATGAGTTCCAAACTGCACTTGACACATCTGATTACATGTAAATTTGACACTGCCATGTATATTGTGTATTCTTCTTTGAGCTTGAGCTTGCCATAAGACCTGAGTATTTGCCTGTTTTCGCCAAAAATGGCTCAAACACCAATGGTACGAGAATCATACTTCACCACTATAGTTAGAAAATAAATGGAGCCGCACTCAATAGCTATTGAAAGTAAAGATGTAATGGAGATAAAATGGAGATAGGGTTTTAGAGTGGTTCATCCTTGTGTTAGGCCTACATCCACTATAAAGGTAATTTGTATTATCATGACAATGATTACAAGGCATATCTCTCATACATCTTCTTGTTCTCGCAACTTATTCTCACTCTTATATACAACTCTCGCTCAGATTTACAGGATTTGATGAAGGAATGGCAGAATTCGGGAAGGAGAAGGATGGATGGGCGCCATGGCCAAATGAATGAAAGAACCTTGAATAGAGATGATGATGATGAATGAAATGCTTAAGGAATGACTGAGGGTAGAATTTGGCAGCACTTCGTGGTGCCCGAAGACCATCCCCTCTGTAGCAACCATGGCCTATTTATAGTCGAGCTTCCCTGGAGAAATGGGTCGAAATTTCTATATGCAAGCTGCGGGTTGCTTGTCTTATTAATTACTAAAATGCCATTGCCTAGCTATAAGCAGCTATCAATAGCTGTATCCAGCAATTATGTATGAGCGACTTCACATGAGCGAGCGATTTGAATAGTCGGTCGAGTGACAAGAGACTTAGCTAGAGTTCTTGGGTATGGCTACGCATCATGGTCTGTCGGCTGCCAACCGGGGCTTGTAGACTAGAATGTAAGTGCGACCCCTTAAGGTTTGGTATCTGGCTATCCGGTATGTAATGTTTGTTTGAAGCGCGAATAGCTGACTAAGGAAAGAGCGATTTCATAGGAGCGAGCAACTTCATAGGCTGGGGCGGATGGATAGGTGATGCGCATATATCTGGTTGTCGTGTAAGCATCTGATTGCTAATGAGATGGCAACTGATGCCTGTTGGTCTGGTAGATAACACATGATTGAAGTGTTAATAACTAACTGAGAGGTGAGCGAACAATTGGAGTTGTGAGCAACCATGGGATGCATGTATGAACTTTGATGTCCTTGCGCTTTTCGATATGTACGACTGATTAGGGTAGTATGATTGTAGAATGGGGCATGTGGCCGGAACCTATTCTTTTCCTCATCTTGCATGTATGACTTTTCCCTATGGTCAAGCTAATTTGTTATGCTCGACCTGTTTTGATGAGCAATCGAGCTAGCTGTTCTTTTTTATACCTGAGCATATTCTGGTTGTAGAAGTAAATGCCTTACTCTGATACGAGCGACTGACCTCTTCAGAAATGAACAGCTGATTCCTTGAGCGGTGCTTGTCTTTCTCAGCTCATGCTATAATTCTAGTTATTTTCAAACTACCCTTTTGGTATTGGGATCGTTGTTAAACATGTGCCTCTCAAGCTTGCCTGGGCCGTATTTCCTCTTTGTATGGTTGATCCACGCTGTGTAGCCGGCGTGCAACCCATCCGTTTGGATGTGTACGTCCTTGGCTACGTGAGGTTCCTTTTTGCCTTGTATGTGTGACCTGAGTGTCCTGAATCGTGCATACATAGCTAAACCCCATGACGGTCGTCCCGTAGTTCGTACGAAGGTTAAATTCACCAACTATACGCATGTTCTTCGGGTGTAAACATTTGCCCCTCGAAGTTCGTAATTTTCTTGTTTTAGAGGATTATGGACTTCGAAATAATTGGTCATGACGTAATTTGGTGAATTAAATCTTCATTTTTCAAGAGGTAACCGTTCATGAGCTTTGGTTGTTCTAGGCTGTACAAGATTAAAGCTCCCCCAGGTTGTTCGTATTGTCCAGCATAGTATGAGGGTTTGAATGAGCTGATTTTGGTGGCGCACCATACTTGTCAGCTGGGCAATTTTGAATTTGACTATGCTGACACGGCAAGAACATTCTGGAGTAGTGTTTTTTTTTAAATACGCCTTCCTCTTTCCTCATTCCACCTCTTTTCTCCAAAAAACTCTTTTGATGGTATCGATGTTCTGGAGAAACTTACAACGTAATCCTCATCCTTTTAGTTCTTGCTCAGAATTTTCTTTAGAATTCTTAGTTTTCTTAACTCATTATTCTATTCAATGCCTCCAGTAACGTACAACTGATTAGAGCAACTTTCCTTAGGATCCAAAAAACCATAATTGCTTTAGGTGAGTCTCTACTTTTACTTCGCCTCGTTTTTCTTGAGCAGTCGTTGATGACTTAGATGGCTTCAAGCTTAGGCATCTTAAGTGTCGTTTGATTGATTAAAATATGGATTGGGATTTTGGCAACAATTAGGTCTGCTTGATGGTAGTGTTGCTTCTGTATTCATTTGGCGAGTCCACATCACGTGGAAACTTCTGAAGTTTCAATTTCGATATTGCCTATAAATTGTTTGTTGGAATGCCTCAGACATTACTGACTTAAACCAAATGTGGTCCCCGCTCATGCCTAAATCCGGTTGTGTTGCGCATAATCCCTGTTCATGCCTTGATAACCTTGCTTTAATCTTCATTCAAACCTTAGACTGAAACATCCCTTTGGTGGTTTACACATAACTAACTTCTTTTTGGGTCTTCTTTTTAGTTCCAAGGATGAAATTTCTTATGTTAAGAAGACCAAAGAAGAAGGCAACGAGGAAGGTTGACAGGAAAATTAGTTTGAAGAATAGCAAAAGTGACCCTCAAAGATGTCGCATATTGGATGGACCTCACGTCCCATATAATCAGATAACTTCTGACCAACTATCTTTAGCTTCTCTGTCCATCACTTCAGATTCTACTAATCTTCAGATGACCACATAGAAGCCTCTTGATGTTCCGAATCCATGTCATCCTGCATCTGTTGACTATTCCGAGAGTTGGTGTGTAAACGGCGTATACATAGACCTGCATGACAGGTAGATTATTGCTGGCAAGACGGATGCTATGAAAGACTGCATACTGGCTGAATTCGACCAGTTGGAGGCACATCCAAACATGGTTGGAGATCTAATTGTGGAAGTCAGGGACTATATTATGAGGAAATTGGGCGCTTGGTGTACTCTTGTTGGTGATCTTCAGAGGTTGAATAGAGAAAACATTGATTGAATCAATGCTTTGGAGGAAGACAAACTTGATCTCATCAAGGCCCTTGAATCCCAAGAGAGGGCCACTGCTTTTTCCACTTGAAAATTATAACTTCCTAGCTTTATCTTTTATTGTTTCTGCTGTTTATATTAATGTGTTGTGTTGGTGACTTTATGACTGATTTAGGCCTTGGTTCATGGTACCATATCTTTTCTTTATATATATATAGCTTAACTATCTTCTCATTGGTGTGTCGCATGTTACACCTTTATCGCTATTCATTTGTATGACCGAGCACTTTGTTAATCGCACGACTGCGCTCGACTTATGGCGTGTAAGATTATCATTTCAGGTTCGTTTTAACGCTTTGTTTTAACACTACGGTTAAACCCCCATTGTAACACCCCACGTCCATTAATGTCACTCACGAAGGGAATGCATTAACTTCCATGGAGGTTATAAGTGAATATAGAACAGAAAAATTACAACAAGACAGATAGTAAATAGTACTTGGAAGTCTAAAACTTCATTTTATTGCAGCAGAAATTAAACATGTTTGTTACATCATAAAACCATAGATCATAACGAAGTACAATATCCATCTTCATAAAAACAAAATACATAATCCCATTACATAAATAGCCATTAAAAAGATAACAAGCTGGACTTTACATAAACGGTCCAAGCTTTCCAAAGAGAGATGAAGCAATTCAATCAAACTCCACTAGAGCTGGGCCCAACCTGAGGACCTGGAGGGGGAAAAAGGATAGAAATAGAGGGGGTCAGACATAAAGTCTGGCGAGTATGATAATTCTAACAATACTATTATCAAAATAACTAGACTAAGGGATAAGCTGGAAGACAAGTAAATGTCTATGAACTCTTAGGAAGATAAAGATAGCGTTTAAGATAACGTTAAAGATAACGGTAAAGGCACACCTAATTACTAACGAATGATTACTACACTACACCGCACATTACTACACTGCACCACACCAGTCACCCTATTGTTTGATCCCACTTGCTTCACACAGAAACTTTATAAATAGCCTTACGTACCCCTAGCTGACTACATAGGTGCCGTCTGCCCCTATCTCCACTAGGTGTACCCCACTACCCACTTTCGATCGGTTCCCTACTCGTGGATACCCGTGCTGGCCCCACAGTGGGGTGTATCACTCCCCTAAAGTGGCAACCCGATACAACTTGAGAATGCATGGCTTATACCTACACGATGCAACAACGTCTTACCTACCAGCCCGGGTCCACACACGCATACGAAACCCGTTGGACTTGCGTTGCCACCGCTCCCCGTTTTGGTCTCTTACAGTCGAACCCAGCATGCGTGTCCCGTCCTCGACTTTGGTCGAGCCCACAAAGATACGTTTGGGATACTGGTCGAAATGGGCCCCCACAAGCTACCCACCTAAACTTGTCACTAGTATATCCCACTTAACCCTCTTAGTCATGTTCATTTACATGTGTGTTTGGTTAAGTCTTACTAATCGTATTTCACATGCCACTAAGGGCACCCCCTAGATTCCTCATGCCACCCAAGGCACCTACTTAACCCCCATGTCCCACCTTACATGTTTATCTGGTTAAGTATTTCTTAATTCATTCAGGCCATAACCTCATAAAGACCTCTCACATTAGACTGGCATTTATGGCAGCTGGATTTGCCGGGCGGGTCCGGGCAGTCTTACACCATAAAAGAGTCTAACCTCGTGTCTTTACAACCGTTATGCTTTAGTTTAGGCCTAGGACCTCTCACATTGGGCTGACATTTGTGACCACTGGATTTGCCGGGCAGGTTTACGTCACAAACGAGTCCAACCTCGTGTCCTAAGCATTGATTAACACTTAAAATCTTTTACCCCAGTTTTAATAATTCCCTATTCAAATTATTAATTAAGTCAACTTTTAATGATGTCCATAATTGACTCAATTATGGTCATCCACTTATGGTATGCAAAATCATATCAATTGCACCCCAACTTTTTAATATTAAATCCTTAATATTACCACTACCCCACGTTTATACGTTCGCTTATTCAACGCATAATATAGGCTAGACTTGTATAGTCTAACACCTAGCACAAAGATAAATTATCACAACATATAGACAATTAAAATAAATCTAATCATAATAGGGGTGAAACTTGCATAAACTACACATGTTAAGGATCAAAAGGTGTCAACTTGTTAAATGTCTCAATTTACATGATATGATCATAGCCCAAATCTATACATAAACTTGCATATGGGGTTTTTAGGCAACATAATGATGGTGTGAACTAGCATAGGATATCACATATGTCATAGCATAATTCTAGATGTCATAATAGATGTCTTGGCATATGTTCATAGCTTTTCTAATCAATCTAACTTGCATATGTGACTTGTCGTATAGATCAACATAACCCAAACATGATGATTTAATTAATATGAACTAACTAGCATAGATGGTAACATCATGGCCTTTTTAACATGTATGATTCATCACAACTTAGCATAGAAACTTTCAACATACATAACATCATCATAGCATGATTTACAACATATAAGATATCATCATCACATAACATTGGATTTACAATATACATGATAGCAAAAGGGGTTTACAACAACATATATGATAATTCACATCATCTACTCATAATCCATTCATAACTCAACCTAATTAAAATGATAATAATCTTGTTAAGATCATCATACTCACAATTTAGAGAAGAAAAGAGAGAGTTTTGCTTTGCTTTAGGGTTGAGAGAATTAGAATTGAATTTGCTTTTCTTCTTTCTTAGTTGGCGGCGGCTCCATTGATTTCCATGGCGATGGTATGACGGTAACTATTCTATTTTAATTAGGTTTAGGGTTAGCATTAGGATGTATTTATATGTGTAGGAGGTTATTTAGGACCATTAGAGTAACCATGAACCATGAGGACAAATCAAATGCAAAATCTGCATTTGAGCGAATCGGCCCATGGGTTGACAGCCATACACCCTGGATTAACCACTAGTCGACCCAGAAGGGCTCGGGTCGACCTCAAAAATGGGCCGGTTCGGTTATTTCCCCTCCCAATTCGCTGTTTTGAACTTTTTCACATATTTTTTTTTTATTTTATATATATATATATATATATCAATATATATATATTTCTCTACGCAACCCATTTCACTTAATTCTTTTCTAAAAATTAAGTATACTTAAATTTGTGAATTTTAATGTTATAAAATTACAGGGTGTTGCATTCTCCCCTCCTTAAAGGATTTCGTCCCCGAAATCTCCAAGTCAAGAAGAATGTATATCCTACCATCTAATCGTCCATCTACTCAACCATCAAACACCAGCATCCATTGTCCTTAAAAGACTTCTAATGTTTTAATGTTTATATGCACAGTGTGTGTATATGTCCATATCTAATGCAAAATTAGGCGGTCTACTGATTCAGTCGACCTCCTTAGTGCAATTCATGATAGTGCCATGCGTCCATTATGTATGCAAAAGATTCCTAATGATACATATTAATTCTATATGCGTGCACAACCATCCACCCGAATGCAGCAACTATTTGATAATACAACCATTATACATCCATTTTACTAAATACATCCATATATATGCAATATGCGATATGTAGTGACTGAGCCGATCTGGTGCCTAATAGTGTGTGTATATGCATCCACGAGCAACCACTAGCAAACACTTGCATCCACTTTGCATCCACCATACATAACATGTCTCAAACACATGTTTCAACCATAGGATTATCCTAAATAAAGGTCAAAGATATTAGCGAGAGGATATACTAAAGATAAGATAAGTACAAGCTAAGCGATAAAGGAGAAATTAAAGGACATACCCTCAAAAAGAAAAGGGTATCGTGAACGCATCTTCTCTTCCGTCTCCCAAGTAGTGTTGCTCTCATCATCTCCCTATTGCACTTTGACTAGTCTGACCTCTCGATTCCTCAACCTCTTGATCTCCGACTCAAGAATGCGCGTAGGAGCTCGTCGAATTGTCGCATCACGCTCTATCTCCACCTCTCTAAGCAAGCTCGGCTCTACCACTTCCGCGGTCTCGTGCAAGCACTTCCTCAAATGTGACACATGGAATACGTCATGTACACCACCAAGTCTCTCAAGCAACTCCACTCTATACGCCATCCGTCCAATCCTCTCCTTAATAGGAAACGGCCCTACAAACCTTGGTTCTAATTTCCCAACGGACCCAAAGCGAACAACGTTTCGTAATGGAGGCACTTTGACAAAGAGCATGTCCCCAAATTCAAACTCGAGATCTGTCCTCCTCTTATCCGCATAAGATTTCTGCCTATCTTGCGCTGCTTTCATCCTCCTTCGAATCAAGTCGATCTTCTCCGAAGTCTTCCTAATCATATCGGGCCCAAGTAAGATCTTACCCGTAGATTCCCACCAACATGTAGGTGAGCGACAAGGTCGTCCATATAGAGCTTCGAATGGTGCCATACCAATGCAGGACTGAAAGCTATTATTATATGTGAACTCAACCAATGGAAGATGCTCTTCCCATGTACCCCCAAAGTCTAGGATACATAGCCTCAACAGATCCTCTAGAATGCGATTCACCCTCTCAGTCTGGCCGTCCGTCTGAGGATGATATGCGGTGCTCAAACATAACTGAGTCCCTACCGCCTCTTGTAAGCTTCTCCAAAATTCGCTAGTGAAAATAGGATCGCGATCGCTCACTATGCTAGAAGGAACACCGTGCAAACGAACTATCTCTCGAACGTATACAGAAGCTAACCATGGAGCAGTCCTCTTACTCTTCACGGGAATAAAATGGGCGCTCTTAGTAAGTCTATCTACTATAACCCAAATTCCCGTATTACCCTTCCTCGATCGTGGTAATCTATCCACAAAATCCATCGAGATGCTTTCCCATTTCCATAGTGGCTCCAATGGTTGAAGCAACCCACCGGGTTTCTTTTGCTCCGCTTTTACTTGTTGGCACACCAAGCATCTAGCGACATACTCGGCCACGTCTTTCTTCATGCCGGCCCAAAAGTAAACTCTCTTCATGTCTTTGTACATCTTGTCCCCGTCGGGATGAATGGTCATCTTTGAACGATGTGCTTCGTCAAGAATAGTCTTCCTTAGGTCATCGTCTTTTGGTACACAAAGTCTACCGTCCCTACGTAACCAACCCTTATCATCTAGGGTATACTTACGGAGATAGCTTGATGACTCCCCTCCTTTGAGCTTTTCTACTAACTCAACTAATTGTGGGTCGTCTCGATGTGCCTCGCCAATCCGTCCCAAAAGCATAGGTCTGACCTCCAAGGATGCTAGAAAACCGGGTACGAAGTCAATGGAAGGTATAAAGTCAAACATCGAAATGAATTCTAAACTTTGTCGCTCAACAAACAAAGGGCTTAAGGATAATCTTTTTCTACTTAAGGCATCGGCCACCACGTTACCCTTGCCAGGGGTATATGCTATCTCAAAGTCGTAGGACGCTAAGAACTCCATCCACCTTTGCTGCCTTAAGTTCAAGTCCTTTTGAGAGAATAGGTATTTTAAAGATTTGTGGTCAGTGAATAGTTCGAATTTCTTGCCAAGAAGATAATGACGCCAAGACTTAAGCGCGAAAACAATAGCGGCCAACTCTAGGTCATGTATGGGGTAATTCTTCTCATGCGTTCTCAACTACCTTCCACCATAGGCTATTACCCTGCCCTCTTGCATTAAGACTGCGCCTAGTCCTGTCCCACAAGCGTCAGTATAAACGGTAAACGGCTTACTCCCGTCTGGCAATACTAAGACTGGGGCTGAAGTCAAAGCTCTCTTCAAACGTTGGAACGCATCATCACAATCTACGTCCCATGTGAAAACTAGGTTCTTCTTCGTCAAGCGTGTCAATGGAGCTGATATCTTTGCGAAGTCTTTGATAAACTTCCTATAGTAGCTAGCCAACCCCAAGAAACTTCTCACTTCGGTAGCATTTTTAAGAACCTTCCAATCTTGGATGGCCACCACCTTCGCGGGATCTACAGCTATTCCTTCTTTGGAAACCACGTGTCCTAAGAACCGTACTTCCTTCCTCCAAAAGTGACACTTAGAAAATTTAGCTTTAAGCTTATGCGCTCGAAGAGTCTCCAACACTTCCCCAAGATGTAGGGCATGCTCTTCTTCATCCTTAGAAAAGATCAAGATGTCATCTACAAAGACTACCACAAATTTGTTAAGGTGCTCCCTAAACACCCTACTCATCAAATAAACAAAGTATGCGGGGGCGTTTGTCAAACCGAAGGGCATCACTAGCCATTCATAGAAACCGTCCGGAGTCATAAAGGCAGTCTTGTCAATGCTATCCTCAGCCACTCTCAACTGATGGAAACCAGTGGCTAAGTCCAACTGCGAAAACACTGAGGCGCCAAATAACTGATCGAAGAGATCGTCAATCCTCGGCAGTGGGTGTCTGTTCTTCTTAGTAAGCTTATTAAGTTCTCTATAGTCCACACAAAGTCTAAGGGACCCATCCGCCTTCGTGGCAAATACTACTGGAGCACCCCACTCCGATATACTTCGTCTTATGAACCCCTTCTCGAGCAACTCCTTCACTTGCTTACCGAGTTCCCTCCTTTCACGTGGAGCCATGTGGCGTACTGGCAAAGATATTGGTTTCGCATTATCTATAAGATATATTTGAAAATCTATCTCCCGCTTCGGAGGCAAGCCCTTCACCTCCTCAAACACATCCGAATATTCTCGGACCACTCTAACAGATCGTAGATTTTCCTCAGACGCGTGAAGCGATTCTAGATAACTTAGCATAACCGAATTTATCGGATTACAAAAGATTTCGAGAGTGTTGCCAAGGCGAGTCACGATCCTAACTACTCTCCTTTCACAATCAAGAACGGCCCTATTTCTGGATAACCAATCCATTCCTAAAATTAGCCCATAGCCCGTGAAGCCCAACACATAAGCATCACATCTAAATTCAACGCTAAGTATGGAAATTTTCAAATCCAAACACATCATAGACAAATAAGCTGAGCCCCCAATTGGATTCGAAACAACTAAGGGATCCTCTACTAAACTGGTGTTTAAGTGCAGTGATTCAACTAATGATGTAGAGATAAACGAATGTGATGCGCCCGATTCGAATAAGGTACAGATAGGATGATCAAACAGAAAAACTAAGCTTTCAACAGAAATGGTTCTACCTCGTTCTTGCAGCGCTGGGACCGCGAGAGCCTGAACTTGTCCCCTTGCCTGCCCTGGTGCCATAAGAGCCTGCACCTGTCCTCCCGAGGTAGCTCCTGCCCTCTGCCCTTTCTTTGGGCAGTCCTTCACTAAATGTCCCGCATCGCCACAATGAAAACAGCCTGTCTTCTTTTTTTTTCGGCAATCCTTGCTGAGATGTCCTGGTGTCCCACAATTAAAACATTTCTTCTTTCCCTTGCCGTTATTGTCTTTACCACCCTTCTTGTTTTGCTATTGTGGTTTCTTCTGATCCCCCTTCTTCTCGGGTGCCTTATCAGCTTTAGCGCTTTTCTCCTCATGCATAAGCGCCATTTCTACTAACTTCTCAAAGGTGGCCCCCATAGGGATGTGGGTCATAGCCAACCCTTGCAATGGTTCATTCAAGCCATTCACGAACCTCAGTGCCTTCTTCTCCGGCGTGTTCACTAAGACCAAGCCAAACCTTGCTAACTGATTAAATTTATTGACATATTCTTTCACTGATGAGCTTCCTTGCTTCAATGTCAAGAACCTTTCCATATATAGATTTTCTTCCGCCCTTGAGAGAAACTTCGCCTCGAACCTACATCTGAAATCCGCCCAAGAGTCAACAGGACGCTCCCCATTAGTGACCTCCCACCAAAACGAGGCCTCTCCCTTCATCAACCAAGCTGCTAATCGAACTCTCCTCCTGTTAGACCAAAAATTGGGCCTAACACCCAAATGTAGATCACAGATCATAGAATGCAGAAAAGAGTAAATAAAGAGGAGACACACGAGGTTTTTATAGTGGTTCGGCTGTAGATGTAACGTACGTCCACTTTATAATCTTATTGTTATACTGACAGATTACAAGAATCAGTTTCATGCAAGCACACAATCCGTGTGTTAATTGCATTGAAAAGAGAAGAATTTGAGTGTATGGAGGTGCAAAGTCTTTGCACTTCAGTAATGGTGGAAGCTATGAAGATTTAGAGCCAAAAGTCCTTGAAAATGCCTTCAAATGGTGTATTTATAGCTGTTTCCTGGAGGCAGTTCATGGGACACATGGAACGCATCCCAAAAATCTCGAAATATGGTGGAAAACGTCCAGAAACCCTTTCCAATTCGTCATATGACATGTGTAATCAGATCCATGCAAGTTGGAGTGAAAATAGCCTTTAGAATAGATCAAAACAGGCTGTCCAGGAGCAGGTTCGGGGGTCGGATCGTGATCATGGGATCGTGGTCCATGACGGCGAGCCGAACAGTTGCATGACAGTGAGATGTGAGGTGGCGACGAGCTGGAGTGGTCGGATCGTGGTCTACATGTGCTCCACGAGTCAGGGTGCTTCACGAGACGAGGAGGCGATCCGATGAGGGGCGATCCGATGAAGGGCGATCCGATGAGGCGCGATCCGATGAAGGGCGATCCGATGAGGGGCGAACCGAGGATGCATGAGCCATACTCTGATCGTGTGACGCTTCGTTGCTTTATCAAGGAAATTGCTAGATTACACCAGTTTACGGAAACGGGCATAACTTTCAAACCGGTTGTCCGATTGAGCCAAACCGAAGCTCAAACTGAAGCCAATTCAGAGATCTACAAAAGTTACCGAGCTCAGCTCCGTAATCGCTGTTTTCGGGCCAAAAGAGGTTGTTTGATAGGATTTTTGGGCCTGTTTAGGTTGAGGAGGTAATTTTGACCAAATCTCTCAATGTCTTCTGACGTTGTTTCCATCGTTTGTGCATGTTATCATTCAGGAATTCCATGTGTGACAGCTTTTACCAAAAAGTGTGTCAACATGTTTACTCTTTTCTGCATAAAGTGGACGTAGGCTACATCTACAGCCGAACCACTATAAAAACCTCGTGTGTCTCCTCTTTATTTACTCTTTTCTGCATTCTGTGATCTGCATTTGGGTGTTAGGCCCAATTTTTGGTCTAGCATTTTGGCGTGCCAGGAAGGGGGCACACAAAAACTTCAACTTCTAGCTTGAAAGGAGACTCAATGGGAATCAAAAGGAAGAAAACTGGAACTTCCTCTCATGCTGAGGGTGTGGATGCTGAAGGCACAAGGAACGAGGCAAGCCACGAGGCTTTCTCTCATGAAAACCCATCGGCATACTTGACCCGAGAAGAGATGGACGGCGTTCTCACTGAAATGAGAGCTCAGATGGAAAAGCAACAGAAAACGATGGATGAATTCTTTGCTCGGATGGAGGGTAGACTAAGTGGCAATGAACAACTCGCTGGAAATCAAGCCACTGAGACAGATCGTGCATTACTCGGACTTGGGGGCAACCCCCTCGCTCAACAGCAGAACTTATCTCGTGATACACCTCTGGACCACGACCCGGATCGTGGTACACTACCAGGCACGCGATCCGATCCCAACAACCAGTTCCTGACTGCTCAACAACAACCAGTTCCTGATCTACCTCCAGGTCCTAGTCGGATCGCCCCCCTGTTTCATGATCGAGCCCCACGAGCCGCACTCCACGAACCTACCTCACGAGCAGACCTCCCTGACGCCATCGAACCCGATCGGATCGCCCCCCTAGGCTCACGAGCTGGCTTCGGCGACTCACGACCGGGTCGGATCGCCCCCCTTGGTCCACGATCCGCGAACTGCGATCCGCTCCAGGCAGCTCATCGGCAGCTTCCATCCTCTCCTGCACTCAACGCTGGGGGCACCAGCTCTGATCTTGGTAGTTTGCAACAGCTTTTCGAAGGCAATCGACTGGTAGAACTAATTGAGCGCCTCTCTAGAGGCCGCACTTACCAGAACGACGTGGATGACGTCAATCACAACCCTTTCACTCAGGAAATCAGGAATTCTCGTAATCCCCCAGATTTCAAACTCCCACAACTGGAGCCATACAACGGCAGGACAGATCCTACCGTGCATCTCATGCGCTACAAACGACATATGGAAGTTCAATTGGCATCAGAAAACGTTATGGCGAAGTGTTTTCCTCTCTTTCTGACTGATATAGCAGCCATGTGGATTCGACAGCTCGAATCGGAATCGATCAACAGCTGGAATATGTTGGTCGCTCGCTTCCTTGAACAGTTTCGAGTCCACATCGCTCGACCCAAGAACGTCATGTCACTCACTATAATCAAGCAGAGGCCCAGAGAAACTCTGCGTTCATTCCTGGAAAGATTCAACGTTGCAGCAACATCAGTGGATCGCCCTGAACAATCGATGGTACTGATGGCAGCGGTATCCGGCGTTCTGGATAACACGGAATTTAAAAAACCCTTGTACTGGGATCCACCACGAAATCTCGGTGAATTCTACCTTGAAGCAGATAGATTTCTGCGGGAAGAAGATGCAACTTCCGAGAAGAAAACCCTCGAAGTCAACATGCTCAAAGATGGAGAACCATCTGATTCTGGTAAAGGAAAGACCCCTGCTACAAATGATCGTAATGCTCCACCCCGGAGAGGGTCCAGATACGACAAATACACTGAACTGAATGACACCCTAAGCAATATATACGAGGATACAGGGGGTGCCGCTTCATATCCAAGGCCTCCCAAGAGGGAGCCAACGATAGCACAACGCAATTCCGGAAGACATTGCATATTTCATGACATAGACGGTCACAACACTGATGACTGCAGACATTTGCGAGATCTTATTGAGGATCAGGTCAGGCGAGGAGAACTAGCCGAGTACGTCATTCAACCAACAGCACCCACACCTACGCTGCCACCACCTATTCTCCAAAGAGGGAACAATCCTGGATCGAGCAATCGCGGGGTTATCATTCGCTGATCCCACTCAGCGGATCTCTTCAGTTTGCTGAACTCTGGTTCACAGATCATGTTTTTAGGTTTTAAGGCGACTTCTCGCCCTCTTTGTTTTCCCTGCATGTAATAAGAGTCGTCACATCAGCCCACACGCACGGAACTGGCTTTTGGTTTCCAGTCGTGTTCGGCAGACGACCGCTGCATTTTCATGAATTAGCAATAAGCATTGAGCTCCGGCTCCCAACTTGATCCGTCCAGCATAAACAAATCCTCATGTGCTTTCCCTTGGTCGTCTTACTCCGGTAAGGCCGTCTGGGAACCTTCATGTGCTTTTCCTCGGTCGTCTTACTCCGGTAAGGCCGTCTTGGAACTTTCATGTGCTTTTCCTTGGTCGTCTTACTCCGGTAAGGCCGTCTTGGAATTTCATGGCATTTCCTCGGTCGTCTTACTACGGTAAGGCCGTCTTGGAACTTTCATGTGCTTTTCCTTGGTCGTCTTACTCCGGTAAGGCCGTCTTGGAACTTTCATGTGCTTTTCCTTGGTCGTCTTACTCCGGTAAGGCCGTCTTGGAACTTTCATGGCATTTCCTTGGTCGTCTTACTCCGGTAAGGCCGTCTTGGAACCCCTCTAACATCCCCTCGGATGGTTTACTCCGGTAAGGCCATCTAGGAAATATTCTTGCATTGTTTGTTTTATCTTATAGCAGGTACAAATTCTTGGTTTTCTGGGGTTTCTCTGGCCTTAATACGATCCCGTGTGATCGTCGGTTTTCTGGCCTTAATATGATCCGGCGTGATCGTCGCATTCTGGACTTGGATTTCTCAGATTATCCAAAACACATCTTCCTTCAACCAGCAAGATATGTTCAGGGGGGCAAACATGTTGGCACACTTTTTGGTAAAAGCTGTCACACATGGAATTCCTGAATGATAACATGCACAAGCGATGGAAACAACGTCAGAAGACATTGAGAGATTTGGTCAAAATCACCTCCTCAACCTAAACAGGCCCGAAACTCCTATCAGACGACCTCTTTTGGGCCCGAAAACAGCGATTACGAAGCTGAGCTCTATAACTTTTGTAGATCTCTAAATTGGCTTCAGTCTGAGCTTCGGTTTGGCTCAATCGGACAACCGGTTTGAAAGTTATGCCTGTTTCCGTAAACTGGTGTAATCTGGCAATTTCCTTGATAAAGCAACGAAGCGTCACACAATCGGAGTATGGCTCATGCATCCTCGGATCGCCCCTCATCGGATCGCACTTCATCGGATCGCGCCTCATCGGATCGCCCTTCATCGGATCGCCCCTCATCGGATCGCCCTTCATAGGATCGCCCCTCATCTGATCACCTCCTCGTCTCGTGAAGCACCCTGACTCGTGGAGCACATGTAGACCACGATCCGACCACTCCAGCTCGTCGCCACCTCACATCTCACTGTCACGCAACTGTTCGGCTCGCCCTCATGGACCACGATCCCATGATCACGATCCAACCCCCGAACCTGCTCCTGGACAGCCTGTTTTGACTTATTCTAAAGGCTATTTTCACTCCAACTTGCATGGATCTGATTACACATGTCATATGACGAATTGGAAAGGGTTTCTGGACGTTTTCCACCATATTTCGAGATTTTTGGGATGCGTGCCATGTGTCCCATGAACCGCCTCCAGGAAACAGCTATAAATACACCATTTGAAGGCATTTTCAAGGACTTTTGGCTCTAACTCTTCATAGCTTCCACCATTACTGAAGTGCAAGGACTTTGCACCTCCATACACTCAAATTCTTCTCTTTTCAATACAATTAACACGCGGATTGTGTGCTTGCATGAAACTGATTCTTGTAATCTGTCAGTATAACAATAAGATTATAAAGTGGACGTAGGCTACATCTACAGCCGAACCACTATAAAAATCTCGTGTGTCTCCTCTTTATTTACTCTTTTCTGCATTCTGTGATCTGTGATCTGCATTTGGGTGTTAGGCCCAATTTTTGGTCTAACACCTCCCTTCTTCTACTTCAAAGATTTCTAGCAATTCTTCCACCTCCTTAAGCCAATCTCTAGCTTCCACAAACGTTTCTGACCCTTGAAATGGTTTTCCACCCATATCCTTGAATTCCTTGCACGTCTTTGCAAAAGTATCTACGCGAGGAGGAGGAGAAGGAACAGGTGCAACTGGTGGTGGAGGAACATTGGCTGGACCTGCAACGGCCCTAGCCTCTAATAACCTCCTATACCATCCTGGTACCGTTACACCGTCGGGTAGATTAAGATATTTAGCCATGCTGAAACGAAAAAGGAAAGATTCAGAATGGAGAATTCGAAAGATAAAGATATGGGCTATTGGGGATTATGTTTTTTTTCATAAAAACTTTTCTCTTTAAATTTCTCATTAAAACATGTTTTCGAAAGCACTTCTTCCAAAAATAACTATTTTTCTAAAGTATTTTTATCTGTTCTGGTAACCTTAAGCTCTGATACCACGTGTAACAACCCACGTCGATTAATGTCACTCACGAAGGGAATGCATTAACTTCCATGGAGGTTATAAGTGAATATAGAAAAGAAAATTTACAACAAGACAGATAGTAAATAGTACTTGGAAATCTAAAACTTCATTTTATTGCAGCGGAAATTAAACATGTTTGTTACATCATAAAACCATAGATCATAACCAAGTACAATATCCATCTTCATAAAAACAAAATACATAATCCCATTACATAAATAGCCATTAATAAGATAACAAGCTAGACTTTACTTCAACGGTCCAAGCTTTCCAAAGAGAGATGAAGCAATTCAATCAAACTCCACTAGAGCTGGGCCCAACCTGAGGACCTGGAGGGGGAAAAAGGATAGAAATAGAGGGGGTCAGACATAAAGTCTGGCGAGTCTGATAATTCTAACAATACTATTATCAAAATAACTAGACTAAGGCATAAGCTGGAAGACAAGTAAATGTCTATGAACTCTTAGGAAGATAAAGATAGCGTTTAAGATAACGTTAAAGATAACGGTAAAGGCACACCTAATTACTAACGAATGATTACTACACTGCACCACACCAGTCACCCTATTGTTTGATCCCACTTGCTTCACACAGAAACTTTATAAATAGCCTTACGTACCCCTAGCTGACTACATAGGTGCCGTCTGCCCCTATCTCCACTAGGTGTACCCCACTACCCACTTTCGATCGGCTCCCTACTCGTTGATACCCGTGCAGGCCCCACAGTGGGGTGTATCACTCCCCTAAAGTGGCAACCCGATACAACTTGAGAATGCACGGCTTATACCTACACGATGCAACAACGTCTTACCTACTAGCCCGGGTCCACACACGCATACGAAACCCTTTGGACTTGCGTTGCCACCGCTCCCCGTTTTGGCCTCTTACAGTCGAACCCAGCATGCGTGTCCCGTCCTCGACTTGGGTCGAGCCCACAAAGATACGTTTGGGATACTGGTCGAAATGGGCCCCCACAAGCTACCCACCTAAGCTTGTCACTAGTATATCCCACTTAACCCTCTTAGTCATGTTCATTTACATGTGTGTTTGGTTAAGTCTTACTAATCGTATTTCACATGCCACTAAGGGCAACCCCTAGATTCCTCATGCCACCCAAGGCACCTACTTAACCCCCATGTCCCACCTTACATGTTTATCTGGTTAAGTATTTCTTAATTCATTCAGGCTATAACCTCATAAAGACCTCTCACATTAGACTGGAATTTATGGCAGCTGGATTTGTCGGGCGGGTCCGGGCAGTCTTACACCATAAAAGAGTCTAACCTCGTGTCTTTACAACCGTTATGCTTTAGTTTAGGCCTAGGACCTCTCACATTAGGCTGACATTTGTGACCACTGGATTTTCCGGGCGGGTCCGGGCAGGTTTACGTCACAAACGAGTCCAACCTCGTGTCCTAAGCATTGATTAACACTTAAAATCTTTTACCCCAGTTTTAATAATTCCCTATTCAAATTATTAATTAAGTCAACTTTTAATGATGTCCATAATTGACTCAATTATGGCCATCCACTTAGGGCATGCAAAATCATATCAATTGCACCCCAACTTTTTAATATTAAATCCTTAATATTACCCCTACCACACGTTTATACGTTCGCTTATTCAATGCGTAATATAGGCTAGACTTGTATAGTCTAACACCTAGCACAAAGATAAATTATCACAACATATAGACAATTAAAATAAATCTAATCATAATAGGGATGAAACTTGCATAAACTACACATGTTAAGGATCAAAAGGTGTCAACTTGTTAAATGTCTCAATTTACATGATATGATCATAGCCCAAATCTATACATAAACTTGCATATGGGGTTTTTAGGCAACATAATGATGGTGTGAACTAGCATAGGATATCACATATGTCATAGCATAATTCTAGATGTCATAATAGATGTCTTGGCATATGTTCATAACTTTTCTAATCAATCTAACTTGCATATGTGACTTGTCATATAGATCAACATAACCCAAACATGATGATTTAATTAATATGAACTAACTAGCATAGATGGTAACATCATGGCCTTTTTAACATGTATGATTCATCACAACTTAGCATAGAAACTTTCAACATACATAACATCATCATATCATGATTTACAACATATAAGATATCACCATCACATAACATTGGATTTACAATATACATGATAGCAAAAGGGGTTTACAACAACATATATGATAATTCACATCATCTACTCATAATCCATTCATAACTCAACCTAATTAAAATGATAATAATCTTGTTAAGATCATCATACTCACAATTTAGAGAAGAAAAGAGAGAGTTTTGCTTTGCTTTGGGGTTGAGAGAATTAGAATTGAATTTGCTTTTCTTCTTTCTTAGTTGGTGGCGGCTCCATTGATTTCCATGGCGATGGTATGACGGTAACTATTCTATTTTAATTAGGTTTAAGGTTAGAATTAGGATGTATTTATAGGTGTAGGAAGTTATTTAGGACCATTAGATTAACCCTGAACCATGAGAACCAATCAAATGCAAAATCTGCATTTGAGCGAATCGGCCCACGGGTTGACAGCCAAACACCCTGGATTAACCCCTAGTCGACCCAGCGGGGCTTGGGTCGACCTCAAAAATGGGCCGGTTCGGTTATTTCCCCTCCCAATTCACTGTTTCGCATATTTATTTTTTTATTTTATATATATATATATATATATCAATATATATATATATTTTTCTGCGCAACCCATTTCACTTAATTCTTTTCTAAAAATTAAGTATACTTTAATTTGTGAATTTTAATGTTATAAAATTACGGGGTGTTACACCCATACCAAAGTTTATTATAATCTTAGAAGTTCACGCACTTACTCGTGTTTCATTAACTTATTAATTCAAATCCTTCGAAGTTCGAACTTGAAAACGCGCCTCTCGAAGAGGTTTATGTCCTCCTTATTTAATTTTCGTTTTTCATTGACTTGATGTCGTAGGCCCTTCAGAGGTTTGATTAAATACATATTCTTATATATACACATGGTTTTTTTATTAGAATGTACTCAACCCCATATCTCGCTGCCCCGGTGACCCAAGCCCTTCGGAGACTGGTTTTGAGTACGTGCTCCCATGGGAGGACTTGGGTTTCAAGTTTTCGACCCAATCTTGGTACTATTTGATCTAGTTTATTGTAATAAAAAAGAGACCTAAATTGGATACCCCCTTTCGGCTAGGATTTCTGATTTTTGATACCCCCTTTCAGCTAGGATTTCTGATTTTGTTACCCCCTTTCGACTAGGATTTATGATTTTTGGTCCTTCCAACTTTATGCTTCATCCCGGGATGTGGACACTAATTCTTCTCATCGAGTTTTTGTTCGATTTAAAGAATTTGTATCCTGCACCTAGCAAGGTGCCTCTTTTGGGACTAACAATTTTCATCCGTGGGACAAATTTGATACTGTCTTTGTATTTTCCTCAAAGCTTGATGCTAACCCTTCTAACGGACGCTTGCTAAAAGTCTAAAGCTTTCCATAGTGGAAAGTGTAGCCTTTTGGCTTGCAATTTGCTTACTACGTCTTTCTAAGCAATTTTCCTTTTTGAAGCGAAGTGCTCATTTGTCTGACTTAATTTGCATGATGTTTCTGGCTCCTAAGTTGTTTTGCTTGAAACATGCTTTTGGAAACCTTCTGGTATAGTTTAGTTGTCGATGATCGACCACTTCTATTATGCCTACATTTTAAGAAACCAAATTTTAGTACGAGTTTGCAAGTATGTTACTTAAGTAAGCACATAATTTTTTGTTTGTAAGGCATTTGTAGGTAAGTCACCATCGATTACTTCTATGAATGTTGGAAGCTACAAAGTAGAATCGAGCGACTACTGGTTCTTAAGTAGTAGGGCAAGACAAAAATAATAATGAAGCAATGTAAAGCGATGGAAGTTGCTTATCCACGGTTGCCGACACCAGAAGGCTGACTTCTGATCCTTAAGTAAGTACTAGCTTTGGATTGGTTTGGGCGATCTACTCATTACTTATTGCCCCTTGCATGTAGGGAGTTGGGGCAGTGTTCATGAACTCGTATGTATTGCTGCAAACGATTCCTCTTGATCAGCCCTCAACTAATGATTTTAAATGTTTACAATCATTTGTATCGTATCCTGGCTGATTATGAAATTGATAAAACCTTCCTGATCTCATAGCGACATCTTTGACTTGCATTTGTTTTGGGATCGGATATTTCTCCGTATCCTTAGTTGCCATGAAAATATTCCCTATGGTGTCATTGAGGGGAGTGAGCTCAGAATTCTTAAAGAAGCATAGCTTCTTTTAGCCTGGTATTCTTTTCCTTCATTGTTCTTCTTCTGACTACTAAAGTTACTTTGTGCACCACCTTTCCTTTTTTGTTGTTCACGTACTAGGCTTTCTTCAACATTCATACATTCTTCGGCTTTATTGAGTAGTGACTCGAGTGTACTTGGTTTTTTCTTCTTAATCCACCGTCTTAACCTTTTCTTTTTACATATGGCCCCCCTTCAAAGCCATCAGCACTAGCCAGGGTTCATAATTTTCATCTTCAGCTACTGCCATATTAAAGCGGGTGAGAAAACCTTTGATGGACTCTCCTGGCCTTTGTTGTATTTCACTTAGCTCCATGACATCCCTGATTCTAGCTGCTTGGAATCTGAATTGTTTATTGAATAACCTGGACAAGGTAGCGAAGTCGTCTATAGAATTTGACGGCAGCTTTGTGAAACAAAGGTAGGCCACTCCCTCTAAATAAGTCAGAAAATATAGGCATTTGATCTCATCGGTTGCGCACGCCCGTCCATATGCCGATTATATTTGCACAAGAATACATTAGGATCGCTCGTCCCATTATAGGATTGCAACGTTGGAGGTTTGAATTCCTGTGGATATATAGCCATTTTGATTTTCTCGGTGAGTGGGGTCTTATTAGGAGAAAATTCCCACTCCTCCTGATTATCTTCTTTTCTCAAACTATCCTTCATTATTTCACACGCCGTTTTTAAAATATATTCCTGCTCTTGGCCCCGACCTATGGAACAAGCGCCTTCTTCCTTGCCAAATTCTTGCTTAAGCGTGTAATTACAATCTGGAGGTGGGGAATATGGGCATTCTTTTGAGAGAAATGCCCCTTTTGTAGGATCATTTACCCGTTGAGAGGTTGTGTCACTGGGGTGGTTGCGCATGGGCGCTTTAGCAATTCCATGGTCCAGATTAATATGATGTTTGACTTCCTGAACAGAATTTTGTCGTTTCACGCCTGAAGCAAAGGATTCTGCACCGTATACTTGACTTGTTCGAGCGGGTAGAAAACAAGCAGCACTTATTGTGGATTTTGCGGTAGCGGCTTGAATAGCAAGCATTGATTCAAGTTATTTCATCATTGTATCATTTGCAATGGTTATCTGACTTGTCAGTCCCGCCATCGCTTCTTCTAATTCTTTTTTGATTATGGCTTCCTCTATTTCTGATGATTTTCCGACCTTAAATCAGACGGTGGGCGACGCGACAACATTAACACTGTTGATGAGGTCGTCGATTTCGCCATTGGTTTCCTCCACCATGTTCGTGATCCAAACAAAGTTTCTCTTCGGATATCACATTGGACTTCAACAAGGAAAGATGCAAATACATCCCCAAGGTGGGCGCCAAAATGTTTTCACCAAAAATGGCTCGAACACCAATGGTATGAGGATCGTACTTCACCAACATGGTTAGAAAATAAATGCTGCCGCACTCATTAGCAATTGAAAGTAAAGATGCAAGGAAGATAAAATGGGGACAGGGTTTTAGAGTGGTTCAGCCTTGTGTTAGGCCTACATCCACTATGAAGGTAATTTGTATTATCACGATAATGATTACAAGGCATATCTCTCATACATCTTCTTGTTCTCGCAACTTATTCTCACTCTTACATACAAATCTTGCTCAGATTTACAGGATTTGATGAAGGAATGGCAGAATTCATAGAGGAGAAGGATGGATGGGTGCCATGGCCAAAAGAATGAAAGAACCTTGAATAGAGATGATGATGATGACTGAAATGCTTAAGGAATGACTGAGGGCAGAATTTGGCAGCACTTCGTGGTGCCCGAAGTCCATCCCCTTTGCGGTAGTAATCATGGCCTATTTATAACTGAGCTCCCCTGGAGAAATGGGTCGAAATTTCTATATGCAGGTTGCGGGTTGCTTGTCTCAGTAATTACTAGAATGCCATTTCCTGGCTGTAGCCAGCTATCGATAGATGTATCCAGCTGTTATGTGTGAGCGACTTCATAGGAGCGAGGGATTTAAATAGTCGGTCAAGTGACAAGCGACTTAGCCAGAGTACTTGGGTACGGCTACGCATCATGGTCTGCCGGTTGCCAACTGGGGCTTGTAGACTAGAATGTAAGTGCGACCCCTTAAGTTTTGGTATCTGGTTGTACGGTAGGTAATGTTTGTTTGAAGCGCGAATAACTGACTAAGGAATGAGCGATTTCATAGGAGCGAGCGACTTCATAGGCCGAGGCAGATGGACATGTGATGCGCGTATATCTGGTTGTCGTGTAAGCATCTGATTGCTAATGAGCGGGCATCTGATGCCTGTTGGACTGGTAGATAGCACATGATTGAAGTGTTAATAACCAACTGAGAGGTGAGCGAACGACTGGAGTTGTGAGCAACCATGGGATGCATGTATGAACTTTGATGTCCTTGCGCTTTCCGCTATGTACGACTGATTAGGGTAGTATGATTGCAGAATAGGGCATGTGGACGGAACCAATTCTTTTCCTCATCTTTCATGTATGACTTTCCCCGTGGCCAAGCTAATTTGTTATGCTCGACCCATTTTGATGAGAGATCGAGCTAGCTGTTCTTTTTTATGCCCGAGCATATTCTCATTGTAGAAGTAAATGCCTTACTCTGATATGAGTGACTAACCTCTTCAGATATGAACAGCCGATTCCTTGAGCGGTACTTGTCTTTCTCCGCTCATGCTATATTTCTGGTTATTTTCAAATGAACCTTCTGGTATTGTGATGGTTGTTAAACATGTGCCTCTCAAGCTTGCCAGAGTCGTATTTCCTCTTTGTATGGTTGATCCACGCTCTGTAACCGCGTGCGACCCATCCGTTTGGATGTGTGCGTCTTTGGCTACGTGGGATTCCTTTTTTCCTTGTATGATTGACCTAAGTGTCCTGGATCGTGCACATAGCTAAACCCCGTGACGGTCGTCCCGTAGTTTATACGAAGGTTTAATTCACCAATTATATGCATGTTTTTCGGTTGTAAACATTGCCATTGTTGTTTGCTGCACTTGTTTGCATACTTGAGCTGTCCATTTTAACTTGATATGATTCTGGCCCTTGCATGGCTTGACCATTATGTTATGCTACAGATTTCAGCACCTCTATTGTGTTGAACACACTCTGTTTTGCTGCCATTTGCTTGGCCATACTGGCTTATTGACCTGCTTGTAACATCCTTTTTTATGCTAAACCTTATTCATTGAGATGCTTCTATGTTGATATCATGCATTTATTTGTAGCTTGGTCCATCGTGGTCGCTCTTTAGTTGCTCACACATACATATGCATGTTACTTGACTTGACTCTGTGTTCAGGGATACTTGACCCATGCATTGTGCATGTGTGTCAGGCTTTACCTGAATATAACTTGCTTGATATATTTGTCCAATGCCGACTATATTGCCCATGCATAGAATATATTTGTATATACATACACATGTATGTGCAGAATATTGTCTACCTCGTGGAATTTACAGTATATCACTGTAAATACCACAAGTTGTCTAGACACAGATTGATGTCCATAAAAATCAGATCAAGTCATGAAAAATGATGAGAAACACACCAAAATTCCGAGGCAAACAAATTTTTAAAATAAAAATTATATCTGCGAGAATTTAAAATATTTTGTTCCAGATTATTGTGTGTGTTTCTATATGTGACAAGTAAGCAGAAGACTGGACTGACTATGCTGACAGACAGAAGATAAGCGAGGGACAGTCAATGAACTTGTATATATGAGTGTGTGTCAATGTATATGAGTGAGTGACTGTACAACTGAGTGAACTATAGTGAGGAGCAATGTATAAAGATGAAATTGGATGTATATGTATTGTATTTCAGTGATTTACAAACAGTGGAGTTATAAATTTGTACCGTTTGAAATGTTGTAATAAAATATTATATTTTAATAAAATACTGTTTGAATATTTAAATTCTTGTGCGGTAAAATTTTATTTAAATATGAATATTTAATTATGTCTGTGATGTAGTGGAACAATACAATTACAAACACATTTAAAAATGATATATATATATATATGTTTGTTATCATCAAAAAAAATCATAGAATTGCTATATACAACAACCTGGAGGATTTCTTCAGCCCTTAGATATCCCACAATGAAAGTGGAAGAGCGCATCTATGGATTTTATTGATGGTTTTCCCAAATCTAGGAGAGTCAACATCAATATATGGGTGATAGTTGACCGAATAACTAAGGGCGCTCACTTTATTCCCGTCAAGACCAAGAGGACAACAGCTTAGCTAGCATCGGTATACCTTATATATATTGTCTAACTTTATGGAATACCTTTCAGTATAGTTAGCGGTCGCGAACCCATCTTTACGGGTGAGTTTTGGAAGATCTTGCAAGAGGCACTAGGTACATAGTTACGACTGAGCACAACCTACCACCCTCATACCTATAGACAGACCGAGAAGGTCAATAGCATTCTTGAGGATTTACTGAGACTGTGTATCCTAGACTTCGGAGGTATTTGGGAGGAGCATCTCCCATTGGTTGAGTTTTCCTACAATTATAGTTATCGATCAAGTGTGGTATGGAAACTTTTGAGGCACTTTATGGAAGACCTTGTAGATCGACAACATGTTGGTTGGAGTCTACGGATAGACTTCTACCAGGGCCTGAGATGATTCGAGAGACTTTTGAGAAGATTGATTTTATTTGCATACAAATGAAAGCAGCTCAGGACATGCAGAAGTCATATGGCGATAGGAGGAGGACTGGCTCGGAGTTTAAGGTAGAAGATATGGTCCTTATTAAGGTATCACCTCTAAGAAACATTGTTCACTTTGGATTAGCAGGGAAGTTAGCACCAAGGTTAGTAGGGACATTTCCCATAGTTGAGAGGGTAGACTATATGGCCTATAGAGTTAGACTACCAGAGAGACTGGCGGGAATTCACGACGTGTTCCATGTTACCTATTTGAGGAAATTCCTATATGATTCAGTAGAGGTAGTTGAGCCAAGCACAATTGAGGATATTGAAGTGGAAAAAGAGGTATCAATTAGAAATTTTCCTACCTATATTCTTGGATCGAAGGGTAAAAAGCTACGCAACAAGGAGATCAAGTTAGTGATAAAACAATGGGGAGAAGACCGTGACGATGCGACATGGGAACCCAAAGACAAGATTCGATCTTCTTACTCTTTTCTCATTGAAAGTACTTTTTTAATTTCCTTTCTAAGCTTTTGAATTCAAATTTGTTTATCCTATCGTACGAATCTATATCCTTAGGTAGAAGCCTATGGTTGGAAACATATGTTTGAGACATGTTATGTTTGATGGTTGCAAGTGTTTGCTTGTGGTTTCCAGTGGATGCATATACGCACACATTATGCACTAGGTCGGCTCAAGCACTTACATATTGTATATGGATGTGTGTGCATTTTTTGAAATTTCAATGGATGAAAATTGTTGAATCATCACATGGATGTTGCATTTGATGAATGGATGTTGCACATATGTAGAACTTATTTATACTATTAAGATTCTCTTGCATACATGTTGGATACATGTCACATACATATATTGCACTAAGGAGATCAACTGAATCAGTGGATCGCCTGATTTTCACATTAGTTTAGGAACACATACACGACACCTTTGCATATGTTCATACAAATCATTAGAAATTTTAAGGACAATGGATGCCAGTGGTTTATGAATGAGTAGATGGGTGTAGGATCTAATTAATAACATTCTTCTTAACTTGGAGATTTCTGGGACGAAATCCTTTAAGGAGGGAAGAATGTAACACCCTATAATTTAATACACCATAGTTATATAATAAAGATAATAAAATGAATAATAATTAACTAAATATTCATAATTGAGTAAAACTTACTTTACCGTTGCGTTCGTTATGAAATTATGGTCCAGACAAACTTTTGGTTTTCGTAAATGGGATTAAATATGAAGAAGTTACAAGCTAAATAAGTTTGAATAAAAACTAAAATAATATATAACAATTTAACTCAGAATGCAACAGTATGGATTATACCTAACCCTACATGGGTCGACACTAGAGTCGTCCTATGCTAGAGGTGGGTCGACCCACCTTCGACCAGGGAAAGTTCCTACGCCTGAATCTAGTCTAGTTTGTGTGTTACATTCGTTGCTGACTCAATAGTGATGTGTATTGAACGGATTGATTTTATAACCTAATATCCCATGGTTTAGATTATCCTAACTTATCAATAAATATGCTAGCAAACTCACTCATTTTTTCACACGAACATTTCTTCATCTTCTTCCTTCTCTAAGATATGCTCTGTAATTAAATTAAGAAAATGATGAGGTGCTACCGAAAGATAGATTGAAGGGATAATTCTAGTTTTTCTTCTACAAACTATTTGAAAGACTTATTCCAGATATAATACACATCTCTATGAGTTCTACATTATTTTTAGATCTGCAATTTAAAAAGGGTTTTGACAGTAAATTATTGGATCTGAAACAAGTAGTTTTTATAAGTTTATTCTTATATGTTGTTCTTTTGATTACCGTTAATTATCTACTCAGTTTACTGTTAATTATATGTTCATGTATACATCTATCTTCCTTATCCTCATTTCTGTTTTTTATTTATTTACAGTCGTTTATATGCCTATTTTATTCCGTTTGGATTTGGATATGTTTTTCTCCTTTTCGTATTTTATGCTGAGCCTAGGCCATTTCAGTTTACCATTAATTATATATTCATGTATACATCTATCTTCCTTATCCTCACTTCTGTTTTTTCATTTATTTACATTCATTTGTACGCCTATTTTATTCAGTTTGGATTTGGATATGTTTTTCTCCTTTTCGTATTTTATGCTGAGCCTAGACCATCGAGAGCCTAGGCCATTTCCGTTTAAATTACATATAATTAGGATAAATTGGAATAACTTGTAATGAGAATAAGAAGGAGAAATTAGACATATTATAATTTGAGGACCTTTGACTGTAAATTTTGAACAATTACAAAAGGGAAGAATATGCAAGCATGTTAATCTAAATAGGAAGGACTTAATTTAATATTAAGTAGAACATGTTATATGGAAAATATGAGAATCAGATGTAAACTTAGTAAAACATGTTATTGTAATCTATATACATCTGAGCAGGTGCCTGTCTATATGGGGAAGGGTTGTACACAAAATTACATATAATATGAAATGTCATTTACAAGCATGCTTATTAATGAACTTAAACATGCTAAGTTAAACCTGTTAATTAATAAGGTAAGAGGTTCCACGTTTGCCATTTATATCCGGCATTGGGACTCTTAAAATCCTAGTTACTTCGGGACCAAACCTAGTGGTGGCATGCGTCAATTCTGCTATTGTTTGGTTCCCGTATCAGTCAGTATCCCTGTTGGTATCATCTCAGGGCCTCACACTAGGCAGAGGCTAGGCATGCTTTAATGATTTGGAATGTAAGAGGTTCAAAATCTTGGAGGTGGGTACGGGCGTGTTCTGGCAGAGTCATGAGCCTGCATGGGTCCGACGGGGAAAATGAAGACGGTGTAACACTGATAAGTAGGGCAGTGTCTTATAAGTTGACAGGTTCGGGACTGATATCCCCGATTGCCGTGGTTGGCACAAGTTATTCATGTCTGTAGGGATCTGATCACTAGGTAGTAATTAAAGTACAACCTAATCATGATATTCTGATAGTTGGTGCAAAAACTTGATCTTATGATATGAATGAGAAGCGTGTCGTATCTTACCTTATCTTGGTATTTATGTATTTCCTATTTTATTGTGTTTTCTTATCCAATACCATTTAACTGTCTTGATACTTCTTATCATATGCTTATGCTAAAAATCACCGGAACTCGCCAGACTTTATGTTTGACCTATTTTTAGTCCCTTCTCTCACTTCCTTTCCCCCGCTAAGGTGCTTAGGATGGTGGAGTACAACAATGACCATGATTCTTTTCATCTTGGACTTGGATTATTTCTTATTCGTTGTATTGCTTCAACCTTTGTTTTATGTTCATTGGTGTGGCTTTTTAGGAATATGATTTTCATGGCTTTGTACATGTACTCTGATAGTTTATATTCCACGAGACAGATGGTGATGATTATGACTTTTGATATTTGAAAATGGATTTTGTATTTGATTTGAAATAAAAAAATTGAAAATTTTCTGCTTCATTTTATATTATGTCTTGTGAATTTAGTTTTTATACTATAATTTATACCTATTGCGCTTCAGAGAATATATGCATCCTCTTATGGGTAACATTAAGGGACGTGGAGTGTCACAATTCTTCTTATACTTGGCTATGAAGGCCATTTTTGTGCTTTCTTGGGTAACCATTGGGCTATGCCCTTTTGCAATTGCCTTATGACCATTTTACATTTTATAGTGGAATTTTCAATTTGTTCATAAATTTTTGAGTTAAGTTGGCAGTTATGGGAGATTTGGTTAAACTCGTCTATTTACTAGCTTAATGTAAATTACGCTGTCATGGTTGATCATTTATGATCACTTTGGGGTTTTGATTTTTTAATCATTAGTGGAATATTTGATTTTTCCAATTATGTGATACATTTTGGGGAGAAATGAAAAAACTGCTTGAGTAGGCGTCAAAAACCTTACTGTTAAGGCGAAACTACTTGGGAAGGTGTCAACGACCTTGTCAAGGCCATTGTAATTTATGAGGAACCACCTCATGCTGTTTGCGGGTTTTTGTGTTATTTATGATTTCGCAATTTTCATGATGATTACTATTTTTTTTAAAATGTATGATCCTCTATAATGAAGAGAGCACACATATATTATAAAAAACAAAATGGATACAATATTCGACCACCAACCCAAAAGGGAGAAACAAACAAAACAAAGCAAGTCAACAAAATGTAAAGGAAAGTAGATAGATGAGCTCCGGATAGACCACCGCCCATCAAACTTCAATATCGAATTCCGGCAAAGCCACCACCTAATAATGAAGTATATCTACTCCAATACAAGAACAAGACACTCAATTCTAAATACAACAAAAAATAAAGTTGGACATCCCCAAAAAACTCTACAAAACCTCTCACAAATAAACTTCAAAGAGAAAATCAAGCACCAGCCCAGACAGCAAATGCACAAAGCTCCTCATCAAAAATCAACAACCTGAAACCTGAAAGACACAAGCCAAACCATAAGTAACCATCACATATATATATGGGTATATGAGTATGTATATATATATATATATCAAAGAATATATATATATATAAATATATATATCCATATATATATGTGATGAAGAAAGAAAGAAAAAAACTAGTAACAAATGCGAGATCTATTACATCTAAAGAATCTATTGATTCTAAAAAATAAACTCAAATTAAATCTAACCTTAATCGAAAAATTCACAAAAAACGATTCGCCAAAAAACTTATAGTGCGAGTTAGACATCCAATCCAAACAGTAATTAACAATCCTAATAATTAAATTATCAACAGATACAGAAATAAAATGAAAAAATCTCTGATTCCTCTCCATCCAAATGAACCAACTAATGATAGTGACCAAAGAATCCAACACATATCTCTATCAAGGATTATAAAAAACTCTATAATAATTCCAATAATCAACACAATTGCTAAAGTAAATAGAACTATCAAAAACAAAAATCCTAAAACCATAATTAAAATGTAATTAGTAACACTGCAAGAGAAAAATAAATGATCAACATCTTCATCCAAAAGACTACAGAAACAACACTTAACATCAAAAATAATATTCTTCTTCTTTAAAAGCTCAACCGTATTAAGCTTCTTATAAAAAATCAACCACATAAGAAACTTAGCTTTATAACGAACATTAGATTTCCTAAGAAACTTAAAAGGGAACAAAGAAACACCATAAAATTAATAAAATTATACAAAGAATTAACAGAGAACACTAAACTCCTATCAAAACCCCAACTAAAACAATCTCTATTCTCATCAAGATGATAAAGAGCTAACTTAGCTTTAAGTAAGTCTAATTGCCTTAACAATCTCCCTTCTAATATATTATCAAAGGTAAACTCCCAAGGGGGATATATATCACCTCTATAAACGTCTTTAATTAAATCATTCTTAAAGCAGCAAATATTAAAAAGCTCACTAAATTCAATTTTAAGAGGCAAATGAGAAATCCAAGCATCATGCCAAAAGAAAGTAAGATCCCCAGAATGAACAATTAACTTACAACCTAAATTAAAAAAAAAATCAAAACAGATTTCCAAAAATAAGATAATCTATTAAACCAACTAGAACTAGAACCAACAATAAACTCCCGCCCAGAATAATAAAATTTGGAAATAATATTCTTCCAAGTAGCCGACACATCAGGGCGTCTAAATCTCCAAAGCCATTTGGCTAACAAGGAAGAATTAAAACTGAACAAATTAATGACCCCCAAGCCCCCGTCCTTCATGGGTTTACAACACACCTCCAAGTTAACTAAACAATTATAGCCTCTACAAATAGAAACACCACTCCAAATATAATTACGCCTGATTCTATAAATTTTCTCAATAACCCGTTGAGGAAGTCGATGAACTGCCATCCAATAAGTAGGAATAGCAGACAACACCGAATTAACAACACTAATCTACCAGCTCTAGACAGAAATCTATTATTCCAACTCGATAATCTATTATTGATCTTATCAATAATAACTAACCAATCATCCTTCTTAAGCTTCGAAGGCCTAATCTTAAAACCTAAATAATCGAAATGAAAATCCATGATAGAACAGTTCAAAGTTCCAGCAACCAGAGACTCAACATTATCAAGATCGTTAAGGACCATTAAAGAACTCTTATCAAAATTGATTCTAAGCCCAGATAACATCTCAAAACAGTAAAGAATAAACTTCAGAGCAATAATATGCTTGGGGAGGTGCGAGCTAAATAATAATGTATCATCTGCAAATTGCAAAATAGATAAATCATTATTAAAGTCCTCATTACCAATACGACCTAAGACACCTATTCTAACAGCTCTCTTAATAATTCTAGAGAAAACATCAGCCGTTAAATTAAAGAGAAGAGGTGATAGGGGATCACCTTGTCTAAGACCCATCTTAGATTGGATCTTCTTGCCCACAACCCCATTAACAACAATATTAGAACAACCAGACCTAAGCAAAAGCATGATCTTGTTGATCCATCTGACACTAAAACCCCTAGCAAGACACAAATCGCTAATGAAATCCCAATCAACAGAGTCAAATGCCTTCTCAAAATCTAACTTCAAAATGGCACAAGTCAAATTATTTTTACAACAGACATTAATATATTCCTGCACAACAGCCACTCCGTCCACTATGTTTCTGCCTTTAATGAAGGAAGTTTGGGAACAATCAATGAGCTCATTCATCTTAATACTAAGCCTATTAGCTAGGACTTTGGAAATAATCTTGACGGAACAATTAATTAAGGAAATAGGCCTGAAATCCTTTAAAGAATTAGCACCCTCTCTCTTATGAATGAGAATAAAATTAGCAAAGTTAAAACTTCCTAAACGCAAATTACCACTATAAAAATCATTAAAAAGGTTAATAATATCAAATTTCAGGACCTCCGAAAATTGCTTATAAAAAAGAACAGAAAAACTATCAGGTCCTGGAGCTTTATTGCTTGGCATATCGCAGATAGCCTTCAAAATCTCCTTTTCAGAGAAAGGCTTGTCTAAATCTACTAACTCAACCTTAGAGTCAGTCGCATAAATGTCATTCTAGCTAACATTAATCCTTCTCTTAATCCTTGCTCCAAAAATCAGCTTATAATACCTAGTGAAAGCCTCATTTAATTCACTCTGAACGGTCACTTCCACATCATTAATAAAAATTGAGTGAATCAAATTATCACGCCTCTGAAAAAACTTAGTGTTACTGTCACCCTCCTTAATCCATTGAACTCGGGCCCTTTTCTTCCACATGATCTCTTCTTTTTCTAATGTCAACTTGAGATCATTCCTAAGGTAGCAAAGTCTAACGCTCTCATTGGGATTAAGGGTCCTGAACTCACTAATCTTATCTAAACCTAACAACTCACACATAATCTTATCTTTCTTAAATCTAACACTACCAAAAATATACTTATTCCTACGTTTGAGAAAAAATATTAACTTACCAAGCTTCGCAACAAAAATCTTCGTAGAATTACCCTTATACATATTATTAAAAAAAGACAAAGAAATCCACTTGACAGAAACTGTAACACCCCGCCTCCGCTAGGGTCACTCGCATAGGAATGCACTAGCTTTAGAGGGGCATTATTGGTAAACATGCACAGAAATATCACAAGACAGAACATATAAAATAGCGGAAGTAAAATCAAACTTTCATAACATGAATAAATAAGGTCTAAAGCCTTTTACATCAGAGTACATCAAAACCTGTCTTGCAATAGTAAAGAAGCATAAAGACATTTTCATAAATTATTCCCCAAGTAAAAACAGTAAAGTAGCCATTAGCCAAGAAAAGTCCAAGCCATCCATGATGACCTTCAAGCAGAAGAAGTCCGAACTAAACAACAGTATTTCCTCCCTGTAACCTGGGGGGGGAAACGGAAGAAAAGAGGCGAAACAAAACGGGTCAGTCAAAAAGACTAAGTAAGCCCTATCTACTATTAGCATAAAAACTAGTAAAGTTAACTGACATGAGAAACTGAGATGAACATAAGCATGATAACAAGATAGATAAGCTAAATCAAAATAACAGGATGAACTACTGAACTCAGATAAACTAAGGTGTCATGATAAATTACGATGTCAAGATAAAACAAGGTATCACATCGTCAGGTTTCTATCAAGTATAATATCCCCAAGATATCTGTCACGTATAACGCCCCGTGATATCTATCCTGTATTTTAGCTCTGCACCTACCGTACTAGTATCCCCACCGTGTCATGTGTTAACCAAGAATGACCCTCACTCAAAAGTCGTGTAATGGTCCATGTCAACCTAATATATCGCATATATAGGTTACTCAACTTGTATGTTTTATTCCATGTAAATGTTCAGTCCCTTGCCGTAGACCATACGAGCTTTCCCATGAGATTCTATATTACTTTAACATAGTTCCATGATCCTTAAGATCGGTTTGGACTGTTACCCTAAACCTAGCTAGGGTCTTCCAACATGAATTATTGTTTGTACAACTAGGACTTATGCTACCTAGGGCTGCTAGGGATTATGCTTACCTATTGCACGTTTTCGTATCTCGGTTTGGGTTCAACCACCTAGGGCCACTAGGGATTACGCTAACCGCCAACCGCGCCCTTTTTCCCACGCATTCATCGTGAATCGCTTTTCCATGACTGTATGCACATGTATCACATCGTGCCATCCGAGTCCTGTCACAGTGCAAATCAAGAAATACAGGACTCGGTCGGGAGCTTTCGATTTATCTGCCGATGCAGATGCTAAGGTCTGTTTTTCTTATACGTGGCTATGGTCCCACGAGACCACTCCCTCAACTAGTGAAAGACAAGACAGGATAAATCCTGTATGAGAACACAACACTGGCCAACCCACATCCAAGCCTTACCGCAACCATAATTAGATAGCAATTATGGTCTTTTGGGTGTTCTCTGCCTTTCCGTACGTACACGCTTGACCAAAGATGGTAGGTAGCCTGACGAAATGCTATCTAGGGTACGACCGTGTATCGTCGACTATCCCCTATCCATCCCCGTCTTTAGGTCGCTCGTATAGCAACCAAGGCATACTCTTAGTTCTTCTAACGCAGACCTTAACCTCTCATGAGCCTAGTATAATCACCTGGCAGCTCATAGAGGGATACCAAGAATATCCTCACGTTCCCCGAAGCCGCTGCTTCGTTACCTAGTTCGCTGGAGCCTTTATCTAAATCAGATACTTGCTCCTACTCGTATACTTAAACGATGACCTACCGTATCAGGTTACTCATCTATCTATGAACTGGTCTAAATTTCCTTGACTAAGAATCATTACTTAGTTATTCTTCAACTAAGGTTTACCACTTAGCATTGTTCCCGTTATCCTTGTTAACTACGGTTATCCACCTAATCCTCAGAACTAGGGTTTACATAATGGATTAAGTGTCACTTAAGTTCATGACTTAACCCGTCTACAAATCCTGTCAAAATTGGCTAAGTATCCAAGTTCAAGGCTTAACCCTACAAACCATGCTCAAGTTGGTTAAGTATATTAAGTAATTCACGACTTAACCTCGTCCAATTATCATTCTAGATTGGTTAAGTATATATTAACTTGACCCTATCAATTTACTTAGTCAAATCGGTCAAGTGTATTCAAGCGATTCGTGACTTAGCCTTATCATGTTTTCACGTTATATTGGTTAAGTATTGGTTAACTTAACCACAATAAATTAACGAGTTAGATTGGATAAGTATAGGTCACTTAACCACATCAATTCATCATGTTTAGATTAGTTAAGTGTTTAACTTAACCCCATTAAACTACCAAGTGGGATTAATTAAGTCTAGGCTAACTTAACCCCATCCGATTTCCATGTTTAGACTAGTTGAGTCTAATCTTAACCCCATTCGTTAACCGTATTTTTCGGTTAAGCGTCATTAAGAAAACTTACTTAACCTTACCAAGTTATCGCGTTGGATTGATTAAGTGTTGGTTAACTTAACCCTATCCACTAGTCATATAAAAATGGTTAAGTGTCATTAGGCAAATCAAGTTACTTAACCTACCCAACCTTGTCATGTTTTGTTAAGTATCATTAGCCTAATCAAATTACTTAACCCATTTGTCCATGTCATATTTGGTTAAGAGTCATTAATCAAATTAACTTAACCCTATCATGTGGCATTAATTACTTAATGCACCTTCACCTCTCACATTAGACTTTGTTGTGGTTACTAGTTAAGCCGGTCGGTTCCGGGTAGCTTTACACCACAACTTGGTCTAACCTCGGGTTCAAGCACAACATGACCAACTTCTCACATTGGGTCCTATTGTTTGCAACTACTAGTTAGGCCGGTCGGTTCCGGGTAGTTTTACGTTGCAAACTCAACCCAACCTCGAGTTGGCCACACTTATATTATCTAAGTGTCATGTCCATCATGTTTCCCAAAACATGTTACAAGTTTTCAAGCATTTGGGTAGACCTAACTTAATAGGTAAATTCCCAAAGGGTAGACCTAACTTAATAGGTAAATTCCCAAGCTTATGTTTTTATGCATACTTACATGTCAACTTCCATGTTATATTTCAAGTCATGTTTTCAAGTTGTATTTTCATGTCATTAGAAATTACCCATAACATAACCCAACGCTTTTAAACTCGCATATACGTTCGCGACAACGTAATGGATTAAAAGAAGAGACTTGGCAAAGGCATGACAAAAATGGATATTAAGCCACAAGTTAATCATGGTGGCAAATGAGGCACAAATGTGTTCATTAACTTGCATCTTACATTCTTAAGCCTCAAAACATGCATAAACCCAAACTTGGCACATAAGCGAATCATGGTGACAAAAGATATGGAATGATGACTAGTAACTCGCATATATCATCATATAAGGGTTATGACTTCATATGCAAGTTGACATAAAGGTTATGAGGGTTCTCATGTTGCCTAATGCAACATTTCAACATAAAGGTTGTAGCTTTTAGCTCACAAGATCAAGATAATGACTTCATAAACTTGCATGACATGATAGCATGTATCATACTCAATGATCAAACCCAAACTTGCAACATGAACATTTAACTTCATAGTTAATATCTAAGAGTAGGGAAAGGGCTTACATTGCTATGAAGGCACAAAAGATATGACAAAGCCCTTATGCAATCAAATATACCCAAAATGCAAGCTCTAACATAAAAACCCTTGAGCCAAAATGATCAAAACCCTTGCTTTATGATGCAAAGATAGAAACTTGACTTGAATGCAAGCTAATGACACTCATACAAGCTTGAAAACACTTGTATGCATGGAAAATCTCTCATAGAAACCATTTAGAAATTTTATGAAGAGAGTGGAGGCCATGAGAGGTAAAATTTTGCCATAGTTTAGTTGCATGAATGAATAATGAGGATTTAGGATAGGTTAGGGTCTTATTTATAGATTAGGCAAGTGTTTTAGGCCATAGGATTAAACCTAGATTCAATCCAAGCCATCAAAGCATGTCTTGGGGAAGAAGTCAAGTGTAGGAACCATCTAGGGCCTTTAGATTAAAGATGAACCATGAGAACCATCCAAATGCAAAATCTGCATTTGAGCGAATCGGCCCACGGGTTGACAGCCAAACACCCTGGATTAACCCCTAGTCGACCCAGCGGGCTCGGGTCGACCTCAAAAATCGGCCGGTTCGGTTATTCCCCTCTCCCAATTCGCTGTTTTGAACATTTTTGCATATTTATTTATTTAATTTTCAATTATATATATATATATATATATCAATATATATATATTTCTCTGCGCAACCCATTTCACTTAATTAAGTATACTTTAATTTGGGAATTTTTCGTGAAACTTCGCGAGGCCATATCTTGGTCATACGGACTCCGATTTTCGAAAACTCGGACTCTATTTCGCGTATTTTTCCGAGACGAACGCAATGGCATAGCTCGTTTCCCTTGATTCAGATTTTACAGTTTAATTCTGCCTCCATTTATGTTATAACAGGTTATTGAAAATACGGGTTGTTACAGAAACAAGGTTAATAAAACTAGAATCCAATAACCACATCTTCTCAAATTTGAAGCTGTTACTAATAGAAATATTCAAATCACACGATAGAATGATAGGACAATGATCAGAATATAAAAACGGCAAACCTTTAACTCTACAAATACCAAATCTATCATCTGCCTCAGTACTAGTAAAAAATCTGTCTAATAAAGCGAAAGAAGGACTATCTCTGACATTAGACCAAGTGAGCGATCTATTATTTAAAGGAATCTCAATCTAATTACTATCTAAAATGAAATCATTGAATTCTTCCATATCAGAGAAATCACCTTCTCGAGGCGATCTCCCCTAACAATCTAGTGACATTGAAATCCCCTCCCCCCCCCCCCCCCGCCCCTGCAATCCATTGATTGGGAACAAGATTTCTAAAATCAGCACATTCAATCCACAAGAGTCTCCTCTCAATCTTTGTTTGAGGACCATACACATTAGAAATGCCCAGTAAAGAATTATCTATAAGAAAGACTAAAACGATGTGCAAAGAATGAGTCTTAGGAATCTCCTGAACGAGCCTAAATTGATTATCTTTCCAACCAATCATAAGCCCTCCAGCACTACATATGGCCGGAAGACAAGTCCAATTACGAAAGAGGGATCCACCTAACCTCACAAAAAAAAATTGGGTTCTCTATTTTAGTCTTCTGAAGCAAAACAATATCAATATGAAAATCCCTACCTAACCTTAGCACATTTTTTAGGATCATTCAGACCCCTAATATTCCAGCTAACAATCCTCAACATCTCAAAGAACTAACCCTCACTTCTAATTTTTTACGCATCTAACTCAACATCAGTAAAGATAAAAGCGGTATCGCTAGCCAGCTGAAATAACTGACTAGTCAAAAGGCTATCCAAAACAAAAGGGGTATAATCGCTACCATAAACAAGAATCATACCTGAGCCCAAACTCGAATTACTACAGCTAGTATTCGAGCTCGGGAACCTACCATGAGAAGAAGAAGAGCTCTATCTAATCCGCGCACTACGCTTGACCAAACCAGAACTAGGAGCTACTCTCCTGCGCCGCCCCCTCCTAGCCAAAGTAGTGGACGTACAACTGCTTAATGCATGCCCTCCACTAATCTCCTGTGATCCAAATCCAACCGAATGACAAAACCTATCAGCTGAATCAAGCTCTGAAAAAGACACAGCAAACTCCGATTGGAACACACTAAAATCCGCCCTCAAGAACAATGAGAGAAGTCTCACACCCGACTACCTCAAAATTATAGAGCAACCATACTTATCCAACAACAACACAGAACCTCGCTTATCAGGACTGGACAACATTGAATAAAAAGAGACTGAATCCCCATACACGAGCACATTATTACCACCAAATGCAATACTGTCAACAGAACTAGCCGCACATCCCATGTTCTCTACCACATCCACCCCAGACAAAACAACCTTACCGCATTCACTCAAAAGTTGACAGTCCCCTCGAACCATGTCTACTATATCATCAGCAAAGCGATAACTAAAACCCATGTCATCACTCTCAGAACACACGGCCAAACCCTTATCTTGCTCCTGACTAGAAAACCTCACAGACTTCATTTTATCCTTCCATCCAAATTTAAGCCTACCAACGTTAAACCCTTTCCTCACCGAAGAGGAAGACTTTAGACAAGCCTTCTTCTGAATCACTGATATACCACCAAACCTCTCCTTCCATAAAGCCTTCACTTCATCAATATCCTCCAATAGACCAAAACTATTAGATAAATAAATGTCCTCAGCTGCACACAAATTAAACCCCTCCTCTTCACATGCATGCTGATTAAAACAAGCGTGAGGACTCTCAAAAACGTATCCATAATCATAACCTCTCATGTCCACTGAATCATCCCCTATCATAACTTCCTCAAGCCTCCCACTATTAGTGGTCTTACCAACATTGAGCCATGATCATTCACATAGACCCATATAATTCAGAACAGCAGGGTCAATGATCATCGGATCAAATTGCTGCAAAGACCAATAATATCCCACAAAATCCACCAACTCACCATCAAGAAAAACCGCACTATCATCGAACAATATAGAGTCATCAACATATTCCTTCGTCGCCTGATGATCAACACCCGATTGAGAATTGAAAGGAATAACACAATTAGGCGATAACTGAAACTCCGTAGCATTGTGATCATAATTAATAACAGTATTAATTGTGTCGAAATGCGCTAGAATCCCATCTAACAACATAAGAAGTTTCCGCTTGTTTCTTGCAGACGAATCAACATAGATCCTCGCACTTTCAAAAGATTCAAACTGAAATAGAAAGCATGATCTTTTCTTCCCATCGGACTCGGTAAAGGAGGAAAAATAACATCGATATTATCACTTTTGCACCACAAGATCCCATCAACAAGACCCTCCAAATGCCAACCCAACAACAACGTACAACAAGCCCCATTGTTTTCCTTATTAGGAAAATCAAAATTGTAAAGATCTAAGAACACAATCATTTTCTGGCATAACCTCGAACAGTTAAAGAACAAAAGATTGAAAACTGATTTGCACCTAAACATCTCTGGATAACTACTCTTCCGATGACCCACTTCTCCATAGTAGAAACAACGAATTCCATCCCTGCAATCCTTCGCTAGATGATGAAAATCGCCACATCTGAAACAACGAAGAATTCTGGAATTTTTCCTTTGCGGATTACTCATGGGCGAGATCCCATTAGAAGAAAAAGGAAGAGGTTTCCTCACGACATCCGAAAAAGAACGCTGAGAAGAAACCCTAGAATCAACCAACGATGAGGACGAATAAGGAGGAATGAAATCGGAATTCTCAAAAGAAGATCTTGAATAAAGATGAGATTCCGCCATTGTACATCGTTTTTATAATATTTTCTAATGATCACATTAACTTTTCATGACGATTACTATTATATATATATAAGTAAATACATAGCTTTGAGTTATCAAAGTATTCATGTTTATATGGTGGTTTCAGTAATTCATGTGTTTCCCTTTATTTATTTATGACACAAATTGGTTATGTGTTCATTTGTGTAGCAATGCACTCATTTTTGTGTTTGTGGACTTTTGTGTGTGTGTGTATCCATTTTTGTTTTATGAGAACCATTGTGAATAGCATGTATATGCTCGCATTTGTCATGGTTCAAGTGTTTTTTCATTTTATATCGTTCTATATTTCTTCGTGTGATTTCTAGAATTTGGGTGATTCTACTTTTCATTGAAAATTACCTCGAATCTTCTTTTGAAAAGTAATGAGCTATATTTTTCTTATTGATCTCCGTCTCTTGTTTTCGGATTTCTATTCTTGATCTCCGGGACTTCGTGATGTGGGGATCTTGTGTGATTCCTAATTTTCATATCTTGAGTACTAAAATCGATTTTTTATAACAATAAATCTACTGTGTAAAAAGTTGATAATCCTTTGTGAATTACCTTGGAGGCTAACTTCGGTAGTTTTTTAAAATCGTGTTTTTATGGATGACGAGCTCTTTTTTTGGTGACTATTCTTTTAATTCTTATTTGCATGTTTTTTTTGTTCTAGTTTCATGGTGATTTTTCAGGATGAATTGATCTAACCGTTTTTTGGTCCATATCTTATTTTTTGAGAGTATCATCCGTCTTCAACACCTGATATCTGTAAGACAAATTTATGTTGTTCTTAGTGATTCTAATTTAGATTCGTTAACTTAATTATGTTTTCTAAATTCTCGTATCAATGAGAATGAAGAAGAGAGAGATGTGTTTTTATGATTCATATTACTCGTGAATTTTCTAGAATATTTACCCCTATTGTAGGCTGACTAACGTAATTGGTAATTAAGTTTAAAATTGGTTTTCGTTTCCATTACTCAATCTATTTGTTTGTCCTCCTTAGTGACCAACAACTAGGGACAAAGGAGAGCTATTTTTATGGAGGGATCCTGTAACACCCCGCATTTTTAACTCAAGATAATAAAATAAGAATATCTTAATTAAATATTCAAAAATAAGTAAAAGGACTGCTCCATTGCGTCCGATTCGAAATTCTGGTCAAGATAGACATCTAGTTTGCGTAAAATGGATAAGGTATGCAGAAGTTGTGAGCGTTAGAAGTTAGTATACATATAAGGAACTTCTATGTATATATATTAAATAAAAACTTATCCAAAAAATCAAAATCACGAGCGGGAAAGTTCGGAGGGAAAATGGACTGTTGGGTGTCGACCCACCAACAGGGGGTCGACCCATGGGTCGACCCATACCAAGGGGGGTCGACCCAACCGCGGATCTGGAAACTTCTTCTAACATTGTCGGTTTGGATATTTTTAATTCAAATATGAGGATCCTGGTTTCTTTGATACACCTATAATTAAGTCTGTATAGCTAACCCTAAACCTCATATTTCTGAGGCCATGCCGAATCTCTGCCGTTTCCTCTTCCTCCTCAAATCTATTCAGAAAATTAAGAATATTAGTCTAGAAAAAATTTTGAACCCAGATCTGAAGGAAAGGAACTTATATTTATAAATGGGTGTTCAGATCTCTTATCGAAGTAAGGTAACTTTCCAGATCCGATCTATTCAAATTCATTCCTCTTCCTTTCCTTTCTCTTTTAATGAAAATAATCAATCCATGGTTGTTAGGTTTTGAATTTGATTAAGGGAAAAACCATGGATGCAATATCTGGATCAGATGCAGAACTGGGAAAGCGTACGAGGTGATTGGGTTTAAGTTATAGCATTTTAGATAATACTATGTTATCGTTTACCATTTCCCATTTTGTATAATAGAATTTGCCAGGATAACCAAGGATTTCTGTTATAACAAGTTGAGATGTTAATATAAATAATTCATATGTTGAATCAGTTAAAGTGTTGGAATAATTCATATGTTGAATCAGTTAAAGTGTTGGAATGATTACATGTTGAAAACAAACTTGTTAGAAAATGGGTAATGACTATTGTAGTTATTATCACATGATTCACTTGTGGTATATCATTGAGTAAATGACATGTTTAACTTGTTGGATTTGAATAATTACCTGATTAAATGTTTACATGTCAAAATAGAATTAAACACATATTAAAAAGGACATGCGACAAAACATAGGCATAATTTGGCGACATGTTAATTAGATTATAGTAAACATGTGAAAAGGACAATATGCCTAAAATTTAAATGAAATAGGAATAATTGTTAAAGAACGAACATGCCTAGATTCATAGTAATTCGACACTGTAACACTCTTAGACACGAGGTTAGATTGAACTTGTGATAGAAGTCTGCCCGGAACCGCCCGGCATATCCAGCATTCACAAGTGGTAAATCTAATGTGAGGGGCTAAGTGCATAAATAAAACATGTAATAGTGCTAAAACACGAGGTTAAGTAAACTTGTGGTAGAAGTCTTCCCGAACCCGCCCGATAAATCCAGCATCCACAAGTGTAGGCTTAATGTGAGAGGTCTAGTACATATATATATATATATGTATATGTATATAACAAGATATGAATAAATGGCAATGATGGTAATTACATGCCTAACTCAGAAAATAAGAAAGGAAGGGATGTAACGGACTGAGTTAGTGCGATGCGAAGGAAAAGTGATGTATTTCCCTAAATGACCTATTTCTGAGAACGTGGTTACAAGTAAGCCACAGTGAATAAAGTAAGAAAAAGGAAAGAAATTACTTTCGACCACGAATTCAGATGGGAATACGTTATGAAAATAAATCACTAATTCCTTCTATAAATCAAACTGATAAGGTGTATGAAGTGTTTTCCTTAATGAAATAAGAAACATATATTATAGTGAATGAAGAATAATGGGTTACAATAGTAAATGGTATAAACGGGGAATGATAATTACCTATTATAAAAAAAACAACATTAATGAAAATGTTGTATAATAGGTAGACTTGTCCTAGGGACAAGTGAAGATTATAACTTAGGTTATAATATGCTAGTAAGTAAATGGGATAACTGGTGAAATGCGACAAGGGACACTTAATTGTAAAACAAGTAATCAGTAAATGGGGAAAACCTGAAACCGGTTTAGAAAAGGGGGAAGTTTATGAAATATAAGAAGTTGTACTTAATAATATATTAAGTATTCTGTAAACTTGGAAGTCTGAAACCCGTTGATAAGAATAACAAGTTTAGAATTGTCCTAGGGACAAGAGGAAATTATAACATAGGTTATAATAAATGGGTAGAGAAACTTATTAGTGGGCCTTAGTTAAGAGAACTAAGTTAATAAGTAAACAACGATAAGTTGTAGTAACGGTGTAAAATGGAATTATGATTAAATGAGAATGAATGAGGAAAACTTATGAAACAAGTTATATTTAATCATAAATAATGACTGACATGTTAAATAAAAAACATGTGAATTGGGATATACTTAATTACATATTAAGTAGAACATGTTATTGTGACGATAAAATCAAACAAGAAAATAAAAGGGATTGTGGATTACAGACCTTGGGCCACCATCTAGAGAATAACATGTTGTGGGCTTATTAATATAGTTAAATTGGTTAAGTTATATAACCGAAATTAATAAGAAAGAGGAACTTGGTAACTGATTAAAAATTCAATATGAATGGGAATAACCAAGTTAAATGGAAACCCGATGAGGTAAGGCAAGCGCATAACAGAATGTTTAGACATAGGGTCTAACAACATATTAAAGTGAAGCGCTTGGACCAGTCCTGTAACAACCCGAATTTTAAACAACGTGTTAAGACAAGAATCAAGGCAGAATTAAATTATAAAATCTAAATCAGGATAAACAGGCTGTGCCATTACGTTCGTCTCGGAAAAATACGCGAAATAGAGTCCGAAATTTCGTAAATCGGTGTCCGTATGGCCGAGATATGGCCTTCGGAAGTTTCACGAAAAATCAGAATTCAAAACAGATTTCAAAAACACAGAAATCAGGCTAGGCGGGAAAAATCCCGCCAGAACCAAGTCGACCTGGGGGTCGACCTGGTGGGGACCAGGTCGACTATAGAGTCGACCCCAGGGTCGACCTGGGGGTCGACCTCCCTGGTCGGCCAGGTCGACCTGGTGCACCTGTTTTGGCTCCTGGGTCCTGTTTTGGAGGCTTGTGACGATTTTTGAGGGCTTGGATCTATCCTAGGGTTAATCTAACGGCCTAAACTACTCCTAATCTCTATAAAAAGACCCCTAAGCCTACCCTTAACCCTCACAAATCACTCATGCCATGAAGTGCTGCCCAAATGCCAAGTGATCATGGCCTCCATCTCCAATTCCTAGAGACTATGCATTCAAATCGGGTTCAAATCAAAAGGTGCAAGCTTTCTACACCAAATCGAGGAGGGATCAACGTTGCTACGCGAATTCCATGACGATTCTTCGACAAAGGAGCCACCTTTCTTCGTCAAGATGATGCATGATCCTTTCCTAAGCCTCGCTATGTAAGTTCTAGCTACTTCTAGATCTAAACGGTAGTCTTAATGATGGCATGGAATAAAACGAGATTAAACTAAGTATGCTAGCCTATATGAACCTTGTCATGCCTCTTTTGCTTGAACCTATGACTTTTGGCTATGCTTAGTGACTAGATCATGCTATTCATGTTATGATTAACCTAGTTTACCTTGCAAATTTGAATCTTTATCTATGGAATGCTAGCATGAACCTTTGGGAACCATTTGACTTGTGAAACATTGGCAAAGATTTGACTTTGGGGCTTATGCATGTAAATGAACCCTAACCCCTTATGTATCATGCATGTTTGTGGCCAAATTCACTTATGATACTATGCATGCTTGTGGCCAAATTCCCTTATGATACTATGCATGTTTGTGGCCAAATTCCCTTATGCTACTATGCATGTTTGTGGCCAATATGTTGGCATAATACCCTACTATGTGACTCGCTTCCACTTGGGTTGGAAATACGTTTGGGTAGCTTAGGAAAAACTTGGGTATGACATGAAAAACTTGACATGGGGCTTACATGAGAACATGACATTCATGATACATTTAAATATGGTCATGACACGTGGGAAAACATGGAACTTGAACTAGACATGGGTGGGTTGTAAGTGTAAAAAAAAGACACTAGACCAAACATGAAAGTGGCCAACTCGAGGTTGGGTTGAGTTTGTAGCATAAATCTACCCGGACGCGCCCGGCTTAACTAGTGGCTACAAACAATAGGATCCAATGTGAGAAGTTGGTCATGTCGCGCTCAAGACCCGAGGTTAGACTAGGTTGTGGTGTAAAACTACCCGGACCCGCCCGGCTTAACTAGTAACCACAACAAGGTCTAATGTGAGAGGTTGAGAGTGCATTAATTAAATTAATGCCACATGATAAGTTAAGTAAATTTGACTAATGACACTTAACCGATATGACACGAATGGGTAGTTTAAGTGGGACCGGGCTTGATTTCTTAATGACACTTAACCATACAAGACAATTAGGGGATGGGGTTAAGTAATTTACGCTCAACTAATCTGACTTGGTAATTAGATGGGGTTAAGTAATTTACACTTAACTAATCCGGCTTGGTAATTAGATGGGGTTAAGTAATTTAGACTTAACTAATCTAAACACGGTAATTAGATGGGGTTCAGTAACCTATACTTAACTAATCTAAGCACGGTAATTCGATGGGGTTAAGTTAAACACTTAACCAATCTAAACTTGGTAATTCAATGAGGTTAAGTAACCAATACTTAACCAACTTAACATGATAATTTAATGGGGTTAAGTAACTTATACTTCACCAATTATACATGATGATTTGATGAGGTTAAGTAACCTATACTTAACCAATATAATAGGTGGACCTGATAGGGTTAAGTCACAAGACCTTTTAAAATTAGGCTTAACCATTGTAATACGATTAGTGGATGGGGTTAAGCTAACCCATACTTAACCAATCCGACTCGATAATCTGATGGGATTAAGATAATCTATGCTTAATCAATCTAACATGATATTCTGATAGGGTTAAGACAAATAAATACTTAACCAATTTGACTTGATAGGGTTAAGTCATGAGCTTCTTGGTACACTTAACCAACTTGTAGGGCTAAGCCTTGAACTTGAGTACTTAGCCAATCTTGACATGACTAGTAGGCGGGTTAAGTCATGAACTTGGATAACAACACTTAACCCATTTGACAAAACCCTAGCTCAGGGGACTAGGTTGAAAATCGTAGTTAACAAGGATAGCGAAAAGAGGAGCTAAGTGGTAAACCTTAGTTAAGGATAACTAAGTAATAATTCTTAGCCAAGGACATGGGACTAGTTCATAAAGAGATGAGTAACCTGATACGGTAGGTCATCGCTTAGTACACGAGGAGGAGAAACTTATCTGACTTGGATAAAAAGCTCCAGCGAACTGGGTGACGAAGCGGTAGCTTCGGGGTACGTGAGGGTACTCTTGGTATCCCTCTGTGAGGTGGCAGGTGGTCCATGAAACCCGGCCTCACAGAGGTTTAGGTCTGCGGTAGAAGAGCCAAGGGTATGCCTTGGTTGCTATGCGAGCGACCTAAAGACTGGGATGGATTAGCGTGGAGTCGACGATACTTGATTTTGCTCTGGATAGCACATCGCCGACTACCTACCATCTTTAGTCAATCGTGCGCGAACGGAAAGGCAGAGAACTCCCAACAGACCATGTTCTTGCTATCGAGTCATGGGTGAGGTTGGCCCATAGGAAAGTGGGGCTATAGTGGGGTCGGGATGTAGTTCTCATACATGATTTTTCTTGGATTGCCTTTCAGTAGTTGAGGGAGGGGTCACGTGGGACCATAGCCACGGATACAAAAACAGACCTTGATATCTGCATCAGCAGACGACTTAAAGCTCCCGACCGAGTTCCGTATTTCTTGATTTGCCCAGGCACGGAACTCGGATGGCACATTGAGATACATGTGCGTCTAGACATGAAAAACGATTCACGATATATATACGTGGGACAAAGGGCGTGGTTGACGGGTGGCATAATCTCTAGTGGTCCTAGGTGGCCAAAACCCAAACCGAGGCACGGAAACGTTCATTAGGTAGCATAATCCCTAGTGGTCCTAGGTGGCATAAATCCTAAGTGAACACGCGATAGTTCGTGGTAAGAAAACATAACTAGATCAAGGGTAGCAGTCCAGAACAACTTCAAGGATAAAATGGTACTACGTTGAGGTGGTATAGATTTACATGGGAAAGCCCGTACGGCCTACGGCAAAGGACTGAACTTATACATGGAAAGAAACATACGAGTTGGGAAAACCTACATATGCTATATATTAGGATGACATGGACCATTACATGACATTGGGCAAGTGACATTCATAGTTAACACATGACGCAGGTTGGGATACTAATACGAGAGGTGCAGAGCAAATATACATGATAGATACCGTAGGATGTTATACATGATAGATACCTTGTGATAGTATACTTGATAGAAACCTGACGATGTGATACCTTGATTTATCTTGACACCGTAGTTTATCATGATACCTTAGTTTACCTTGCTACAGTAGTTCATCCAGTTATCTTGGTTTAGCTTATCTATCTTGTTGTCATCCTTATGTTTACTTTCAGTTTATGCATGTCATGTTACCTTTACCTGTTTTATGCTGGAAGTAGATAGGACTTACCAGTCTTTATGAATGACCCCGTTTTCTTTCGCCTCTTTGTCTTCCGTTCCCCCCCCCCCCCAGGTTTTCAGGGAGGAAACATTGTTAATTAGTTCGGACTTCCTCTGCTTGAAGGTCATCATGCATGGCTTGGACTTTTCTTGGCTATGGCTACCTTACTGTTTTATTTGGGGAATAATTTATGAAAAGGTTTTATGCTTCTTTACTATTGCAAGACAGGTTTTGATGTATTCTGATGTAAAAGGCTTTAGACCTTATTTTATAAGGTAATGAAATTTGTTTTACTTCCGCTGTTTTATATATATGTTCTGTCTTGTAATATTTCTGTGCATGTTTACCTCGATAATGCTTCACCAAACCTAGTGCATTCCCTTTGTGAGTGACCCTAGCGGAGGTGGGGTGTTACAAGTCCGCACGTTTGAGGGTGAATAACCCAACGGGGTAGATCATCTGGTGTTATAAGGCACGAGGGAAGCGTACATTCATCGGGTTATTCCGTCGGCTCCGAAGGACTGGAAGGGGAATCATGCGACTTCCTAATATACGTAAGGTGCTCCTGGTAGTCCTCTGTGCAGTGGCAGATGTTTAGGCTGTGCTCGCAGAGGTTGGGTCTACGCATAACTACTAGGTGGGTAGGCCTTGACTACAAAAGTAGCATTGCAGTCAGAATGCTGTGACGCGGTGACACCAGGGTGATTCGGCGGTCGCCTCAACGGGAAGGCGAAGGGTCACGACCAACAAAGATAGTAGATCTTCGGATACCCGTCATTGACAACCTATGGGACGCGGAAAGACTAGAGATAAAACCAATAGACCATTCACCTTTCACTATCGGGGTACGGTGGTTGAGGGAAGATGCCAAATGGATGTTTAGATTTTTTTTAGGGGCAGTCGTTTAGCTCTTGTTGTCTTTCTAGTTGAGGGAGGGGCCGAGTAGGGGCCATAGCCACCATGAAAATAGAACCTAGGGATATCTGTATATAGAGGCTCTTAAAGACGAGCCTGTACAGATATGGAAAACCTTCCGACCAAGTTCCGTGTTTCTTGTATCGGCCTGCCATAGAACTTGATGCACAATAGAGGACATGCGGTTAAGACATCGAGCTACAATTAAAGATACATATGTGGGACAGTCTAGATACATGCATGTCGGCTCTGGGTGGTGTATTGTAGACTTGAGGGCATTACTCTTGTATGAAATCTGATTCGATCGACGGTGGTAGTCCATACGCTTACATAACATAGTAATGACAGATATATGCAGAATGTAACATTGTTATGAAGAGATCCGTACGTCACTCCGGCGTAGAATGAGGGACTGCAGTCATTTCCGTAACATTATGATGGAGTTCGGGCGAGTGGGGTACCGTGGGGTGTACCTAAGTATTGAGGGGTAGCAACGTATATATTGTATTAGGTTAATCCACATGGGAGTAAATGGGTACGACGTGTGTGTAAGCCTTGAGTGCTGTTAACCCAAGTAATCTAATAAATAAGAAAATATGATTGAACGTTATATGTAGGATTATCCAAAGTGTATAATTTAAATCCAATCACCAGAACTTATGTTCTGACACTCTCCTCATCACATACTCGCAGGTTAAATTTGTGGCAGAGACATGATAACTTTGGATACTGGTTAGACATCATTATTACTACGGTAAGGCTATACTTTGATTACATTATATTTTATCCATTCCACTATGAGATGTTTTATGAGCTCTGACATTTTTTATGTCTCTGTCTTTTCTGCAGAATACCAGAGCAAACCAATCCGAGTTTCGATATACTGGAATTTAAAAAAAAATTGGTCCGTCGGAATTCGGGTGGTTACATCTGGTATCGGAGCTTAGATTTAGGATTCCTATATAAATAGTGAGTGAACGTATTTGTATTTTTAAAAATAAAAATATTATATATATACCTAGATCCCATAAAGGAACACGCTAAAATGAAAAAGTATAATACGATAAGAAATGGGATGTTTGTTTTGTACACTAAAGAAATGAATATGGAAATCTGAGACTCTTAGGTAATTTGGGTGGAAAGTGTACGATGTATTTTGTATGGAAGGAAGGTGAATCCCATATAATTAGTGGGTTTGGCAGTAAAACCTTATACATTGGAAAAGGTTAAAAAGAGAAAAATGAATTAGGAATATTTATAGTTGAGAGAATTGACCTTAAGGAGTGTCTAGGAAAGCCTAGAAAATTGGAAACCTGCTTTGAGCCTAACCCCATTATTAACTTTTAAGAACTTGAAACTATAAAAGTTCTAGGAAAATGGTTTATGGTGTTTTCAAGTTTAAATCTTAAAAGTTATAGTTTTAAAATATGTAAAGTACATATTGGATTTTAAGGTAAAATGGGGTATATTTTGTAATAGTGATTTCTTGCGAAAATTTTGTCTAAAATAAAATTCTCTCAATTAAAGGTGCATATTACAGAGCATGTATAGATCGCTAGTTTCCTTGTTATATTTCATACAAGAATTTTCAATGAAGAAAGTTTTGAAGTCTCTATTCTTTTGACAATCAATTTTGATAAATTGTTTAAAAGAGAAAATTTTGTTGGGTGGACAAAATAAGTTGTAGAAAATGAGAATAGAGTGGATGTTGGCACCTTGTAATGAGAGACTGAATTGACCTTATAGGTAAGAACAAGTCATAAATCCGATTGAGAAATAGTTGTCCTTAACTACTCCAGTTTTTTGATTTGAAAAAAAATGATTTACATATTTTTAGACATGTTGTTTTATGGTTTGGAAAAAGTAAGTTTTCATGAGGAAAATAAAGTTTTGACACTTTTAAATTTTTGGAAGAAAAAATTAAAGAAAGGCCAAATCGTGTTTTAAAAAGTATGGTGTAAGGATTAGTGCCTAGGGGAGACAGGAAAAGTTTTGAGGCTATGAAGCAGATAGCGAGAATTATCTTGGAAAAATGGTAAGTTCCCGCAGAATGTGTAAGCATTGAAAAGCCTAGGGTGTTGCTTGAAATAATTGTTGGTACATAGCTAGGACTAGTGGTGACCACTAGATAGAAAAAGGGCAAGTAAGTATTCAGATTCTGTTGCTAATTTTCATGTTGGGGGTAAAGCCCGTACTACATTTTTGTTGGGATCGTTCCATTATTTTGTTCCTTTTGGGTAGTTAGGGTAACACCTAAACCTGTCTTAGATCCCATAGTTTGGACTTTTCTGTTTAAGGGGGACAAAGTCCCGAGATTCTTGGCCCTTAGTAGTAGCTGTGTAGGGTGTCTGTTCTCCTGTTTTAGTTGAAAGACTAGAAGGCTTATTTAAATTTAAACTACGATCAGATGACTAAATAAGCTAAGAAAAGAGAAATGGTACAACTAAAAAGGAAACAACAAATTCAATAAAGCAATAAACGTGACAAATTATGAGAAAAGATGAATACGAGTAAAAATTTCAAAGATAAGACGAAAAAGAAAAGCTACAACAGAGAAAATTTTCTTATGTGGGTTGTGCTAGGATAGGAAAATAGGAAAATCTTTTTAAATAGTTTCATCAAATCCAAGTACGGTTGGAAAAAGGTATATAAAAGAATACCGAAAGATGTGGAATTTTCCATTTTCCACCTTTTTATAGCATAATAAATCGAATTAGAAAATTAGACTTTTCTGAAATTCGAAAAATGAAGTTGGTTGGTAGGATTTTGGATGCAACAATTGGATGGGCTATGTTCTTACCCAGTAAGAGTTGGAAAATTTGGATGAAAATGTATTTTGATTTTCAAAATATTGCATTCATGTAGAAATGCCAATATATTTAGGATGTGAGCCTCATATTTTAAAAGGATTTTTGAAAAATTTGCATACACATAGGAGGTACCGCTTAGGCATACATGCATTATTATGTTGTATTTCACTCTGCACAAGTGCACAATGTTTGCAAAAATTGGATGCACACACGATGGATGTATATTATGCGAGGGGTTAATTGATTTTACTTTTATTAAATTTTCGAGATGAAATTTCCTAAGGGTGGGAGAATGTGACACCCTGCATTTATAACTCAAGATAATAAAATAAGAATACTTAATTAAATATTCAGAATTAAGTTAAACGGACTGCGCCATTGCGTCCGTCTCGAAATTATGGACAAGATAGACACCTGGTTTGCATAAAATGGATAACGTATGAAGAAGTTATGAGTGTTAGAAGTTAGTATACATATAAGGAACTTATATGTAAATATATTAAATAAAAACTTATCCAGAAAATCAAAATCACGAGCAGGAAAGTTCGGAGGGAAAATGGACCGTTAGGGGTCGACCCATGGGTCGACCCAACCCAAGGGGGGTCGACCCCACTGTGGATCTGGAAAGTTCTTCTGACTTGTCGATTTGGATATTTTTAATTCAAATCTAAGGGTCCTGGTTTCTCTGATACACCTATAAATAAGTCTATAAAGCTAGCCCTAAACCTCATATTTATGAGGCTACGCTGAAGCTCTGACATTTCCTCTCCCCCTCAAATCTATTCAGAAAATTAAGAATATTAGTCTAGGAAAAATTCTGAATCCAGATCTGAAGGAAAGGAACATATGTTTATAAATGGATGTTCAGAACTGTTATCGAAGTAAGGTAACTTTCTAAATCTGATCTATTCAAATTCTTCCTCTTCCTTTCCATTCTCTTTTAATGAAAATAATCAATCCATGGTCGTTAGGTTTTGAATCCGATTAAGGGAAAAACCATGGATGCTAAAACTGGTTCAGATCCAGAATTGGGAAAGCGTACGAGGTGAGTGGGTTTAAGCTATAGCATTTTAGATAATAATACGTTATCGTTTACCATTCCCTATTTTGTATAATTTAATTCTCCAGAATAATTAAGGATTTCTGTTATAACAAGTTGAGATGTTAATATGAATAATTCATATGCTGAATCAGTTAAAGTGTTGGAATAATTCATATGTTGAATTAGTTAAAGTGTTAGAGTAATTACATGTTGAAAACAAACTTGCTAGAAAATGGGTAATGACTACTTTTGTTATAATCACATGATTCACTTTTGGTATATTATTAAGTAAATGACATGTTTAACTTGTTGGATTTGAACAATTACCCGATTAAATGTTTACATGTCAAAATAGAATTAAACACATGTTAAAAAGGACATGCGACAAAATATAGGCATAATTTGGTGACTTGTAAATTATATTACAGTAAACATATGAAAAGGAGAATATGCATAAAATTTACATGAAATAGGAATAATTATTAAAGAACGAACATGCCTAAATTCACAGTAATTCGACACTATAACGCTCTTAGACATGAGGTTAGATTGCACTTGTGATAGAAGTCTGCCCGGAATCTCCTGGCATATCCAGCATTGACAAGTGGTAAATCTAACGTGAGGGTTCTAAGTGTAACACCCCACTCCCGCTATGATCACTCACTAAGGGAATGCCATAGCATCGGTGGAGTATTTTAGTGAATATAGAACAGAAAAATTACAACAAGACAGATATAAATAGTACTTGAAATTTTAAAACATCATCTCATAACAGCGGAAGTAAAACATGTCTGGTTACATCATAAAACCATAATAAAGTTCAAGTACAATATCCATCAAAATAAAGGAATACATAATCCCACTCTCATACAATAGCCAAAACAAAAGAAAAGATAACTGGATAACTGGAGCTTTACATCTATCCAAGCTCCTCAAGACTGGAACAGCAATCCGATCAAGCTCCACTACTGCTAGGATCCACCACAGGACCTGAGGGTTGGGAAAAAGATAAAAACAACGGGGTCAGACATAAGTCTGAGCGAGTCCTATAACTTTAACAATACAATCGTTAAAGTAACCAGAGAAGATATGAACTGATATACGGTAACATATAGGGATAAATGGGTACCCTAAGCAGTCAACTGAACTAAGATAAAGGATAAAGACGCATCTACCCTCCCTAAGGTAAATTACTAAACTGCACCACACCAGTCGTTTCTAACCTAAAGGTTGATCCCACCCAAGGACTTATAAAATTAACTAAATAGTACTTGCGTACCCCTAGGTGACCAAGTAGGCGCCACGGGGCCCTACAATCCACTAGGTGTACACACTACTTCCCCATTCGATCGGCTCCCTAACGTAGATACCCGTGCTGGCCCCACCGTGGGATGTATCATTCCCCAATGTGGCAACCTGATAAAACTAACGGTGCACGGCTTATATCTACTCGATGCAACAACGGCTTACCTACCAGCCCGGGCCCACTCACGCATATGAAGCCCGTTGGACTTGCGTTGCCACCGCTAACCCGTTTGCCTCTTACAGTCAAGCCCAGTATGCGTGTCCCGTCCTCGACATGGGTCGAGCCCACAAAGATACGTATGGGTTACTGGTTGAAATGGGCCTCCACAAGCTACCCACCTAAGCTTTTCCCTTTTTCTAGTATATCCCACTTAACCCTTTAATCATGTTTTAATTACATGTTTCATTTCGGTTAAGTATTCTAATCGTATTTTCTATTGCCACCCAAGGCAACCACTAGATTTTCTCATGCCACCCAAGGCACCCACTTAACCCCTCATGTCCCTCTACATGCTAATGTGGTTAAGTGTTTCCTAATTAATTAATTAAGAACGTAACCTTTGTAAAGACCTCTCACATTAGACTGTCTTTTATGACCGCTGGTTAAGCCGGTTGGGTCCGGGCAGCCTTATGTCATAACAGAGTCTAACCTCGTGTCTTTACATTAATTACGTATTTAGTTTGTGCCTAAGACCTCTCACATTGGGCTAACATTTGTAGCAACTGGTTAAGCCGGTTGGGTCCGGGCAGTTTTACGCTACAACTGAGTCCAACCTCGTGTCTTAGTCAATTAATTACGCCTAATTAATCACCCTCATAATTTTATATTAATTATCCCTAATTAATCAAGTTTTCTTAACATGGGTAGACCTAACTTAATAGGTAAATTCCCATGGGGTAGACCTAACTCAATAGGTAAATTCCCAACACATAGTATGGGTACACCTAACCAAATAGGCAAATTCCCATACTATGTTTATTTATTTTGTGTTATGCATAATTATATTAATTTCACACAATCTTATTAACTTATGCATTTAATTACCCCATCGTTCCCACGTAATTTCGTTCATGATATAACACATATAAAAGGTGTCAACTTGCATATGAATGAACATGTTTCAAAGGTGCCATCTTGCATATTAACAAACACAGAACTTGCATAACATGTCACATAACTTGCATATAATATGTCACATAACTTACATATTCATTTTGCATAACAAACTTGCATATTAGCTTATAGACTTGCATAGTGTGTCATCATGAACTTGCATATTAATAAACATGTAACTTGCATATTTACATACATGTAACTTGCACATAAATAAACATGTAACTTGCATATTTACCTACATGTAACTTGCATATTAACCAACATGTAACTTGCATATTAACAAACATGTAACTTGCATATTTACATACATGTAACTTGCATACTAACAAACATGTAACTTGCATATTAACAAACATGTAACTTGCATATTAACAACCATGTAACTTGCATATTTACATACATGTAACTTGCATACTAACAAACATGTAACTTGCATATTAACAAACATGTAACTTGCATATTAACAACCATGTAACTTGCATATTTACATACATGTAACTTGCATACTAACAAACATGTAACTTGCATATTAACAAACATGTAACTTGCATATTAACAAACATGTAACTTGCATATTAACAAACATACTCAACATGCATAAACATAAGATTAATGCTAACATCATATCATATGATTTCAAAGCTCATTAACCCACATACAAAACCATAAATCTCATCACATCTCATCTAATTAGTTTACCAAAAGATCATCAAAGTGATAGAAACTCACAACTAGCAACTTTGCACACCAAATGAAGAAGATTAAGATGCTAAGAAGGGATTAGAGGTTGATTAGAGAGTGATTAGTATACAACCCTCTTCATAAAATTAGTGGAGGCCATGAGAGCTAGCATTTTGCCATAGTTTAGTTACTAGGTTTAATTATGAATGAATTAGGGTAGGGTTAGGGTCTTATTTATAGGATTAGAAAGTGTTTTAGGCCCTTAGATTAACCCTAGATTAGATTAGGACCCTTAGATTTAGGAACCCTCTAGAACATAGCCCAAGACTCAGCCAAGACCAAACCTGGTGCACCCAGACCAGCAGGGCCGACACCCTGTGTCGACACCCCTGTCGACAGGGCTGTCGACACCCCTGTCGACACCCCTGTCGACATGGCTGTCGACACGGGGCTAGGCGGGAATTTTTCCCCCCTTTCCTCTTTTGGCTCCAAACTTGTTTTTCAAATCTGCTTTTTAAATTTAAATTTCCTAAAACTTCTTTGGGCCATAACCGGGCCATACGGACTCCGATTCTCGAAAACTCGGACTCTATTTCGCGTATTTTTCCGAGACGAACGCAATGACGCAGCCCGTTTCCCCTGGTTCTTCCATCTGAGATTAATTATACTTTAATTACTAACTATTAGTGTTAATTGAAATTCGGGGTGTTACATTCTCCCCTACATAAAGGATTTCGTCCTCGAAATCTCTAAGTTAAGAAGAACGTATCCTACCAACCAAACAACCATCTACTCAACCATCAACCACAAGCAACCATTATCCCTAGAAACTTCTAATGATGTATGAACATATGCGGAAAGTGTGTGTATATGTCCGTATACTAATGCAAAATCAGGTGGTCTACTGATTCAGTCGACCTCCTTAATGCAAACCATGATAGTGCCATGCATCCAATATGTATGCGAAACCCTATTGACACATACAAATTTCTACATGCGTGCACAACCATACACAAAAATGCATCATCCATATGATAACACAGCCATGATACATCCATCAATCTAACTACCACATCCATTTATGCAATATGCAACATGAAGTGACTGAGCCGATCTAGTGTCTAATGTGTGTGTATATGCATCCACGAGCAACCACTAGCAAACAATTGCATCCACATGCATCCATCAACCATAACATGTTTCAAACACATGTTTCAACCATAGGTTTTACCCTATCTAAAGGTCATAGGTACTAGCGAGAGGATATACTTAAGATAAGATAAGTACTAGACAAGCGACAAGGGAGAAGTTAAAAGACATACTCTCAAAAAGAAATGGATACAAAGAACGCATCTTTGCTTCCGTCTCCCAAGTAGCATTGCTTTCGTCATCTCCCCATTGCACTTTCACTAGCTGGACTTCTCTGTTCCTCAACTTCCTAGTTTCTGACCCAAGGATGCGAGTAGGAGCTCGTCGAATCGTCGCATCACGCTCTACCTCTACATCTCTAAGCAAGCTCGGCTCTACCACCTCCGCGGTCTCATGTAAGCACTTCCTCAAATGTGATACATGGAATACATCATGAACACCACTAAGTCTGTCGGGCAACTCCACCCTATATGCCATCCGTCCAATCCTTTCCTTAATAGGAAACGGCCCAACAAATCTCGGTGCTAACTTCCCAACGGACCCAAAGCGAACAACATTTCTCAATGGAGATACTTTGACAAAAACCATGTCCCCAACCTCAAACTCAAGATCCGTCCTTCTCCGATCCGCATAAGATTTCTGTCTATCTTGCGCTGCTTTCATCCTTCTTCGAATTAAATCAATCTTCTCTGAAGTCTCTCTAACCATATCCGGCCTAAGCAAGATCTTATCCGTAGATTCCCACCAACATGTAGGAGATCGACAAGGCCTTCCATAAAGAGCTTCGAAAGGAGCCATACCAATACTGGACTGAAAGCTGTTATTATATGCGAATTCTACCAAAGGAAGATGTTCTTCCCATGTACCTCCAAAATCCAAGATACACAGCCTCAAGAGATCTTCTAAGATACGGTTCACCCTCTCAGTCTGACCGTCCGTCTGAGGATGATATGCGGTGCTCAAACACAACTGAGTCCCTACCGCCTCTTGCAAACTTCTCCAAAACTCACTAGTGAAGATAGGATCTCGATCACTCACAATGCTGGATGGTACGCCATGCAATCTAACAATCTCTCTAACATAGACTGAAGCAAGCCATGGAGCGGTCCTCTTACTCTTCACGGGTATAAAATGGGCACTCTTGGTAAGTCTGTCCACCACAACCCAAATTCCCGTATTGCCCTTCCTCGATCTCGGTAACCCATCGATGAAATCCATCGAGACACTATCCCACTTCCACTGCGGAACTTCCAATGGGTGTAGCAACCCACCGGGTTTCCTTTGCTCCGCTTTAACTTGTTGGCACACTAAGCATCTAGCCACATACTCGGCTACATCTTTCTTCATACCGGCCCAGAAGAAAACTCTCTTCATGTCTTGGTACATTTTGTCTCCACCGGGATGAATAGTCATTCTTGAACGATGTGCATCATCCAAAATAGCCTTCTTCAAACCCTCATCTTGCGGTACACAAAGTCTACCGTCTCTATGCAACCATCCCTTATCATCTATGGTGTATCTACCCAAATGGCTGGACGACTCCCCTCTTATAAGCTTCTCTACCAACTCAACCAACTGTGGGTCGTCTTGCTGAGCCTCGCCAATCCGTCCCAAAAGGGTAGGTCTAACTTCCAAGGATGCCAACAAACCAGGTACAAAATCAACAGAAGGTCTGAAGTCAAACAAAGAAAGAAACTCCAAGCTTCGCCGTTCTACGAACAATGGACTTAAAGATAGCCTTTTTCTACTCAAGGCGTCTGCCACCACGTTACCCTTGCCAGGGGTATACGCTATCTCAAAATCATAGGATGCTAAGAACTCCATCCACCTTTGCTGTCTTAAATTCAAATCCTTCTGAGAGAATAAGTACTTCAATGATTTATGGTCGGTGAACAACTCGAATCTCTCACCAAGAAGATAATGGCGCCAAGACTTAAGTGCGAAAACAATCGCGGCCAACTCTAGATCATGGGTAGGGTAATTCCTCTCATGCACTCTCAATTGTCTCCCTCCATAGGCTATTACCCTTCCCTCCTGCATCAAGACTGCGCCTAATCCTGTCCTACAAGCATCGGTATAAACAACAAACGGCTTACTCCCATCTGGGAGCACTAAAACTGGAGCGGTGGTCAAAGCTCTCTTTAACCGTCGGAAAGCATCATCACAATCTACATTCCATGAGAAAACCAGATTCTTCTTCGTCAAGCGGGTTAATGGGGCTGATATCTTCGCGAAGTCCTTGATGAACCTCCTATAATATCCTGCCAACCCCAAGAAACTTCTTACTTCGGTAGCATTTCTAGGAACTTTCCAATCCTGGATAGATACTATCTTTGCGGGATCCACAGCTATCCCTTCCTTTGAGACCACATGCCCTAAGAATCGCACTTCTCTTCTCCAAAAATGACATTTAGAGAATTTAGCTTTAAGACTATGCGCTCGAAGAGTCTCCAACACTTCCTTGAGATGTAAGGCATGCTCTTCTTCACTCTTGGAAAAGACCAAGATGTCATCCACAAAAACTACTACAAACTTATTCAGATACTCTCTGAACACTCTACTCATGAGATCAACAAAGTATGCAGGGGCGTTTGTCAACCCAAATGGCATCACTAGCCACTCATAAAAACCATCCGGAGTCCGGAAAGCAGTCTTCTCTATACTGTCCTCCGCCACTCTCAACTGATGAAACCCTGTAGCTAAATCCATTTGCGAAAACACTGAGGCGCCAACCAACTGATCAAAGAGATCATCTATCCTCGGTAATGGATGTCTATTCTTCTTCGTGAGCTTATTAAGTTCTCTATAATCCACACAAAGTCTGAGGGACCCATCCGCCTTCGTGGCAAACACTACTGGAGCTCCCCACTCCGATATACTTCGCCTTATGAACCCCTTCTCAAGCAACTCCCCTACTTGCTTATGAAGTTCTCTTCTCTCACGAGGAGCCATATGGCGCACTGGCAAAGACACTGGTTTGGCATTATCCACCAAATAAATTCGGAAATCTATCTCCCGCTTTGGAGGCAAACCCTTTACTTCTTCAAACACATCCGGATATTCCCGGACTACTTTGACAGAACGCAAACTCTCGACCGAAGCATCGAGCGATTCAAGATAACTTAGCAAAACAGATTCCATGGGATTACAAGAGATCTCGAGAGTATTACCCAAGCGGGTCATAAGTCTGACAACTCTCCTTTCACAATCAAGAACGGCACCATTACTGGATAACCAGTCCATGCCCAAGATCAGCCCATAGCCCGTGAAGCCCAATACAAAAGCATCACATCTAAACTCAACGCTAAGTATAGAAATCTTCAAACCCAAACATATCATAGACAGTTATATAGAGCCCCCAATTGGGTTTGAAACAACCAAGGGATCATCAACTAGACTGGTGTCTAAGTGCAGTGACTCAACTAACGATGATGAGATAAAAGAATGCGATGCGCCAGAGTCAAACAAAGTACGAACTGGATGATCAAACAGAAAAACCAGACTTTCAACGGAAATAGTTCTACCTCTCTGCTGAATCGGTGGAACTGAGAGAACCTGAACTTGCCCCCCTGACTGAGGTGGTGCTATAAGAGCTTGCACCTGACCTCCTGAGGTAGACCCCGTTTTCTGCCCCTTCTTTGGGCAGTTTTTCACAAGATGCCCTGCTTCACCACAATGAAAGCAACCGGTCTTCTTCTTTTTGCGACAATCCTTACTAAGGTGTCCTGGTGTTCCACAATTGAAGCACTTCTTCTTCGTCTTCTTTTTGTCACCATTGCCTTTTCCGCCCTTGCCTTCTTGTTGTTGTTGCGGTTTCTTCTGATCCCCCTTTTTCTCTGGTGCCTTAGAATTCTTATCATCCTCATGCATAAGTGCCATGTAGACAAGTTTCTCAAAGGTGGCCCCCATAGGAATGTGAGTCATAGCTATTCCTTGCAATGGTTCGTTCAAGCCTCTAACGAACCTCAAAGCCTTCTTCTCCGGTGTATTCACCAACTCTATGCCAAATCTCGCTAATTGATTAAATTTGTTGACATATTCTTTCACCGTGAGATTCCCTTGCTTCAAATTCAAGAACTTCTCCATAAACAGATTCTCTTCCGCCCTTGAGAGAAACTTAGCCCCAAACCTTTGCTTAAAATCTGCCCAAGAGTCAACCGGGCGTTCTCCATTAGTGACCTCCCACCAGAATGAGGCCTCTCCCTTCATTAACCAAGCCGCCAACTTGACTTTCTTTCCTTCTTCCACTTCAAAGATATCTAGCAACTCTTCCACTTCCTTAAGCCAATCTCTAGCCTCTACGAAAGTCTCTGAACCTAGAAAAGGTTTTCCTCCTATAGCCTTGAACTCCTTGCAAACCTTAGCAAAATTATCCACTCTAGGCTGAGGAGGAGGAGCGGTTGTCTCTGGTGTAGTAGCATTGGCCGGACCCGCAGCCGCGGCCCTAGCCTCTTGCAACCTCCTATACCATAGTGGTATAACTAAACCCTCCGGGATGTTAAGATCTTCAGCCATGCTGAAACGAAAGAGGAAAGATTCAAAAAGGAGATTCCGAAAGATAAAGATATGGCTATTGGGGATTATGCTTTTCTTTTTCAAAAACTTTTTCTCTTAGAAGACATGCTTTTAAAAATACTTTTTTTTTCAAAAATGTTTTTGAAAAATAGTTTTCTAAAAAATTTTATCTGTTCTGGTAACCTTAAGCTCTGATACCACGTGTAACACCCCACTCCCGCTATGATCACTCACTAAGGGAATGCCATAGCATCGGTGGAGTATTTTAGTGAATATAGAACAGAAAAATTACAACAAGACAGATATAAATAGTACTTGAAATTTTAAAACATCATCTCATAACAGCGGAAGTAAAACATGTCTGGTTACATCATAAAACCATAATAAAGGTCAAGTACAATATCTATCAAAATAAAGGAATACATAATCCCACTCTCATACAATAGCCAAAACAAAAGAAAAGATAACTGGATAACTGGAGCTTTACATCTATCCAAGCTCCTCAAGACTGGAACAGCAATCCGATCAAGCTCCACTACTGCTAGGATCCACCACAGGACCTGAGGGTTGGGAAAAAGATAAAAACAACGGGGTCAGACATAAGTCTGAGCGAGTCCTATAACTTTAACAATACAATCGTTAAAGTAACCAGAGAAGATATGAACTGATATACGGTAACATATAGGGATAAATGGGTACCCTAAGCAGTCAACTGAACTAAGATAAAGGATAAAGACGCATCTACCCTCCCTAAGGTAAATTACTAAACTGCACCACACCAGTCGTTTCTAACCTAAAGGTTGATCCCACCCAAGGACTTATAAAATTAACTAAATAGTACTTGCGTACCCCTAGGTGACCAAGTAGGCGCCACGGGGCCCTACAATCCACTAGGTGTACACACTACTTCCCCATTCGATCGGCTCCCTAACGTAGATACCCGTGCTGGCCCCACCGTGGGATGTATCATTCCCCAATGTGGCAACCTGATAAAACTAACGGTGCACGGCTTATATCTACTCGATGCAACAACGGCTTACCTACCAGCCCGGGCCCACTCACGCATATGAAGCCCGTTGGACTTGCGTTGCCACCGCTAACCCGTTTGCCTCTTACAGTCAAGCCCAGTATGCGTGTCCCGTCCTCGACATGGGTCGAGCCCACAAAGATACGTATGGGTTACTGGTTGAAATGGGCCTCCACAAGCTACCCACCTAAGCTTGTCCCTTTTTCTAGTATATCCCACTTAACCCTTTAATCATGTTTTAATTACATGTTTCATTTCGGTTAAGTATTCTAATCGTATTTTCTATTGCCACCCAAGGCAACCACTAGATTTTCTCATGCCACCCAAGGCACCCACTTAACCCCTCATGTCCCTCTACATGCTGATGTGGTTAAGTGTTTCCTAATTAATTAATTAAGAACGTAACCTTTGTAAAGACCTCTCACATTAGACTGTCTTTTATGACCGCTGGTTAAGCCGGTTGGGTCCGGGCAGCCTTATGTCATAACAGAGTCTAACCTCGTGTCTTTACATTAATTACGTATTTAGTTTGTGCCTAAGACCTCTCACATTGGGCTAACATTTGTAGCAACTGGTTAAGCCGGTTGGGTCCGGGCAGTTTTACGCTACAACTGAGTCCAACCTCGTGTCTTAGTCAATTAATTACGCCTAATTAATCACCCTCATAATTTTATATTAATTATCCCTAATTAATCAAGTTTTCTTAACATGGGTAGACCTAACTTAATAGGTAAATTCCCATGGGGTAGACCTAACTCAATAGGTAAATTCCCAACACATAGTATGGGTACACCTAACCAAATAGGCAAATTCCCATACTATGTTTATTTATTTTGTGTTATGCATAATTATATTAATTTCACACAATCTTATTAACTTATGCATTTAATTACCCCATCGTTCCCACGTAATTTCGTTCATGATATAACACATATAAAAGGTGTCAACTTGCATATGAATGAACATGTTTCAAAGGTGCCATCTTGCATATTAACAAACACAGAACTTGCATAACATGTCACATAACTTGCATATAATATGTCACATAACTTACATATTCATTTTGCATAACAAACTTGCATATTAGCTTATAGACTTGCATAGTGTGTCATCATGAACTTGCATATTAATAAACATGTAACTTGCATATTTACATACATGTAACTTGCACATAAATAAACATGTAACTTGCATATTTACCTACATGTAACTTGCATATTAACCAACATGTAACTTGCATATTAACAAACATGTAACTTGCATATTTACATACATGTAACTTGCATACTAACAAACATGTAACTTGCATATTAACAAACATGTAACTTGCATATTAACAACCATGTAACTTGCATATTTACATACATGTAACTTGCATACTAACAAACATGTAACTTGCATAGTAACAAACATGTAACTTGCATATTAACAACCATGTAACTTGCATATTTACATACATGTAACTTGCATACTAACAAACATGTAACTTGCATATTAACAAACATGTAACTTGCATATTAACAAACATGTAACTTGCATATTAACAAACATACTCAACATGCATAAACATAAGATTAATGCTAACATCATATCATATGATTTCAAAGCTCATTAACCCACATACAAAACCATAAATCTCATCACATCTCATCTAATTAGTTTACCAAAAGATCATCAAAGTGATAGAAACTCACAACTAGCAACTTTGCACACCAAATGAAGAAGATTAAGATGCTAAGAAGGGATTAGAGGTTGATTAGAGAGTGATTAGTATACAACCCTCTTCATAAAATTAGTGGAGGCCATGAGAGCTAGCATTTTGCCATAGTTTAGTTACTAGGTTTAATTATGAATGAATTAGGGTAGGGTTAGGGTCTTATTTATAGGATTAGAAAGTGTTTTAGGCCCTTAGATTAACCCTAGATTAGATTAGGACCCTTAGATTTAGGAACCCTCTAGAACATAGCCCAAGACTCAGCCAAGACCAAACCTGGTGCACCCAGACCAGCAGGGCCGACACCCTGTGTCGACACCCCTGTCGACAGGGCTGTCGACACCCCTGTCGACACCCCTGTCGACATGGATGTCGACACGGGGCTAGGCGGGAATTTTTCTCCCCTTTCCTCTTTTGGCTCCAAACTTGTTTTTCAAATCTGCTTTTTAAATTTAAATTTCCTAAAACTTCTTTGGGCCATAACCGGGCCATACGGACTCCGATTCTCGAAAACTCGGACTCTATTTCGCGTATTTTTCCGAGACGAACGCAATGACGCAGCCCGTTTCCCCTGGTTCTTCCATCTGAGATTAATTATACTTTAATTACTAACTATTAGTGTTAATTGAAATTCGGGGTGTTACACTAAGTGCATAAATAAAAAATGTAATAGTGCTAAGACACGAGGTTAAGTCAACTTGTGGTAGAAGTCTGCCCGGACACGCCCGACAAATCCAGCATCCACAAGTTGTAGGCTTAATGTGAGAGGTCTAGTACATACATACATACATACATACATACATATATATATATATAACAAGATATGAATAAATGGCAATGATGGTAATTAGATGCCTAACTCAGAAATAAGAAAGGAAGGGATTTAGTGGATTGAGTTAGTGCGGTGCGAAGGAAAAGTGATGTATTTCCCTAATGGCCTATTTCTGAGAATGTGGTTGCAACTAAGCCACAGTGAATAAAGCAAGAAAGAAATTACTTGCCACAACGAATTTAGATGGGAATACGTTATGAAAATACATCACTGATTCCTTCTATAAATCAAACTGATAAGGTGCATGAAGTGTTTTCCTTAATAAAATAAGGAATATATATTACAGTGAATGAAGAACAATGGGTTACAACAGTAAATGGTATAAACGGGGAATGATAATAACCTATTAAAAAAATAACATTAATGAAAATGTTGTATAATAGGTAGACTTGTTGAAACACCCCACCTCCGATAAGGTCACTCACAAAGGGAATGCATTAACTTTGGTAAAGCATTTTAGGTAAAAGGCACAGATAATTTACAAGACAGATATATAAGCAGCGGAAAACTGAAATCATTTCATAAATAAGGTGTTTCAGTCAAAACATTACAAACATTGTCTCACAACCCAACTTCTAAATTATTACAATAAAACATCTGTCTTGATTTAAAACTCCAAGTACATAAAGAAGCATAAAACAGTAGTATAGCAGCATAAATCCCCAATAAAAGTGTATCCACGGCCATAGCCCAAGAAAAGAGAATCCAAGCAATACATCGACTCTCTTCAAGCTAGAAAAGGTCTACACTAAGCTGAAGTATTCTTTCCCTGCGGACCTGGGGGAGGGGGGGGGACAGAAGAAAAGAAGGCGAAAGAGAATGGGTCAGACATAAGTCTGGTAAGTCCAGTGATTATTCAGCATGTAAACAGGTAAAAATATCATGACATGAATAAACTGAATATAGGACAATACCATAGAAATAAGATGACATAAGATAAGGCAAGATAAACTGAATATGCTATTGCACTCATTTCTATTTCTCTACACCTACAAACGAATGGGTTCAACTAACATCATGTGTTCATAAAATGATCCCTTTTATCGATCGGCTTCTACTCACATGCATTCATTACTTTTGTCATTCGGCCCCGCTTGATTGTAGATACCTGTATTGGTCCCACCATGGGGTGTATCAATCCCTATGGTGGCAGCCCGACACGATTCTAGATGCACAGTGTATACTACTAATGCCCAGTGCCTGCTTTTCCCGCTCCGGAGCATGTGCACGCCCGTACTCTGTCGTGACCTACGCTGCCGCACCACCCGCCGCTATTTTGACCGCTTATAATCAGCCCAGTAATCATGCCCCACCCTGCCTAGTTCAGGGTACCGTGATACATCAATGTGGATTACTGCTGAAATGGGTCCCCGTTACTAGGGTTTCCTAATCAACATGTTAAAACAGTTAAGTGTTCTCAAATTAACCAAACCCCACCCATCTGTTTAATTAACATGTTGTATTGGTTAAGTGTTGCCTTAATTGACTTAACCCTGCCATTCTTAGCATGTCTGTTTCTTAGCTTTAATTCATTCATTAAAGCACCGACCTCTCACATTAGATCTATATTGTTGCGGTCGCTGGATGTGCCGGTCGGTTCCGGGCAGTCTTACACCGCAACTCAATCTAACCTCGGGTTTTTGGGCTTAATGCGCTAACCTCTCACATTAGATCTATATTGTTACGGTTGCTGGATGTGCCGGGCTGTTCCGGGCAGTCTTACACCGTAACTCAATCTAACCCCGGGTTAGTCATATTCATCTTTTAATTAATTTACATATTTACCATTCATGTTTGTATGTAAATTATCCACAAGTGTTGTCTTTCAGGTCATGTCCCATTTATCCTCTAAATTATGTCCATAGTTCTAGGTATACAAAGTATACCGTTTCATGTCATTAGTCATTTACATGATTATGAGCCAATCTACGCCAATAGCATGCAATTTAATATTTTCCCCAACGTCACCCCCGTTATTCGTTCGCATAATTCACGTAGAACGTTAGGCTCGCAAATTAGCCTAACTCATAAACAAAAGGGAAAAGAAAGGGACATGTAACATTCCAACAGGCATAACAATATGGATCAACATGTGTAGTATAAATTTGGCATAGAATGACATAAATTAAATTAAGCATATAAACGTGATCTTTCATTTAAGTTAGATCCAGTTAACATGCGAACTAGCATAGATCAAATTGTATAAACATGAACTTATATAGATCTTTAAACATGGTTACTAGCTTGGATCTAAACACAAAAACATGTATAAACATAACTTATCATGTAATTTGCATACATAAAAGAATCACAAATTTTATATACAGCATGGTAGGTTCAATTGTGTCAGTCCAATAATCCCATAGGCATAGGATGTATAACATGATAGGTTTCATCATATAAATCACCACAGTCTCATAGGCATGATAGGTTCAATTATGCAAATCACAATAGTCTCATAGGCATGATAGGTTTCATTATCACAATAGTCTCATATGCATAGGCAATTCAGGTTTTACAAAAAGGATACGCATGAATCAGGATAGATTGATTAGGTATAATTCTAGATCCAATTTATTACAGTCATAATTTCAGTTAGATGTTCCCATCTGAATGATAACTAAACTTACAGAAAAAGGACGGATCTTTTTTCTGGGATCTCATTTCTGAATTTGAAAAGCTATCATTTGATGTAGACGTTTGATTCTCTAGTTTAGATTTGATTTGGCGCATTCTAATCTTGCTTTCTAGTTTGGAGAAGAATGGTGGCTATGCTAGATAGGAGATGGACAGCATGACGACTTCATAGAATTAAATTATGAGGTCTAGGGTTGAGGTTTAGGGTAATTATATAGAAGTTTAGATTAATATGAGCCGTTAGATCAACCTAGGAGTAATCAGCGCCATTCAGATTAAAGAGAGCCAACCATAAATCGCCACATATGCCCTAATGACTCAGAAATCGTCACTGGAACAGGTTCAAAAAGGGGTCGACTCCCTACATTGTGGGTCGACACCTATGTCGACACCCCTGTAGGGGGATCGACGCCTATGTTGACACCCCTGTAGGGGGGTCGACACCTATGTCGACTCCCCCTTGGGGGGTCGACACCCCTGAGCGGGAAATTTCCGGCTCGGGCCGCTCGGGCTGAACTTCGAATTTTGAACAGTTTTCTGATTTTAATTATTATTTATATTTAATTGTTGTTTAAACTTGAGATTTTTTTGAACTCCATAACTTTGTCATATGAAGTCCGATTTATGCAAACTCGGACTCTATCTCAAGTAGAATTCCGAGGCAAACGCAATGGCGTAACCCGTTTCCCTTAATTCTCAATTATAAAATTAAGTATTCTTTAATTAGTTACTTTAATGTTCACAGAAAATATGGGGTGTTACACTTGTCCTAGGGACAAGTGAAGATTATAACTTAGGTTATAATAAGCTAGTAAGGTAATGGGATAACAGGTGAAATGAGATAAGTGACACTTAATTGTAAATTAAGTAATCAGTAAATGGGGAAACCTGAAAAAAGTTAAGAAAAGGGGGAAAATTTATGAAATATAAGAAGTTGTACCTAATTCTAAAATAAGTAGTATGTAAACTTGGAAGTCTGAAACCCACTGATAAGAATAACATGTTTAGACTTGTCCTAGGGACAAGAGGAAATTATAACATAGGTTATAATAAATGGGTAGAGAAACTTATTAATGGGCCTTAATTAAGAGAACTAAGTTAATAAGTAAACAATGATAAGTTGTAGTAACGGTGTAAAATGGAATTATGATTAAATGAGAATGAATGAGGAAAACTTATAAATTAAGTTATATTTAATCATAAATAATGACTGACATGTTAAATAGAAGACATGTGAATTGGGATATACTTAATTACATTTAAGTAGAACATGTTATTGTGACGATATAATCAAACAAGAATATAAAAGGGATTGTGGATTACAGACCTTGGGTCACAATCTAGAGAATAACATGTTGTGGGCTTATTAATAAATTTAAATGGGTTAAGTTATATAACCGAAATTAATAAGCAAGTGGAACTTGGTAACTTGATTAAAAATTCAATATGAATGGGAATAACCAAGTTAAATGGAAACATGATGAGGTAAGGAAAGCTTGTAAAAGAATGTTTAGACATAGGGTCTAACAACATATTAAAGCGAGGCGCTTGGACCAGTCTGCACGTTTGAGGGTGAATAACCCAATGGGGTAGATCATCATGGTGTTATAAGGCACGAGGGGAGCACACATTCATCTTATTATTCTGTTGGCTCCAAAGAACTGGAAGGGGAAGCACACAACTTTCTGAGATGCATAGGTGCTCCTGGTAGTCCTCTATGTGGTGGCAGATGTTTAGGCAGTGCTCGCAGATGTTGGGTCTGCGCATAACTACTAGATGGGTTGGCCTTGACGGTAAAAGTAGCATTGCAGTCAGAATGCTGTGATGCGGTGACACAAGGGTGATTCGGCAGTCGCCTCAACGTGGAGGCGAAGGGTCATGACCAACAAGGATAGTAGATCATTGGATACCCGTTATCGACAGCTAGCAGGATGCGGAAAGACTAGATCTAAAACCAATAGACCGTTCACCTTTCACTATCGGGGTACGGTGGTTGAGGGAAGACGCCAAATGGATGTTTAGGTTGTTTTTTTAGGGGCATTCGTTTATCTCTTGTAGTCTTTACTAGTTGAGGGAGGGGATGAGGTGGGGCCATAGCCACCGTGAAAAAAGACCCTAGGAATATTTATATATAGAGGGTCTTAAAGACGGGCCTGACAGATATAGAAATGCTCCCGACCGAGTTCCGTGTTTCTCGTATCGCCCTGCCACGGAACTCAGTGCATATTAGAGGGCATGCGGTTAAGGCAGCATGCTACCATTGAATATACGTATGTGGGACAGTCTAGATACATACATGTTGGCTCTGGGTGGTGTATCATAGACTTGAGGGCATTACTCCGGTATGAAATCTGATTTGATCGTCGGTGGCAGTCCATACGCTTACGTAGCGTAGTAATGACAGATATATGCAGAACATAACATTGTTATGAAGAGATCCGTACGTCACTTTGGCGTAGGATGAGGGACTGCGTTCATTGTCGTAACATTATGATGGAGACCGGGCGGGTGGGGTACCATGGGGTGTACCTCAGTATTGAGGGGTAGATACATATATATCGTATTAGGTTAATCCACAGGGGAGTAAACGGGTATGACGTGTGTGTAAGCCTTGAGTGTTGTTAACCCAAGTAACCTAATAAATAAGAAAATATGATTGAACGTTATATGTAGGATTATCCAAAGTGTATAATTTAAATCCAGTCATAAAACTTGTGTTCTGACCCCCTCCTCATCACATACTTGCAGGTTAGATTTGTGGAAGAGACATGATAGCTTTGATACTTGTTAGACAGTTTTATTACTAGGGTAAGGCTATGCTTTGATTATTAATAGAGACCAAATATTTAACCAAAATGACTTCTTTCATCTCATAAATTTGTTTCACAAATTGTCTTCCAATCTACAAGTACATATATTTATGTAAACCTTTTTCTCATTCGTATGAGAAATTGAATTAAACGCCTTAGTAAAAACAAAGAATATGAACCGTTACGTTGCTTCGGTGGTTAATTCTTGGACTCGTTCGTTAAAAACTGTAGCAATGATCATTTTTTGTTTTTAGTGAATATAAAACTTGTTAGCAAATATCCGAGTAGAGAGAGTGGTTATGGGACATGTTACTCAACTCTCATATTTTCTAGATTAGAGTAATTTACACTATAACAACCCGCCTGAAATGAGCCTTAATTACGACCCAGAAAAGGCCCATCAGAACTTAGAGCCACTATAAATGGATCATTGGTTCCTATAAGGATTAACTTAAACTAATTTATAGATCAATCTAAAACAAAAATCAAAACTCACACAACGGATGGGACAAATCATAATAGCATAAATATAAGATGTACTGATTATTTAAAAAACCAGTTAATTCAAAATTACAACATGTCTCAAACCTCAAGGTACATCATCACTATTCATCCCAATTACATAACAGTAGTAGTGAATAAACAATAGCCATAATAATTAGATCTTCAAGAAGCTCCTCCTCCAAGAGATCATCCTTCATCCTTAATCTCCTGTTTCACTTATTGTCCTGTTAATGTCAAGAGGCAGGAGATTAGAACATAAAGTTTTGGTGAACGAAATACAAGTAATTTAAGAAGGCTATTCCCTATAATTTGCAGTTGTAAAATTTTCAAGTTATGTCTCCGTAACAAACACACAAGGCAAACATATAGGGAAGACATCCTAAATGTCATTTAATACCCGAAATCTAAATTAAGGGTGGGCACTTCCTATGGTCGCTTAATACAATACATTTTTAGGGCGGACATCCCTCTAGTCACTTAATAACCAATGTCGGACCCTAAGCCACTTAAGACCCATTCTGTAACACCCCACGTCCATTAATATCACTCACAAAGGGAATGCATTAACTTTCATGAAGCATTATAAGTGTATAGAACAGAACATCACAAGACAGATATATAAAAATGGTACTTCAAAATTTAAAAAAACTTCATTGCAGCGAAAACAGAACATAGTTTGGTTACAATATCAAAACTAACTAATAAAACCAAGTACACAAACGTCTATCTTGGACAAATTATTACATGAAACCAAAAGCATGATCTCGTTATAAATAGCCATAATAAAAAAGAAGATAAAGCTGAACATTACTTTCAGCAACTCCAAGCACTTCCAAAAGAGAGAGAAAGAGATCCAAGTTAAGCTCCCCTAGTCTTACCCTGAGAACCTGGGGGGAGGGCGAAGGAAAGAAAAGAGGCGAAACAAACGAGGTCAGACATAAAGTCTGGCGAGTCAAGTGACTTTAACAATATAATCATTAAAGTAACAGGATAAGAACATAAACTGGATATAAGAAATGATTGTAACATAAACAGGTACGACAAGGTAAGCAAGATGGAGAAGATAAATGTTGATTGCGCTTCTAATCACTATAAGATAATTCCTACACAACACCAATACTAGTTACACTGAAAGTTGATCCCTTTTTCAAATCATAATGATAATAATAATGGTAGTTTAGTGTACCCATAGCTGTTTTCATAGGTGCCGCCTGCTCCTATCTCCACTAGTTGTACCCACTACCCTCCCTATTCGATCGGCTCCCTAACTCGTAGATACCCGTGTTGGTCCCACCGTAGGGTTTATCACTCCCTAAAGTGGCAACCCGACAGTACTAAGAGTGCACGGCTTATACCTACACGATGCAATAATGTCTTACCTACCAGCCCGGACCCATGCATGCACATGACTCCGTTGGACTTGCGTTGCCACCGCTAACTTGTTTGACCTCTTACAATCAATCCCAGTAAGCGTGTCCCGTCCTCGACTTAGTTTGAGCTCACTTCGATACTAAATGGATTACTGGTTGAAAAGGGTCCCCACAATTGACACAAGCTTTCCACCTACGCTTAGTCCCCACTAGGATTTCCCACTTAACCCCTTCTTACTCATGTCTTCTTACATGTTTCAACTTGGTTGAGTGTTTCTAATCATATTTCACATGTCATCCATGTTACCCACTTAACCCTTTTGTTATACCTATGTCTCTTACATGTCTCACCTTGGTTAAGTGCTTCAAATTATATTTCACATGTCTTACCACATGTCTTATCTTGGTTAAGTGTTGTTTACCCGCCCAGTTGACTTAACCCCATCCACTTATCAAATCAATATGTATTATTGGTTAAGCTTGCCTTAACCCTATCCACTTTGTTCATGTAATATTGGTTAAGTTGTTATCTCACATAGGTTAACTTAACCCTACCCACCTAACATGTTTTAGGTATCATGTTCATCTTTGATCAGCATTAATTAGTTATTAATGCACAAACCTCCCACATTAAGTCGATTGCTTGTGGTCGCTGGATGTGCCGGGCGGTTCCGGGCAGACTTCTGCCATAAGCCAGACTTAAGCTCGTGTCCAAGCATCTTTTAGTTATGCCTGCGACCTCTCACATTAGACTGACTATTTGCAATTGCTGGTTAGGCCGGTTGGTTCCGGGCAGGCTTCTACCGCAAATGAAGTCTAACCTCGTGTCTCAACATGCTTATCTTAGCCAATTTATTTATTTGCAGTTTATGCCAAATTCAGGCTAATTATGTCAATTACCCACAATTCCCAATTTTAAATCTTGGATTAAAATATATTCCAATTACTCATAATTTCCTATCTAAATTATGTCCATAATTTTAATCCAAATTTGGCCTATAATCTTTTGTATACTAGTTATGCCAAATTAGGCCCAAACCAATTTATGCCAAATTCATGTATACAAGTTATACATAATTATGCCCCAAATCAATTACATGATTACAAACCAATTTATGCCAATTACACATTATTCAATATTTTCCCAAACTTTACCACAACGTTCCCACGTCATTCGTACGTATAATAAAATGTTAAGCTCGCAGTTAGCCTAATCTCATAAAAAGGAAAAGAAGAGAAGAAGGGAAAAGAATTAAAGCACCAAAACTGGCATAACACACAAAATAGATCCAATAACATATTGAATATAAACTTTGGGCATGAATAATAACAAAGAACTAATAAGCATATGGATCATGAATTGGAATAGCATAATAACATATATCTAATAAGCATATGGATCATGAACTGGCATAGCATAATAACATAGATCTAATACGCATATGGATCATGAACTGGCATAGCATAATAACATAGATCTAATAAGCATGTGAACTGACATAATAAAATAGATCTAATAAAATAAATCTAATAAGCATATGAACTTGGCATAATAAAATAGATCTAATTAAACATATGAACTTGCATCATAAAATAAATCTAATTAAACGTATGAACTTGCATATCATAGAATGGAATAGATCTAATTACGCATGTTAACATAAACTTGCATAGATCTAATTAGGCATATGAATCTACAAAATAGATCCAATAACATATGATAATAGAACTGGCATATCTCAACATAATGGATCTAATAGCATATGATACAGACATATACATACAGTCCAATTCACAAACTTATCACCATTATTTTTAATTAATTATCTTGTGAAAGTAAATGTACTCACAGTGGTAGAAGAAACAATATAGATCTGAATTAAGCATTTGTTGTTGTTCTAGAATCGTTCTCCTTTTTCACAATTCCTATGCTTTGATCCGTTGAAGAAGAGAAACTAGTTTAGTTTAGGATGCAGCAGCATGAAGGCTTATGAATAAATTTAGTTTAGGTTAGGGTTAGATTAGATGTGCTTATATAGATGTATTAGATTAATTAGAGCCTTTAGATTAGTCTAGGATTTATCTAAACCGTCCTGACCACAAAGACACATCACCCAGCCAACCAGAAGAAGCCGCATAAGCCCTAAAACCAGAAAAATCGTCATAGAACACATCACCCAAATCTGGGCCGACAGGGGTCGACTCCCCCATAGGGGTCAACACCTATTTCGACACCCCTATAGGGGGTCGACACCTGTGTCGACTCCCTCTTGGGGGATTGACACCTCTGAGCGGAAAATTTCCTGCTCAGCCCGCTTCTACTGTTTTGAATTTCGAGTTTGGTTTTTGATTATTAATCATTATTTTAATTCAATTCTGCTTAAACTTGAAATCTTCTAAGCTCCATAACTTCTTCATACGGAGTCCGATTTACGCAAATTCGGACTGTATTTAATTACATAACCTTATTGGGTTAAGTTCATGGGCCTATATGTAAATATTACCCACCCCCTCAAATTTACTTAACCCATCCACTATCCATCCAAATTTTCTTAACCCTAACTTAAGTTCATAATCATACAATCCCTATGGATTAAATTAGGTTAAGTAGTTCAATTCATTACCATGTCCAATTAGGGTTTATAATGAGCTAGACCTCCCACATTAGGCCTAGAACTTGTGGATTCTGAATATGCCGGTCGGGTCTGGGCAGACTTCTTCCACAAGTTGGACCTAACCTCGTGTCGTAGCCCGATTCGTATTTGCGCACTTTGACGTCCCACATTAGGTTCAACATTAGTGGCTGCTGGATATGCCGATCGGGTCCGGGAAGACTTCCACCACTAATGCAACCTAACCTCGCGTCCTAAGTGCAATTACAATTCCTAATTGTAATTACTAGACATTTCATTCTTATCCAATTCTTACCTATCTCTTTATAGGTGATTATGTCCCTTTTTTCCCAATAATTTGATTTATATGCCCAATGATGTTTATATTCAACTTATGTCCATATTAATCTTTTCCCACGTTCCCTAACCGGCGCACTCATAACATTGGCAGCATGCCTAGGCCAGATAATCACCTAGTCTTAAACGATAAAAGGAAAAAATAATAGGAATATGACAAAAGTGAATGTTTTAACATAACTTTGCCTAAACATAAGCTAGCATGGTGATAAGGTGGACATATAAGCTTAAAACTGATGAACTTGTGACAGTCAGTTGATTCTGATATAACTATGATTTCACAATAAGCATAATAAGATCTAAACTAGCAATTTAGATGTCCAATTGGTTTAGATATAACATGATAAGCACAATGGGGTAAACTAGATCACATAATTCAGATCCAATAATTAAAAATAGATCTAACACAATTAGGGTCAAGATCCACATCATAGAATTTCATAGGAGTCACAATAGATCTAACAAGATAGAGATTTAGATCAATAGTTAAAATAGATCTAGCATAAATCATAGAATGCCACAAAGGTTACAATAGATCTAACAAGATAGAGATTTAGATTCAAATCCTAACCAATTTAGAATGTCATATGTTCATGATTTACAATGGATCTAATATAATATAGGCATATGAACAAATCCAAGTCATAGTCTTATCATATTTACTTTTAAATATTCAAATCTAAAAGCAACTAGAAACTCACAGTGTTAGGATTAGAAAAAAGTAGAAAATAGCGGAGGTTGGATCTAATCTCGAATCTCTAAGTTTGATTTGCAAAGTTGAATGTTGTTGAAGAAAACAGACCCGTCTCAGTTCGCACACCGGCATCATTTGGCCTCCATGATTTCCAATGAAGAAAATAGGGGGAATGGACAACATATATATAGGTGCTAGCCCCCTTGAAGCCGAGTGCCACCTCAGCCCTAGGGGTGTCGACACCCTTGTGGGTGGGTCGACCCTGGTGTCGACACCCCTTAAGGAGGTCAATCCCGGTGTCTACACCCCTCTAACGGGTTCGACACCCTAGAGCGGGAAATTTGCCGCCTCTTTTTCAAATTCGAACTGTTCTAAATAAAATTATGACTCATCTCTGACTCATGTGTATATATACGATCTTTCTGCGCGTATACAAACTTAAAACCCTCATAACTTCTTCATACTGTGTCCGTTTTACGCAAACCAAATGTCTATCTTGACCAGAATTTCGAGACGGACGCAATGGCGCAGTCCGTTTTCTTTAGTTCTAAATATTAAATTAATTATTATTTAATTTATCATCTTTAAATGTTGTTTAAAACTCAGGGTGTTACATAATTCGATTTAGTGATAATCGAAATGAGCTTCCATGAAGGAAGGCCTTTACTATTTATGGAATTTAAAAGGCTTTGATGTTTTTCCTTTATAGTATTAGTTCGATATGGAAATTTATGTCGATTAGTTATGATTTCCATGAAGATTCCATTTTGATGGAAGATGATTTGGGTTTACCATGAACTGTGTTTTAAGCGACATTGGTTCTTTAACCCTGTTAAAGACAAGATTTATTTTCCTCAAGTTGAATAATCATTAAGTAATCATTTTTGAGATTAAAACTAAATGTAGTTTTAAGGAATCTTCAATTAGATAGGATTGTGAATGAGGTAACTAAATTTACCGAATTCAAGAAATGTCAAGAATGGAGAATCGCCATTTTTACTCCATGCAATAGTTAAGTCTTTAATTAGATTTGAAGCATTGAATGGTAATTAATTTTACCGATAACACATTGGGTGTTAGATGTGGAGTACTACCAGTTTTGCTCTATGGGATGAATAGGTTGGGATTGGGATGATAAAAATAACGATTACTCCGATAAGATTCGCTTATCCCGACTAGTTTGATAAACCTTAATTTGGTTTTAGATTGTTAAAAGATAATACAAAATCTTTTGCAATGGTTTTCAAAGAGAGATTTAAACAAGTGGTTTAAATGAATTAAATCTTTGATAAGATTTGTGGGAATAATTCCCAATGTAACGAATATTTGAATAAAAGAATATTCTGGATTGGAATGAGGCGTATGATGTGTTTTTATAGCACTTGATTATAAGATACACGAGTTATTCGGAAACACCGAATTTAACACATTCTAAATAACTATTACGATGATTAAAATTCGATGATGAAGAGGTGATTGAAGACCGGAGATCTTCACATTGTTTGGATGATTATTGATGTCTTAATTGGGCTGTACACCAAAGACGAGGTAACAAGCGGTGATCGTCTAGCCGTGCTTGGAGATCGATCGGATATTCTAGGACCTCTCTCCTGTATTGGACATATGGGACGAGGAATAAGGTGCCTCTGGTTTTGTTCAGACCCAGAACGAACTTGTAAATGGATTATGTCTGACATTTTATTTTGTTCTGTATTGATTGATTTCAATTAAATATGTATCTGTTTGGTGGCAGAGAATTTATTCTCTTGGTTAACACCCTTCTTTGAGACAAATGAGCTTAGAGGTTATATAATGATAGAAACCAGTTGTATGGCATGAATTAACAATGTGGCATGTTAACATGCAAATGATCAAGGCTTTTGTTGAAAAGAAGGGCCTTATGGTTGATGATCAAAGCACGACTTTAATTAGCATAGCTTTGTGTATAGCGTTATTTCGCGATCCTCACACCTATGTATGAGTCAGAAATGGGATAAGGGACGCAGTGAGTGCATACGTTTCTTTCTAGCTAGAAGTTGTGTCATGGTATGGACCCAGACATTTTTACTTATGTGGATGATGGATTGCGAGGCACCTCGGATATGATTGGTCTCCAATGGCCAAGTGATAGGTCCGATAGGACCGGGAAACCTATTGTTCAGGAATAACTAATCCTCAAAAGTAAGGGAGGATCGACACTGCAGGATCCAATGGTTGCCCGGAGTCTGTAATCCTGGGTCATCTTGCTAGAGGTGATACGAATTGGTAAGGAGACCATCCCTTACCTTGACTAATGATGGAAATCCAATTTCCAATACGACATCGTTCGGTTTTAGTTGTAAACCTATTTAGCGACATAGTAAGATGGAGTACTATGCCGTCTATGATTGATACATTTATATTTGAAGTTTATTTCTTCACTAACAGTAATAATAGATGATAAATTTCACATACCAAGCATGTTTGGCCATTATAAGGTAAAACTCTATCCTCTGCTTTGTGTTTGCGTTGTGTGATGGGACCTGAGGCTTATAATGGCTTCATTTTTTCTTTTAGCATTGCACTTTTGGTTTTATGGTATTCTTGGGAGAAAACCCTTTCCATGTCATATGGCGTGGTACCTTGATTTACCCAACTTTAAAATGACATTAATAACTGTTTTAGTTTTCACACTAGTCCCATGACTGACTCGGAGTTTATTATTTCTACCTAACTCTGGTTGCCTATATTTTCCACACCGGCAGCTAGTAGTTTATGTTGCAGATATTTCTTTTTGCAAGATCCTAGATTACTGCAGGAGCTATATTCGGAAAGCTTTGTATCCGTGTATTTCCTTCAGTTGTGCTTGTTGATGTATTTTCCGCTGTACATTGTATTTATACATTTTAAATTTATGTATTTTAATCTTGATATTTTTCCGCTTTATATTATTTATTTGTACTCTGAAATATTCTTGTACTCTGATGTAAATTGTTGTACTAAGAATGAAATGTTATTTTGTCTGTGTTATGATGTGTCGTGTTCTCAATGCAATCTATCTTCTTGTTCGATTTATGCTAGCTGAGAAGTCTGGGTCATGTAAGTTGGTATCAGAGCTTTGGTTTACAAAGCACAAGAACAGGACACATTAGAACTGAATGAGAGAATTCATCGGAGATAGTATTAGTAATATCCTATAAGAGTAACTCGTTAGAGATAGAGTCAGTAATACCCTAGAGTGAGTTTGAAGAGTGCTATTTCTAAAAATGAATTTTGTTTTGAAGATTATATCTTATTATAATATTTAATTATTTTATTTCAAATTTAGACTATCGAGTATAAGGAGATTTTGCATATACTCGTCATGAACGTAAATTCGAAGTCTCAAATATACTGGATAGATATAGAATCACACTCTAGTCGCCCGGAGATAATCCTGATGATTACTATAGTATCATCAGTTTTTATGTTCGATTTTCGAAAGTGGGATATTTATATGATTCCATTTGACTGGTGTAAGAAACAAAAACTTAGCTAGGGTTTATGTTTGTGATTTGGCATTGAAATATTTTTGAGTATATATTAAAGTTATATATTTTAAAAGCTAATTAACAAACTGATTGCTGGTTGGGATGTGTGACTATTAGTTTAACTAATAAAAATATTGGAATAATGAAACCAATGTGAAAATGAGAGGTAAATTTAGTTAAATCGAACTTAATATGGAACAGAATTGAAAATTGATTGGATTCGGATACATATACATGTATATATATATTGAACAGGTCATAGCATGGAAGCTAAAAAGAGGAATCAAATTGTGTGCCCGACAAATAGGTATATATTTACTATACTGATTGGGTTTGATGAATTTATGAGCCGATTGGCTAGCCGATTGTATTTTGGATTTTCGTTTGATATATGAGATCCGGTAGAGGCCATTTGTGGTTGTATCGTCAACCCGTACAAAGAAGGTTATGGCAAATTTTTTCGTAAAATTTAAGGCGTTAGCCAAATTTTGAGAAATTAGAAAGTTCTTAGAAACTGACAAGTTGAAGAACTTGAGTCAAGCGAAGGTTGTGTTGGTTAAGTAAATGACCTTCGGTTCCTTCTTCATTTTCGAGGACAAAAAGATTTTAAGTGGGGGAGATTGTAACGACCTGTATTTTTGGAACCAATTTAAAATTTATTTTTAATAATTTTCACAGAAACTAAATATTTTAGATGAGTTATTTTGAGAATGAACGATTTAAAATTTATTTAAATCAAAGGTTGAACGTATATATTTAATATCTAATTAAAACGAGCTTGAAATGGCGTGATAGTTTGAAAATTTGATTTTAAACTTTGAGTGATTATATAGAATTCAATATAAATCGGAATTTGATAAAACAAGAAACATTGGAATATTTTGAATTGTAATTTTCTAACAAATGTAAGAAATGGTGATTTCACTATAAATTATAAGTTATGTCTAAATTAAAATTTAGAATAGCCGCTATAAAATATTATTTTTAATAATATATATAGCCCTTAAAAATAGCCATTTTGCAAACGGCCTCTGTTTTCAACGAAACTACTTCCATTGGGTTCAGAATGTCGTTTGTGACTTTTAAAACTATAAACATCGATATCATTGGAGTTGGAGAAATTTTGGGCTTTTTCATTAGATATAAGACCAAAATATCGCTTTTTCATATGAATGAATTTGGACTCAAATCCACTTCCATTGAGTCCAAAATGTCGTTTAGGAGTTTGAAAAGTTTAAATTTCGATATATTCTGAGCTTTGGAATTTTGGAACCTTGGCTAGAGCTTAGTTAGCCAACCTAGCTCATTCCTTTAAGTGCCCAGTTAGCCACTCCCTTTTCATTCACTTTAGCACTTAGCAAGAAAATAGAAATGGGGAGAGGGAAATCAAAATTCCCTAAAACTTAGTTGATAGTAGGAATCCAATTCGTGTAAGAATCAAGAGCAAATTCGAAGAGAATCTTAGGTAAGCTCAATCTCTATCTTCTCCAACTCAATTACTCTTAGATTTTTGAGATTTCCTATGACCTAATTCTTAGTAAATGGGTTCATATGATCATAGGTTGTTGATTCTAGTGTTTTCACCGAAGAGATGTTGTTATAGCTTGCAATTGGATTGATTTCTTACTTCTAGCAAGAAAAGGTGAGATCTTTGTGAGTTCTTCGTGTTTATACTACAAGCTATTGGCTAGTATAGTGTCATTTAGGTTTATTTAAAGTTGTGTAAATGCATATGAAAGAGTTTGAGATGTATACACTTTCCAGTTCATTCGTGTGAGTTTCATAAAATTGAAATTTATAATTAAAATTGTCCACACAATCTAATTCATAAGCTATGAGATGATTTGGTGATATTGTGAAGCTCCGTTGCCGCCCCGGAAAAATTATAAGACTTCACAATTCATTTATACCGCATTTGATTTCTTTGGTTAGAGAATTTAATCATTTTGGAGTTTATAATCAAGAATCATTGCAAATCTCTTGCGTGAATGTTTGTGCATGTGAATTTTGTGCTATGAGTTGCTTCGGTGAGTTATAGAAGCGTCATTTGCATGTATATAACATCATAGACCTTTAGGCATTAGCCGATATCATTATGGAGATGAAATTGTAAAAAAATAGGAGGTTTAACAGCCGTTCGACCATTAATGGCCGAGCAAATGGCTTATGTTCGGCCATTAATGGCCGAACAGTGAAAAAAAATTAAATCTTTAAATGGTCATAACTTTTTCATACGAACTCGGAATTAAGAGAAACAAGATGCGTTGAAACCGTCTCGACGAGAGATTTCCAATGAAACAAATTTGGAGTTATTTGGTGTTCATGATAAATTTTGGTGAAGGAAAACATTCAATGTAAATAACTGAATAGGGAAAACAAAGGATGAAATAATTAATTTAATTTAAACGATCATAACTTTTTCATACGTTACCATAATTCAATGAAACTAGATCCATTGGAACCGTATCAAAGAGAGATTTGCAATGATACTAATTTGGAGTGATTTGGAGCTCATGGAAATTCTTGGTGGAGGAAAAGGTCTAATGTAAACAATCAAATGTTCATTGTTATTTAACGACACCAGAACCATCAAGTAAAGATTGACGGAGTGGAAACCAAAGGTGTGAACTCTCTCACTCAATTCTTTGGTATAGTTATTAGTTTTTATAATTAAATATATGTTGAATGCTTGTGATTGAAGTATTTTTTCTTGACTGATTGATGTTATATGTTTAAATGTTATCATGATTAAACTATGGAAATAATATATAAGTTCACATGGATTGTGATGTAAACCCCACGACGACAATTTTACACAACGCCCAAGTAGGCAAATAATAACCATTAGATGTTGATTGAAAACCCCACATGGGTCTGGGGATGATAATAACTACACACATCTCCCTTGTGTTTAGTTGTATGTCGATCGATTGATTAACAGACCGTAGTAAGCGTTATTTAATTATTTAACGCTTATACAATTGTAGATTACACTCCACATGTGAATTGGGTGTTTAATAGTGGTTCATCACTATTTTTGAATTCATGAGATGTATGGAACCCATATAAATAAAATTATATGGTAATTGATTGAGTCACATTCCGGTTAAGAATATAAACAAATATTTTGATATTATATTCAGTAAAGAAGCAAGATTGGTTTTAATGTCCGATTTCAGATGGACATAAAAATATTAAAGAATGGTTTCGATTTTGGATAGATACGAAAATATTAAAGATTGGTTTTGATGTCCGATTTTGGATGGACACGAAAAGGAACTGAAATGAATTGAAATGGTTCTGATAACCAGAATTTTTCCAACATATAATTGAAATTTAATGGTAGTTGATTATGGGTTCATTGTGAACGATGTTTTAAATGACATTAGTTCTTAAACCCGATTAACAGTCAAGTTAAGAATTGGAATATATAAATCTTTATTCTAAGATTTAATGGAAAATTTCCAAAGTAAAGCTTTCCAATTTAATAAAAGAAATTGGAATTGAATGGAATTCGATTTAGTAATAATCGAAATGAGCTTCCGTGAAGGATGGCCTTTGCTATTTATGGAATTTAAAAGGCTTTGTCGTTATTCCTTTTATAGTATTAGTTCGATAAAGAAATTTATATCGATTATATACTGTTATGATTTCCATGAAGATTCCATTTTGATGGAAGATGATTTGGATTTATCGTGAACTATGTTATAAGTGACATTGGTTCTTTAACCCAGTTAAAGACAAGATTTATTTTCCTAAAGTTGAATAATCATTAAGTAATGATTTTTTAGATTAAAATTAAATGTAGTTTTAAGGAATCTTTAATTAGATAGGAGTGTGAATGATGTAACTAAATTTACCGAATTCAAGAAATTTCGTGAATGGAGAACCACCAGTTTTACTCCATGCGATAGTTAAATCTTTAATTAGATTTGAAATATTGAATGGTAATTAATTTTACCGATAACACATTGGGTGTTAGATATGAGTACTACCAGTTTTGCTCCATGGGACGAATAGGTTGGGATTGTGATGATGGAAGTAATGATTACTTTGATCAGGTTCGCTAATCTCGACTAGTTTAATATACCTTAATTTGGTTTAAGATTGTTAAAAGATAATACGAAATATTTTGCAATTGTTTTCAAAGAGAGATTTAAATAAGCAGTTCAAATGAATTAAATCTTTGATAAGATTTGTGGGAATAATTCACAATGTAACGAATATTTGAATAAAAGAATATTCTGGATTGGAATGAGGCGTATGATGTGTTTTTATAGCACTTGATTATAAGATACACAAATTATTTGGAAAGACCGGGTGTAACCCATTCTGAATAACTATTATGACGATTAAAAGTCAACGATAAAGATGGTGATTGAAGACAGGATATCTTCACATTGTTTGGATGATTACTGATGTCTTGATTGGGCTGTACACCCAAGACGAGGTAATAAGTGGTGATCGTCCAGACATACTTGGAGATCGATCGGATATGCGAGGACCTCTCTCCGGTATTGGACATATGGGACGAGGAATAAGGTGCCTCCGGTTTTGTTCAGACCCAAAACAAACATGTAAATGAATTATGTCTGACATTGTATTTCATTCTGTATTGATTGATTTCTATTAAATATGTATCTGTTTGGTGGCGGAGAATTTATTCTCTTTCTTAACACCCTTCTCTAAGACATATGAGATTAGAGGTTATATATTGATAGAAATCATTTGTATGGCATGATTGACAATGTGGCATGTAAAATGCAAATGATCAAGGATTTTATTGAAAAGCAGGCCCTTGTGGTTGATGATCAAAGCACGGCTTTAATTAGCATAGTTTTGTGTATAGCGTTAATTCGTGAGCCTCACACCTTGGTATGAGTCAGAAACAGGACAAGGGACGTAGTGAGTGCTGAAATATCTTTCTAGCTAGAAGTTGTGTCATGGTATGGAGCCCAAACATTTTTACTTATGTGAATGACGAATTGCGAGGAGCCTCGGATATGATCGGTCTCCAATGGCCAAGTGATAGGTCTGATAGGACCGGGAAACGTATTGTTCAGGAATAACTAATCCTCAAAAGTAAGGGAGGACCAACGCTGCAGGATCCAAGGGTTTCACAAAGTGTGTAATCCTAGGTCATCTTGCTAGAGTTGTTCCAAATCGGTAAGGAAACCATCCCTTGCCGTGACTCATGATGGTAATCCAATTTCCAATACGACATCGTTCGGTTTTAGCTGGAAACCTATATGGCGACATAGTAGGATGGGGTACTATGCCGTCTATGATTGAAACATATATATTTGAAGTTGATTTCTTCACTTATAGTAATAACAAAAGATAAATTTCACATACCAATCATGTTTGTCCATTATAAGGTTAAACTCTATTCTTTGGTTTGTGTTTGCATTGTGTGATGGGACCTAAGTCTTATAATCGCTTCATTTTTTCTTTCAGCATTGCGCTTTTGGTTTTATGGTATTCTTGGGAGAAAACCCGTTCCGTGTTATACGGCATGGTCCCTTGATTTACCCAACTTTAAAATAAAGTTAATAACTATTTAATTTTTCACATCAATCCCATGACTGACTCGGAGTTTATTGTTTCTACCTAAACTCTGTGTTCCCATATTTTCCACACAGGCAGCTAGTAGTTTTGGTTTGCAGATATTTCTTTTCGCAGGATCCTGGATTACAGCTAGAGCTATATTTGGAAATCTTTGTATCCGTGTATTTCCTTCAGTTGTGCTAGTTGATGTATTTTCCGCTTTACATTGTATTCATACATTTTAAATTTATGTATTTTAATCTTTGATATTTTTCCGCTGTATATTATTTATTTGTACTCTAATGTAAATTGTTGTACTAGCAATGAAATGTTCTATTTTTGTGTTCTGATGCGTCATGTTCTCAATGCAATCCGTCTTGTTGTTCGGTTTATGCCGGTCGGGAAGTCTGGGTCGTGTCAGAAACCATGGCCATAAGCTTTAAGAAGAAGATGAAAAGGTGGAAATGGAATGGAATAGTAAAAAAGTGGAGTAAAGGCCTCCTAATATAGGAATGGAGAGTTAAGGAGGCGATGCCACCTAAGGGGGCAAGTGGAAGGCATGCATGGAAGGAGGCATGCAAAAATACAAGTGTAAGGACGCTTGTCTTAAGGAGAGAAGGTGAACTTTTGGTAGCATTTTCCCTTAAATGCTATGAAAACTAAGGCAACACTTAATTCTAATGCTATAATTCATGTTATTGTTTGACAAATTCGATCGAACGACAAATAGTATTAATAAATCCAAAGTTATTAATATTCATTCTCATCCATTAAATTTATAATTCAAATAAAATCTATTATATAACTAATCAAAATTATTAAATATACTTAGCCATATATATTTATGTCCAATTCAAATTGAGTAATAAAAATTCCAATTTTTAATTGGTTAAAAATTCTGGATCGTTCTATTCACCATCCTTAAAACTTTTTGTCCTCGAGAAGGAAAGGGAATCGCAATTACTTTTTCGACATCTATAGATTTTCAGACTCAAGATTAAATTCTTTATACCAAACCTCTCTGTTCTCATAATGAATATACTGGGTAGAATATTCTTACACACATATTTACGGAAAACCATATCTACCATATCCTCCAACGATAACTTCCAATTACCCTTATATTTGATTCACCATTTACTGGAACAATTACTTATACTTAACCATTTACTGCTTTCAAAAAATTCAGAGTTATAAATTTATTCTCTTAGATCTTATCTTGCAAATTAAATGGTTATGAAACTTACTCCCTTTCGGTTCCATAAAATTACTATTATTCTTAATACAAAAAACTTGATCATCTCAGAACTCAGCTTGTCTAAACGTTTAAATTTATGTAATTTCTTTATTCCTGCTTGCCAAATTTTTTGAAACTTAATTCATAAGGTATCCATTCTTACTTAAACAGTTCCTTTTATGACCGCAATATACTTTAAAACTTATCGATTGTCCAAAACCGATAATTTCAGTTCCATATGTTGTTTAATTTTGGCTATCCTCATTAATTATTCCAAATTCAAGGCTACAAAACATATTTCCTTCAAACTTTAGAGAAACCATTTAGATATTTTTTTTAACATCTTTAACTAATGTTGTTCTTAACCACAATATCGTCAAATATCTTATAGTCACATTGTGAAAATGAATTCTCAAGATATTTGCATTTTAAATTTAATCAGTTGGGGAGGACTAATTATCAAATATCCTGAATGATTATTCCAACTTGGCCTTTAAATCATGCCCAAACTACCTTTTATATTTGGATTGCTTAAGTAAATTTGTAATGATCCAGAATTTTTAACCAATTCAAAATTGGAAATTTTATTACTTAATTTGAATTTAAATTTGAATTTGACACAAATATATTTATGTTAAGAATATTTAATAATTTTGATAAGTTATATGATAGATTTTATTTGAATTATAAATGAGAATGATAATTAATAAGTTTGGATTTATTGATACTATTTGTCGTTCGATCAGATTTGTCAAACCATAACATGAATTAGTAGCATTAGAATTAAGTGTTGCCCTTAGTTTTCATAGCATTTAAGGGGAAATGCTACCAAAAGTTCACTTTCTCTCCTTAAGACAAGTGTAAGGACACTTGTATTTTTGCATGCCTCCTTCCATGCATGGCTTCCACTTGCCCGCTTAGGTGTCATTACCTCCTTAACTCTCCAATCCGATATGAGGCTTTTTCTCCATTTTCTTACCATTCCATTCCATTTCCTCCTTTCCACCTTCTTCTTAAAGCTTGTGGCCATGGTTTCAATGGCATAAGTCTTCCTCTTTTCCACCACCACCTTGCCAAAGTTCGTCGCGATCCTCCTCCTCCTTCCCATATAAAGAGAGAGATTAGTATACAGTATATATTTACATTGGTGAAGAAAATAGTGCACTGAAATACTGTCCGACAGTTCGCTCAGCTAAGATCGCCTACCATGAAGATTGGAAAGTTTTTTGGTGAGAACTCTTTAAACACGGTTTATAAATTTAATTAGTAGCTAAACAAATTTAAATATAGTGATGAATTATTAGTGGTTAATGATGACTAATGTTTGTTGTGATGGATGATGGATGTGTAGTTTAGAACACACACTATTAAGCATTAGTATTATAATGCTTGTGCACAGTAATGATTTATTAAATTATGTTGATGATGGTTGCTTTGGATGTTTATAATATTTGTTGATGTTGTTACACACACACTATGATACAACAATTATAGTATCAATTGGTGATCGACAAATCTCCTTCATAATTAGAAGCAATATAATTATTGAAATTGAAGGTTAATAATTGGGAAAGACCATATGTATGAATTCATATATATTAATAAAGTCATTTAAATGAATAATTAAATATCGGAACATTCTAGGATGACAGAGAGGATAGTGTCTAGGCTTGGGTTTGGAAAATATAGTTTCCTACTCTCCCTGGCTACCCCTAACTGATCCGACGAATGGGATGGTTAATTTGAAATTATTTGAATTTAGAAATGAATTGGAATTTGATTTATTAAGTAAAAAAATAAAAGTTGAATTTTGAACCCAAAATAAATTTGTAATGTCAATGTAAATTACTTTAAATGGTTTGAAATGATTTACATGAGTATATAATGGTTACTGAAGAATAATTTTTATTTCGGTCAAAATAGAGCTTGTCGCACAATGGTAATTTGCGTATTTTAGTTACAAACTTTAAATGCTTATAACTTTTGGAATCCAAATCGCATTTCCAAGAAATTAAAAACGTTTGATTTATATTATCAAGAGCTTTCAAATGAGTAAAAGCTGATTTTAATTTCGAATTATAGTTTTCAAGTTATGTTTAAACCCGTTTCGGGAAAAGGCCGTAGTAAGAGAAGTTATCGACCATAATCATAAACAGCCATTTCTAATTGTTAACCCTTCTTTTGGAAAGAGTCTCAACGAGCCAGACCAAAGCCCAAGCGCGCAACCATATATAAGTCGCGCTTCAGGAAGCCCAGCAGACGCACAGTCCGAAGCAGTCACATATCGACCCAAGTCCAGCCTAGTCAGTTGGCAGCTCACTCCAGAAGAATCGCTCTCCCCGTCGACCGAGTATCTTGCTTCCAGACAGAGTGCGTCGATCGATTATCTCGGGCCAGCATGGAAATCTTCTACAGAACCATTCCACCAAATATCCCGACTTTCAAGGCAATAAAAGTGGTCAAACATATCCGAACAAAGCTCTACTTTTGATATACCTCTCCGTGGATGCAACGTCAGCCACAACTTCCGAGGATACTATTTATGAATAGTGGAATCAGTCTTCCAGCTGCTATTCAAACCAACAGATGGATTCCACGTGTCCAGGCTTTCCCGGAATGGCCGGACCATATCGCAACAGCCCAAGCTGCATTCTCCACCTATAAATACCTCTAAGCTTAAAGAGGAAAGAGACCTTTTTCCCAGACTTCTTTCAGACCTTTTTTCACTCCTCTCAACTGAAGTTCATTTCTCTCAATCTCTCTCAAAAAGAAGAAGAACCAGCCGCCTTCTTTCTCTTCTTCAAACAGAAGAAGCAATGTATTTGTAATAAAAAAAGAGAAATAATATATAAAGTGGATGTAGGCATCGTCTTTGCTGAACCACTATAAAAACTCTGTGAGTACTTCCCCTTCTTTTACATTTTTTGCATTTTTTATAATCTTTATTCATGTGTTCATCGCACGATTGGGGGTTGACTGCCACTAGTGACCAACTTTTGACGTCAACACTTTGGCGCGCTAGGTAGGGGGAACGCACCGATATTCCGATAGAGCCTCTGCTCACTTCTGCTTATGGCGAACAAGTAAAAAAAAGATGCAACATCCTCTCGTCCCATAAACACCGATGCATCCGACACCGATGTTGTGAAAGTAAGCTACGAAGTTTTCTCTCATGATGACATGTCTCAATTCCTTACCCGGGAAGACATGGATACAATCATGGTCGAGTTCAGAGACCATATGACATCTCAGGGTAAACTCCTTGAACGACAACATCAGTTGATGGATCACCTTCTTGGTTGACTGGAGACAGGATTGAACGCTTCAACATCAATTCCTCCACCGGCCGGGACCGGGGCAACAACTAACCTTCAGTTTGCACAAAATTAGGCCATCGATCAGGCTACACCTTTATTTCATCCTGGTTTGGTCCCACCAACCAATCAAGCACAACCAGGAGTATCGCTTCCAGTGACCAGCGCAGCTGTGGCCGTAGAACCTCAGGAGGTGGGCGATCAAGATCTAGATCGGTCGAACACTTTGCCTCCACTCTTGGGAACAACTTGAACTATTGAACCAGTCGGGCAACCACCGAGTCCGTTAGAATCAATGTAATTCCCATTACAACCCGGAATCTTACCGCAAAATAGACTAACAACTCTTCCCCTTCAACGAAGAGCTGGTACAGCCTTCTCTTCGAATGAGGGAAACCACCCTGCTATACCGGTCCTCACAGTGACGGAAGAATACGCTACTGTAGATCCTCCTAACCTCGCTCCAAACGGGGGCAACCCCAGGCTCCGAACATCGCATGTTATGCTAGATCAGCCTAGACCCTTTGTTACGGGTACGGTTCGACCCACTACTCATCGGGTTCAAGAGGGGCCATTCTGCCCAGAACCACCTACTATGGCTCACCTTCCCTCACACCTTCACTCAACTCTCGGAGGACAAGCCCAACCAACGGCTGCCCTTCCGAGCAAGCTTTTGCCAGATCCCCGCACAGAAGCTCTTCCGAATACAGAGCTAAATTCATGGCAACGACTCCTCGGAGATGGGAGCCAGTTTGCAAGCATCATCCGACGCTTCACTCATGGCAAATCTTCACAGCAAGACATAGATAACATCAATCGCAGCCCCTTCACCGGGGAAATCAGAAACTCTCGAAACCCTCCGGACTTCAAGTTCCCAACTATTGAGCCATACAACGGTCGCACTGACCTGACCATCCACCTCATGCGATACATGCGACATATGGAAGTACTTGGTGCATCGACCAACGTCATGGCTAAGTGCTTTCCCCTCTTTCTCACAAATATAGCCGGCATGTGGTTTCGGCAGCTAAAAACAAAGTCGATCAGCAGTTGGAACACTCTGGACACCCGCATCATCGAGCGATTCCGAGTACATATCTCTCGACCGAAAAGTGTCATGTTCTTATCTACCATCAAGCAGCGATCCGGAGAGACGCTCAGATCCTTCCTTGAAAGATTCAACGTAGCCGTAGCATCTGTCGATCGGCCCGAGCCATCGATGGTACTTATGGCCACCATCGCAGGAGTCCAGAAGAGGTCAAAATTCTCAAACTCCTTAACCAGGGATCCTACCAAAGATATAGATGACTTTTACTCCGAGGCCAAGCGATTCCTCCGACAATAGGATGCCAGCCTTGAAATGGAGAGCCTCGAGGTTTTAGTATCCAAGCAACAAGGTCCATTCAACAGGAATGGCCAGAATAAAGGAAAAAGAAAGGCCCTGGGGAAGAGCGAGCGCAATGTGCGACCTCGAAACGAAAACAAGTACGACCGATACACCAAGCTTAATTCCTCTTTGCTCGGTATCTATCTCGACATACGCGAGTCCTTGCCAACTCCAAGACCACCTCGACGAGAACCAACCCAGATGGAACTCGATTCCAGCAAACATTATATATTCCACAACGTAGCTGGACATAACACAAATGAATGCTGACATCTGCGTGATCTCATCGAAGGACGAGTCACAAAAGGAGAGCTTCCCGAATATGTCAAAGATCGCGCCTCAGCCAAGCCGTCGCGATCCTCTCCCCAAGCTCCTCAGATTGGTCCTCGAGCTCCTAGAAATGGAAAGGACCCTGAGACTAGCACTCGCGGCATTATCATTAATTAGATTTTTTTTAATCTTTTCTCTTGATGTATTTCTTTCAATAATAAGGAAACCTTGATGTACATATGTATAGGGTTAGGATTTAGCTCCTAGGCATGCTTTGGAATCGACGGTTGTCCCTTTAGAAAATTCTTTTCTTTGTAATAGTTACTTAACAGTTATGAATTTTCCTTTGCAAACATGGATCATGTTTAAAAATCTCTAAGTCGAGCATGGATAACGCTCGCCCCCTGTTTTGTGTGGTCAGCGCGAAAGCCTACCACCATTTTAAACACCTACTCCTTTAGACGAGTGAGGTCGTATTTTTTAAATACGAGTACGGATTATACTCTCCCTCTTTTCTTTTTACACCACGAGCATTCATAGCTCGCCGAACAAACTAACTTAACATGAGTCGAGCATAAAAAAACACTTTCCCTAAGCCGAGTATGATTAATACTCGCCACCTCTCTAAGCCGAGCATGGTTAATGCTCGCCACTAAGCCGAGCATGGTTAATGCTCGCCACCCTCCAAATAAAATGCTCAACCCATCAGCCTTCTCCAAAACGAGGATGGTTTATTTTGTATTTGCACGAATCAACTTTCATACAAATGGAGATCGTCACCTCGGCCTTAATGCAGTTCCCGATAGTTGTCGGTTTTCCGACCTTAATACGACCTGGTATGGTCGTCAGTTTTCTAGCCTTAATACAACAATGGGACAGTCAGTTTTCTGGCCTTAATATGGTCCGGCGTGACCATAGCTACTCGAGCGTTTGTGCTTCGGTTCAGATTTCAGAGCACACCCCCCTCTATCAATGAAGATGCATTCTGAGGGGCAAAGTGTTAACCCTCTTTTTGGCAAGAGTTTCAACGAGCCAGACCAAAGCTCAAACGCGCAACCAGATATTAGTCGCGCTTTAGGAAGCCCAGCAGACGCACGGTCCGAAGCAGTCACATATTGGCCCAAGTCCAGCCTAGTCAGTTGACAGCTCACTCCGGAAGAATCCCTCTCCCAGTCGACCGAGTATCTCGCTTCCAGACAGAGCGCGTCGACTGATTATCTTGAGCCAGTGTGGAAATCTTCTACAGAGCCATTCCACCAAATATCCCGACTTTTAAGGCAATAAAAGTGGTCACACCATATCCGAACAAAGCTCTACTTTTGATATACCTCTCCATGGATGCCACGTCAGCCACAACTTCCGAGGAAACTATTTATGAATAGTGAAATTAGTCTTCCAGCCGCTATTCAAAACCAGCAGATGGATTCCACGTGTCCAGGCTTTCCCGGAATGGCTGGACCATATCGCAATAGCCCAAGCTGCATTCTCCACCTATAAATACCTCTAAGCTTAAAGAGGAAAGAGGCCTTTTTCCCAGACTTCTTTCAGACCTTTTTTCACTCCTCTCAACTGAAGTTCATTTCTCTCAATCTCTCTCAAAAAGAAGAAGAACCAGCCGCCTTCTTTCTCATCTTCAAACAGAAAAAGTATTGTGTTTGTAATAAAAAAAGAGAAATAATATATAAAGTGGACGTAGGCATTGTCTTTGCCAAACCACTATAAAAACTCTGTGTGTGCTTCCCGTTCTTTTACTTTTTCTGCATTTTTTATAATCTTTAGTCATGTGTTCATCGCACGATTGGGGGTTGACTGTCACCAGTGACCAACTTTTGACGTCAAAACTAATGTTTCTAGAAATATGGAAAAAATGGTAAAATAATTATAAATTATGTAAAAATGTTTTGAATTGTAAAGTTTAAGTTTTGACTAAGATAAATGATATTTTGATCGAAGTAATTAAGATAATTGTTTTGTAACGCTTTATTAACGCTTTTGAAAACACTATTGTAATGCTTTCTTCGGAAACAATCCATTTTGACGTTTTTAACCCATAAACTAATTTCCGAACTATCATTTGTAAGTGATTGGTGGAATGATTTCAAAGATTTAAAAGTATTGAAAATGTTTTATATGAAAATTAAATTGATTTATTTGATACTAAAACAGGGTTTCCAATTTTAAATAATTGGATATGGTTAGAGATAAATCTTCGGTAGATGATGACTCTTACTATTTGAGGAATTTAAAAGGTAGTTCACCGTTATTCCGCTTATAGTGTGAGTTGGATACAGAGATTAATATTAAGTATAAGTGGATGATATTTCTCTGTAGATCTAATATCAAAGAGTTGGATAAATCTTTTAATTAAGATATGGGTTTCCCAATTTGATTGGGATAAGTTGGATAAAAATAATCTTCGGATATTTGATATGAAATTCTTTGGTGTAAACGTATACTATTTGAGGAATTTGGAAGATATTATTATATCGTTATTCCACTTATAGTATTCGTTGACTATGAGAATTAATATCAAATATAAGTTGATACAATTTCTATGTAACTTATGTTCAATATCGATTGATTTAGATTTTGTCGTGAACCATATCTTCAATAATATCATTCTGGAAACCCAATGAGATTGAGTTATGGAAATTCATGAGATTGGATTATGGAAATTCATATCGTAATTTGTGGATTTAACCAAATCTTTGATTTGAGGAAATTAAAAATAAGGAATTGGGAAGGAAGAATAGTCTTTTAGTTAAGATTAAAGAATTAAATGTTTGGAAATCAATTTAATTGTAAACTAGGGTTGAAATGTGGTGTAGGGGTTTTCAAAGGAAACTGGGTTTTTGATAACGAGTTAGTAAATGGAAATTTAATTAAGGATTTGAGGCTAAATTATCTTTGATTTAAGGGATGTGTTTTAAAAGAGAAAAGTTAAATATGGATTTTGTTATAATTTGAAAATGGGTTTAAAGAAGTTTAATTTAACAAAATCCAAGATGGAAGGAGATTTGGTTGAAAGCCTGTGTGTTCCGTAATTGTATTTTTTTAAATTGAGATTATTATTTGGAAAGACCAGAATCGGATGTATGTCCGAAAACCATTCCATGTATAATACGACATTGTAAGCAATTGAAGACATTGGAGATGGCAATGAAGACCGGGACCCTTCATGTCGAAAGGGTGACTTGCTGAATGTCTCGAATGGACGACTCCCATTTGCAAATGGATTTTATATATCGGTTAAGTGACAAGATGCCCAAACGTTTGTGAAGGAATTCTGAATTGTTGTTTCGTTCAGACCCAGAACGGACATGTATGGATTGTGTGTCTGACATTGTAATTGATTGCGTAGCACTGATCTTTAATAATATATATCAGTTTGGTGGCGGAGAATTTATTCTCTTGCTTAACACCCTTTTATAAGACGTATGAGCTTAGAGGTTATATATTGATGGAAATCAGTGATGCGTAGTGAATGGACAATGCGACATACTTAAGTTATGTGATGAGCTACGGATGATGGAAGCATGGCTTATTTAAGCATAGCTTTGTGTATATCGTGACCTCGATGAACCTTACACCTCGGATTGATGGTAAACTAGTGGCCACATTTTTATGTTCGCTTCGTGTGTTCGGTGCACCGGGATGTGATGATGAAAAGGTACTACAAAGTCCCCAGTCTGGGATGCTATTAGTTGGGAACTCTGATTCATGGATGGTGGGTTAGTATAACGGAGTTCGAGTTTGGACATTATCCGCGAGTACTGGGATGATGCCCGCAAGAAAGTTTGCACCTACGAATGATCTTTCGTATTAGGAACCATCATGTTGGAAACCCAATCTCCACTACGAGCCCATACGGTTTTGATTGTATAACCTGCTGGTCACCGGCAGGATTACGTCAGTATAATGGGAAGGGGCATTATGCCGGCTAGGATTAATACATTTATTTAATAAAATGGTTTTCACACTATATATGATAGTAAAAGAGGAATTTCATGTATGAAGGCATTTTTGGTTATCATAAGGCAAAACTCGCCCATCTAGTGTGCGCTTGCATTGTGTGATGTGGGACGAGCTTATTGTAACACCCCATGTCCATTAATGTTACTCACAAAGGGAATGCATCAATGTCCATGAAGTGTTATTGTTGTATAGAACAGATAAATTACAAGAATAAGTAAATAAAACAACAGAGCGAAAGATAAAACTTATTTCATTTCATCATAACTCAAACGAGTTTACATAAGTAGTTTCCAAAATCATTACAACAGGATTAATAGTCTTTTCCAAAAACTTCAAAGTACATAAGAAGCAAATACTTAAATAACATAAATGCATAAATCCCCACTGAGCATAAGCAAAGCCATAAAGATGAGAGAGTCCAAAGCGATACAACTTCTCTCTTCAAGCAACTGAAACAAATCGACACTAAGCTGTAGTATTCCCTCCTTGCAAACCTAGGGGGGAGGAAGAAAAGAGCACTACAACAAAAACACCATATCACAACTTTAATTTTACAACTGTGCGTAAAGCACAGTTGTAATAAATGTTTTTTTACAACTGTTCGAAACGCACTGTTGTAATAAATGTTTTTTTACAACTGTGCGAAACGCGCTGTTGTAATAAATGTTTTTTTACAACTGTGCAAAAATCACTGTTGTAATAAACATATATATCATAACTTTTCATTTTATTCGTTGTAATAGAGATCCCGAGTACAAACTTCATGTTTATAATATCTATATTTAATAACTAATTATATAGATATTTAATAATAATATTTAATAATATAGGATTTTAGTTTAAAGGAAAAACTTAGACCCGCATTTTAAATTACGGACGGAACTTTTTATTTTTGGTTTGAAGGACGCGCGCTTCACCCCACTAACCCCACTAACAAACCGTTCCCCATTTCATTCGTTCTAGGGTTTTGTCTCGATCAAAAAATCATCAGTATATTCGATCCAAAAAAAATCAATCCCTAAAATCAGTAATGTCGACAACTGAAACAGATTCTTCAACTTCGACCTCTAATTTGCCGATAGGCGATTGGGTATTCAAGGCAAGATCCCCGAATCGTGCATCATCAACTCCTCAATCGAAGGAAAAATCTCCAAAAAGTGGGAAATCAAAAGCTAGAGTTGCAAAATCAAGAGCAGTTAAACAACTCGCACTACAAATCGGCGATGAAGAAGGTACTGTGCGTTCAAGGAAGCGTCCTAGGGTTTCGAAGGTATTAGATTTTGTTGAAATTTTGTATGTTTCGTCTAAATGAGAACGAGAAAATCCTGATACATGAATTACAAAATATAATGATAGTTATAGATATCACTTTGCCTCTTAGCATATCATTTTGCATTCCAGCAAAATATAATGATAGTTATAGATATCACTTTGCCTCTTAGCATATCATTTTGCATTCCAGCAAAATATAATGATAGTTATAGATATCAGTTTGCCTTTTAGCATGTCATTTTGCATTCCAGCAAAATATAATGATAGTTATAGATATCAGTTTGCCTCTTAGCATGTCATTTTGCATTCCAGCAAAATATAATGATAGTTATAGATATCAGTTTGCCTCTTAGCATATCATTTTGCATTCCAGCAAAATATAATGATAGTTATAGATATCAGTTTGCCTCTTAGAATATCATTTTGCATTCCAATAAAATATAATGATAGTTATAGATATCACTTTACCTTTTAGCATATCATTTTGCATTCCAGCAAAATATAATGATGGTTATAGATATCACTTTACCTTTTAGAATGTCATTTTGCATTCCAGCGAAATATAATGATGGTTATAGATATCACTTTGCCTCTTAGCATGTCATGTTGCATTCCAGCGAAATATAATGTCATTTTGCATTCCAGCGAAATATAATGATGGTTATAGATATCACTTTGCCTCTTAGCAAGTCATTTTGCATTCCAGCAAAATATAATGATAGTTATAGATATCACTTTGCCTCTTAGCATATCATTTTGCGTTCTAGCAAAATATAATGATAGTTATAGATATCACTTTGCCTCTTAGCATATCATTTTGCATTCCAGCAAAATATAATGATAGTTATAGATATCACTTTGCCTCTTAGCATATCATTTTGCATTCCAGCGAAATATAATGATAGTTATAGATATCACTTTACCTCTTAGCATATCATTTTGCATTCCAGCAAAATATAATGATGGTTATAGATATCACTTTACCTTTTAGCATGTCATTTTGCATTCCAGCGAAATATAATGATGGTTATAGATATCACTTTGCCTCTTAGCATGTCATCTTGCATTCCAGCGAAATATAATGTCATTTTGCATTCCAGCGAAATATAATGTCATTTTGCATTCCAGCGAAATATAATGATGGTTATAGATATTACTTTGCCTCTTCGCATGTCATTTTGCATTCCAGCAAAATATAATGATAGTTATAGATATCACTTTGCCTCTTAGCATATCATTTTGCATTCCAGCAAAATATAATGATAGTTATAGATATCACTTTGCCTCTTAGCATATCATTTTGCATTCCAGCGAAATATAATGATAGTTATAGATATCACTTTACCTCTTTGCATATCATTTTGCATTCCAGCGAAATATAATGATGGTTATAGATATCACTTTGCCCCTTAGCATATCATTTTGCATTCCAGCTAAATATAATGATGGTTATAGATATCACTTTGCCCCTTAGCATATCATTTTGCATTCCAGCGAAATATAATGATAGTTATAGATATCACTTTGCCTCTTAGCATATCATTTTACATTCCAGCAAAATATAATGATAGTTATAGATAGATATAACTTTTCCTTTTAGCATCTCATTTTGCATTCCAGCAAAATATAATGATAGTTATAGATATCAGTTTGCCTTTTAGCATATCATTTTGCATTCCAGCAAAATATAATGATAGTTACAGATATCAGTTTGCCTTTTAGCATATCATTTTGCATTCCAGCAAAATATAATGATAGTTACAGATATCACTTTGCCTTTTAGCATATCATTTTGCATTCCAGCAAAATATAATGATAGTTATAGATATCACTTTGCCTTTTAGCATATCATTTTGCATTCCAACAAAATATAATGATAGTTATAGATATCACTTTGCATTTTAATTTGTCATCTAATGCATGATTAAGATTTGTGAAAGAAGATAGTTATAGAGGAATGGTTTGCACGATCTTTGGTTTTGACCTTTTTTTTACTTAGTTTTGCCTTGTTAATACTGTTGTTGTGTGTGCCATGTATTTTTAGTCATTGAATTGGTTTAAACATGAAATAAAGGCTTGATGTCCTTGTCTATTGGTATCATACCAGTTGCCGCATGTACAAGTGTACATTTGTATTCTAAACTGTATGGCAAATACTATTCTTTTGTTGACCAACTACAACTATATTTTTGTGGTTTACCTTGATCTTAAAGCCTCGCTGAATCATAATATAACATGGGTTAATGGTTATTCTTGCTATCGTCCTGAAATGATAATAAAATTACTTACTTCTTGTTCTCATTTTTTTCAAAAAGGAGGCGAAGGACGGCCATAGCCGTAGAATCATAACCTAGTTGAATTATTATGGAATGTAATCTAACACTAATTTGTTATTTATATGTTATATTTGACATAGTTTTTTGCTATTGTGATTTCAGATGAATAAAGATATAAATAAAATGACAGTCCCATATAGCATTTTTGTAATGGTACCATTTCTAGTAACATGATTGTCCTATAAGTAATGATAATTTCATATGACATTTTATTCTTAAATTGCTTAGAATATTGATAATGTTAATTATGATAGCTTAATATATCATTTTTATCCATGTTCACTACCAATTTTACTGTTATCTTACTGTTACTTACTCTTGTTTCATTGTTACTTACTGGTATCAATAACAGTATGTTATTTACTGTTACTTTTAATAGTATTAAAATGATAGTTTTATATATCATTTATAATGTTTTGGTGAATTTGTCTATTATGCTGAATTTGTGATGTTATATTAACATTTAAACATTTGTGTATGCACAGAATACTGCAGAAAAAAATACAAAAAAAAGAGAAACGACAAAGAAAAAGAAAGAAGTCGATACGAATCAGTATCGTTGTAGTTTAATGGCCATGATCAAAACAATGGAAAAAATTAAAAAAGGCAAAGGTTTTACAGCAGATCAATTAGATTTCATTTAGCAAACACCATTTCATCAGTTCATTTTTTCTATATATGAAGGTTATGTAACTTTGAAAGAATGTAGAAAATCAACTTTGACTGTGGAAAATCTTATTAGTACATTTTCTGATGAGAATGAAGAATTCAAAATTGGGAAAAAAAGTTTAAAAATTATGACTGAAGATATTGCATTGCTGTTTGGTTTGCCAATACATGGAAAAAACTTGTTTCCTCTACCAAAATCTTCTTTTCAACACCTATCTGACTATTGTAAAGAATTTGTTGTAAGGAATTTTGGAATAGTTGATCATATTACTAAAATACATACCATTGCTAGAATTAACTTTGTTTTTGAAAATGAAAATTATCAATATCAAACTGATTTACCAAAACTAATAATAATTCTAGCAATGATAACTTTCTTTTTTCCAGATAACCAAATGTATTTACCTTGGGGTTATCTACAGTACTTAATTGATGAAGAAAAAATGTTTGATGTATCATGGCCATTAACAATACGATGTTCACTGTTACGTTCACTAAAAGTGTTCAAGTCCAAGCCACATCAAATGTCCGGATGTTCCATGCTTATTTTGGTAAGTGATACCCTTTTGATTAATGCATTATTCAGGCAACAGCCTATGTTATTAACTTAATTGCTTCTCTAAGTACACTTAAACCAGTTACATTGAAATGATAGTTCCACATATCATTATTTTATGTTACTTTTTAACTCAACTTTAATCATTGAAACCTCCTTTTTTTTAAATGTTTTAAATTTTGTTAATTAAACATCAGAATTTGCTTTTTCTGTCAATGTTTTTGTTCAAATGTTACATTGAAATATGTAATGATAATTTCACATATCATTTTATATAACCTTCTGTTTTTAGCTACAATTGGTTTATTAACATAGATATAAAATTTCTATCTTCTTCCTTATTATATAACACATACCTTTTTGTTTGTAAATTAAAATGATAGTTGAAAATAACATTTAATTAACTTTCACATTTACACTGCATATTTTATTTTCCTGCATACCTAAACATATAATTTTCTCAAATGCTTTTATTTTTACTTTTGCAGTATTTTCTTTGCGAACATGTTAATTTAATTGAAGAAAAGGCAAAATGCAACAATAATTTCCCAAGGTTTATGAAATGGGATATAAGCTGTCTGAAGAACAATGTCACAAATGATACATTAACCAGAATGGATGATGAAAAGGTAATATTCAATTTACATTTTTGTCATGTAAATTTATATTTAATCATCTAGATACCTTATTATTGTTTTTGAACAGATTTTTGAGAACTTGAGACAAATTACTGAAAATGAGAAGTCTTTACTGCAACAAGAAAAATTGCAAGTTCAACATGCTCCACGCAGATCTGAAATGGAAAATAATGATGATAATAATCAAATTGCCTCTCTTCAGCAATATATACAACAACTGGAAAGTAAACTAAGAAAAACTGAAGAAGAGCTGAAAAATGAAAGAGCTGAAAGAATAAAAGAGAAAGAGTTGATTGTAGGATTGAAAAAAGAAATTGAGAAATTGAAATAAAAAACAACCAGCACAGAAGAAGGAGATGAAAGCCAAAATGTAAATAAGCAAAATGAAATTGATTTCGAAGGTCCCACATTTGATCTAAAAATCACACAACAAATGCTAATTCTACAAAAAAAAAAAGCAGAAAGGAGAGAGAAGGAAAAATCAAAGTCAAAAATAGAAATAGCCCCAAGCTCATTGGTTAATAGGGTGACAACAAGGGCTGCTCGAAAGAAATCATAAGCTGAGGGAAAAGTTGATGAAAGGAAAAATGAACATAAAGAAAATGTAGAAAAAACCGATCTGGAAAAGGAAGATCAAAATAAAATTAGTATCGACGATGAAATTGACAGCGAGTTAAAAGATGTATCAAACATTGAAGAAGAAACGATGAAGAAAACATTGAAAAAGAAAGCAATGAAGAAAATGACACTGGTACGGACAATACAGTCAAACTAGTAGACGTTGATGCATACTTGCCAAAAAGGGAAAACTATCAAACTAGTTTAAAAGTCAAAAAAAGCAAGCTTCTAAATCTTCTTGAAGAAAGCAAGAAAAGCATAGTTCTTTCGTATTTTGAAACAAATGAGAATGAGAAGTAAGTAATTATATTATCATTAATAGTTTTTCATTACAATTTCATCGAAATAATACCTACTAACTTATTTTGTGTTTATGTAAAATGCAGCTCTGTAGTTTTCATATCAGATGATGGTAAAAGGGGTGGGATTACAATTGTAAAATCTATGCTTGAATCTATTTTGCTGGAATTGTACACAGATGGCCAGGTATTTTTCTTTTTATTTGTATATAACTTATATTCACATTTAATAGGCTGGAAAAATAGACAATGTACACGTATGTTCAAAATGATATATATGAACTTATCATTTTGATATAAAGCCTCAACTATACATAGTATATATAAACTGTACATGCAAAAAAGATCCTTGCATGCTATGATAATAGCTGGGATATGATTAACAGGAAAAATTGAAAATAAACAGGTGTATTTGAAATGATACATAAATGTATCATTTTGATATAATGCCACTACCACACCTGGAAAATTAGCAACATACGTATTATGCTGATATTCATATTGAATGAACAGACGAAAACAAAGATAGACAAATATTTTGTAAATGATATAAAACTTATCATTTTTGTATAAAGCTACTAACACAGGTTATTATTTTCTTTATTCTATCAGATAATTGACTGGTATGTTCAAAACCAAGAGTTGTATGAGCAAAGTTATACCTTCTCCACTATAATGATGGTAAGGCAAACCTTTTTTAAAAGTAATGTTAAGTTCTTTAAAAATTATGCTAAAAAAATTTAATATGCAGAATGCAATAAGCAATGATTTGGATAATGTGATACACAAACTAGTTCTTCCTATGATAGAAAGTATTGTTCTGAATGAGTATACCGACAACATATTCTTTCTGTTGCATCATATCAACCATTGGACGCTTTTGAAATTGAACTATGTCACAATGCAATGGACCCATTATGATTCAAATAAGCCTCTAACTAGATCTACAAGGATGTCAAATCCAAGCTACAGGCACGCTATTAATCAGGTAAAATAATTAGTATCTTGATAGACAAAAACTGAATAATGCTACATTCAACTATCATAATTTAATTATTTTCTACATATCCAGAGAAAGAAGATTGAAGGGCTATTTGAGAAAAAATGGCAGGAAAAGGGAATCTTGAATAAATGTTTCGGGAAAAAAACACAAATACAAGAACCATCCCCGCAGCAAGAACCATCCTCGTAAGTATTTAGTCATTCCTAAAATATAGATTTAGTGGTTTCCAGTTTTCATTCACATAAAGCACACGAAAAGTATTTAGTAATACCTTTGTAACAGTGATACCGTAACCATCCACGCGGCAACACTCAATATTTTGTAAACTATCTTAAAAAAAGCTCAATAATTGTTTGTTACTAAATGCTTTTCTTGCCATTTGTAGGAATGACTGTGCTTGGTTTGTAATGACAAACATTAAATTGCTTGACAGTGGAAATCTTCCACAGATGTATGAAAAGGAAGAGATCGACCGACTCAAAGCCGATACAGTATTTCAAATCATCTACAACTGCGGAAAAGGAACAAATGAAACCAGTAGCAGAGAAAAAAGATTGATTTTTAATTGCAATTAGATTTGATATATTGAAGTTTACTTGTAATTTTCTTATAAGTTTCCTTGCTATATTTCTAGAAAGCACAATAGACTTATGCTAACTGTTTAGTCTGTAATAATATGTGCTGATAACATCATTTGTAGTACGGTAACGTTGAAAGTTTGATATGTTTCATTTCATCATCAAATTGCAATATTGTTGTTTTTCATGCAGTAAGATGCTGTTAAATTGCGTGTAATGATATCAAAATGATATGATGTTGTCTCAAAAGCTTTTCAACATTACAGAATATCAAAATGATATATGAAACTATCATTATTTAAAAATATTTTCTATTTTTTGCTGTCGATGAAATCTAAACATTAATTAGTACAATAATAGTTGTAATAGCTTTAAACATTAAAAAATATAAATTATCTTATTCTCAAAAGCACAGTGCTATATGCAGATAGCGTAAATTGTCTGTTTAAATAATACTGTCAACTAACAAAACGACATAATGCATGCTAAACATAAATAACCATCAACCACTATTATAATTAGCAGAAATTGACGAACAGTGTTATAACCAAAGATAATACAGATGGCAACATAAACATTATGTAATATAACCATTATACATAATTATAACCATCCTACAGTATTATAGCAATACAAACGTATAACAAAAATCAAAATCGCCATATCACTGTCAAACATACAATATTATAAACAGCATACAGAAACTAAGCAACAATAAAATTAAAAAAAATTGCAGATAGCATTATTAAATGACAAACAATAATACATCCACTAAACTTACACAGAAGCCAAAAGCAAATCTAACATAAATCAATCACTCAAACAACATTATCATAATAGTCATATAGTCAAACAGTTTACATATATGAATTGCATAATAAAAGGAAAAAATGATAACTATATGTATCATTACAGTATAAAAATTGGTCATTGTGGAAAAAAACAGTATTAAACATCAAGGTATAGAAGAAGCCTCACAGTTTCTTTTGTTGTGGCCTGTAGAATTACATTGGCTACATTTATTTCTTTTATTATGAGAATAGCCATAGCCACCACGTCTCTTTGTAGAAGGTCTACCTGCTCCGCGAACTTCTTTAGGAGGCCTAATAATAACATCATTTTCAGCAATAACTGGCTTATCAAAATTAGGAATTGGATTAATGGCTTCAGCATATGAAGATCGAAAAGTGTCAACAGTAAAGTAGTGCTCCACATAGTCGTAAACTGATAACCTTGACTTATTAATACATTTGATTGCATGAGCACATGGAAATCCAGTAATTCTCCATTGATTACAGATACATAAATGATTTTCGAGATCAACAAAATGAGATTTAGGGGATTTTACTTCAAACACAAAGTCTGAAGACTTGTAAACATCCCAGCCAAAACCAACATCGACTAACTTAGACAAGCGTTCCTCCATAACAGGACAAAGAGTCGTTGTCCACAAACGACATTCCTCCCTTCGCCTAGCCATTTGCTCCATAACTTTCACTCGAATACCATCCAAACAAGAAGTTATCGGCATTACTCTATCTTCCAAAATCCAAGAGTTGAAGCTTTCTGCAACATTTGAAGTATATTCACCATACCGCTTTCCTTGAAAGAACAAATCTGGCCAGTGATCAATAGGCTTATCTTGTAGAAAACTTTCAGCAGCCATACCCATAATATTCTTAAATTTAGAAAGATATCACTCAAAATCATACATATTAGAAGCTCTAGCACAAAGTTTGAATAACTCTACAACAGAAGAATCACCTTTAGCTGCCTTCACAACACTACCAATATTTTGTTCCATGTGAAGCAAACAGTAGCTATGATATGAAGAAGGAAATACTTTAAGAACACCTAATAAGAGACCCCAATGACGATCAGACATAAAAACTAGAGATCGGTCTTCATTTCGCATTTCTTTCAAATGGGACAAAAACCAAGACCAGTTAGATTCGTTTTCATGTGAAACAATACCCATAGCAAGAGGAAAGAAACCTGCAAAATAATTAATTAATGACCTTTCAAAACAAAGATACATGAGCCTCATTAAGCATCAGAAATATGATAGTAATGTCTGGCAAACACAATTGAATTAGAATCAAAATGATATATGAATATATCATATATTATATATTAGTCTTTTAGTACCTTACTGTCTAAACATTAATACTACAAACACTTCCAGTGGAACCATTGATAAATAAAGCAAACAAATCTAGTGTAAGCATTGTTGCATTAAAATTAGTTAATGTGCATAAAAATGATAGTTTCATGTATCATAGGTACAAAAATAACCAAGAAAAAGAAAACAAAAGTAAAATTAAACTCGTACCTTGATTAGCATTTTTAGAAGTAGCAGCTAACAAAACTCCAGGTCTTCCCTTCAAATGAGCAGCATCTAAAAATATTAATGGTCTGCAGTGTTTAAAACCAAGCAAGCAAGCACCAAAAGCAAGACAAATTCTCTCAAACTGATTGGTTGAAGAATCAACATCCATAGATACATAACTACCAGGATTATACTGTTGCAATGCCTCCGAATACCAACGTAAATCATTATATGACATCGCATCATCCCCATATATCTCTTTCAATGCTAACTGTTTTCCGCTATAAGCATAATAGTATGATAAATTGAAATTATACTCTCTTCTAAATTCCGCAATGATATCCTTCGACTTCTTCAGGAGCATCCCGAATTTGATCCAAAATCAAAGATTTAACTAATCTACTTGAAATAGTTACTCTACTAACATCTCTAAGACCCGCTCCACACGAATGATTAAAATTATAAGTTCAAATAAAAAATCAAGAGAGTAAGCCCGGATCCGAAGAAGCATTAACATAAAACTTGCAACTATCATTAATCCAAGAACAATTTACCGAAATTCTATCCGGAGCGTTTCTAACAAAAATCAAAGCATAACCATATTTTATTTGATACGCCATTAAAAACTCTCTAAAATCCTCAGCTCCAATAAAACAAAAACCAAGAAAATCCGCAATATTTTTCTGAGAACCTTTCTTTAACATATCTTTCAAATAATTAGATGAATCGGCATGTGACTCGCAATTTGTTCCAGAATTACTACCAATCGAAGTGCTTTGTATGCTTTCAGAACCAAAACTACAACCATTACTATCAGATTCCATAACACCAACATTCTCCTTAACCGTAAACTTGAAATATTGACTCTTCTTAAAAGTTAGAAGACATAAAATGCTAAGCAAGTCTGAATCAGTGTCGATAACTATAGTCTTATTCTCAAGAACATAAGAAATCTCAATAGAAAACCGATTAAGGTGTGGCCAAACATCACATATTTCACTTTTAACACCAAATAAAGAAGAGGCTGTGGTCAGACGAGTAGAATAACAATTCTCATTGTATTCAAAGATAAAAAGCAAACTATTTGCTTCATTATTGATAGTATCAGAACTGCCAAAAAAAATCCAATTAAAATACTTAAACGAACAAAACAGTAATAGTAAATGTTAAATTTACATATCATAACAAAATAGAACCAATGTTGCTGCTGGATTAAACATGAATACATTAACTAAAAAACCGTATGATAAATAAACATATCACTGGCAACATTATAGTCTAAATGTGAATACTGCAGTAATGCTATATAAACATAGCATAAAATAACAAACCACATATAATATTCACTAGAACGATGGAACATCATCAAACTATAAAACAATAAACATTGTGTTGATACCGAAAATTGGTATAACAACCAAAATGGTATTTCTAAACACGTTACCTAATCAGAGGCGAGATGCTTAGAAAGCACATCACCTTTTTAGAGGCGGGGTGTTAGAAAACCTTTAGAGTTATGTGAGGCCATATCTAACATTCAAAAGCATCAAAATACCAAAATTAAGAAAAGAAGGAAAAGAAGACAAGAGTTTATAGTGGTTCGACTCTTAATCGAGTCTACGTCCACTTTGAAGATAGAATTCCATTATTCACCCAATGATTTACAACATTAGCTCCATTGCACATTTGTAAAAGAATATTTGACATGCATGCATTCATCCTTATGCTCCTTTGAGGGTGGTGGAAAGCTATAAGAGTTTAATCCAATCCTTCCATGAAAGCCATAATCATGAGCTAGAGCTTGCAATCCTCATGCTTTTTCCCCCACAGAAATCATCCTTAAAAGCTCCTTAGATCCTCAAAAGCTCCTTATAGCTCCTTAGATCCTTGATGAAATGATGGAGAAGAGATGTTGAAATGCTTGGAGAAGTCTAAAAAGCAATTTGGCAGCACCTCCTTATAGCTGCCCCCCGAGTCCCCCAAAATGATGGAGGTAGGGTCCTATTTATAGGCGGAGAAATGGCTGAAATCTTGTATTCAGGGGTCTGGTCGGTATTTACGGAAATGCCACTGCCAGTTGTCACCAGTTGTTTCCAGCTGTCACGCCATTACAGGTCGTTTCTAGCGCTTTGGCCGACCAGGAACTTCCACCAGAAGAAAGGACGACCAGGAGGCTAGAATGCGGAGCGGACCGACCAAAGAATGACCAAGAAGCTCGACCCAAAAAACGGTCCGACCAGAGATGGCGCTACCTTCCAGAAATGTGCGACCAGGATCGAGAACACATCGGAATTGGTTCCCTCAAACATGGGGTCGGTCTCCAGAGAAGGACGACCAGCTGCCCTTTGCATTTGGAGCGATCAGAGATCTTCTTCATCTAGAGCGACCAAAGATCTTCTGTATTTGGAGCGACTAGATGATTTATCAAGCCTTTTGGCTCAAGCCATGAGTTGAGAAGAAACGACCAGTCCTGTGGCATTGCAGAACCGACCCTGTAGCTTTTATCCAAAGACAGAGCGACCAGGTGTTTAAGGAAGGGAACGACCAGTAGAGTTTAAAGAAAGGAACGACCAGACGATGACCGACCCCATGTAATAACTTCAGGACCGACCCTTTCTTCAAACGCACCAAACCGACCCGTACAAGCTTATTGATAACCCATTGATCGATTTAAGCAGATAACATTTTTCCCCTCGGAGTTTCATAATTTTCAAGAAAAATTATGGACTTCGAAGTATTAGCGGATCGATCAGTTTGGACCAGGGGCCGGTTTTGAACATGGCACGTAGGGGTCGGTTTTGACAAAGCGGCTGGTCGTCTTGGCTATATATCTTCTTTTTGACCCTTGGTGTTCCTTACTTTCCCAACTCCAGAACTTTCTTACTTTAATGGCGGAGGTTTTTTGAAGAAAATTCTCCAATCTTTTTCTTGCTTCTCCAATCCAATCCAGGGAAACAATCCATCCACAATCACTCTCCCCGATTCTCTGCCAAGTGCTCGAATATGTTCCTCGCCAAAGCCCAGAAATTCCATCCAAACTTTTTTTAGCTAGTTGGTTTGATTGCAGGTACACATTTTCTATCTCTTTGTTAATTTGAGAATGATCGACGCTGTCCTTTGAATTTGGCTGGATTTTTCGGGGTTAAACCGTATTTGGATTAGTTTTGATGTATGATTGTAACTTGATTGTAAAATCCTTGAATTCGACACTCTTTGCATATTGGAATGCTTAACAGTAAGATAGAAGCCAATTTGTTCAATTTGAATTTGCGGATGATGTTTTTGCAATAAAAAACCTTTGCAGTTCTTTCTTATTATGATGATAATCACAATGTAAATGCCTGAATGGCTCGCGCATGCATAATTTCTTGTTTAATCCATCATTTTGCGATATAATGCCTTTGTATCATATCTAATTTCTAAGATATAACCAACCTGGTTGATCTTGTGCTGTGTCAATCTTGGGTGATTTTTCATGGCCCTATTGGTCAATTTCCGGTTTAGCCAACCATTTTGTGTGGACCAATCAGCTTTATTACCGACCCAAGTTATGACCAATTTAACAACGACCAAGTCTTGAATGACTTAGAATCATCCAGAGCTGAATTGGTTCTTTGGTCGATCAGGAATTGATCGTCACTAGACCGACTAGGATTGGGGTTAGCTTTGGACGATCAGAATTTCGCTAATTTTGAGCGACCAGGGCCTGACCAGCTTTGAGCGACCGGATGCTTTACCCGTTTTAAGCACCAGGGCCTGACTAGTCTTGGACTGACCAACCTCTAGCCTGCCATGACCGACCCTGCCTGTACTTCGTTTCCCCAATGTACTTGTTTGATGTTCATTTATTAACTTAAATATACGAACATCGTTTTCCTTTTACACAGGATGGATTTAACACCTGACAGGATGAAAAGACGCTTTGATCTGGACGAAGAGAATACTGGCCAGCCCTCAGTGACTTCTCCTGTGCTCGTTGGCCCCACCTATTCAGAAATTCAATCAGTTATAAACAGGCCTCCTTATGCACTGAGGGCTTGCAATTCCAAGCTGGCTAAACGGCTCCCTGATTGGGATTTATATGGGGTTTCTTTCGACTATGAGATATCTCATAGTGATCGGCAGATGACATCCTATGACATCATGGTGGCAAAAACCAGGCTGATGGAGCGCATGGACGACACCTTGTACCAGTTTGAGAAGCAAATGGATTTGCTCAGAGACCGTACTGCGAGGAAAATTCATGGCTGGCATGGTTTGGCTGAAGATCTTCAAAGACTTCACCAGGAGAGTCTTGATCGTATTGTTGCTCTGGAGGCTGATAAGGTCAAGCTGATCCGTGCTTTGAGGAACCGAGATGCTCTTGTTGCTGCCCTTCCAATGGGGGACATTGAATTGGTGGGACCTTACAAAAGGGGATCGGTTGGTGAAGGTTCCACATCTGGGTCTGCCCCGGTGAAAAGGAAGGTAGGACGGCCCAGGAAGAACCCAAAGGCATAACTTGTTCTCTCTTGATGACTTTTGGCTTGGTGGATTTTATGTCTAGACCGGTTGTATTAAGCGAGTCCCGGTCCTCGCATTTAACTTCTATGTTTATCTTGTGTTGGTACACTATGATCTCTATGACTGTGATGTAGGTTGACTTTCTGTGTTTGAATGTGACGTGGTGATGCTTTGTGTTTCAGCATTTGTAACCTTGTCGTTACTTTCTTCCGCTTGTCCTGGTTTGCATGCCACACTTGCACATCTCACTTTACACACATGGCTTGTTTATGGATTTTTCAACTATGTATAATTGCAGTGATCTTTTGGCATGTAAAGAATCAAGTAGTCACTTTTGCTATATGCCCCCGTACCAATGGGATATTTCAACTTTAATACATTGAAAATAGATTTGAGATTTGGAAGTTTTTAAGTTGTGATCAGAATTTAGAAAGCGTCTGTCATTGCATTGTGACATTTGGAGCTTTTTCATTCTTCATACGACCTTCGTATGTGTTATCCATAATCTTTTATCCTTTGTATCTGAATGTATTAGATATCTGAGAGATGAGGAAGTGCTTCTTGAAGATGTTTTAAGTTAAAGACTCAGTTTGGTAATAACGTGGTCAGATTTAACTGACTTTAAGTTATTGACTGAGCACCCCCGGAGAGGTTTTGGGTTTAAAAACTCAGTTTGGTAATAACGTGGTCAGATTTAACTGACTTTAAGTTATTGACTGAGCACCCCCGGAGAGGTTTTGGGTTTAAAACTCAGTTTGGTAATAACGTGGTCAGATTTAACTGACTTTAAGTTATTGACTGAGCACCCCCGGAGAGGTTTTGGGTTTAAAAACTCAGTTTGGTAATAACGTGGTCAGATTTAACTGACTTTAAGTTATTGACTGAGCACCCCCGGAGAGGTTTTGGGTTTAAAAACTCAGTTTGGTAATAACGTGGTCAGATTTAACTGACTTTAAGTTATTGACTGAGCACCCCCGGAGAGGTTTTGGGTTTAAAACTCAGTTTGGTAATAACGTGGTCAGATTTAACTGACTTTAAGTTATTGACTGAGCACCCCCGGAGAGGTTTTGGGTTTAAGTGGTGTTTGTCCGGCTCCACAGAGTTGGTATGGATTTTATTGGACATCTGAGTTGATCTATATGCCTTGGTAATAAAACCTCAATTCTTGGCTGATCTTTTCGGATAATACCCCTTTGGTGGAGCTTGGCGAGCTTTTCTTGAATTCGTTCCATTGGTTCCCTCGTTGATTGGCTTTGGTGTTTTGTTTCTTCTTTTAACCCTATGGAGACGTTTCTCACTCGCGTGTTCTGACGGGAGTGCTTTATGAATCCATGCACTGAATTTGTGCTTTCGGAATGAACCAACACAGGGCTTCCATTGGATAACGAACCAGCGAATTTCTTCTTTTAACTGTGTCCTGTAATCAGAAATCATAATTGAGCATCTTTGAATACAATCAAAGGTATGCGATATACGATTTAGACAGGTGTCAAAAGAATTGCTTTATTCATGTTCATGAAATTTTATACAAAGTATATATTGTATTCATATAGGAATATGAGTTAAGAGAGTCATTTGAAGTAACGCCGGAGGTGATCACTGTTCCAGGCCCTTGGGACTTCGACTCCGTCTACAGTTTTGAGCTTAAAGGTACCGTCGAGGAGCTTTTGGTCGATGACAAATGGACCTTCCTAATTGGGGCCAAAGACTCCTGTTGCGGTCATGATTTTCTTTAACACCAAGTCTCCCACTTCGAATGTTCTATGCTTGACCTTTTGATTGAAGTGTCGAGCAACTCTTCTCTGATGGGAAACCATTCTAAGTTCTGATTCAGTCCTTTTCTCCTCGAGTAAATCAAGAGCCTCAAGTTGCAGCTTTTCGTTCTCTTCCTGGTTAAAATGAATTCTGCGGTGAGTTGGAACCTCTAACTCTACATGTATCATCGCTTCCGAACCATATGCCAAGGAGAAAGGAGTATGGCTAGTTGCAGTTTTATGAGTCGTACGATAAGCCCATAGTGCAAGTGGAAACTCTTCGATCCAGTTACCCTTAGCCTTCTCGAGACGCTTCTTAATGGTGGACTTCAGGATCTTGTTAACTGCTTCGACTTGCCCGTTGGCCTGCTGGTGGGCAACTGCTGCAAAACTTTTCTGAATGTGATATTTATCGCAAAAGCTCTTGAATTCGTCACTTTCAAATTGAGTGCCATTGTCATTTATGATCTTTTGCGGAATTCCAAATCTGCATATGATATTTTTTGAAACAAAATTGATCACTTTTCTTGATGTGATGGTTGCCAGTGGCTCAGCTTCCGCCCATTTAGTAAAATAGTCCACGACAACTATGGCATACTTGAAGCTGGATTTTGCAGTTGGCAAAACTCCAATCAAGTCTATGCCCCAGACAGCGAATGGCCAAGGACTCAACATTTGTGTCAACTCAGTTGACGGAGCTCTCGGAATCTTTGCAAATTTCTGGCATTGGTCACATTTTTTAGCGAAGATCATGGAGTCGAAATTCACTTCTGGCCAGAAGTAGCCATATCGAAGGACTTTTTTGGCTAGAGTTTGTCCGCCTTCATGCCTGCCACAATCTCCTTCATGTAATTCTGCCATGATTTCTTCGGATTCCTTCTTTGTTACACATCGCAGCAAAGGTGTTGAAAATCCTCTCCTATATAAGTGACCATCTTGAATGAGATACAAACGGGACTTTCGGAGCAACTTTTGGCGGTGCTTTGGGTTTTCAGGGAGTGTTCCATGAAGTATATACTCTTTGATGGGGGTCATCCATGAGTCTGGCTCGTCGGACGTTTCCATAACCCAATCTACATCAGATCCTTCAATACTAGAACTGGATAGGACTTCAACCGGAACTAGACTGAAGATTTGAGGATCTCCGGTACTAGCTAGTTTTGATAAGGAATCGGCTTTCCAATTTTCTCCTCTGGGGATATGAGAAATGGAGTAGTATTCTAGATTGTCAAGAAACTCTTTGACCTTGCGTAGATACGTCGGAAGATTTCCGCTTTTGGCCTCAAATTCACCCTTGACTTGAGAAACCATCAACTGTGAATCACTGAAGATTAATAAACTTCCCAGGTTTAACTCTTTTGCAACTCTCAGTCCTCCAAGCAAGGCTTCATACTCGGCCTCATTGTTTGTAACTAGGAATTCGAATCGTAGGGCACAACATATATGTCGTCCTTCTGGAGTTTCAAGCACTATTCCTGCCCCAGCACAGTATTCATTCCTAGCGCCATCGACGAAAAGCTTCCATCTAGCTATCAGCTCATTAGTTACCTCCATTTCCTCTCCTCTATTGGTGAATTCAGCAATGAAATCAGCGAGTGCTTGCCCATTTATTGCTTTCCTGGGGTGATAGGTGATATCATACTGACTAAGTTCTATATTCCATTTTAGTAATCTCCCTGAGGTTTCTGGACGGAACAACACTTGTTTCAAAGGCTGATCTGTGAGGACCTTGATAGAGTGAGATTTGAAATAAGGCGAGAGATTTTGTGATGCAACGAGCAAGGCATATGCAAGCTTTTCAATCTTCGGATAGTTCATCTCTGCCCCGGTAAACCTTTTGCTGATGTAGTATATCGGCCATTGAATTTTGTCTTCCTCCCTGATGAGGGCTGCGCTCAGAGCATGGGATGATACTGCAAGATATAGGAACAGACTTTCTCCATTTTTTGGCTTTGACAACATCGGAGGTGATTCCATGTGCTTGATAAGATCCTCGAATGCTTGCTGGCATTCAGGAGTCCACTGGAAACTCTTTCTTTCCTTTTTCAATGCATCGAAAAAGGGAATGCACCTGTCTGTTGCCTTTGAAATGAAACGGCTTAGAGCTGCTACCTTGCCATTCAAACTTTGGAGTTCCTTTTTAGTCCGTGGAGCTTGCATTTCTCGCAAAGCAACCACCTGTGCTGGGTTTGCTTCAATGCCCCGAGCGTTGACCATGAAGCCTAGAAACTTCCCGGAAGCTACGCCAAATGAACATTTGAGTGGATTTAGCTTCATGCCATACTTCCTTAAGATTTGAAACATCTCATCAAGGTCTTCCATATGACTTTTTGCTTTCTTGGATTTGACCAACATGTCATCAACATAGACCTCCATGGTTTTCCCAATTTGCCCTTTGAACATTGAATTCACCAGACGTTGGTAGGTGGCACCTGCATTTTTCAAACCAAACGGCATTACCTTATAACAATATAAACCACGATCAGTTATGAAACTGGTACTATCCTGGTCTGGCTCGTGCATCACAATCTGATTGTATCCAGAATATGAATCCATGAAAGACAATAGTTCATGCCCCGCTGTTGCATCAACAAGTTGATCAATTCGAGGTAGGGGGAAACTATCTTTTGGGCAAGCCTTATTCAAGTCAGAATAATCAACACACACTCACCATTTGCCGTTTGATTTTTTCACAAGGACCGGATTGGACACCCAATTAGGATAGGTGGATTCTCGAATGAAATTATTCTTCAATAGCCTATCCACTTCATCATTCAAAGCTTCAGACCTTTCTGGGCCCTGCATCCGTCTTTTCTGCTTCACCGGGCGCACGTTGGGGTCAATATTCAGCTTATGCACTATTACGTCTGGAGGTATCCCGCACATATCTGAGTGACTCCAAGCGAAGACATCCAAATTTGCTTTCAAAAAACTAATCAATTCCTTTTGCAGCATAGGGTCCAATTGGGAGCCTATCTTTATTACCTTATCTGTATCACTATCATGGATTTCTATGGAAATGGTAGCTTCAGCTGGTGCTACCTTTTCATCCCCTGCACTGATTTTTCGTGGGTCCATATCTTCCTGCATGTCGTTATATGCTCCAGCGTAGGGGGAGGTCATTAATTGCTATAAAGGAGCTTCATGGATGCAGAGAGGAGTCTCCGCATCCTTCTGAATTTCGTATTTCCGAGCTTCAATCAGTTCTGCCATATAGCATTCTCTCGATTCCTGAGGATCCCCTTTGATAACTCCCACCCCATTTGCGGTCGGGAACTTCATCATCAAACACCAAGGAGCAAGAGCTATCCTGAAGTCGGCAAGAGCTGGCCTTCCCAAGAATGCATTATACCCTGAAGGTGAGTCAATTATAACGAAAGATTGTATCATGGAGACTTGCCTCTCTCCCTCTCCTAGCTCTACAAGGATATCAATCACACCTATTGGCTGAGTTGGTACGCCAGTGAACCCGTGTATTTTGTCTTTGCTAGCTCGCACATTATCCATGGATAGACCCATTTTAGAGAAAGTACTGTAAAAAAGAACGTTCACGGATGCTCCGTTATCAATCAACACCTTCTTTACTATTGCTGGACCCAAGCCAATAGTGATCACCATTGGGTCAACAGTTGGAACCAACATTCCGTCGGAATCCCGATCCCGGAAGATAACATCTTCGTAGGATGTTTTAGGCATTTTTCGACGAAGAGAATTATTGCAAACCTCAAAACCGTCTCCTTTTAGAACGCTTCTTGGTTCATTAGTATACCTGATCATATCCTCCCAAGTATCCCCTGCAGGATGAGGACCACCACTAATCGTATTGATTATTGGTCGGGAGTCACTTGCAGGTGTTCTTCCATCTTGAGTCGGACGAGTTTGTTGCCCCTGAGTAGGCTCGGCATCTGTTGACCGCTTTACGTACTCTTGGAGGCGATTCTTCCTTATTAATTCTTCAACCAGATTTGTCAAGTGTCGACACTCATTCGTGTCATGGCCTGGTCGATTATGAAATCGACAAAACCTTCCAGAGTTCGCAGCTTCTTCGGACACCTTTACTGGCTTTGGGCTCGGATAGCCCTCTGCATCCTTCGTTGCCATATATATGTGCTCGATTGTATCATTCAACGGAGTAAAATCCGTTGGCTTGAAGAAACGCCGTTTCTTGGAATCCTTATCATTTCTAGCATCATTACTGCTTCCTCTCTTTTGACCTTCCCCAAAATTTTCTTGACTATTCTTTTTGGGAGCTTCCTTCCTTTCCGGGACCACCTTAGCTTTGACATTGCCAACGGAATAGATAGGATCATCTTCAAGACACATGTATTCCTCGGCTTTGTCATAAAATTTCTCTAGCGTCTCAGGTTTCTTTCTTTTTAGCCACCTTCCGAACTCAGACAGCTTATCAATGCCCCCTTTAAGGCCATTAGAATTAGCCTTGGCTCGTGGGTCCCTACTTCTACAGCAGCAGCATTAAAACGATTCAAGAAAGACCTTATCGTTTCACCAGGAGCTTGTTCTAGTTCATTGAGGGACATGATATCTCTGACCTTTGTTGTTTGGAGGCGGAACTGGTCTCGGAAGCATCTTGCCAATGTGGCAAAGTTATCAATAGATCTAGGAGGCAACTTTGTGAACCATAATGACGCAACCGCCTCCAAATACACCGGGAAGTACAAGCACTTAAGCTCGTCAGTTGCTTGTGCCCCATCCATGTGTTGATCGTATCGGAACAAGAACACATTAGGGTCACCTATCCCATTATAAGCTTGGATGGTGGGCGGTTTGAACTTTCGCGGGAAGGTCGTTTTCTTGATTCTTTCGGTAAGGGGGGTTTTAGATGGCGCGAATTCCCATTCTGCTTCATTGTCGTTTCGGTGCTTGTCCTCCTTCATAATCTGTCGGACCATCTTCAGAAGGCGATCCTTCTCGTCGAGGCTTTCTGCGGGGCGGACGCCTATGTCTTGGCCGGAGGCTTGCCTTTGCAAACCTTCACGGTTGCGACTTAGGGGCCCTGGCCTTTCTCGATTGGAAAGTGCCCCTTTGGCAGCATCGGCAACTCGACAAGAAGTAGCTTCTCCATTATGGTTCCAAGCGGCTTGCTTGGGATTATCGGGCTCTCCTTTACCAGGATTAGAGATTTCTTGAAAAAAAAATTCTCGATTTGGACTAGAAGAAGAAGAACCAGCATCCTCTGCACGAATGGCCTTAGAGGCCACCTTTGCCGTAGCGGCCTGAAGAGCAAAGAGCGAATCAAGTTTTGTCAACATGGCTTTGTTAGCTATCTCTAGCTGTTGCGTCAATCCAGCAACAGCTTGATCAAGCTCTCCCCTTGTAACATTCATGCCTCCATTTGATGTTTCGCCTACTTCAAATTGGTTGATCATGGGGGTTTGCTCCCGATTTCTTTCATTAGATGTCCTAGTTCTCGCTTCCTTGCTCACTTTTGGCGGCTTTATTTCAGAAAGCAACTTGAACTTTGAGGGGAGTTCGTCGGAAGGTCCAAATCGCAAGCTGGAGCGAGCTATTTTAAGGCTTAGCTTCAAGATCTCAAGATCTTCGTAGTATATTTGATGCCAGAAAGTAGCTTTGGCCCCACGGTGGGCGCCTAAGTATTGATACCGAAAATTGGTATAACAACCAAAATGGTATTTCTAAACACGTTACCTAATCAGAGGCGAGATGCTTAGAAAGCACGTCACCTTTTCAGAGGCGGGGTGTTAGAAAACCTTTAGAGTTATGTGAGGCCATATCTAACATTCAAAAGCATCAAAATACCAAAATTAAGAAAAGAAGGAAAAGAAGACAAGAGTTTATAGTGGTTCGACTCTTAATCGAGTCTACGTCCACTTTGAAGATAGAATTCCATTATTCACCCAATGATTTACAACATTTGCTCCATTGCACATTTGTAAAAGAATATTTGACATGCATGCATTCATCCTTATGCTCCTTTGAGGGTGGTGGAAAGCTATAAGAGTTTAATCCAATCCTTCCATGGAAGCCATAATCATGAGCTAGAGCTTGCAATCCTCATGCTTTTTCCCCCACAGAAATCATCCTTAAAAGCTCCTCAGATCCTCAAAAGCTCCTTATAGCTCCTTAGATCCTTGATGAAATGATGGAGAAGAGATGTTGAAATGCTTGGAGAAGTCTAAAAAGCAATTTGGCAGCACCTCCTTATAGCTGCCCCCCCCCCCCCCCCCGAGTCCCCCAAAATGATGGAGGTAGGGTCCTATTTATAGGCGGAGAAATGGCTGAAATCTTGTATTCAGGGATCTGGTCGGTATTTACGGAAATGCCACTGTCAGTTGTCACCAGTTGTTTCCAGCTGTCACGCCATCACAGGTCGTTTCTAGCGCTTTGGCCGACCAGGAGCTTCCGCCAGAAGAAAGGACGACCAGGAGGCTAGAATGCGGAGCGGACCGACCAAAGAATGACCAAGAAGCTCGACCCAAAAAAAGGTCCGACCAAAGATGGCGCTACCTTCCAGAAATGTGCGACCAGGATCGAGAACACATCGGAATTGGTTCCCTCAAACATGGGGTCGGTCTCCAGAGAAGGACGACCAGCTGCCCTTTGCATTTGGAGCGATCAGAGATCTTCTTCATCTGGAGCGACCAAAGATCTTCTGTATTTGGAGCGACCAGACGATTTATCAAGCCTTTTGGCTCAAGCCATGAGTTGAGAAGAAACGACCAGTCCTGTGGCATTGCAGAACCGACCCTGTAGCTTTTATCCAAAGACAGAGCGACCAGGTGTTTAAGGAAGGGAACGACCAGTAGAGTTTAAAGAAAGGAACGACCAGACGATGACCGACCCCATGTAATAACTTCAGGACCGACCCTTTCTTCAAACGCACCAAACCGACCCATACAAGCTTATTGATAACCCATTGATCGATTTAAGCAGATAACATATTGTTGAAGAAATGCAAAAATAAACATTAAAATCTTACTTCTCCATTGAAATAAATCCAAATTCGATATCGATTACTGGAAGAAGAACAAGCTGTATAACCTAGATGAGCAAAAAACCGATTATTAATCGACAACAATTATATGCAATAAAAAACAGAAATACTCGAAAGAAATTAAAGAAGCATACCTAAATTTACCTAATTGTTTAATGAAGATAGAAATCGCCAATGGAGATCTGTAGCAATTAAAGAAGACGATAATCGATTGACAATGGAGAAATCGAATACAAAATTAAGTGAGCGTCGTCTTGAATCGAGAAATCGGTGATGAAGAAGATCGCAACCAAATTAAACAGAAGAATTTTTTTTAATGTTGCTGAGTCTTTTTCCTTGGAACGAAAGTTTAACGACCGCTTCCTTCAGACGGAAAAAAAGAGCCGCGTCCGTAGGCCCAAATAATTTGAATAAAACTTCCTTCAGCCCATTTTCCTGTTAATAATAATAATTAATAATAAACTTGGGAACAATAATATTTTTCAATTATTATTAAATAATTAATAGTTAATAAGTAGTAATTTAATTTTAATTAAGAATTATGAAGTAGTAACTAATAATTAATATTTAAAAAGTAATATTCAATCATTATAAGTTAATGTTTAATATTTGATTAATTTTTCAATAATTCATAATCATTAATTTTACAACGGTGGTAAAAGCACCATTGTAATAAATGTTTTTTACAACTGTCATTTCCCAAAAGTTGTAATAAACGTATTTTTAACAACTTTTCATTTTGTTAGTTGTAATAGATGCCCATTACAAACTTCATGTTTGTAATATCTATATTTAAAAACTAATTATATTAATATTTAATAATTAATAATAAACTTAGGAATCAATAATATTTATTAATTATTATTAAATAATTAATATTTAATAAGTAGTAATTTATTTTTAATAGTTAATGTAGGTTAACTACTTATTAATCAAAAATTAGTAACATACGTTATAAGCTTTTAATAATTATTAATTGATTATATCTAAGTAGAAGTAAGTAAAAATTAAATAATAACTATTATTAATAAGTAACATTTGATTTGGTAGTAATTGTTTCAACAGTTTTAATAAATATAATTTTGGCAACTAATAACAATTATGGCTACTAAATAATATAATAATTAATTTGAAATATTAAATAAGTAATTATTTGATTAATAATCAATAATCAGTAATTGATAAATAAATATTGAATATACAAGTTAATTACTAATTAACAAACATAATTCACTATTAATATTTATTACAACTTTTTTTCGCTGTCAGTTGTACAAGATGCAAGGTTTCAACAAATCCACTTTCGTCTGTATTTGTTAAATACGTTTGGTTTTGGCGCCACTATTAATTTTTGGCTCCAAAGATTGAAATTTTTGGCGTAAACTTTAAAATTGCGGGCTCCACCTAATTTATTTTATTCGCTCATTACCATTCACATTTATACTCAACGTAATACCCTAATTGTCAGTCAAAGAAAACATGAGTGGTCAACACATAATTCAGCCGCCATCAGCTTAAACCAACACCCCATATTCTTCCAATCGTTCTCCTCATTTTTCTCGAAATCCGTAGCTTAAAACCAAAAACTTAATTCTACGATATTGAAGAGTACTCTAAGATGCTCCAGACCAACGGAGATGATCGTGTAAAACACGTCGAGCTGGTCAAAATTTGGCCTGGAAGCTGCCGGCCGTCGAGCAGTTTTGGGGATTAGTGGCGAACCTTAGTGGCACCGAACTTCAGACGGTGAGGGAGGAGATGATGCCGCTCGTGATGTCAGCTGTTGATCGAGCTCTAATGGTTGGAGCTGTTGTGTGACAGTGGAGGGATGAAGTCGGTCTGTGTTGAGATGGTACAGAAACCGTCGTTTTCTTTTCCATTTTAATTTTTTCATTCCTAAAACCGTCGTTTTCTTTTCCATTTTCAGCGAAACCTGTAAACCCGAAAAAGTCAGAATAGAAATATGAGCATCCGAGATCCAAGTCTGGAGCTCCCTATCTCCAACATCACCGATCGCATTTCAGCCGTGGAACTCTCTGTCGACAACGAAAATTCTCCGTCAGCTCTCCAGCAATTTCAAGGATATAGCTCCAGCTTTTCCGCTATTCAACCATGAATTGTTGTCGGATTTGAATCCTAGTTCGAGCCCATTGGCGCACCGATCCGAATCCGCTCCGTTGGCCTCGTCATCCAGTTCGATTAAAATAGATGAAGACAACTACAACGTTTGGGATGAAAATCCTACGAGGAAGATGAGTGCTCCTACTGGTTGTGGATCCGATTTGAATCGAAATGAAAGAAGATATTGGAATGGAGGAAAAGCGTCAGTGATGGAAAGGAGAGGTTTTGGAACGTGAATGTTGGTTCGAAGTTGAAATCGGATTCGGGTAAAAGTAGCAAGGAACCCGGTAGAAAAGAGATGGATTTGGTGACGCACACAAGTTGTTTATGGGAAAGAAATAAAGAATGCATGCGGTTGCTCAAAAAGTTGTGAGTATGCTTTAGTGTTAATTTTTTTAGTTCGATAGCACTTCTAGTATGCAGATTGTGATTCAATAAGTGTTAACTGGTAAAGTCTTTGTGTCCATTGTTCTGTATTAGAAGTATGGTTGTTTAATTGAGTTAATGATTTAGTTTCAAGGGTTTTCTGGTCAAATTTCCAAGTTTTTTTAAATATAACGTTATGCTTTTACTGAAGAAAAAAAAAGAAGATAATGTTTTTGCCGTGCAAGAAGCAGTTGGTTGGATTGTGGTAATATTAAATATCATAATGATTTAGTCCAATTAGTGGCATCTCTAATGCTTAGGTGTTAAATAAACAATCCGAACTGGTTATCAGAATCAAAATCCACGGTTGTTGTGTTAGTTTGAATCGACACCATATTTGATTGTACATCTGATGAAATTGAGAGGGAGCTTGTAGAAGATCATTTGCCATAATTCTACGGTGAGTAGATATTTTTGGTATTTTGGAATTCCATTGATTTTAACTTTCATTGTTGCATAGTTACAACTTCCCTGTTTTGGTATGCTTAGTGTGTCGGCTTCTTTGAGGCCAGGTGTTTCTCTGGTTGATGTGTATTGATCTATAGTGTTGCTATGTTGAAGCTGTGGTTCTTATGCTATTGGGGTAACTTGAGATGAAGTGATTATCTTTTGGATTTCTTGGTGCATCAGCTTCGATTGGCAGCTTGCTTCCTCTTAGTTGCAAGTCAAGGAACTCAACTTAATGGTGTTGCAAGTGAGTCTCTCATGTCATGTTTCCAGGCCTATTTGTTTGGAAGTGTTTTTTCTATGTCATTGTTGTTTGATGTCAAGAACGCAAGTTGGTGTATGATCATGTAATAATATACGAAATATTTTCTAAAAATTATTGTTTGTAATATTGAAAATTTGAGTATTTAAATAAATTAGTTCGCAAATAATTGTAATATTTGTTTTGCTTATGGAGTATCGCTATATTTAGTGTATTGTTCATTTTAGTTACAAAAAATGTCTATTTTTTTAAAACACAATTGTGAATCACAACGGTGCATAACAGTTGTAGTAGATATTATTACAATGGTGCATAACTGTTGTAATAAAGTTTATTACAACAGTGGAAAAAAGTTGTAAAATAGACATATTACAACGGTGTTGCAACGGTGCAAAAAAGTTGTAAAAGATTTTAGTCTATTACAACTTCTTAATACACGACGGTTAGCCCACCGTTGTAAAATGTATATTACAACGGTGTTCCACCGTTGTAATAGGGTCATTTTGTTGTAATGGAGGTGGAAAGAAAAGGGGGTCAGACATAAAGTCTGGCGAGTGCGATAACTTTAACAATATAATTAACAAAATAACTAGGATAAGGCATAAGCTGGAAAATAAGGAAATGACTGTGAACAATTGGGTATGATAGAGCAAACAAGGAAATAAGATGAACAAAGAAAACGTTAAAGGCGCTCCTAATCACTATAAGATAATTTCTATACTACACCACACCAAACACCCTAAGGTTTGATCCTGCCTACAAAACTGAATAATATAATGGCAGTTTCGTGTACCCCTAGCTACCTTCATAGGTGTCACCTGCCCCTATCTCCACTAGGTGTACCCATTCTCCCCATTCTACCGGTTCCCTAACTCGTAGATACCCGTGCTGGCCCCACAGTGGGGTGTATCACTCCCAAAGTGGCAACCCGATACTACCAAAAATGCATGGCTTATATCTACACGATGCAACAATGTCTTACCTACAAGTCCGGGCCCACACACGCATATGAACCCGTTGGACTTGCGTTGCCACCGCTCACCCGTTTTGACCTCTTACAATCAAATCCAGTACGCGTATCCCGTTCTCGACTTGGGTCGAGCCCACAAAGATACTTAATGGATCACTGGTTTGAAAAGGGCCCTCATGCATGACACAAGCTTTCCACCTATGCTTGGTCCCCTCTAAGGTTTTTTTTCCTACTTAACCCCATTCTTATTCATGTCTTCTTACATGTTTCAATCTTGGTTAAGTGCATCTAATCGTATTTCAAATTTCACCCAAGGCACTCACTAAATTCCACATGCCACCTAAGGCACCCACTTAACCCCCTCATGTCCCACTACATGTTTATCTGGTTAAGTGTTTCTTAATTCATTAAGACCGTAACCTTGTAAAGACCTCCCACATTAGACTGGCATTTGTGGCAGCTGGATTTGCCGGGCGAGTCCGGGCAGTCTTACACCACAAACGAGCCTAACCTCGTGGCTTTACAACTGTTACACATTTAATTTATGCCTTTGACCTCTCACATTAGACTGGCACTTGTGGCAGCTGGATTTGTCAGGCGGGTCCGGGCAGTCTTACACCACAAACGATTCTAACCTCGTGTCTTAGGCGGTTTATTATTACACATAATTAATTACCCCCAATTTGAATTAATTTCCCTATTCAAATTGTCAATCAAGTACAAATTTAACTATGTCCATAATTAACACCTTAATTATGTCCATCTATTTATGGTATATAAAATTATACCAATTAACATCACATTTAAGGCATTTATGCCAATTCTAAATATTAAATCTTTTAATATTATCCCATTGCCCCCACATTGTACGTTTGTTTGTTTAACGTGAAATATACGTTAGACTCGAATAGTCTAACTTATGGAATAAAGAGAAAACATCATGACATGCATAGAATATAAATTAGATCTAACTTATGAACAAAAGTCATAACATGAATTTGCATATAGATCTAAACATAAAGGGTGAACTTGCATGTGTGAATAAGGTGTTTCATGTAAACTTGCATAGACAATGGGTGTATGACACATGTACTTCATAACTTATGTAGTTTTAACATAAAGGTTTGAACTTGCATAGGGATCTCAAACTTTCATTACATGATTCATGCCCAAACATATGTATACTTACATATGTGATTCATGCAACATAAACTATGATATAAACTTGCACCTAAACATGTGAATTAAGATCTACATGTAAACTGGCATATAAAATTTAGTATACTAACATATAACTCACATATGTCTTAGCCGAAACTTAGATCCAAGCTTACACATAAAATAGATGTCATGAAACTTGTAAGGTGGTACATGATTCTCACTAACTTGCATATGATTCAAATCTAAATTAACATCTAGACTTGCATACTATAACAACCCGAATTTAAATAACGTGTTAAGACCATAAATCCAGGCAAATTTTTTTTTTTTTAAATAAGAATCATGGCAAATGGGCTACGTCATTGCGTTCATCTCGGAATTCTGGTTGAGATAGAGTCCGAGTTTACGTAAAACGGATGTCATATGAAGAAGATATGGATGAACGAAGTTAGGCAGAAAAACCAGAAACCGGCCAGAATACATTGGCGCACTTGGGAAGTGCGCCAAAACAAAATTGCACTGGCGCACTTGGGAAGTGCGCCCATGCAATTTTGCATTGGCGCACTTGGCAGGTGCGCCCCGGCCGAGCAGCAGGCCTGCACAGCTTTCTGGTTTGGCCCTGGCTGGCCTGGTCGGGTTCTGGTCGAATTTCTGAGCTCTGCTGTGTCACTAGGGCTAATTTGTCACTTCCTGATTGGCTTCCCTTGAGATGGATGGCCTTGATTAACCCTAGCTTCACCGATGGCTATAATTAAATTGAAATTCTATATAAACAGCCTCCTAGCCTCATTCTCTTTACACCATTCTTCTCTAACCTTATGCTGCTCAAACTCTTGAGGATCATGGCTTCTTCTTCCTCTAAATTAAATTAAAAATAAAACGGGAAGATTATTTCTTGAAGACTACGGCTAGGAATTGGGGATTTGCTTCTACAATCAAAGTAAGATTCAACGATTCAACAATTCAACGACAAATTTCTAGACTTGACTTCTGCATCTAGATTTCTTAGACCACGATTTGTAAGTTCCAGTTACTTTTAGATAAAAACTATAAACTTAATATGGGCATGTTATAAATTGGAATTGATGTATGTATGATTCGTATCCACTCTTGTTTTCTTCTTGGATCTTGATTATTGAGAGTATTGCCTATGACGTTGAAACTATTTTTAATGGCATGAGACTATGCCTACGCCTGTGACTATGAACATGAGACTATGCTTATGCCTGTGACTATGAACATGAGACTATGCCTATGTCTATGACTATGAACATAAGACTATGCCTATGACTATGACAGTGAACATAAGACTATGCCTATGACTATGACGGTGAACATAAGACTATGCCTATGACTATGACGGTGAACATAAGACTATTGCCTATACTATGACAAGGACAATTGTGGCTAATCACCTATGATTCATGACCATGAGGTTATTGCCTAGGATTTTGACTATGAAATTGGATCCAAGCTTGACTTTCTATTCAGACCTATTGTCTTTATTTATCCTTGGATCTTGATTTTGGGAACGTTCCTATTTAAGTTAGATATATCCGTTTTCTTGAATCTAGATTATTATTCAAACCTTTTCATGTTCATAATGTTATGCCTGCGATGTTTTAATCAATTTATTCAGTTAGGTCATGCCTTGGAAATAAATTAATAATAGAGCAATGTTTATTATGTTGATCTATGCCTGTGGTTCTATTTTATCATCATGTTTAATTGGGAATTACTGAATAAGTCTATTCATATATATATGAACTTAGAGTATAACCCGTTATGACAAGTTGTGTAGTTTATCATGTTATGCAAGTTTTAGGTTGTGAAATCATATCACATATGTGACCAAATGTTAGATCTACATGTTTATGTGTATATGTTAAACCTATGTCATATTTCATGTTCACACTTATTCATATGTTCGTGATTGATTTGCAAGTTCACATATATGTAAGTTGATTTAGTTTATGTTGCAAATTCACATATATGTATGTTGATTTAGTCTATGATGCAAGTTCACACCTATGATATTCATGTTGATTATTTCGCAAGTACACACCTATGGTGTTCATATTGACTATGCCGAGAATGCCAAGTTTATACCTATGACATGTTTATGTTAATGGATTTCTTTATGCAAATTTTGTGTATGTTAAATTAGGCTAAGTTTTTAGCCTAATATTATATGTCAAAAGTCATGCGAACGAAGATTAGGCTAAGATTGTTAGCCTAATATTTAGATGGCGTAACGTTGGGAAAAATTGGTAATTATTGGAAACTTGGTATGAAACTTATCCTTGAAACTTGACATGAACTTGACATGAAAACTTGAACATGGACATGACACTAGAATGAACATGAAAATAGCCAACTCGACACTCGGCAAATCCAGTTACTACAAACAATAGGATCCAATGTGGGTAGTTGGTCATATCGCGCTTGAAACCCGAGGTCATATTGAGTTGTGGTGTAAATCTGCCCAGAACCGCCCGGCATATCCAGTGACCACAACAACAGGTCTGATGTGAGAGGCTGGGGTGCATTAATGAATTAATGCCACATGATAGGGTTAAGTCATGAACATAAAAGACAACACTTAACCAACTTGATACATGATTCGTAGGGCTAAGTCATGAACTTGAACGACAACACTTAGCCAATTTGACATGACACGTAGGCGGGTTAAGTCATGAACTTGAATGACAACACTTAACCAACTTGACATGCTAGACTGATAGGGGTTAAGTCACGAATTTAAATGACAACACTTAACCTATTGGACAGAAACCCTAGTTACGCGGTCCATTTCAGCAGTAACCCACTAGATGTATTATGGTACCCTGGAACTAGGCAGGGTGGGGCACGATTACTGGGCTGGTTGTAAGCGACCAGAACGACGGCTGTGTTGGTGCGCCAGTGCAGGTTCAGGCGGGCTATGGTCGTGCATGTAGTCCGGAGTTGAAAAATCAGGCATTGGGCATCAGTAGATTTATCTGTGCATGCTTGATTCGTGTCGGTGGTTGGCACCATAGGGCTAGATACACCATATGGTGGACCTAGCACAGGTGACTACATTCGTGATAGGGCCGTATGACACAGACACATGGCGAGCTAGAAATTGTAGGGAGCCGACCGACTAGTGGATCATTTCTTTGGACCTAGAAATGGGTCATTTCATGATATTGGGCCAAGGGATCATTTCATGATTAATATAAGACATGGGTTTGGGATTCTAGTACAGTTGATGCAGTGAACCTTGAATATGTGATGCTATACTTGATTAATACTTGATTTATCATGTTGTCTTAGTCCATCTTGTCATCATCCGTATGTTTACTTCCAGTTTATACATGTCATGTTACCTTTATCTGTTTTTATGCTGAAAGTCACTTGGACTTACCAGTCTTTACGACTGACACGTTTTCTTTCGCCTCTTTTTCTTTCGTCCCCCTCCCCTTCAGGTTCTCAGGGAGGAAACTCTAGCACTTAGCTTGGATTTCACTTGCTTTCGGTTCAGCTCATGTACGGTTTGATCTTGAGCTATGCTATGGCTGCATTTCTGCTACCTTTTCGGAATTAAGCTACTTTGATGTTTTAAGTTTATGCTTCTTTATTTGTGCAAGACAGAATTTGTTGTAATGAAAAATTATGACCTTGTCTATTTGATGTAAAAGGTTTTGACTCTTTTTGAAAGTAATGAAATTTGTCTTTTGATTCTTCCGATGTTTTATCTATGTTCTATCTTGTAATATTTCTGTGTTTGTTTACCTTGATAACGCTTCTCCAAAACTAGTTCATTTCCTTTGTGAGTGACCCTAGCGGAGGTGGGGTATTACACATACATACATATGATTTAACAAATGAATTAGTTCCACAAACATAACCAAACTAGCATATGAAGCATCATTATGAATTAATTGTACATAAGCCAACAACTAACATAGATTTTCTACATAGATAATAACATCATAGCTTTACAACATGGATAATAACATCATAGATTTACAACATAGATAATAACATAACGGTCAATGATTGACAACATAACCATATAACCCAAATCATATCAACCTAATTAAATTGTTAATTATCTTATTAAAGAAGTCGAACTCACAACTCAAAGAAGGTCTTGAGTTCTGAAATCTGAGTTCTGAAATTGATTTAGCTCTCCTTTGAAGAAGACAAATTCGTTGTTGTTTAGATTAGAATTGAATAGAATTGAGTTGATTTTCTTTTCTTCCTCCTAAATGGTGGCAGCTACTCTAGGTTGCAAGGTGACAACATGGAGGCCATGATTCTAATTTTTATTTGATTTTAGGGTTTGAGTCTACATGTGTTTGTATAGAATTTAGGATTAATTTAGGCCATCCGATCAACCTAGAATAAACCATGGCCATTCAGTCAAGATAGGGTGACAAGTCATCCCTAATGACTCAGCCAAGAGTCAGAAAATCGTCATCAAACAAATCTGCCCGGGGGGCCAGGTCGACCCCCTAGTCGACCTGTGTGGGTAGGTCGACTCCCTGGTCGACTGGCCTTGGCGGGATTTTTTCCGCCTAGCCCAATCTGAGTCTAAAATTCGAATTTTTGAAATCTGTTTGAATTTTTCTGAAACTTCCGATCGCCATAACTTCTTTATACGAAGTCCAATTCACGCATACTCGGACTCTATCTCAACCAGAATTCCGAGACGAACACAACGGCGCAACCCTTTTCTGTTAATTCTCACATTTAAAATTAATTATTCTTCAATTCGTTACTTTAGTGTTAACAGAAATATGGGGTGTTACATTCTCCCCTACTTAAAGGATTTCGTCCTCGAAATCTCTAAGTCAAGAAGAACATATCCTACCATCCAATCATCCATCTACTCAACCATCAACCACTAGCAACCATGGTCCTTAAAAGATTTCTAATGCTTTTCATGTACACATGCATAGTGTGTGTATATGTCCGTATACTAATGCAAAATCAGGCGGTCCACTGATTTAGTCGACCTTCTTAATGCAAATAATGATAGTGCCATGTATCCATCATGTATGCAAAGAATCCTATACGTATCATTACTACATGTGTGCACAACCATTCACTTAAATGCAACATCCATATGATACACACATTCAATGTACATTCATTTTACTAAATACATCCATTTATATGCAATATGCATTATGAAAGTGACTGAGCCGATCTAGTGCCTAAAGTGTGTGTATATGCATCCACGAGCAACCACTAGCAAACACTTGCATCCACATGCATCCACCATACATAACATGTCTCAAACACATGTTTCAACCATAGGACTACCCTATCTAAAGGTCAAAGATACTAGCGAGAGGACATACTAAAGATAGAATAAGTACAAGCTAAGCAATAAAGGAGAAATTAAAAGACATACCCTCGAAAAGAAAAGGGTACAATGAACTCATCTTCTCTTCCGTCTCACAAGTAGCATCGTTCTCATCATCTCCCCATTGCACTTTGACTAGCTTGACCTCTCGATTCATCAACTTCGTAATCTCCGACCCAAGAATGCGTGTAGGAGCTCGTCGAATCGTCGCATCACGCTCTACCCCCACCTCTATAAGCAAGCTCGGTGCTACCACTTCCGTGGTCTCGTGCAAGCACTTCCTCAAATGTGATACATGGAATACGTCGTGTACACCACTAAGTCTCTCGGGCAACTCCACTCTATACGCCATTTGTCCAATCCTCTCCTTAATAGGAAACGGCCCTACGAACGTTGGTGCTAACTTCCCAACGAACCCAAAGCGAACAACATTCCGTAATGGAGATACCTTGATAAAGACCATGTTACCAATATCAAATTCAAGATATGTCCTCCTCTTGTCCGCATAAGATTTCTGCCTATCTTGCACCGTCTTCATCCTCCTTTAAATCAAATCGATCTTTTCCGAAGCCTCTCTAATCATATCGGGCCCAAGTAAGATTTTATCCATAGATTCCCACCAACATGTAGGTGAACGACAAGGCCTTCCATAAAGAGCCTCGAAAGGTGCCATGCCAATGCTAGACTGAAAGTTATGATTATACGCGAACTCCACCAAGGGAAGATGCTACTCCCATGTACCTCCGAAGTCTAAAACACATAGCCTCAAAAGGTCCTCTAGAATACGATTTACCCTCTCGGTCTGGGCGTCCGTCTGAGGATGATATGCGGTGCTCAAACGTAACTGAGTCCCTACCGCCTCTTGTAAGCTTTTCCAAAACTCGCTAGTAAATATAGGATCGTGATCGCTAACTATGCTAGATGGAACACCGTGCAAACGAACTATCTCTCGAATGTATACGGAAGCTAACCATGGAGCAGTCCTCTTACTCTTCACTGGAATGAAATGGGCGCTCTTAGTAAGTCTGTCTACTACGACCCAAATCCCCGTATTACCCTTCCTCGATCTCGGTAACCCGTCAACAAAGTCCATCGAGACACTCTCCCACTTCCATTGTGGGACCTCTAATGGGTGAAGCAACCCATCGGGCTTCTTTTGCTCTGCTTTTACTTGTTGGCACACCAAGCATCTAGCGACAAACTCGGCCACATCCTTCTTCATACCGGGCCAAAAGTAATCTCATCTCATGCCCACGTACATCTTGTCCCCCCGGGATGAATGGTCATCTTCGAACGATGCGCATCATCAAGAATGGTCTTCCTCGAGTTCTCGTCTCGTGGTACACAAAGTCTACCATCCCTACGTAACCAACCCTTATCTTCTAGGGTATACCTACTGAGATGGCTCGATGACTCCCCCCTTATGAGCTTCTCTACCTACTCAACAAACTGTGGGTCATCTCGCTGTGCCTCACCAATCTGTCCCAAAAGCGTAGGTCTGACCTCTAAGGATGCTAGCAAACCGGGTACAAAGTCAATGGAAGGTCTAAAGTCAAACATAGAGATGAACTCTAAGCTTCGCCGCTCAACAAACAATGGACTCAAGGAAAACCTTCTCCTACTTAAGGCGCCTGCCACCACGTTACCCTTGCCAGGGGTATATGCTATCTCGAAATCGTAGGACGCTAAGAATTCCATCCACCTTTGCTTCCTTAAGTTCAAGTCCTTTTGAGAGAACAAGTATTTCAGCGATTTGTGGTCTGTGAATAATTCGAATTTCTCGCCAAGAAGATAATGGCACCAAGACTTAAGCGCGAAAACAATAGCGGCCAACTCTAGGTCATATGTAGGGTAATTTCTCTCATGCACTCTCAACTGCCTTCCTCCATAGGCTATTACCCTCCCCTCTTGCATTAAGACTGCGCCTAGTCATGTCCCACAAGCATCGGTATAAACGTAAATGGATTACTCCCATCTGGCAAGACTAAGACTGGGGCTGTGGTGAAAGCTCTCTTTAAACATTGGAACACATCATCACAATCTACGTCCCACGTGAAAACTAGGTTCTTCTTCGTCAAGCGTGTTAATGGGACTGATATCTTTCCGAAGTCCTTGATAAACTTCCTATAGTAGCCAGCCAACCCCAAGAAACTCCTCACCTCGGTAGCATTTTTAGGGACCTTCCAATCTTGGATGGCAACCACCATCGCGGGATCCACAGCTATCCCCTCTTTGGAAACCACGTGCCCTAAGAATCACACTTCCTTCCTCCAAAAGTGACATTTAGAAAATTTTGCTTTAAGGTTATGCGCTCGAAGGGTCTTCAACACTTCCCTAAGATGTAGGGCGTGCTCTTCCTCGCTCTTAGAAAAGATCAAGATGTCATCCACAAAGACCACCACGAATTTATTAAGGTACTCCCTAAACACCCTACTCATCAAGTCAACAAAGTATGCGGGGGCGTTTTTCAAACCGAAGGGCATTACAAGCCACACATAGAAACCGTCCGGAGTCCTAAAGGCAGTCTTGTCTATGCTATCCTCAGCCACTCTCAACTGATGGAAACCAGTGGCTAAGTCCAACTACGAAAACACTGAGGTGCCAACTAACTGATCGAAGAGATCGTCAATCCTCGGCAGTGGGTGCCTATTCTTCTTAGTAAGTTTATTTAGTTCTCTATAGTCCACACAAAGTCTAAGGGAACCATCCTCCTTCGTGGCAAATACTATTGGAGCACCCCACTCGGATATACTATGTCATATGAACCCCTTCTCAAGCAACTCCCCTACTTGCTTATTGAGCTCCCTCCTCTCACGAGGAGCCATGTGGCGTACTGGCAGAGATACTGGTTTTGCATTGTCTACAAGATAAATGCGAAAGTCTATCTCACATTTTGGGGTAGACCCCTTACCTCATCGAAGACATCAACATATTCACGGACTATACGAACATAATGTAAATCATCATTGGATGCATCAAGTGACTCAAGATAACTAAGCATCACCGATCCTCTAGGGTTACAAGAAATATCAAGGGTCTTTCCACTACGAGTCAACAATTTTACTACCCTTCGTTCACAATCTAGGATGGCACCATATCTAGCTAGCCAATCCATCCCTAGAGTCAACCCATAGCCCATGAAACCAAGCACAAAAGCATTACATTCAAAACCAACGCCTAAGATAGACAATCTCAAATCCCTATAAACCATGGATAAATGAGCCGACCCACCAATAGGATTTGAGACTACAATGGGATCCACAGCAAGACTAGTATTTAAGTGCAGTGTTTCAACTAATGATGTAGAGATAAACGAATGTAATGCGTCAGAATCGAATAAAGTACAGACAGAATGATCAAACAGAAAAACTAAACTCTCAACGGAAATGTTTCTACCTCGTTCTTGTAGCGGTGGGACCACGAGAGCCTGGACCTGCCCCTTGCCTGCCCCGGTGCCACGAGAGCTTGTAGCTGCCCTCCGGAAGTTCTTTGCCCTTGTCCCTGTTTCCTTGGACAGTCCTTAACTAGATGGCCTGCCTCTCCACAGTGGAAACAGCCAGTCTTCTTCTTTTTCCTACAGTGTTTACTCAGATGGCGTGGCGTCCCACAATTAAAGCACTTCTTCTTTCCTTTTCCATTATTGCCTTTACCACCTTTCTTGTTTTGTTGTTGCTGTTGCAGTTTCTTTTGATTCCCTTTCTTCTTGGGTGCCTTATTAGCATTGGTTCCCGTTTCCTCTTCATACATAAGCGCCATATCAAGTAGTCTCTCAAAGGTAGCCCCCATAGGGATGTGGGTCATAGCTAACCCATGTAGTGGCTCGTTCAAACCCTTAACAAATCTCAGGACCTTCTTTTCGGGTGTATTCACCAAGTCCAAGCCAAATCTCGCTAACCGATTGAACTTGTTGACGTATTCTTTTACTAACAGGTTCCCTTGCTTTAACGCCAAAAATCTTTCCATATATAAATTCTCTTCAGCCCGTGAGAGAAACTTTGCCTCAAACCTACGCCTGAAATCTGGCCATGTAACAACTGGACGCTCTCCATTAGTGACTTCCCACCAAAACGAAGCTTTGTCCTTCATCAACCAAGCAGCCAATTGGACCTTCTTACAATCGTCCAAATCGAAAATACCAAACATGACCTCTACTTCTTTCAACCAATTTCTAGATTCAATGAACATTTCAGTCCCACTAAAAGATTTTCCACCCATCGAATGAAAGTCTTTACATATATTGGAGAAAGTATCTCCACGCAGGGGAATGACTGGAGATGGGGGAGGAGGAGGAGGAACGTTGGTCGGTCCCGCGGCAGAGGCCCTAGCCTCGAGATATTGACAAAACCAACCAGGTACATGAACACTCTTTGGTATCTCAGATGCTCCAGACATGATGAAAAGAAAAAGAAAAAGTTTCAAAACAAGGAAAGCGAAAGAGAGATGTATGGCTTGCGGGGATTATGCTCTTTAAAGTAAACTTTACTTGAAAATAGCTTCTTTAAGACAAGTTTTTGAAAATGCTTTCTAGGAAAAAATACTTTTTGAAAACACTTTTCAAAATTTTTTATCTGTTCTTGTAACCATAGCTCTGATACCACGTGTAAGACCCCATGTCCATTAATGTCACTCACAAAGGGAATGCATCAATGTCCATGAAGCGTTATTGTTGTATAGAACAGATAAATTACAAGAATAAGTAAATAAAACAACAGAGCGGAAGATAAAACTTATTTCATTTCATCATAACTCAAACGAGTTTACATAAGTAGTTTCCAAAGTCATTACAGCAGGATCAACGGTCTTTTCCAAAAACTTCAAAGTAAATAAAGAAGCAAATACTTAAATAACATAAATGCATAAATCCCCACTGAGCATAAGCAAAGCCATAAAGATGAGAGAGTCCAAAGAGATACATCTTCTCTCTTCAAGCAACTGAAAGAAATCGGCACTAAGCTGTAGTATTCCCTCCTTGTAAACCTAGGGGGAAAGGAAGAAAAGAGGTGGAAAGAAAAGGGGGTCAGACATAAAGTCTTGTGAGTGCGATAACTTTAACAATATAATTATCAAAATAACTAGGATAAGGCATAAGCTGGAAAATAAGGAAATGACTGTGAATAATTGGGTATGACAGAGCAAACAAGGGAATAAGATGAACAAAGATAACGTTAAGGGCGCTCCTAATGACTATAAGATAATTTCTATAATGCACCACACCAAACACCCTAAAGGTTGATCCCGCCTATAGAACTGAATAATGATAATGGTAGATTCGTGTACCCCTAGCTACCTTCATAGGGGTCGTCTGCCCCTATCTCCACTAGGTGTACCCACTACCCCTCATTCGATCGGCTCCCTAACTCGTAGATACCCATGTTGGCCCCACAGTGGGGTGTATACTCCCCAAAGTGGCAACCCGATACTACCAAAAGTGCACGGCTTATATCTACACGATGCAACAACGTCTTACCTACCAGCCCGGGCCCACGCATGCATATGAACCCGTTGGACTTGCGTTGCCACTGTTAACCCATTTTTACCTCTTACAATCAAATCCAGTACGCGTGTCTTGTCCTCGACTTGGGTCGAGCCCACAAAGATACTTAATGGGTTACTGGTTTGAAAAGGGCCCTCATGCATGACACAAGCTTTCCACCTATGCTTAGTCCCCTCTAAGTTTTTTTTCCCACTTAACCCCATTCTTATTCATGCCTTCTTACATGTTTCAATCTTGGTTAAGTGCATCTAATCTTATTTCAAATGCCATCCAAGGCTCCCACTAAATTCCACATGCCACCCAAGGCACCCACTTAACCCCCTCATGTCCCACTACATGTTTATCTGGTTAAGTGTTTCTTAATTCATTAAGACCGTAACCTTGTAAAGACCTCCCACATTAGACTGGCATTTGTGGAAGCTGGATTTGTCGGGCGGGTCCGGGAAGTCTTACACCACAAACGAGCCTAACCTCGTGTCTTTACAACTGCTACACATTTAATTAATGCCTTTGAACTCTCACATTAGACTGGCATTTGTGGCAGCTAGATTTGCCTGGCGGGTCCAGGCAGTCTTACACCACAAACGAGTCTAACCTCATGTCTTAGGCGGTTTATTATTACACGTAATTAATTACCCCCAATTTGAATTAATTCCCCTATTCAAATTGTCAATCAATTACAAATTTAACTATGTCCATAATTAACACCTTAATTATGTCCATCTATTTATGGTATATAAAATTATACCAATTAACATCACATTTAAGGCATTTATGCCAATTCTAAATATTAAATCTTTTAATATTATCCCATTGCCCCACGTTGTATGTTTGTTCGTTTAACGTGAAATATACGTTAGACTCGAATAGTCTAACTTATGGAATAAAGATAAAACATCACAACATGCATAGAATATAAATTAGATCTAACTTACGAACAAAAGTCATAACATGAATTGGCATATAGATCTAAACATAAGGGGTGATCTTGCATGTGTGAATAAGGTGTTCATCTAAACTTGCATAGACAATGGGTGTATGACACATGTACCTCATAACTTATGTAGTTTTAACATAAAGGTTAGAACTTGCATAGGGAACTCAAACTTTCATTACATGATTCATGCCCAAACATATATATGCTTACATATGTGATTTATGCAACATAAACTATGATGTAAAATTGTACCTAAACATGTGAATTAAGATCTACATGTAAACTGGCATATAGAATTTTGTACACTAGCATATAACTCACATATGTCTTAACCTAAACTTAGATCCAAGCTTACACATAAAATAGATGTCATGAAACATGTAAGGTGGTATATGATTCTCACTAACATGCATATGATTCATATCTAAATTAACATCTAGACTTGCATACATACATATGATTTAACATATGAATTAGTTCCACAAACATAACCAAACTAGCATATGAAGCATCATTATGAATTAATTGTACATAAGCCAACAATTAACATAGATTTGCTACATAGATAATAACATCGTAGCTTTACAACATGGATAATAACATCATAGATTTACAACATTGATAATAACATAACGGTCAATGATTCACAACATAACCATATAACCCAAATCATAGCTCAACCTAATTAAATTGTTAATTATCTTATTAAAGAAATCGAACTCACAACTCAAAGAAGGTATTGAGTTCTGAAATCTGAGTTCTGAAATTGATTTAGCTCTCCTTTGAAGAAGACAAATTTGTTGTTGTTTAGATTAGAGTTGAATAGAATTGAGTTGATTTGCTTTTCTTCCTCCTAAATGATGGCGGCTACTCTAGGTTGCAAGGTGACAGCATGGAGGTCATGATTCTAATTTTTATTTGATTTTAGGGTTTGAGTCTACATGTATTTATATTGAATTTAGGATTAATTTAGGCCATTCGATCAACCTTGAATGAACCATAGCCATTCAGTCAAGATAGGGTGACAAGGCAGCCCTAATGACTCAGCCAAGAGTCAGAAAATCGTCATCAAACAAATCTACCCGGGAGGGGGGGCAGGTCGACCCCCTGGTCAACTTGTGTGGGTAGGTCGACCCCCAGGTGGACCCCCTGGTTGACCTGGCCCTGGCGGTATTTTTCCCGCCTAGCCCAATCTGAGTCTGAAATTCGAATTTTTGAAATCTATTTGAATTTTTCTGAAACTTCCGATCGCCATAACTTCTTCATATGAAGTCCAATTCATGCAAACTCGGACTGTATCTCAACCAGAATTCCGAGGCGAACACAATGGCACAAACCGTTTCCCTTAATTCTCACATTTAGAATTAAATATTCTTCAATTCGTTACTTTAGTGTTAACAGAAATACAGGGTGTTACACTTATGATAGCTTCATTTTTCAAAAAGTCATTGTGAATTTCTATGCACTAGTATTCATATGGAGCCAGTTTCGCATTAGCGGCGCGGTCCGGTGAATTACCTAACTTTAAAATAAACCCTTAAAACAACTATTTTGAGTTCTCACACCAGTCCCATGACTGACCCGGAGTTTATTGTTCCCACACCTAAACTTTGGGTGCCTATAATTTTTACATGGGCAACCTAGTTGTTTGGTTCATAAATTTTGCCTTGGAGTTAGTTGGAGCAGGATTCTGGTTTTAACTGGAGCTAATATATCTTGGAGCATTCGCATTTTTCCACTGAGTTTAGTATCTTTTCCGCTGTGTAACCGATGTACTCTGTTGTACCTCTTGTAACTCTGATGTAATATTACATTAATGATAATGGAAAATTTCTTCTTATTTTGTGCAAATGTGTAAGTGCCCCTAATAATCTGTCTTTATGAATGGTTTAAGTTGGTTTAATTACCAGTGAAAACCAGGCAAAAACTAGGTCGTTACAAAATTACAACTTTACATATACGTCTTTTAATCAACTAAGAAATTCCAATCACAAGATGTTCGTGCTCAAATTTTAAATTCCCAAATATTTTCAAAGACCCTTTTTCCTTTATATTGAAAATATATTCTTCCAAAATCAATTCCAAAAATTAATTTCAAAGTAATTGGGAATTCTTACTCAAAATTTTGATTTGAGTTTTCAAACTATATATCTTTTCAAAACCATTTCTTTTTGTATAACAAATACACTTTCTCATATACTCTCTACTTAATTTACGGGCTTATCCTTGTTACAGGTTTATCTAGCATAATTCTTACAACACTATCAAAATTTCAAGATCTTGCTTCAAATGCACATCAATATACCCAACATTTTCAAACACTTATCTCAATGGGTTTAACTATATATTGATGTTTTAATCAAATCATATAGTCATCCTACTTTCAAAACTCGAAAATACATACTGATGATGATGCAGTCATCAATAGAATTATCTTCAAGTGATTAGAGTGTGATTCTCTATCTATTTAGTATTCTTAAAAATTCGTATATATGTTAGCTACGCGTATATCCAAAATCTTCTTTTACTCGATAGTCCAACCTCAACATCCAATACAATACTCAAACTCTTATTTTAATTTCTAACCATATTGATTAGTTACTTTGAGGGAGAATAACCTTAACAAATTTAACCAAGTTTATCAATATTTTGAAATGTTACCCAATACTGAAATTGAATCCAAAAGGCATTTGTACTCGGATCATTTTCCTGATCAGTTGAAGGGGCTTAATTACCATGCCATAAGAAGTATTTTATGTGTAATTATAATCACAAAATGTAAACTTAAACTTAATCGTTTGATCAAGTATCCATGTTATAATTAACCATATATTTTCAAAATATGTTTCTTTCTTAAAATATAACTTTTCTAAACTCATTTGATATTTTCAAATACGCTCTCTCAAATATAATACTCCAAAATCTCATTCTAGGGCATTACTAACCCCATCTCTAATGAGATATTATAACGCTGATGAGTCTTTCCTTTTGTTCAAATGTGTCGTACCCCATAGCTTTGTATAAACCAAAGCTCTGATACCAAATGTAACGACCCGGCTTTTTTCCCGGTTTTCGCTGGTAATTAAACCAACTTAAACCGTTCACAAAGACGGATTGTTAGAGGTACTTACACATTTGAACAAAATAAAATTAACTTTTCCATTATCATTACAATAACATTACATCAGAGTTACAAGAGAAACATCAGAGTACATCGATTACATAATGGAAGAGATACTAAACTCAGCGGAAGAATATGCATGCTCCAAGATATAATAGCTCCAGCTAAACCAGCATCTTGCTCCAACCAACTCTAAGTCTAAATAGCAAACCAAACTACTAGGTTGCCCATGCAAAAATTATGGGCACCCCAAGTTTAGGTGTGGGAACAATAAACTCCAGGTCAGTCATGGGACTGGTGTGAGAATTCAAAAACAGTAGTTATTTAGGATCCATTTTAAAGTTGGGTAATTCAACGGACCGCACCGCTAACGCGGAATGGGTTTACTCCATTTGAATACCCATGCATAGAAATTCGCAACAACTTTTTGAAAAAGGAAACTACCATAAGGTCTCGTGGCACTCACACAATGCAAACGCACACATGGGCGAGGTTTCCCCTTATGATAGTAAAAAATATTTGATATGTGAAAATCCTCTTTCAATACTATAATATAGTGTGGAAACAATTTCGAAACTAAATGTATCAATCTTAGCCAGCATAGGTACCATATACAATACTGACATATAGTATACAATCAAAATCGTACAGGCTCGTAGTGGAGATTTGGTTTCCAACAATAGCCAGGCAAAAGAACTTCCTTCAGAACCGAATTTTGAACACCTCTAGAGAGATGCCTGAGAATCACTAGTGATGCTCCTCATGCCAACACAAGGCCAGGTTACCTCTATAACTAGGTAACCTAGAGTACACCTCAGTATGCCATCTCTCGGTCGTTACCGACCTTTCCGAGCGCCCCCCAACAACAACCACAAAAGTACATGCTTTCCACATAGGTTAATACCTGGGCTCTATACCATAGTACACCCTTTATCTAGAAGGAGACAGCATCCCATAACCCTGCTGCATTTCTTCTTGTTTTGGCCATTTACCAAGGTGTGAGGCTTGTCGAGGTCATGATATACGCAAAGCTACGCTTAAATAAGCTGTGCTTTGATCATCCATAGATCACCACAAAACTTAAGTATGCCACATTGTCCATTCACAACGCATCATTGATTTCCATCAATATATATTCTCTAAGCTCATAGGTCTTACAGAAGGGTGATAAGCAAGAGAATAAATTCTCCGCCACCAAGCAGATATATATTTAACAGAATCAGTGCTACGAAGTCAATTGCAATGTCAGACACACAATCCATACAAGTCCGTTCTGGGTATGAACGAAAACCAATCCGAAATTCCTTCACATACGTTCGGGTTTCTTGCCACTTAGCTGATATAGAATCCATCTGCGAATGGGAGCCAAACATTTGATACATTCAGCAAGTCATCCTTACGATATGAAGGGTCCCGATCTTCAATGTTGTCTTCAATATCTTCAAATGCTGCACAACGTTGTATTATTACTTGGAATGGTTTTCGGACATTCATCTGATCCCGATCTTTCCAAATAATAAGCGCGATTTTAAAAAAAACACAATTACAGAACACACGGGCTTTCAACCAAATCTCCTTCCATCTTGGATTTTGTTAAATTAAACTTATTCATTCTCAAATTATAATAAAATCCATATTTAACCTTTATCCTTTAAAACACACCCTTTAAATCAAAAATAATTTAGCCTCAAAATATAATTTAACTTTCCATTTGATAACTCGTCATCAAAAGCCCAGTTTCCTTTGAAAATCCTTACCCACATTTCAATCATAGTTTCCAATTAAATTGATTTTACCAACTTTAATCTTAACTAAAAGATTATACTTCCTTCCCAATTCCTTATTTTTAATTTCCTCAAATCAAAGATTTGATTAAACCCCCAAATTACGATATGAATTTCTATAACTCAATTTCATTGGGTTTCAAGAATGATATTATTGAAGATATGATTCACGACAAAACCCAAACCAATCGATATTAAACATAAGTTACACAGAAATGGTATCCACTTATATTTGATATCAATTCTCATAATCAACTAATGCTATAAGTGGAATAACGATATAATAATAATATCTTCCAAATTCCTCAAATAGTGTAACGTCCCGATTTTTTTCTGACTATTAACAATTAATTTTAATAAGGAAATTTAAATCAAATATGTTATTTAAACAAAACTAAAGTGATTTTAAATATATATGTAAAAACATATGTATGAATAAATAAAAAGCATAATGTACATACTTGTTATATTTTAAGATTTGAAAGTATAACATAAGTACACAACATTCAAGTATAAACCATAATAATAATAATAATTGATAATACACATGTAGATATAATAGCTCATATATATAGTTTAAACACTATAAAAAGGAAAGAATTTTCAAACAAAGACTTATGCATAAACAGAACAAATAATTACATGTGTTAATCCCTAAAAAATCCATACGCGCATTGAGTAAGGGATACAAAAGAATGTATCACCAGGGTCGCTCGTGCATGATGCAGCCACGCAAAACAAGACCCGAATATCACACCCAAGACAAGCCAGGTCCACCATCACGACCAAACATGATGTCACAAAATAATCATCAAGAGCGCTCAATCTAACACCAAAGTTCGGCCGTGCATATCAAGGGAGAAATATAAGTCGCATACATATTCAAACAACTGCATATAGACAGCAACACTTATCGCTCATTGTTCAGACCCAAAGCCTGCTGATCGGTCATAGCTACGTCGGGGTGTTATGGCCGACTCGTTCCTTCACCTCACTCTTAAGCGCCGAGATAGGAACAGGTCGCCCATTCTGCACAAGCGAGGGCGACCTCATAGCATAACCATAAAGTCACGCGGCACCATACAAAGGCAACAAGAGGACGAGCGCCCTTAGCACAAGAAGAGCGGTCACGCAAGGAACAGAGGAGGACCGATCTTAGCTCCACACTCCGCTCTTACGAAATCTCCCAGAGCGTCCGCGCACGCGCTTAAGGACCCGCTCAGCTATTCAAGAACACTCAATAAGTCGTCTGCACATAACGCTGAATACAACCCCGAACAGCTGGCTACAGCTGTCTAATGGCATGGTTGTAATTAGCAAAATGAACGACCCATAGCCTAGATAAACAGATTCCAAATCATTTACCGAAGGGGGTTCACCTATAAATACATCATGGCTACCAACATAAGAGGGGTTTTTTTCTGGAAACACGATGGAATGCTGCTAAACTTCATACTCAACCACAGATCTGGCCATGGCGACATGAGTCATTTTCAAATGAAGGAATCTTTTCTTTCAAATCATTCGTCCATCCTCCTTCTCCTCAAACTCCATTATTCTCTTGTATAGTTCTCTAGATCAAAATACATAAATAATGATATATTGAGTGGGTATGGAGATGTATGAGGTTAAAGAGTGGATGTACCTTGTAATTTTCATTAAAGGCAGGAAATCATCTTCACAGTGGACGTAGGCCTCGTTAATGGCCGAACCACTATAAATCTTGTCTTTACTTTAATTTTTTCGCATTTTACTTTCTATTGCTACTTAAACACGGTTCCATTTATTTCTTACCGAATTGGTGAAGTACAGTTTAGTACCTTGGGTGTTTAGACCATTTTTGGTGTAAACAGCATGTAAGAAAAAGGGGTCTTTTGTTTACTTTAAAAATATAAAAGGACTATGAAACAAAAACAACAAACAAGTGAACATATGGCAGTAGGATAATTCGGACATACACATATATATGAACACATAATTCAAATGGCACACAAAATGTTTGACTCTTTAACCAAATGAAAAAGATAAATATAAGAAGACAAAACAAAGCAAGACAAAATTCTTAAATGGATGTTACTATAAATAGTGAAACTAAAATTAGAGGGACCATCACCTAAAACTTCTCATTTCTGGTTTGCCTGTGCACATCTCATATGAACAGAAATATCAAGCTAGAAAGATAAAAAAGGAGAACCATTTTATATTGCTTTCAAATCTCTGAGAATTCACTACATTTAATGAAAGTATGGATATGCTTCTAGAAGCACAACATAGGACAAGGCTATTGGTCCATTTATATTTAAACAATTTGATTCTTTCATGAGATTTCTTCCCGGAAATATGGCATAGAAGCTAAGTATGAGAGTATGGCTATTATGAAAATACTATAGAAAACATTAGGAGAAAATGGTTTTTAAAATATGAGAACTTGCCTATAAATACCTCATAAGAACATACATTCTCTTCACAGCAAACAATAGTTCAAACTAAATTTCTGAAGTTCATACTATCTGGAATTTGGAAAGCTTTCAAAATGAGTAAACCTTATTTAGATTTCCTGTTTAATGTTTTTACTGTAAACAGTTTTATGTATGTTTTAACTGCAAGTTAATGTGATTTTAAACATCATTTGCCAACAAAAAACAAAGTAAATATGCTAGAACACCTTGATGAACATCTGCGTAGACTGCCATTTCATGTATAAGTATACTAGTATGTTTGTATATGTGCTATTGTTAGTTGAACTCTTAAGTAACAAACCTGAGGAAAAACAGAACATCATGATCACCTGTTCTCAGAAGAGAATGCTACCCAAATTCTCACACTAATACCTTTAAATACAAGGGTATAATGTACATGGTTTATACGTTAGTAATATGACAAGTAAATAACAGATGAAATGAACATTTATGAAGAAACCAGAAAACAGTTTGCTCTCTGTAAGTCAACATACATCATGGTTTTTCAAACATCTTAGAAACCGGATTTGAATATATGAATGTTATCATGGCACTAAATAAAGATTTTTTATAATAATATCATGATGTTTAACTGTGTAAAAATCGAGAAACTGGGGATGATCGGAATTTGCTTTTTGGCCAAATTCCGGCAATCTAAGCTACTGGAGTTCAAGGCGCAAGGAGGAATGGAATGGCTAGGCTAGGGGATTCTAAGAAAAATGTAAAAAGATTTTTCCAATGCATAAATTTTGTAAACCAGTTAAATTTTCGTTTACATACGTTGTTTTCTTTAGTGGAGTTTAGCGACGGAGTGGGCGAGGGTGGCTGCGTCGAGTGCTGCCAATCCTAGTAGGGCGGTGCGGTTTAGTGTCTCCTTCACGGTGACGAAGTCTGGGTGGAAACCATGGGCGTATGTGGTAGCAGTATGAATTTTCTTGGATCGAGTTTTGATGAGGATGAAGAATGAAATTACTGTAGAGGGGGAGTTTGTCGGATCTGGTGGTGGGGTCTGCTTCCTGAGGTGAAGTGGAGTTGGTTGCGGTGAGGTCAGGGACAAGGCGACCAGGGGATCGCTGGTGCACATGCACCAGTGCACGCTGAAATGGAGCAGAAGGAAAATAGGAGGAGAAGAGGAGTGCGCGTGATGATCAAGGGGTTCGGCACGAGAGTTGGAAGGCTTGACACTTGGTAAAATGGCAAGGTGATCGGGCAAGGCCTGCACATGGGTGCAGGAGTGATCAGCACGGTCGTGCAAAGTAATTGGCGAAGATGGTACCTGGTACTTTGGCAAGTACCAGGGGCACTTTGGCAAGTACCAAGGGCACTTTGGCAAGTACCAGGGCACTTTGGAAAAGGAGAAAACACAGTCGTGGCAAGGATTTTTGGAGATGGTACCTGGTACTTTGGCAGGTACCAGAGTGGCACTTTGGCAAACGAGAAAACACAGTCATGGCAAGAGTTTTTATTGGAGATGGTACCTGGTACTTTGGAAGGTACCAGGGTGGTACTTTGGCAATAGTGAAGCGCATGAGAGCTAAGGGGTTTGGCAAGCGAAATTATAGTGTTTTGAAAAGTGGCACTGCTACTTTGGTGAAACCGCTAGTAAATGAATTTCTGAACAAGATTTTAAATTCAAAACAGTTTTAATTAAAAATCTGAAAATAAATAAAATTAAAGAAAAATAAAATAATTAAAAAAATAGAATTTTTATTTAATGTGTCATAGGAAAGTGGAAGGAAGAAAAGGACAGGAAGATCAAATACAGAAGTTGACCGAAGAAGTTCAACGAGTTTGAAAGTTAGAAATTTAAAGAAAATAATTTAAATAAATTATTTAATTAAATTATTTAAGATAAATTAGAAGTAATAAAATAATTTACCAGAAGAACTGGAGTATAAAACCCCATCTAAACATCGATGGTGAACGAAGAAAAATACCGTATGCGACGCATACACTTTAACCGTTCATTTATAAAAGATATTAAAAATATCCAGATACAAGATAAAAATATATTGTTATGTTAACTGAAATCCATAAATACAGGACGTATAAAATGAATTATAATCAGATTAAGCTGATAATTATTTATCGACTATAAAAGACAATTCGTACATCGTTTCGAAGAGTCCGGGATAAACATCGCACTTCGACTCAATTTATACGATGCATGTCAAAATACTGAAGACGATGATATGCAAAGGCTAAAGTATCTTCGGTCTGTTCAGTCCTAGGACAAACCCTAATGGACGAGTGTCTGACAACATATATCAGTTAGATTCTACACATCGAATTTACGTAAGTTTATTACGTTGGTGACGGAGAAATTCATTTCTCTTAGCTTTATTGCCCGTAATCTATTTGGGTGATCGAACGAGTGTTTGTGACGGATATGACGATGTGGCATTCAAAGTAATTAAAGAAATAATCTATCAGAAGGATAAACGTGATCTCAAAACCTTACAACCAGGAAGTAAAAAAAGTTGGGCTAGGCAGCATAGCTAGTTGGGTCATACTCAAGCAGGGTATATCGTCACCGATCTTGAGAAAATTCATATTTATTCTTCTTTTCGATTCTGTATCTTCGGATTTCGATTAGATGGCCAACAACCGTGGGCGAAAATATATTTGATACACTTAAGCTAAATGAGTGGTCGGTCATGTGTGGTCGGGTTGCAAGACGTTCTTGTTGAACCCCAGTGTATCCTCCCTAGAGTACACTGATTGTAGGTGCTCCTATACCTTGTCTGTTGGAATCCAATCTCCAATAAGCGCTCTATGATTTCAGATTTTAGACTATATACGTGAACACGAGATGCAAGCGTTTCACTAGATGATTATTTATTTGATATAAACTGTCGTAATATCAAACGTTTTGATATAAAATACTTGGGTCATTATCCATATATTAGTTACGGATTAGTCTAAAGATTTCTAAAGTAAATAAATCTGTCAAAATGGAAAACCTTAATCCTTATTTCCCGTTTACATCTTTATAACTATGTTTACTCACACCAGTCCCCTGACTGACCCAGAGTTTATTTTCTGTGTTTCCTAAACTCTTGGGTGCTCATAATATTTATTATGAGTAGACAAGTAGTCCAGGTAGGCAAGTGGAACCTGATCAAGTTAAAGTTCAAGACCCCTAGTAGTATATCTATCTTAAGTACCCAGTTTAAGTATCTGTGTTATTGTAGTATGATAATGTATAATTATGTTGTTGTACTATGATGATGATGTATTATGATGTGTACTATGTTGTATCAGACTCTGTTGTATAATATATTATGTATTTGTGAAATTCCGCTGTGAGATTATGATGACTTCTTATCCTTCTGTTCTATAAGTTCTACCTTTTCTATCTCACCTTCTAAATTCTTTCAATAATGACATGACATTCGAGGCATCGAAAATCACGCCGTTACAGTTGATATCAGAGCTTAGGATTTCTGAACACCTAGGCTTTGGGTTAGTGTTGAGAGAGCGTATTTAAAAAAAACTATTTTAGTAGAGGACGACCTTAGTTATTGACTTAAGATTATCCCTAAGACATCTTCCGTTGAGTATTAACTTTCAAACCATATACTCAGAAAGTTGAAAATGAGTTCTCAAGGAAGACGAGGCCAAGGAGCAAGCAGGGAAACCACGACCAATAGGCACACTGTTAACCAAATCTAAGTGGATACAACTGAAGTGTTCCAAGCTCCAACGCAGCCAAACTTTGCTATGATTTGCAAGAATTACACTACTCTGGGAGGAAAGACTTTTAAGGGAACTGAATCACTAGTTGACGTCCAAGCATGGATTAGATCATGTTAGAAGATTTTTCAAAGGACTGAAGTTGGACGACGAATATAAACGTCTCTTAGCTTCATGTAATCTGGAGGGAGCTGCAGCAATCTGGTGGGAAGCTCAGACTGCAAACACTCCTAAGGAGAATTTTACTTGGGCCATGTTCAAAGAAGCTTTTGAAGCCCAATATTTGCCAGCCATGGGAAAAACAAGGATGCACCGAGAATTTATTGACTTGAAGCAAGGAAACATGACTGTCACTGAGTACAAAAACAAGTTCAATGCAATATCAAGCTTTGGACCGGAGTTGGTCAATACTGCACCGAAGAAGAACGAGATGTTTGTAGCTGGACTGAAGGATAGTCTGCAAGGCCATATGATGGGACATCTGAAAGACCCATTTGTTGAATTGGTCGATTCAGCACTCAGGTATGAAGCCTTGGATGCTCAGAAACCAACAGCAGAAAAGGCTCAGACTGGAGAAGCTAGTGGAGGAAATACTCTGAAAAGGAAGTTTAACCCAGACTGGAAGGACAATAAAGGCTAAGGAAAGGCAGTACAACAAAAAACTGAAAATCGTTTCAAGAATGTTCTGTGTCACAACAGCAAGCAGAAGGGACACATTGCACGATTCTGTAAATAGAAAGGAAACAAGAAACCCCAGCAACAGCAACCACAACAACAGCAAAAGAAACCTCAGCAACAGCAACAGCAGAATCAGAGAAATGAGATGGTGATGAAGAATCTCTGTTTCAACTGTCATCAGTCAGGACACATGGTGAAGGACTGTCCACTGATGAAGAGGGCACCACAGGCAAAGGTTTATGCAATTAAGAATGAACCATCTTCTTCTCAGAATGTGAAAGGGAAGGGAGTGCAGGAAGGTACTTTAAAATTTAATGGAATTTACCTTCGAGTTTTATTTTATACCGGCACTTCACACAGTTTTATTTCTTCTGAAACCGTAGATCAATTTAACCTTGAACCAATTATTTCCCCAAACCCAATTTGCGTATCTAATCCCATTGGTGGTAAAATCGAGTTGAAATTGTCTTGTGAGGATATAGCACTGTTATATCTCTCACATTCCTTTCGTTTTGATTTCTATGTTCTAGATTTCAAAAGTTTCAATTTTATTCTTGGATTGGACTGGCTGAGTGAGTTCCAAGCTAAGATAAAATGTGATAAAGAAACCATAAACTTGATAACGAGCTTAGATCGTAAAGCTAGGATACCTTGTGGAAAACCCGGTATTCATACCTGTAGTTTCTTATACGCCTTAGAAGCACCATAAAAAAAATCTTGAAACTTTGGATGTAGTTGGAAAATTCAAAGATATATTCAAGGAAGTCGGAATTTTACCTCCTCATCGGGAGATAGAATTCCGAATCGATTTAATTCCAGGAGCGAGACCGATAGTTCAACCAAAAAGATGAATGGCTCTAAAAGAAGTTTGGAACTGGAGAAACAGACTTGGGATTTGCTAGATAAAGGCTTAATCCGACCTAGTTTTTCTAGTTGGGGCTCAGCAGTAGTTTTTGTAGTGAAGTCTGATGGGTCGTTACGATTGTGTGTAGACTATAGAGAGTTAAACAAAGTAACCATCAAAAACAAATATCCTTTACCCTGAATCGATGATCTTTTCGACCAATTGCACGGAGCAAGATGTTCTCCCAAATGGATTTAGCAACGGGATTTCACCAATTAAGAATCGCTGAAGATAGCATTCCTTTGACAGTGTTTAGAGGCCCAGATTTCTTTTATGAGTGGTTGGTTATGCCATTCGGTCTAACCAACGCACTAGCATTTTTCGTAGATTTGATGAACATAGTCTTTAGGAAAATTCTGAACAAGTCCGTTCTAATTTTCATCGAAGATATTCTGGTTTATTCAAAAACTAAAGAGGAGCATCGCTATCATCTTAGAGTAGCACTAGAAACTCTAAGGAAAAATGTGTTGAAAGCCAAGTTTTCAAAATGTCATTTTTGGAAGTCTGAAGTGAGATTTTTGGGGCATATCGTGAACGGAGATGGAATATCAGTAGATGCAGTGAAAGTTGAATCAGTACAACAATGGAGACAACCCCGTACACCAACCGATGTTCGAAGTTTCCTAGGATTGGCGGGATATTACTGAAGATTTATCCAAGATTAAGTAGGGCCAAAAGTTTATTTGGACCTAGAAGTGTGAAGAATCTTTTCAAGAGTTAAAGAAGAGATTAACCGAAGCACTAGTATTAGCTGTTCCCGATAGAACGAGTGGATTTGTAGTTTACACTGACGCTTATGGAGTTGGATTGGGAGCGGTGTTAATGCAGAACGGTCGTGTAATTGCATATGCAAGTAGACAATTAAAGATACACGAGAAGAATCATGCAACTCACGATCAGGAGTTATTAGTCGTTGTTTTTGCATTAAAGATGTGGAGACATTATCTTTCTGGGTGGAAAATTCGAGCTTTTTGCAAACCATAAACCATTGAGGTATTTATTTTCTCAAAAAGATTTAAATTTGAGACAACAACGGTGGTTGGAATTTCTTGCATCATATGACTTGGACATTATCTATACACCGGAAAAGCAAACGTAGTAACTGATGCCTTGAGTAGAAATGCAATTTTATCCCTATTGGAAGTTACGCCGACTCTTCAAGAAAGGATTATGGGTAATCAAAGAAGTGATGCCAAACTAGAAAAGATAATTCAAGGAGTCACAAATGGAAATGAGTCTGATTTTGAATTGGATAGCCAAGGAGTGTTAAGGATAAACAACAGATTATGCGTTCCAGACGTGGATAGGTTAAGGCAAGAAGTTTTAAAAGAATGCCTCACATCAAAGTTAACTATCCTCTCTGTCATTCTAGAATGTTCCGGTATTTATTTATTCATTTAAAGAACTTTATCAATATATATGAATTCATACATATGGTCTTTCCCAATTATTAATCTTCAATTTCAGTAATGATATTGCTTCTATTACGAAGGAGATTTGTCGATCACCAATGTGATACCATAATTGTTATGTCATATTGTGTGCGAAACAACATCAATAACCATTATAAACATCTATGGCAACCATCATCAACATAATGATATAAATCATAACTATGCACAAGCGTTATAACACTAACGCTTAATAGTGTGCATGTTCTAAACTACGCATCCATCATCCATCATAACAAACATCAACCATCATTAACCACTAATAATTCATCACTATATTTAAATTAGTCTAACTACTATATAAATTGTGGTTAAAGAATTCTCACCTAACAGCTTTCCAAATCTTCACCGTAGGCGATCCTAGCTGGACGAATCGTCGGATAGTATTTCAGCGCAACGTCTTCTTCACCAATGTATATATATATATACTATATATTAATCTCTCTCTTTATAAGGGAAGGAGGAGGAGGATGACGACGAACTTTGGCAAGGTGCTGATGGAAAAGACGAAGACTTATGCCATGGAAACCATGGCCATAAGCTTTAAGAAGAAGATGAAAAGGAGGAAATGGAATGGAATGGTAAAAAAGTGGAGTAAAGACCTCCTTTTATCGGAATGGAGAGTTAAGGAGGCGATGCCACCTAAGGGGGCAAGTGGGAGGCATGCATGGAAGGAGGCATGCAAAAATACAAGTGCAAGGACACTTGTCTTAAGGACAGAAGATGAACTTTTGGTAGCATTTTCCCTTAAATGCTATGAAAACCAAGGGCAACACTTAATTCTAATGCTATAATTCATGTTATAGTTTGACAAATTCGATCGAACGACAAATAGTATTAATAAATCCAAACTTATTAATATTCATTCTCATCCATTAAATTTATAATTCAAATAAAATCTATTATATAACTAATCAAAATTATTAAATATACTTAGCCATATATATTTATGTTAATAAAAATTCCAATTTTTAATTGGTTAAAAATTCTGGATCGTTACGAAAACAAAACTAAGCAATGTGATAACTGAGAATGAAATAATATGTATATCCTATTTTGCACATATATTATACATAACATACCCAGCCATTTCTTTGCTGCAAATGAAATCCAATAATTTATGATTTCCATATTAAAAAATATATGTTATTACTTTTCCTTTAGCATATTTGTTTTTATGTATTTGTGACATTGTATCACCAAAATTTATCAAACATGCATTATTTATTTTATTTATTACATAAAATACACATTTAAGATTTAATTTGAATATTTTAACTTTACTTTTGTAATATAGTCACTGTTTTATTCACACATTGTTGATTTTGGTCTGCTTATTTTTTTCCTTCTAGTTCAATGGATTTTATTAATTGTATTAGTGAACCAACTGTAATTGCATTCAAATACTTTAATTGCATTTATATAATACATTTATAACTTTACTTGGTTTATGTATGAAATAGATCTTTCAATGCACATATATCAGCTATCAACATATGTGAATGTATTTTGTTTAACTATTGATGATCAATTTATGGTTGTATTTAAAAAAATTCGCAAAAACATATTAAGGATTTAAAAAACAAATTGTTGTTAAATCGATTCATTTTCTTTAGTTCTGCTTTCAGTAAATTAGTTCAACTTTATGCCAAAACTTCGGCATATTTTAGCATTAGTCTATGTTAATTTGTTCGAAAATTGTACTAAAATATTACATGTACAAAAATAATGTTAGAGAAAAGTTTAATATTCAGGTAAGTTTTTACCTAGGATCTACGGTATTTATTAGTATATACTTTCAATCTGTCATTTCTAAACATTTTACCCGTTTTAAATTTTTATTAGTCAAATTGCCAACATGATGACATTAATCTCATGGTGAACCTCAGCATTATTGGACAAATAAAAGTAGTTCAGTGGCTCGTGCGAAAGAACCCTCTAAATTAGAACGTAATTTCTTTTGTAACTATAACAAATGTAGTTTTACTGGAAAGAAGAGGAAGACATAGAAAGAAAAACGGTCTGAAGGAAAAGTAGATTCAAAATAAAATTGGAAAGTTAATTATTGTTCATATGGTTAAAATAAGGAATTGAATAGATCTTTATATTTGGCAAAACAATAATTATAAATAATAAATTTAATATGGAAATTGGAGCATGCTTAATAATATAGAGTATTTAAGCTATTATAGCTAGTGAATTCTATTAATCGTGTAACCATATATAATCATATGCCACATTTATGTTTTAATAATCAGCCAATGCTTTAGAATTTTTTTTCCTATCCCTATAAAAGTTGAAACTTACCTCTAAACTAGTGTGTAACCTGTGCGTTGCTCACTAAAATAGTATTCATCAGTTTGATGTTTAAAAGAAATCTTTATTATGTGACGTATAGTTTAATGAAATACAAACTATAAATTATAATTGTTATTTTTGTGTTTTCGAGAATCAAAATAATTTCATTATTTTCGCTAATATGAATATACTTTCTATGTTAAAGATAAAGTATGTTAATGACTCATTAGACGGATTCACAAATATAATTTACAAAATTTTTTGACTATGTTAAATAAAAAAAGTATAAAATTACTTTAAATATATGAGATATAGTAGGAAGAATTGAGAAAAAATTGTGAAAGATGTATAAATTTTTTGTGAAGTTATTAATCATAAAAAATAGCTGTGTGATATAATGTACGATAAATTATTTATATAAATGAATCATAATTGATTTACTAATTAACTTTGTTTTTATTGTTATACACAAAATTTATGTTTTGTGATTTGTATGTGTTTATAGTTGAATGGAAAAATAATCTTTTTCCTAATAATAGTATGTATGTGTGTGTGTGTGTCTATATATATATATATATATATATATATATATATATATATATATATATATATATTAAAATTGATGTATATTTTCCAAGCATCCTAGAAATATGACATAATATTCAATATAATTATTTCATGTTAATCGAGTTTAAGATTTCATGAGTAGTTTAAACGTACGGGTTTAAATATAAAATATCCTGAAAGAATTGAGAGGTTTAAGTAAATATTTGTAGAAATGTTAAAATATAGGCATTTAAAGCTATTTTTTCTTTCATTGTATGATAATTTTATTGAGGTAAATGAATAAAATTGTCATTATTGTCTATATATGTTATGTACGTTGTGACATATTTAACTTTATATGTGAATGAAAACCAATTTCATTGATTGACTTAACAACTATTAATTACGTTGATATATGATTATGGTATGCATTTTAAAACGTTACATTTGTTACCAAATATATGAATTAACTACTATTTATTGATTAAATTATTTGCAAATAATGAGATCACATAACTAATTTAAATATGTTGACATAATATAAAATTTTGGCTAACTTTGTCCTTCTCCCTATTTTCCAATTTACAAATTTGCATAAATGTTTTAATTTGTTGGTATTTGGAGTAAAAATGTAATATTGTCATTCTTTTGTATTTATAAGACATATTTGTTTATTAAATTTATTTAAACAACTTAAATTTCGTGTTATGTAATAAATGTATATCCATGAACTTAAATAAAAATATTAGTAATTAATTATCAATAAGTAATTTTATACATATATATATATATATATATATATATATATATATATATATATATACGAGCGTAACGGCACGCGCTTCGCGCGTGATCAAGGCACGCGCTGCGCACGTGATAATGGCACGCGCTCCGCACGTGATCAAGGCGCGTGCTCCGCGCGTGGACCGTTGTTGATTAAGGTGCAAACCTGAATCGTTAATTGTTTGTTGATCTAAGGCATGCCAGTGGTTTTTTTTTTTTTTTTTTTTTTTTTTTTTTTTTTTTTTTGCCTATAAGCGTATTACCTAGTATTTGTGCATATTATTTGATATCATAATTGCTAACTTGTGTTTGTGATATGTAACAACTTATGGTTATGCCAAAATTAAATGAGAAATATAAATATAGTTTGTTAACATGAATAAGATCAAGTTATCTTACAAAATAATTAAGTGGGTAGAGAGAATAATAAATCATCACATCAATATATAGAGAGGTGTAATAATATTAATATTATACTTTCCAATATAACTTACAAAAATTACCATCTCAATTGTGAAAAATAATATATTATCCTACTAATATGCAAATAAAATTTCTTTTGGCTATATGTTGCAAATAGTATGGTACTTAAGTAAACAACTATAGTTTGCAACCAAAACTAAAATAGGCTAAAATGGTTAGATAGGAGGTAGGGATGAAGATGTATATGCGTGCACCTTTGTGTAGTTAACAAATATTTATTTTAATATGAAGACCGAAGTGAAAGAAAATTGTAGCTGACAGGCATTAGTACATTACCATAATACAGTTATGCAAATGTACATCAAATTGAATTGTTAAAGAATGACAGTTTACATGTAGTTCGATATGTCTCGATTCATTCTTCGTGGGGTTCGGACTATTTGTTTTGACAAAAGTCTTGACTTTTGAAAAGTAAACGTATAAATACCAAGAGACCTGCTAGCAACAGTCGCCTAGGCAACTGTTGCTCACAGTCGCGGGCCCCGCTGAGTGGAAATCCGAGGGCCTAGCAAATTTTTTTTTTAATAAAATAAAAAAGCGGGCCCCACTATTTCTTCTTTGTGTAGGGCCCGAGAGTTTGGCACAGTCGTGCAAAACGCGACTGTGCCTAGCATTCGTGAAATACCAAACAGCAAAAGCATCACATAGACAACCACCGATAGAGATATAATGATCTTCACGTGTTAACATCTACAGTAAAAGTAACTAAAATTTGATATCTGTTTCTTTGTAACTAAAATGGATATTCGTACAAATATAATAAAAAAGAACATCCACAGTCCACACTTCTAATGGCATATTAATACAAATTTTTGCAACTAAATAATATTATGTATAACTGAAAATATACAGTATAGTTACAATTTGTTCAATGATTAGTTAGGTACTAATTAATTTACAGTTTCCACTTTGTACCCCAAAGTTTATACTGGTCCTTACTCCTTTGCACGGGGCCAACAATAAGAAATCGAAAATGCTACTCCAAATTCCTTGAGATCCCGATACCAACTTCTGATCTGATCACTCCACTATGGTCTGATCGTTGTGGCCTTAGGTCAACTTGCAATCTAACGAAAAATCCTTGTAGGATTGATGGTATTTGATGTACACAGAAGGTGCATTAACTCACCAATACGAAGTCGCCACTCTCACTAACAATCTGCTGCAACTCCAAACCCTCTTCTCCAATGTTGCTGAGTTGAAATCAAGCTGATAGTATATATCTGATAACATGCCAAAAATATATTCCTTTTCTGCATGTAATTTAAAATCAAGGTATTAGACTATGAACATGACGCTACCTAAGTTAAAAAATCATGACCTACGAAAAACATCTATTTCCTGTATTTTGATTGCTATGGTTGGTATTTTTGTGTCTTCATGGTTATAGTTATTGAATCTGCATGACTATAGTCGTTTAATTATGTTGCTTCAGCAACTTAGTGTGGAGTGATTTGCTTCAACAACTCAGTTTGGACTGAGTTTAAGCAACTCAGTTTCAACCGAGTTGCGTTCCAACTGAGCTGCGACAATTCAGCTGAAACTTCTTCATATTAGTACAATGGTTCATTATCAAAGATCCATAATATGTAGTCCCCTATCAATATAAAACCATTATTAATGAATAAAATTTCAACTATGTTTTATGTTATATCCAATAAACTACTTATTGTAGCATATTCTTTAGCTTTGAAAGAGCGCAAGTCTATACAACTTTACTAATATGCAATGTTTCATCGTTTAAACTAACGCGGGTATCAAAATAAATGTAGGAACAAAATCAAATCAACTCAGTGTTGACTGAGTAGCAAGCAACTTAGTGTGCACTGAGTTGCTTCAGAAATGCTTAAACAACTAATATGACAAAACACGACATACATAATAATACTAACACAAACAGAAAAAAAAGCATCACTTCACCTCCTTTACCTGACTGATCATTGATCACGTACTCAGCCTAGATACCATTTCATTAAACACCTGCTTGCATCTCATTCTTTCCAATTGGTAGTAAGAGTAATATAGATATACAGCACACCCTACCATGCAACAACATGGAACCTTGCTCAAACTTTCTCTACATTTTTGAGTCTCTTCATCTAGTCAATGAATTCAAGTGCTATCATGTTCAAAACCAATTTGACTTGCATTTCCAATTTTCTCTACATCTAGTCAGTGAGTATTAAAGCGATTAATTTAACACTACTACCTGGCTACAGTAACAATGAGTTGGTGTTGCATTGATATCCGCTTTTTATTTTTTTCATCAGCTAGTCGTTAAATCATTAGAAATTTGATTAGTGATTTGAGAATATGATGAATCGGAAAATTAGAAGAAATCTTCGAAGATAGTAATTAAAGCAAGCTTTTATGAGTTAATGAGATAAGTTGTATAAAATTGGCGAACTAAATATTTGACTTAAGAGATGCAAGAAGATAAAAAATACGTAGGCATCAAGATGATGCAAAACTCAATTCAACTTTTCTTAATGTACTAATTAGCCTACAAAAAAATTATAATGTTTGTTAGACCAAAAAAAATGCAAGCACAGATGACAAATTAGTGAAAATATATAGCAAACAGTGAAAAAAATATCAAAGGAAGCCATGACATAATAATTATGTTACCTTTTTTATGACTACAAATACTCTTCCACTTGATATTCTTCAATTAATTATTTTACACTTATAATTTTGTGTGTAATATTAAATATTTCAACCAATATGTAGGATTAGACTGATGCATACGAAAGAAAAACTAAGATATATAAGTTAAACACTGTATACAGACTATAATGTTTAAAAAAATTAATTATTAAACTACCTGAAAATCTGATTAGCCAAAACATGATCTCTTCTTTTATGTCAAAATGATCAAATTATAAATTTTCTGACTGTAATGGTAATAAGAACGTATATCCAAATGAATACAATCTTGTCGTTTATAGATATTACCGGAATAAATGAACCGGCTATCATTTTTTCCATCTCTTCTACTTTAAACGCTTCACCATTTCAACTTCAAATATGTAATAAGATAAGAAAAAAAAAACAAATAAATAAGGTGATATAATACTAAAAAGAGAAACAATATAAGATCCGTACGTAGAGAGCCGCCAATCGAAGATAGGTTGTCTGCCAAAGGTTATCTTGATGTGCAGTCGAAGCATGCGATGTACATTGCAGTAGAAATTTTTGCGTTTGTGCTTGAAATAATTATGGAACATGTATTATTTGTACTGTCTGGCTTCTACCTACGCATGGAAATCAATTCTTTGTTGTGAAAGCAAAAAATATTCGCAAATCATCACTATCAAAAAACACATTTGGGTGTGTGTGTGTTCACGACCGGGGACACTACCCTGAACAGCTCAATTAGATTCCAAAAGAAGTAGAAAAGAGAAGTCCACTAAGTGATAGTAAACAAAAATCAGCTCCATTGCAGTAGGAAAAGAGAATAGGAAATTTATAACATGTGGAGCAATCTGTAGATAACAAAAGGATATACACAGAATTGGTTCAGATCTCCTAAGTACATAAACTGGTTTTGGTATGTGTCTTGTGTGTAAAAGATACATATAACCATTAGTTAATTTAGAACTTATATAAGGAAGAAAACAAAAGGCATGGCAGATCCAAAAAAATTGTTTTCCAAATGAATGGAAGTTTGACAGTCTGGCAAAATATGTTTTCACCTATGTCTTCAAATTCATCCATTTGGAAACTGTTTGAGAACACTTCTATACTACCTATCTTCAAAAAAATTACTAATAAAAGTCCATTAAATTTGATTAGCTATTAGAGCTTACAAATCATTCATTCAACTGAAGAACAAATTAAACAATTAAGTGGTGTGCATCAAATTATTTTTGAATGAAACACAATGATCTTCGATGTAAATTAGAAAAAACATACCTCAGTTATTTTTCTTTGTTTTGTACATAAAAGCCCATCCTTCAAATTCAGGTACAGATATATTTTCCAAATACAACACATCTTAGATCTATGGTGCCTGAAACCAAAACCATTAAATAACACAATTTACGTAGTATCGCCATTAGTTGTTTAACTATAAATAAACGAAAAATATTTCAATGAAACCTATTGAGAAAGAATTCCCATTGAGCTGATTATGGTTGCAGTCATTTCATAGGAGACAATATCTCTAATTCTATCAAGGGGTTGAGGAGGATGTTTGTTATAACAATGTTGTGCTTCTCTTTTGAATCATCAACTTTTGAACACTTAGAAATTTTCCTCTGTAGATGTTAGTTGATAAGAACCAAGTAAACTGACATCTTGTTAAAATCTATAATATTTAGAGATACATAATTTTTTGATGAGCACTGATTGGACTAATTTGTCCTTGCACCTTTTTTTCTTGATTTTGCATCCTAAGACAATATAATTGATTTTGGATAAATGATACAGAGGTACAGTAAAAATAAAAAACTGAAGAGGTAATTTGTACGTCATTAATAAACTAACAGAAAAAAGTATTTACTTTATACTATATGTATTCAAAACGAATTTAGCAGACTTAGCCTTGTATTTTTTGAATCAAATTTTATATCCTAAGACAATATAGAGAATTGGGAAGACATAAGTACAGTAAATAAAAGTATGGGTTCAGTTTGTTGTATACTGTACAGTAGATAAGCTTGAATATAAAACATACATTGTAAATAAAAAAGAAATTCACATTTCAGTTTAGTTTAAACCATTATTAGTTTAAACCTGCACTCCAAAAAAGGACAGCAAAAAGTGAAAAAAATATGCTAATAACAAATCAAAAATGAATCAATGAAGAACATAGTTTTTGTCTCACGCCACTCACTTTGTGCTTTAATCTTTCTAGTTCATTTCCATTACTTCTAAAAGCTGCAACAAATCCACCAACCTATAACCCAAAAGACAAATTTCATTAATTTGTATCTTTATACAATATTGCAAAAAGCGAGCGCACAATATTTGTTTGATAAGATTCGAAAAGAAGTCAAGCTTCATGGACCATACTTATGAACAGCCGCATCCAACATGGAAGCCCGAGCCGTTCTCTTACATTGTTTAATAAAATGAGTTGTCTTATTGGGTTTACAACTTGATCCATTAGCAATGCTATGTTTATTGCAAATGCATAGGTAAACCTAACAACAAACCTTTATTGCAAATGCTTTGTGTATTGCAATAAATTAAGAGGTTTGAACTAATTTATTTTAATAGTATACGTACAGAATGCTTTGTTTATTGCAAATGCAAAGGTAATTATGTACTCACATTGCAAATCTTTATTGGTCCAAAGTTCTTAATTTGATATAGTGGATGAATTCCAGTGATATATTTAAGTCTAGGAAACAAATTCATCTAATGTTATATGGACGTATACATACTATTTCTGAAAAAGGAAGAGGTAAATATTATACTTGATAGTTAATGAATTGCTTTCCAATATAATAATTCACCCAATCAAGTTATCTTCACCAATTCTTGTTTAATCAAAAACAGCAGCTCCCCTATTCCATCTGCCATGAAATCGAACCTGAAACCTACAAAAAACATAAGCAAAAAAAACCACAAATGTTAATTACAGTCAGAAATTAGGTTTGCCAAATTAAATCATTTAAAATCTAAATTTTTGGTACCTTCTCTCTTTCTTTCTCGAACTGTATTACATTAAATATCACCGACTATAATTCTTTGAATATCATCATTGGAGTGTAGAATGCCGTTGGACAATAAAAATCATTGTGTTGGAAGTTGAATTGCAAATTTTGTACATCGATACGGTCGTTAATTTGATTTCCGATGGTCTAAGTCTTGGAATTGTAAAAAAGATGCGAGATTGATACAGAGAGGTTGAAAAGTAAAGTAGGCAGAGAAAGTACAAACGAATAACGTTGCTGCCGTAGCTTAAGCCAACCGCTCACTGCAACCGGTTCTCAGATTCAGTAGATTATCATGCCTGCCGCTTCAATTTATCAATATTCTACCTTTTTTTTTGGGGGGGTTTAAGGTGGAGTAATTTGGAAACGGAGGAGATAATGAACAGTTTTATCTTTTTGTGTGGGTTAGTGGGGGGAAATTAGGGCGGGATGGAGGAATAGGCGGTAACAATGACCTAATATACCCAAATGTAAGAATACACAGAACTGATTTGAGGGGGACTTTTCTGGCAATTCGAAAAAGGCTTCAAAAGGAGAAGTATTTGCATTATATATATATATATATATATATATATATATATATATATATATACTTTATAATGTTCATACAAAAATATAAAATGACAATGGATGTCAAGCATTGGAGAAAATTAATAAATAAATGCAGAGTAATAAATCAATTTGAAAATAAAATATCAGGAGAGAATTAAGAATAATAAACGAAATTACTAGAACTAATGAATGAACTTGAAGTTTTTGTACTTTACGATTATTCACTGGTTAAATACCAAGATCTCTACAGCTTTACATTTTAATTAATCAATTAATGCTTGAGAATTATTTCTTTCCTATTCGGCTATTTGTTTAATTTCATTTCTAAATAAATACTTGTGATCTTTATAAATGATATTGTAAAATGCCCTCACAAATTCAGGTTCTGAAAAGAAGATTCATAATGAAATTATTTCAGCTATGCTTGCGTGTATCAATTTTTTCTATCATTTTCCTAAGTGATAGAAATGATTCAAAACAAGTTGGTCAACTAATGAAACAAGTCACTAGTCCAATAGAAGAGAGATTGAGCACATATTTTAATGACTCATCGTTTTCTTCTCCTATGTTTTATTCCAGTATTCATGTAAGTTCCCAAGATGGACTAATGGAAGCAGATAAAATTGTTGAATTGCCAGGCCAACCAAAGGTTGATTTTAATCAGTATGGAGGTTATGTTACTGTTGATCAAAAAAAGGGTAGGGCATTGTATTATTATTTTGTGGAGTCCCAGCACAATTCTTCTACAAAGCCTCTTCTATTATGGTTAAATGGAGGTAATACGTGCTTTCATTTCATTATTTTTATATAATAATCTATTTTTGTGTGTTGTGTGGAAATTGAGGTTGTCATAAGCATGTTTGTGCATATAATATATGTACATCAAACAAGAATAGTCAGTGAAAATTTATTATAACATAATTAGTGAAACAAAATATGTATATTTTTTAACATCTTTGAAAAATAATACTGCTATAGTTACAAAAAATTATATCTTTTTAGCCTTTTCCTGCTTCTTGAAACATTTATCCAATAATCAAGCATGAGTATTAGCTAGCACCATTTTGTTAAAGGAAAAATGTCATATTAAATAAATTTTCAACTATGATATTCAAATAAACCAAAGTATAGGATATAAAGCTTTTCTCCTTTGGGAACATTGTGAGCTATGAGACAAATGCTACATGGTTGGCCACGACAATGGATAAAATACAACCAACTGTATGATGTATCTCGTTTTTCATTTCTGGAAACATCAGTAAATTATTCGGTGATATTGTAATTTGGTAGCTATTATTCTTAGAAATAAAGATACTACAAAACTCGGCTGTCATTGAGTGTTTTCTCATTTATAATTGTTGAAAATAACAAAATTCTAATCTATGCTTTACTCGTTGCTTGCAATATTACTTTTTACAATTTATCGAAAATATGCTTAATTATAGTATATTCTGCAAACTGTTTTTAAGTCTACATGTTGAAATCTATATACTTACCAGTTCATCCAAAAATAGGGCCGGGATGCTCGTCTTTAGGCATTGGAGCCATGCTGGAAAATGGACCGTTTAGAGTAGATAAGAATGGTGAAACTCTATTCACAAGTAACAATTCATGGAATATTGGTAAGTAGGACACCCTTATTTTATTAGGTGATAATAGATACAAATTTTTCCCAAAATTGCACAATTAAAAAATTATGCTTAATGGCTTGAAAAAAAATGCAATGATTTTATTTTTTTCTTACATGTTAACATATGTATATTAAGATAATATAATCAAAGTTTCAATTAGTTAACTATTGAAAAATATGTAATTGCAGCTGCCAATGTATTATATTTGGATTCTCCAGTAGGGACAGGCTTTTCATATTCAAATACCTCTTCGGATTATCATAATGTTACGGATAAGAGGACGGCAATTGATTCATATACTTTCCTAATAAACTGGTTTGAAAGATTTCCCCACTACAAAACTCGTGGATTCTTTATTGCTGGAGAAAGTTATGCGGGTCATGCCATCACTCAACTAGCACAAATTATTCTAGATGGTAATAAACATAAATGTCGAACAACTATCAACCTACATGGAATAGCTGTAAGTTTTTATTTTGTAATTTATGAAGAACGCCATCGACATGTCTATGTTTTCAGCAAAATTTTCGACTAATACATGTTCTTCTTCTTCATAGATTGGAAATGCCGACGTTGACGACAAAACAGGACTAGAAGGATTCTATGAGTTTGCTTGGAGTCATGCACTTATTTCAAATGATACATATAACTCCATAAAAGAGAACTGCAAATTTACAAGTGGTGATATCAATAATAAGAAATGCAGGAATAGTAAAGGAGAAGTAAGCACGGTGTTGGGAAGTATTGATCCTTACAATATATATGACCCTAACAATCCAAATTGTGATGATCCAAATAGTGCATATGTATGTATCTTATTATGATTATAGTTTTTTATAGCTTCAAGTTTTTTCATTTAACATACATTTTCCTATGTATAATGTGTTGCACGTTACTTGGTACATTAGAGGTATTGCTCAGCAGACTATGTTACTACGTATCTAAATACCCCAAGAATACAAATTGCTCTTCATGCAAACGTTACAAAGATATCATATGCTTGGAAAGCTTGTAGGTATAAACATGTCTATAGTTCTCATCGTAACCCATTATATATGAGTCCAACTTTTTTTTCACAAAAGCTGAATTATCTCTATGTTTAGTGATCGATCGACCATGACATTTTCCAAAGGTCCATCAACTGTGCTACCAATCATCAAAGAGCTCATCGCTTATGGAATAAATATCTGGATGTACAGGTACATTATACCAATTATAATTTGATGTTCGTTGGTTGTAAATAGGTCGACGATCGAATAATGCATATTTAATAACTTCTTGTAACGAATCGAACACTTTTAATACTACGCAAGGTCAAGCCAAGTATATATGGTGATAAAGTTTGTTACTAAAAGAAAACCAACTCAATTATCCCTTTATTACCCATTTCAACACCCAATCGATTTTAACTATCAACCATGCTAAATCGATTACTAATCGAGATCCACGATTTTTAGGAAAAAGCGATGATGACAAAAATTTAACTGTTAAGGTTTACATGATGCAACCTTAATATGAAATTGTTTAAATGTGAATCTAATAGTTCTAGCACTAGAAGTTTAATGTGATGAAATGTTCAATGTCTATTTTATCTTTTGTTGCAGTGGTGATGTTGACAATATTGTTCCAGTTAAAGCTGCGAGGCTTGCAATCAAAAAGCTTAGTTTGCCAGTAATTAATAGATGGCGGCCATGGTATTGTGAAAAAGAGGTGAGTAATAACCATAGATATATTTAACCCACGAATTATATACATATATACAAATAGTTCTAATTTTTATTAAATTGATTAAGGTTGGAGGTTATATAGAGGAGTACAATGGAACAACACTTGTAACAGTAAGAGGAGCTGGACATATGGTACCGAGTGATCAACCCGAAAGAGCACTGGCAATGATAACTTCTTTTCTTACAAGGAAATCGCTGCCAAAAAGAAAAATGACATAATTACTGCATGTTTAAAAATGGAATACAATCAATAATGTGTTCTTATTTTTCTTCAAATGGTATGATTATATGAACCATGTGTAAAACCTTCGTTTATCATAAGTGTTATAAATCATATAAAAATTATTGTTACACACGTTCAGTTAGTTGAAAAGATTATCATTGAACACACATGTATTCAATTTACTATTGTTTAACAACAAGTTTAATATATGGTTATCGAGTATAATAGCATTTGACAAATAGAAATCTTGGAAGACTTAGATATGAAGAGGGTCAGCACTATTGAACCATTTGAAAGTTTGTCGTTGTACGTTACAGTTGGCGTGCAAAGGACGCACCTGACATCAAGGGGGCCGACACATCAAAATGTCCTTTTAGCTCATTGGAGCAAATTGATACGATGCTTTTTAGAAGCACTCCATGCATCATACAGGTCCTTTTATAAGTAATTTGATGATGTGAAACCCACCTAAATTTAAATCTTTATAGTTTTCCAAACATAATAATTTATGCTAATAAGGTCTTTTTATGACTTGGTTTATGGCATTGTGATCATGTCTAAATGCTTTACCCTATGAAGTGTTGTATAATTATGTTGATGATGATTTTTTAAAACAAAAATGTTGGCTGGTGCTAGACAGGGCATTTCCCCTACACCCTAACTAGTAATTTATCGCTTCTCGACCTCTTCCCATAGCGTCATCATTTAAGATAATTTTAGTTAAAACTTACAACTTCGAGTTGGTTTTGGCTGAATCAATGCAGTATAAAATTTTACAACTTAGTTGTGTTATCTAGAATTATTGAACACATATTACACGATTAAAAATGAGTAATTAATTAATTATAAAAATATATTTAAATTCATAAATTAAATATTCCACACAATGCCAGCCTCGTCTATACTACAGTAAGTAGCGGCAAACACACAAAACGTTCACTAACGTATTTTGCTCAATGCCCCCGCTGAATACCAATTGGTGCACACAAAAAAACACAACCAATGTAAAAACCCGAATTTTATTAAGAAATACTTTGTAACGTCCCGGATTTTCACTTATTTTGTTTAAACTATAATTGTAGATTTTGTCTGTAAAAGTAATTCAGATAAATGATATTGAATGTAAATATTATATAATTTAGAATAATTTTTAGTTAAAGTCCTATGTATACATTTTTAACTTGTTATTTATATATTTAACAAGTAAACAATGTTTTAACATCCTTCTTCATCTCGAAACTTATTGTAAATTTCTTTAGCTATTGTATGTATATATAAAAGCAAGTAAGTATTTTTGTCATTTTTGTTTTGTGTTTTTAATCTAGTTTTCTTAACTCTTGCAAAAATATAAATACTTAAGCAAATATGTTATTACTTCATAAGAAAGGCATGTCTCTTAAATACAAGAATACACATGAAAGAATATAAGATTTGATTGACTAAAATAGAATTAAATCGGATGAAATTTATGTGAATATCTTGTTTTTACATGGGTAACTAAGTTAAATTTGGATATCTACTTGAAGTAAACATAAGATTTTTAACATAAGAAAATAAATTGGTTTACTTCATAAAGAAGGAAACAAGAACATTTCATTAAATTTGATAGCAAGGAAAAAAATCAATCAAAGCATTTATAAGCTTGTATCAAGAATATAAGCCTGCTATATCATATCAATCAATACCTAGCCTACTTTTGATCTTGCCATTGAACTCTACTAAGCACACATGTGTTTTCCTTACTGGCTATGCACATGAATGAAAAGGAATTTAAAAGAGGCCAGCCCACCTTCTATTCCATCACTTGGAGGCAGCCAAAGCTTAGAGAAAAATAGGATTTAAAAACAACATATACATGTGCTTTGTACACACATATGTGTACTGTTAGAGGACTGACCATACATATATAGGCCTGGGAAGAATCAGAGAATGAAATACCTTGACATAGACACCCCCTTTTCAATCATGCAGCAGTCGAGACAACCCTTTCATCCTTTTTATTTGTTTAATTTTCTTAGGAGCTAAGTCTCCATTTTTAAAATCCATGAAGTACATTGTCGTAAGTAAATCGATTAATAAAGACTCAAAGTTAGATTGTTGAAACCAATGTGTACATAACAGTATACACATATGCATGTGTCTCTAATTCTGACCATGCATAGGACTGGAAAAGAGTAAATAAGAGCAGTCTATACACACATCACTTCCATCGAAAATGCAAACAGCCTAACACCACCTCTCCTAGCTTCTTTACAGCAGCCAAAAGCCAATGACCTCTCACTTACATCTTCTAAACCCCTACCTACATCTACTCTGTAGCATCTCTTTTCAAATCAAAATTTGTTGGAAGTGATATTTGTATCAAATCAAACAGTTGAATAGTCGAGTTGCTTAGCAACTAAGAATAGTTGTATATATGTATTAAATTTCATATGCATGTGCACTTTATTTTGGACATGCTTGCTTGCATATAGGATTAGATAATTGAAAGCATTGATACTTCTTTTCAATCAAAAATTGGCAGTAGCTATAACCGGCCCTGTTTTCTCCTACCAATCTAAATGCCACATTAGTTTATACATAAGTTCATCTATATATACCCACACATACCACCATAGTTTCAATTGTAAACCTGGAGAAAACCTAAGCTAAAACAAGTGGCCGAGAATTGAACTTGGAAACCTAAAGCAAAAACAGAGGAACAAATAATGGTAGCAACCATAGAACAAACTTGAAACCTGGAAACAGAGAAAGGGAATATTAATGTGAGTAAATTTCCTCCTTGTTCATTGATGGTTTTTCAAACATATGTATTGATACATATATATATATATATATATATATATGTATGTATGTATATATACACATGTATGTTACTGAGTGTGTCGTTTTGAATCAATTCAGTCTTGATATCAACCTAGAACTGAAACAGTGGAGGAGTGAAAATCTGAAATAAAATATATAAACTAGGAAATGACAGTGAGAAAAATGGGAGTAAACTCTTTTGCATATTCTTTGAATCCAAACATTTGTGTGTATAGATGTGAACTGCTTGATAGATTACTGTTAGATTATATGTATATATGCCTGACACTTATCAAGCATATGAATCAAGATCTGGAAATACAAACCCTTTTTACTAAAACATGTGTTGGGAAACAATGGCTGAGTCACGTACTTGGTCGCTTTCTTGAAGATGATTCGGCGATCTGGTCGGTGGTGCAAAACTAGTTCGTACTCTCGCCGCCGCCTCTAGGATAAAACAGCCTCTGAAAATAATAACTGATTTGCTTTGCACAACAAATCAGTGCAGATTTGCACTTTTCGAAAATAAAATACTGCTCGAAAAATTTCTATAAGAAGTTTTTAATGGCGGAGGTAAGAAAATGGAATTTTTGTTATATTCTTTTCGTCTACAGCTGAACATAATATATAGATGGGGATTAGGGCTGAACGAAAATACTGGGCAGTAGAGAAATCAGCTAAAATACCGGGTCAATAGTTTACCGCTTCAAGTAAAAGTCGGCTCAGAAAAATCTCCCGTGTTTAAAACTCAGTTCGAAAAAAGCAATTTTTCCTGATTCAAAAATATAAGTGTTTACACCACAAAGCTAAGCCCAAGCCTGAACCGAGCCGAGCCGGGTCGAGTCGGTCGGTCGCACGTGTGTGGTGGTCATGATGCATGGTCTCCCTCCTCACAACAAAGCATGTATTGGGAGCCCAAGGCCCCCAACATGATTTCTTAGAAACAAGTATAAATACTTGCCTCTTCCATATAATCTCATGATGTGGGACTATTCACCCAGAAGAGCCATTCATACACTTATTTCAACATTTTTAATAATTCACTTAACATTTCCAACAATCCCCCACTTGAATTTTTTAAAATATCTTCGAGCAGTTTCTAACAAACATAATATTGTGCATAAACAAAGGTGTCATCCGACTTGAACCTTTGCATAGTGGATAAGATTTAGTTTTTACTAGAGTGACACGTAGTCTTGAACTCTATTCCTGACATCAAACCACACACAACCTTTTCTATAGTGCAATCAAATAAGCCCGTGCATTTATGGCCATGCACGTCTATCCCAGTTTAGTGAATGCTCTAGGAGTTTTGCCCAAAACTCTATAGGAAACGGTCACATTTCCACATTCACATAGGTGAGTCTATCAAAAGTACTCCTGAAGGTAGGTACTCCACTCCAAATAGAGTATAGATCTCATTAAGAGTTTCTATCAACTCATCCTCTAATCACTTCAGGAATACATGCTTCTTGGTTTATTAAATAGCATGTTCAACTCTTATCACTACACAACTTGTTTTTACCCATTGAACCTATTTCTTGGGATCTCCAGTCATTTAGGTCGGGTTACCATTGTGCATGACTTAACAATCTAAGGGCAATAGTCCCATTCTTTTAGAAGAATTAAGGACTTTCTCTTTGGACAGTCCTTTCGTCAAAGGATCTGCCAAATTTTCATCACTACGTACGTAATCCACTCTAACGGTACCTGAGGAAAGTAGTTCTCTAACCGTGCTGTGCTTACGACGTATTTGTCGTCTCTTACCGTTATAATAACGGTTCTGAACTTTTGTAATAGCCGCGGTACTATTGCAATGTATCAACACAGCTGGTATCGGTTTTTCCCATAAGGGAATCTCAGCTAGCAGATTTCTCAAATACTCTGCTTCTTCACTAGCTGTGGCTAGTGCTATCATCTCAGACTCCATAGTAGACTGAGCCAAAATAGTCTGTTTCTTGGATTTTCAAGAAACAGCTCTTCCAGCGATGCTAAATGTATAACTACTGGTCACTTTGGAATCATCAGATAAAGTATTCCAGTCTGCATCTGAATATCCTTCAAGTACAGCTGGAAACTTCTCATAATGTAATCCAAGGTTCATAGTTCGTTTAAGGTACCTCATGAATCTTTCAATAGCATGCCAGTGCTCTATACTAGGTCTACTGGTAAACCTGCACAATAATCCCACGACATAGGCAATATCAGGTCTAGTACAATCAGTGGCATACCGAAGGCTGCCAATGATGCTCGCATAATCAGACTGTCTTACACCTTCACCAGTGTTCTTAAATAACTTTACACTTGGATCATATGGTGTACATGCAGGTTTACAGTCAAAGTAATTGTATTTCTTCAGTATCTTCTCAATGTAATGAGATTGATCTTAAGAAATTCCCTTTTCTGACCTAGTAATCTTAATACCAAGGATTACACTCGCCTCACTTAGATCTTTAATATCAAAATTGGCACTTAATAAGGATTTGATTGAATTTATGGCATGAATGTTTGACCCAAAGATGAGTTGGTCATCTACATAAAGGCATATAATAGTGCAAATGTCATTCTCAGATTTGTAATAAATGCATTTGTCACTTTCATTAACTTTAAAACCATGTGAAATGATTAAGTTATCAAATTTTTCATGCCATTGTTTAGGTGTTTTTTTTAAACCATATAATGATTTATCTAATTTGCATACTTTATGTTCTTGACCATGTACTGCAAATCCTTCAGGCTAGTCCATATAGATTTCTTCGTCTAATTCACCGTTTAAAAATGCGGTTTTAAGATCCATTTGGTGTATTAGTAAATTATGAATGGAAGCAAGTGAGATTAATACCCGAATGGATGTTATTCTAGTTACAGGTGAAAAAGTATCAAAGAAATCTATATTTTCTTTTTGTCTAAAACCTTTAGCTACTAGTCGTGCTTTGTATTTATCAATAGTACCATCAGGTTTTAATTTCTTTTTAAGCACCCATTTACAGCCTACAGATTTACAACCAGGGGGTAAATCTGCCAAATGCCAAGACTTATTGGATTCTTGAGAATCCATCTCATCATTTATAGCCTCTTGCCAAAAATCGGCATCTAAAGAAGATAAGGCCTCTTGGAGGTTTAAGGGATCCTCCTCTATAGTAAAAGCACAAAAATCCAAACCAAAATCTTTTACGGTTCTTGCTCTTTTACTTCTTCTAGGTTCAGCTTCAGAACTTTTATTAAGTTCTGTTCAAATAGGCATACTTGAAGTGCCCCCACTATTTCTTAATTTAAAAGGAAAATTTGTTTCATAAAAATCGGCATCATTTGATTCAATTATGTTATGTGCATTTATATCTTAAAATCGATATGCTTTGCTATTAATAGCATAGCCTATAAATACACATTCATATGCTCTACTTGCCAATTTTATTCTCTTAGGGTCTGGGATGCGAACATATGCTAGACAACCCCAAGTTCTAAAGTATGACACATTGGGTTTATGATTCTTTAAAATTTAATAAGGTGAAATTTTATTCTTAGATTTGGGGATTCTATTTAGAACATAGCATATAGTCAATAAAATATCCCCCCACCAATGTTTTGCTGCACCAGAATTTAATAGGATGACAACTACTAATTCGGTAAAAGCCCTATTTTTTCTTTCAGCTTTACCGTTCATTTCAGGTGAATAGGGTGCAGTTCTCTCATGTACAATACCATGTAATTTATAGAAGTCCAGAATTGAATTAGATTCATATTTTGTTCCTCTATCACTACGAAGTCTCTTAATTTTCCTATTTGTTTGATTCTCAATTTCAGTTTTGAACGCTTTAAACATTTCAAAAGTATCACTTTTATTTTTCATAAGGTAAACATATTTGAAATCAGAATAGTCATCAATAAAAGTGATAAAATACCGATGTCCATGTCTAGTCAAAGTACCATCAAGTTCACGTATGTCAGAGTGAATCAAATCTAAGGGTTCAGATTCTCTATCAACATATTTATGAGATTTCTTAGTGATTTTTGCTTGTGTACAAAATTCACATTTATCAGGTTCAGATTCTGATATCTTAGGTATCATATCTAAGGTACTCATGTTATGAATTATTCGTTTATTAAAATGACATAATCTAGAATGCCAAATATTAAAATCACACAACATATAAGCAGAAGTAGTCACTTTATTAGATTCAACATTCAATTTAAACATTCCCTCACAAGCATAACCCTTTCCTACAAAAGTTCCCTTATACCTTATGGTATACACATCAGCCCCAATAAACTGAGTAAAGCCTGCCTTATTAAGGAGAAAGCCAGAAACCAGATTCTTCCTCATCTCTAGAGTATGCAAAACATCTTTAAGAATCACAGTCCTTCCAGAGGTAAACTTGATCTCCACATTTCCAACCCCTGCAACTTTAGTGGTATGAGAATCTCCCAACAACACTTTCTGATCATCAGCAACCGTGTATGTGCTGAACATATCACGATCATAGCAGACATGGCGAGACACACCAGTGTCTACCCACCAACTCTCTGATCCACCAACAAGGTGAATCTCAGTAATCATAGCCGTAAGAGGCTCTTCAGTCAGGTTCGCCTGCGGTGCAGAGCTTGGCCTGTTCCGACACTTTCGTGCCATATGACCTGGTTTTCCATAGTTGTAACATAGAAACAACTGTCCAGAATCATTCTTTTGGGCTGGTTTTTGCTGTCCTTTCGAGTTTCCTTGCGGATTCCCGTTCTGTTTGTTGCGCCAGTTCTGATTCTTAAATGACTTCTTGTTCGGTTTCAAAACTGCGGGTTTGGTCTTTTTAGTGTTGTTGTTTAAGACAACCAGCACTTCCTCTTTCTGGTCCTGTTTGCATGCCTCCTCCTCAATACGGAGGCAAGTGATCAAGCTCTCTAAGGAAAATTCCTTAGTCTTATGCCGTAAGAAATTCTTAAAGTCTTTCCAACCTGGGGGCAGTTTGTCAATAATAATAGCAACTGGAAACTGTTCGTCCAAAACCATACCTTTGGAGATGATCTCATGAGCTATTTTCTGAAGCTCATGAGACTGCATCTCTACTGACCTATCGTCTGTCATCTGATACTTGAGATAGCGGCTCACAGCATACTTCTTTGCCCCTGCCTCCTCTGTATCGTATTTCTTCTTCAGCACTTCCCAGATCTCCTTCGCTGTCTTGTCGTCCGAGTTGTAGTTATCATACAGATCATCGCTGAGGCCATTGAGAATGAAATTTCTGCACAGATAGTCCTGCTCAATCCAGTTCTGTTGTTGTTTGATTGTTCAGTCCAGGAAGCTATCTGCACTTCATCAGTTCCGCCAGGTTTGTCTAGCAACTGCGGTTTGTCAGTGTCAGAGCAGCAGCCACCTTCCTCATCGTCAGGTAGAACTTCATCTTCTGACGCCATCGTTTGAAGTGCAAACCTTCGAAACGGAATGGGGCAGCAGTCACCAATGGGATCTGGAAAGCAGAGGGAGGAGCAACATCATCCAGGGTTGATGTCGAGGCCATTGTTTCAAATCGTCTTCAAATTGTTGGGAAACAATGGCTGAGTCACTTGGTCGCTTTCTTGAAGAAGATTTGGCGATCTGGTCGGTGGTGCAAAACCAGTTCGTACTCTCGCCGCCGCCTCTAGGATAAAACAACCTCTGAAAATAATAATTGATTTGCTTTGCACAACAAATCAGTGCAGATTTGCACTTTCGAAAATAAAATACTGCTCAAAAAATTTCTGTAAGAAGTTTTTAATGGCGGAGGTAAGAAAATGGTATTTTTGTTATATTCTTTTCGTCTACAGCTGAACATAATATATAGATGGGGATTAGGGCTGAACGAAAATACTAGGCAGTAGAGAAATCTGCTAAAATACAGAGTCAATAGTTTACCGCTTCATGTAAAAGTCGGCTCAGAAAAATCTCCCGTATTTAAAATTCAGTTCGAAAAAAGCAATTTTTTCTGGTTCAAAAATATAAGTGTTTGCACCACAAGCCTAAGACCGAACCGAGCCGGGTCGGTCGATCGCGCACGCGTGTGGTGGTCATGATGCATGGCCTCCCTCCTCACAATAAAGCATGTATTGGGAGCCCAAGGCCCCAACATGATTTCTTAGAAACAAGTATAAATACTTGCCTCTTCCATATAATCCCATGATGTGGGACTATTCATCCATAAGAGCCATTCATACACTTATTTCAACATTTTTAATAATTCACTTAACATTTCCAACAACGTGAAAAGAAAAAAATTGATGGTATTAAAAGTGAACAAAAAGGTAAGAGATTTTACTTATTTTTTCCTTACTTTGGAATGCTAGAATGTAAGATAAATGATAGCAAGGCATGAATTTAATTCGCTGTTCATTTTTGGTTGATCTTCTAATTATAAGAAAATTTCGACATTTCAACAGTAAACATCTTTACTGTCTTAGAGTATAAAGTAGGATCAAAGTAAAATCATGATCTAATGTGCTGAAGTTGGTTGACACTCAGGTGTTTTTATACTTATTTATAGATGATCCAAGTGAATGAACAGAACAAAAATCATGGCATTAAAATCGGAAAGAAAGGAACTTGATAAATACAAAGGGGGAAGAAGTATCATTCTCTATTTATATATAAAAACCCTAAACTCGGACACTTATAAATTAATATGTCTAAATTTATTTGATTTCTGGTGGCAGTTCGAACTACAAGCCTGCTTGAAATCCATCCATAATTTGTTTTAAAAATGTTTTTAACTCATATCATGTTATATATTCTCAAATATATATAATATAATATACAGTAAGGAAGATTTAAACTGAGTTTTTCAACCATCGAAATTATGAAATCCAGGCACATGATCCTGCTCATTATTAAGATTCATGAATTTTAGAGGAAAAATTATGATTTTTAACACTAGGGTTTGGGAGATCTTTACAGTTGGTCGGAAATCCTATTTAAAGCAATCACCAGCGGTCAAGGTGATCGAAGGAGCTGGGTTTTTTAGAGAAGCGGCGGAATATTATGGGGAATCGAGGAAAAATATAAAAGATTTTTTTTTATTTCCAAATTTGCGAGAATGAGTTGGAGTTTTAAGGTTGAAGGTCGTTTTTTTGTATGCCTGTTCATCGGAAATCTGCTCTGACATGGGGTAGTTTCGGTGCATCGCACTTGGATTTGGAGGTGGAGCAGGGGGTTGGCGTCATACCGACAAGGTACGGTGGGTGTCGATGGTCAGTGGTGGCAGCCGTTGGTGAAAAGTATTGTTTTGGCACTTCGGGATTGGTTGGGGGAATTCCGATCAGGATGATCGGAGAGAAACCTGAGACTGGTAATGGAAGCAAGAGATGGTCAGACACTTGCGTGACTGGTGGGAGGAGGTTCGGAAGTCCTCTGATCATCAGAGGTGACGGGAAGGTGCACAATGTGCATGGTGTACAGAAAGGATGAAAGAGTGATCGGGCAAGTTTTTGGGCTGGTGATCACGTATTTTACCGTGACAAACTCGAGTTTGGCACGCTGGCAATTGGCATTTGGCAAATCAGGGGTATATGGATCGATGTTTGGTAATGTGAATGGATCACAGTGTGGATTGTTTATTTTGGGGTAGGAACGAAATCAGGATTTGGCAAATAAGAAAAGGGAAGGGGAAATTGGGCTGAGTGTTTTTGGGCCACGTTTGGGGCTAAGAAGAAAAATAAAAATAAATTGAAAGGGGTAGGAAGGCTTGGGCCAGAAATGCTGGGCTTAAAATAAAATAAAGAAAATTATAATAAAAGAGAAGAAAGGAATTTAAAAGGGTAATTGTAACACCCCGGATTTTCCATTAACAGTAAATTAACGAATTAAAGTATAATTAATTTCAAATCAAAGAATTAAGGGAAACGGGTTACGTCGTTGCGTTCGTCTCGGAATTCTGCTTGAGATAGAGTCCGAGTTTGCGTAAAACGGACTCCGTATGAAGGAGATATGACCTTCGGAAGTTTCAGAATTCGAATTATAATTCAAACAGCCAGAACAATTGAGAAAACAAAGTTCAAATTTCAAAATCGGACCCAGATTGGGTTGGGTGGGAATTTTCCCGCCCAGGACCCAGGTCGACTGGGTAGTCGACCTGCGTGTCGATTGGGTAGTCGACCTGGCCCCTGAGCCAGGTCGAACCCAGCCCCCTTCTGGATGGCCTGGTCAGTGTTGGTCGAATTTATGGGCTTTGGAATGTCACTAGGGCTTACGTGGCAACTCTTGATTGGTTTCTCTTTAGAACGAACGGCTAGAATTAATCTTGGCTTCATCGACGGCTCAAATCAATTTACAACTCTATAAAAAGGACCTAAGACTCAACCTACTTCACACAAATAAAATAAGAATGGAGTCGTCATGCTGCTAAAGAGAGACTAGGAGTAGCCGTCAGGTTGAGAGACGATTAGGAGCTGATTCAAAAGCTTAAAGCTACAACAAATAAATCAAAACAACGTCTACAACAAAGGATAGCATCACCAAATTCAGAATTCAGAATCCTGAATACAAGATTCGTCATACGTTGTAAGTAGAGTGCTATTCCGATATGAATGAAAATTGGAACTTGATTTGTGTAGAATGAAAATGGAATCGTACTTTAATTATACTAGCTTATAATTGTATGTTGCTACGATTCTATTATTAATGGATTTGGGATGTTGTAGTATGATTAACATGATATTGGATCTATTGAATAGTTCTAATGTAAGTATATGGTTCATGTTGGAAATTGATACTTATATGTTGTGGTTCATAAGGATTTGTATATAGTTGTTACAACCAAATTGAGACTTATGCAAGTATATGATTCACTGTTATGCTCGCACGATTTAGGTCCTTGTATATATATGCCTATGATCATTTCAAGTGTAGTTGGATCCATTTGGGTAGTATGATTCATATAAGTTTATGTTGGAATAGGCATCATGATTCAAGTTAAACCATACTTTTGTATTAGTGACAAAAGTAAGCATTTTTGTGAACATATAGTGACCTTATGAACATGACTAGTTTATGTTTACCGTTATGCCTAAATGAAAATGCGTTTTAGGCCTATGTTGTTATTAAAATCATGTTCTAAGATAAGTGACACCTAATTGAGTAAGATTTATATTTTAAATGCAAGTTTACATGATTAGATTGAAACCATGTTTCATGTTTAGATTTATGCTTCATGTTAAGATTATATGCTATTACAATGTAAGTACACTAGCCTCTTATTTGTGATTAAATCGCTATGTTGCAAGTTCATGCGTTCACACACCCCTTTTATGTTACTTAGAATATATACATCATGTTCTAAGCCTCCCCTTTTTCATGTGGCTAAGTTGGGCTTAAATGTTAAGTCCAAACATATGTTATCATATAGCAAACGTATAAGACGGGGGTAGTGACGTAGGGATAAAAACAGAACATATGTGTTGGCAAGTTTGACACATGCCAACGACTTGTGAAATTTAAGCGGTATAAATTATTATACCCAAGAATAACGAATTTGGATAATGGGCCACAAAATATTTACATATAAAATTGAAAAGAGACAAATATGTAAACTTAGAAAATACGATATGCTTAACCCGAGGTTGGATTGAGTTGTGATGTAAACCTGTCCGGAACCGATCGTCTGTCCAGTAATCACAACAATACCTATCTAATGTGGGAGGTTAAGGCATTGAGCCCGATAAAGGCCTGAGGTTAGACTGAGTTGTGGCGTAAGACTGCCCGGAACCAACCGGCATACTGGCAGCCACAACAATACATGTCTAATGTGAGTGGCTGGTGCTTTAATAAGACAATTAAAGTTAAGCTAGAATGGGAGGGTTAAGTCCATAAGAACACTTAACCAACTTAACACAGTTAAGCTAGAATGGGAGGGTTAAGTTCATAAGAACACTTAACCAACTTAACACAGTTAAGCTAGAATGGGAGGGTTAAGTCCATAAGAACACTTAACCAACTTAACACAGTTAAGCTATAATGGGAGGGTTAAGTCCATAAGAACACTTAACCAACTTAACACAGTTAAGCTAGAATGGGAGGATTAAGTCCATAGGAACACTTAACCAACTTAACACAGTTAAGTTAGAACGATAGGGTTAAGTTAACTAGAACATTTAACCAACTTAACATGGTAACAAGACAGGATTTGTAAGGGTTAAGTAAATTTAATACACTTAGCCAATTTAACATGTTAACCAGACTAGAAGGTGGGGTTAAGTAAATTTAATACACTTGGCCAATTTAACATGTTAACTAAGACGAGAAGGTGGGGTTAAGTAAACTTGGAACACTTAGCCATCATAGCAGGGTAAATGAACAGGGCTAAGTTAAAAACATGAAGGGACAATACTTAACCATTAGAACATGTTAATCAAACCAAAGTTAGGGTTAAGTTAACTAAGGGAACACTTAACCGTTATAACATGTTAGTTAAAATAGATAGGCAAGGTTAAGTTAAAAAGGAACACTTAACCAATACAAGATGAATGGGTAGGGTTAAGTAAATACTTAACCAATATAACTTGATGCTGGTAGGGTTAAGTCAACGTGAATTACTGGTTACACTTAACCAGTTTAACATGACAAATGAATAGGTTAAGTTAACTTGTATCGACTAATGACACTTAACCAATCCAACTTGACGAGAAAGAGAACTAGGTAGTAAATCTTAGCTAAAAGGGACTAAGTTGTAAACCTTAGTTAAGAAAAAAAAATATGACGATTTAATAAACTAAGTGGTAAACCTTAGTTAGAAAAACTAAGTAGTAATCCTTAGTATAACACGAGGAGGAGCAAGCATATAATCTTAGAGAAGGCTCCAACGAATTGGGTTACGAAGCCCGAGGCTTCGAGGGAATGGGACGGTACTCTTGGTATCCCTCTGTGAGGTGGCAGATGATCAACCTGGGCTCACAGAGGTTAAGGTCTGCGGTAGAAGAACCAAGGGTATGCCTTGGTTGCAATACAAGGCAACCTAAAGACTAGGATGGACCAGCGTGATTCGGCGAGACCAGTAGCCCTGTGATAGCAACTCGTCGTCTACCTACCATCTTTAGTCAATCGTTGTACGTATGCGGAAAGGCAGAGAACTCCCTTCAGACCATATACTCGCTATCTAGTTATGGATGAGGCTGGCCAATAGGAAAGTAGGGCATAGGGTGGCAGGAGTACAGTTCTCATGCTTAATTTTCTTGGATTGCCTTTCATTAGTTGAGGGAGGGGTCACGTGGGACCATAACCACTGGTAGAAAAACAGACCTTAGCATCTGCATCGGCAGATATCTGAAAAGCTCCCGACCGAGTTCTGTGTTTCTAAAGCAGCCCTGCCACGGGACTCGGGCCGCACATATACAGGACATGTGCATCTAGACAGCGATGACGGTTCGCGACACATACGTGGGGAAAGTCTAGGAACATATACCATTCTAAGGTAGTGTGTCCTAGACTAAGAGGGCATTGTTCGACAGGTAGCATAATCCCTAGTTGAACCTAGGTGGCATAAACCATGAATCCGAGAAGCGTCCAGTAGATAGCGTAAACCCTTGTTGAATCTAGGAAGCACTTGGTAGAAAACCTAGATTAGATCTAGGTAATAAATAATAAATGTATGCCTGAAGGCAACCAAAACTATAGGGATTGGGATCACGTTATCATTACTAGTGGGGACACTAGTTAGGTGGTGCAGAGGCATAGAAACACGTGTGACTATGCGAATAGGAGCCGATCTTTAAAAAGGGATCACTTCACCCTGATTTTGGGGTGCCTGTTGGAACTAGTACTAGGAGGTGCAGAGTTTAGTATGGGGTACGATAGTATATTCGGTCCTAGACAACTTAACTTAGTTTACGGTGCTTTCCCATTTCCAGTTTATACTATCATGCTCTTTTTCTTATCCATAGAATGAATAGTCACTAGACTTACTCAAGCTTTATGTCTGACTCTACTTTTCTTTCATCTTCTTTTCTTATGTCCCCCCCCCCCCCCCAGGTAGTTGAGGAGGGAATAGTACAGCTCAGGTTAGATTGGACCGCTGCTCTTTCCAATCCCGGAGATTAGTTGAAGTTTTGCTTGGATTCTCGTTTCCATTGCTATGGCTAGCTCATGCTATATTGGGGAATAGAAATGTGGTTTTATGCTTCTTTATTTTGTAAGACAGATGATACTCTGATATTGGAAAACAATTGTTGTACAAACTATTTTATCAATAAAGTAAAGCTTTATTTTCCGCTGTTTTAATTTTGTCTGTCTTGTAATTTATCTGCATCTTTTACCCTAAATGCTCCACAAAACTTAGTGCATTCCCTTTGTGAGTGACACTAACGGATGTGGGGTATTACACTTGGTATCAGAGTTAAAGGTTACCAGATCAGATAAAAGATTTGAAAAATTATTTTCAAGCGGTTTTAAAAGAAGCATTTTCAAAAGAAAAGATTTGTTTTAAAGGTATATTCCCCAAAGCCATACACACTATCTTCTGATCCTCTTTTTGAATTCTGGTCCCCTTCTTTCTTGGGTCTTCGGGGCTCCTGGCTCTCTGGGAGGTAACCTCATCAAAGGGCGAATTAGCGCCCGACTTCTATCTATAGCCATAGTAGTTTCACTTGCAGCTAGTTTTCTTTCAAGCTTTGAAGGGTTTTCCACACGATGGAGGCAGTTTTTGAGAAGCTTGTCAATATGATTACACGGGGATGATAAAGATGAAGATGAGGGAGTTTGGCTAGGGAGCTCAACGCAAAGATGAGGAATTCATGGATATAAACTCAACTCACGAAGAAAGGAGGAATTATAAAACCTAAGACGAAGGGAAGTATCTTTTCCAGGGTATAATAGGGCATATAATTAAGGACGAGGGACAGGATTTTCAAAAGGGCGAGTGCATGCTTTCTCCACCAGAATACCTAAGAGAGATAGTAAAAGTCTTTGTTGGAAAATTTTAGCTTTTCTTTTGATCAACCTGTTAGTACCCTTTTTATTTTAGTGCTTTATATTCGTTTATTTCAGCTTCCATAGTTGAGTCTCTGTACCTTAGTACTTGTATAGTAGAAGATCCCATTGGTGTCTCAAATCCAATTGGTCGTCCGACCCGTTCACCTTTGGTTTGTAAGGATTTGAGAACAACCACATTAAGTGTTGCGTTTAAGCGTAATGCTTATGTTTTGGTTCCATGAGCTATGAGGCTGGTTGACTAGTAATTCTGAAAGTTAGACTTTTTGACATGCCTTGGAAATACCCTTGAGATTTTGTGTGATCCTAAAAGGATCAGTTAGGCTTAGCTACCTAGAATCGCTTAATGGATTTATCAACGATTTGCAATCCGTTAGAGTAGTCCATGAGTACGCAGATGTATCCAGTTGAATTTAGAAGGCCAATTACCCGATCAACAATTGGTTAAAGTACAGTGGAATGAAGCTCAAGAGGATGCGACTTAGAAGACTGAAGACTAGATACATGCATCATAACCTTTTTCTTAAGGGTATATCCTTTCTCTAGGAGTTTTATGCCTACTTGTTTCTAGCTTTTTAGGTATATCCTCTAGGACGTATCATCCATCTTTAGGTAGAAGCCAATGGATGTTAACGTGTATTTGAAACATGTTATGATTTATGGTTGCAAGTGGTTGCTCGTGGATGCATATACACACCATATACGCTAGAACGACTTAGTCACTTTCATATTTCATTCGCATATATGTATTTGCTTAACGGATTTGACTTGGTATGTTATCATATGGATGTTGCATATGGATGGATGACTATGCACACATGTAGTATTTACATAACTAGGGATGTTTGCATACATGATTGGATGCATGGCACAGACATAATTCGCATTAAGAAGGTCAACTGAATCAGTAGACCGCCTGATTTTGCATTAGATAAGGACATATACACACACTATGCATATGAACATGAAAGAATTAAGGAATCTTTTAAGGACGATGAATGCTTGTGATTGAATGGTTGAGTAGATGGGTGATTGGATGGTAGGACACATCCTTCCTAACTTGAAGATTTCGGGGACGAAATCCTTTTAAGTGGGGGAGAATGTAACACACCGGATTTTCCATTAACAGTAAATTAACGAATTAAAGTATAATTAATTTCAAATCAAAGAATTAAGGGAAACGGGTTACGCCGTTGCGTTCGTCTTGGAATTCTGCTTGAGATAGAGTCCGAGTTTGCGTAAAGCGGACTCCGTATGAAGGAGATATGACCTTCGGAAGTTTCATAATTCGAATTATAATTCAAACAGCCAGAACAATTCAGAAAACATAGTTCAAATTTCAAAATCGGACCCAGATTGGGCTGGGTGGGAATTTTCCCGCCCAGGATCCAGGTCGACTGGGTAGTCGACCTGGGGGTACCCAGGTCGACTGGGTAGTCGACCTGCGTGTCGACTGGGTAGTCGACCTGGCCCCTGAGCCAGGTCTAACCCAGCCCCCTTCTGGCTGGCCTGGTCAGTGTTGGTCGAATTTCTGGGCTTTGGAATGTCACTAGGGCTTACGTGGCAACTCTTGATTGGTTTCTCTTTAGAACGAACGGCTAGAATTAATCTTGGCTTCATCGACGGCTCAAATCAATTTACAACTCTATAAAAAGGACCTAAGACTCAACCTAATTCACACAAATAAAATAAGAATGGAGCCGTCATGCTGCTAAAGAGAGACTAGGAGTAGCCGTCAGGTTGAGAGACGATTAGGAGTTGATTCAAAAGCTAAAAGCTACAAAAAATAAATCAAAACAACGTCTACAACAAAGGATAGCATCACCAAATTCAGAATCCTGAATACAAGATTCGTCATACGTTGTAAGTAGAATGCTATTCCGATATGAATGAAAATTGGAACTTGATTTATGTAGAATGAAAATGGAATCGTACTTTAATTATACTAGCTTATAATTGTATGTTGCTACGATTCTATTATTAATGGATTTGGGATGTTGTAGTATGATTAACATGATATTGGATCTATTGAATAGTTGTAATGTAAGTATATAGTTCATGTTGGAAATTGATACTTATATGTTGTGGTTCATACGGATTTGTATATAGTTGTTACAACCAAATTGAGACTTATGCAAGTATATGATTCACTATTATGCTCACATGATTTAGGTCCTTGTATAAATATGCCTATGATCATTTCAAGTGTAGTTGGATCCATTTGGGTAGTATGATTCATATAAGTTTATGTTGGAGTAGGCATCATGATTCAAGTTAAACCATAATTTTGTATTAGTGACAAAAGTAAGCATTTTTGTGAACATATAGTGACCTTATGAACATGACTAGTTTATGTTTACCATTATGCCTAAATGAAAATGCGTTTTAGGCTTATGTTGTTATTAAAATCATGTGCTAAGACAAGTGACACCTAATTGAGTTAGATTTATATTTTAAATGCAAGTTTACATGATTAGATTTAAACCATGTTTCATGTTTAGATTTATGCTTTATGTTAAGATTATATGCTATTACAATGCAAGTACACTAGCCTCTAATTTGTGATTAAATCGCTATGTTGCAAGTTCATGCGTTCACACACCCCTTTTATGTTACTTAGAATATATACATCATGTTCTAAGCCTCCCCTTTTTCATGTGGCTAAGTTGGGCTTAAATGTTAAGTCCAAACATATGTTATCATATAGCAAACGTATAAGACGGGAGTAGTGACGTAGGGATAAAAATAAAACATATGTGTTGGCATGTTTGACACATGCCAACGACTTGTGAAATTTAAGCGGTATAAATTATTATACCCAAGAATAACGAATTAGGATAACGGGCCACAAAACATTTACATACAAAATTGAAAAGAGACAAATATGTAAACTTAGAAAATACGATATGCTTAACCCGAGGTTGGATTGAGTTGTGATGTAAACCTGCCCGGAACCGACCGGCTGTCCAGTAATCACAACAATACCTATCCAACGTGGGAGGTTAAGGCATTGAGCCCGATAAAGGCCCGAGGTTAGACTGAGTTGTGGCGTAAGACTGCCCGGAACCAACCGGCATACCGGCAGCCACAACAATACATGTCTAATGTGAGTGGCTGGTGCTTTAATAAGACAATTAAAGTTAAGCTAGAATGGGAGGGTTAAGTCCATAAGAACACTTGACCAACTTAACACAGTTAAGCTAGAATGGGAGGGTTAAGTCCATAAGAACACTTAACCAACTTAACACAGTTAAGCTAGAATGCGAGGGTTAAGTCCATAAGAACACTTAACCAACTTAACACAGTTAAGCTAGAATGGGAGGGTTAAGTCCATAAGAATACTTAACCAACTTAACACAGTTAAGCTAGAATGGGAGGATTAAGTCCATAGGAACACTTAACCAACTTAACACAGTTAAGTTAGAACGATAGGGTTAAGTTAACTAGAACACTTAACCAACTTAACATGGTAACAAGACAGGATTTGTAAGGGTTAAGTAAATTTAATACACTAAGCCAATTTAACATGTTAACCAGACTAGAAGGTGGGGTTAAGTAAATTTAATACACTTGGCCAATTTAACATGTTAACTAAGACGAGAAGGTGGGGTTAAGTAAACTTGGAACACTTAGCCATCATAGCAGGGTAAATGAACAGGGCTAAGTTAAAAACATGAAGGGACAATACTTAACCATAAGAACATGTTAATCAAACCAAAGTTAGGGTTAAGTTAACTAAGGGAACACTTAACCGTTATAACATGTTAGTTAAAACAGATAGGCAAGGTTAAGTTAAAAAGGAACACTTAACCAATACAAGATGAATGGGTAGGGTTAAGTAAATACTTAACCAATATAACTTGATGCGGGTAGGGTTAAGTCAACGTGAATTACTGGTAACACTTAACCAGTTTAACATGACAAATGAATAGGTTAAGTTAACTTGTATCGACTAATGACACTTAACCAATCCAACTTGACGAGAAAGAGAACTAGGTAGTAAATCTTAGTTAAAAGGGACTAAGTTGTAAACCTTAGTTAAGAAAAAAAAACGACGATTTAATAAACTAAGTGGTAAGCCTTAGTTAGAAAAACTAAGTAGTAATCCTTAGTATAACACGAGGAGGAGCGAGCATCTAATCTTAGAGAAGGCTCCAACGAATTGGGTTACGAAGCCCGAGGCTTCGAGGGGACGTGAGGGTACTCTTGGTATCCCTCCGTGAGGTGGCAGATGATCCTCCTGGGCTCACAGAGGTTAAGGTCTGCTGTAGAAGAACCAAGGGTATGCCTTGGTTGCAATACAAGGCAACCTATAGACTAGGATAGACCAGCGTGATTCGGCGAGACCAGTAGCCCTGTGATAGCAACTCGTCGTCTACCTACCATCTTTAGTCAATCATTGTACGTATGCAGAAAGGCAAAGAACTCCCCTCAGACCATATACTCGCTATCTAGTTATGGATGAGGTTGGCCAATAGGAAAGTAGGGCATAGGGTGGCAGGAATACAGTTCTCACGCTTAATTTTCTTGGATTGCCTTTCATTAGTTGAGGGAGGGGTCACGTGGGACCATAACCACTGGTAGAAAAACAGACCTTAGCATCTGCATCGGCAGATATCTGAAAAGCTCCCGACCGAGTTCTGTGTTTCTAAAGCAGCCCTGCCACGGGACTCGGGCCGCACATATACAGGACATGTGCATCTAGACAGCGATGACGGTTCGCGACACATACGTGGGGAAAGTCTAGGAACATATACCGTTCTAAGTAGCGTGTCCTAGACTAAGAGGGCATTGTTCGACAGGTAGCATAATCCCTAGTTGAACCTAGTTGGCATAAACCCTGAATCCGAGAAGCATCCAGTAGATAGCTGATTGACATAGAAATGTGTTTATTTTATGCTCTTATATCTTATCTTTTGTATATAAATAAATATTACTTGGGTATTGTTTTGTTACTTTTACAGATATTCCAACCCAGCCCGCATGCAACCAGAAATGCAGAGAAATAAAGTTCAATTTGATGTGTATTTGCATTTTGAAGAATTGTAGATGAAGATATCACATCTAGTTGCTGTTGGACAAGAAAAGGATTGATAACAAGATTTTGCACATCACAAATCAATGAAGAAGTGTCAAGGAAGCAAGAGGAAAAGAGAAAAGGCCCAAATTTGTTTTATTTAGCTAAGGCCCATTTATGTTTCTCATTGTAAACTAATTAGTGATGTAATGACCAGGCCCAATTATCATTAGGGTTAGGGTTAGGGTTTGGCTATCTACCCTATATATACCCTTGTAATGGCATTGTAGCCAGCATCCTATCAGATACCTCATTCTATTCTCTTCTTCATTAATAAAATTCATTTTTCTCTTTATTTTCTGCAATTTTCTATTTCTTAGCAATTAGTGTTGTCTAGACGATTAGATTCGGTAGAACACTATTTGTATTCTGCATTTCTTTTCATTAGCGATTGACCGTCTGATTAGATTCAGCGGTAATCCTAATTTTTATTTTTTGTTCGTTTAATTCTGTTCTGCAATTTTATTTCCATTGTTCTATTTTATCTTTAATCGTTGAATTTATTACAGATCTGATTAGATTCGAATCTGCAGTAAATTTAATTGCATCTTTTAATTGTAGTTTCACTTTCTATTTTGTTTTGCAAAATCAACCTCCAGCTTCGTCTAACACGCCCAAGAAAAAATAAATAATAATTTTTAATTAAACCTCCCTGTGTTCGACCTGTATGCTACACGCCTGTATGCTTGCAGAATTTATTACAAATGTCGCGCTTTTCTAATTCATAGACTAGCGTCGATCAAGTTTTTTGGCGCCGTTGCCGGGGAGGCAACAATTAAATTTATTGTTTATTTAATTTCTGATTCGTGTTAGTTTTTATTTATTTATTTTAGTTTTCTTTTGTTTTCTTCTATATATAAAAAAAATCTTAATTGAGTAGATTTGGTGTTGTTCGATGATACCATAATCTTTCAAATAAGAGAAAAAAAAATTCCTTCCATTATTTGCTTTCAATTTCTTTCCTTTCTTCTTATCTATTTTCTTCCTTTCTTCAGTCCCCTTCTTGTTTTCAATACATTTATTTATTTTCTTCAGTAAAAGGTTCTTGCCATTTTTTGTGTATTTCTTTCCTTGTCTCGATTTTTGTTACAATTCTTCCCTCCTCTCAACAAATCTGGAAAAAAAAATATTCCTTTTTCTATTTTTCTTCGTTGCCATCCTTCACACCATACCAACCTCCTTATAGCAACTCCAATTCCATCTCTTTCATCACATTTCTTTTACAGCCACCTCAAACATCCATTAGTCACAAGCCTCCACCCCAATTCCCAAGATAAAATACATCACAAATTCATCTCCGTTCACACCAAATCCACATCCTTCATTTTCACCAAACCCCTTGTATTTCACACAAAACAAACAGAACTCCACCTGGTTCCATTGTCTTCGTCTAAACAATTCTCCAGCCTGACGCAGATCCATCTTCATTGCGTCCATACCCTCTACTCGCACAAACATCATCACAGTTCCTGCTCACCAAACCTTCCAGATATTGAACCACAAATCACCCACAGCATACGCAACTGCAAAAACAACTACAAGCACCTCTCCCCACTGTGCATACTTCCCCTACCCATCACCCATCCTACTCCACGTTCATACATTGTTTACACTACCCCTCATCACAAACCTTCTGCCTGTTCCCATCAACGTTCACCGCACCCATTACAACAGTTCCCATCAAACATTCCACCGTACCAAGATCATCCCGTCAACAGAGCCTTCCTCCACCAAATCTCCACATTGAAAAGCCCACGCTGCAAACCAAGTTTCACACAAAAAAAAAAAAAATTCAACTCACAAAACTCGACAGTCAATTCACCAATCACAGGCAAACCAATCCTCCACTGACTTTCGGTTTTCTAATCACTTTCACCTTCAATACATCACGCCCATCAGCCTTTTTCCTACCTCATCAATTCCTCCAGCTTCAGTTCGACGCAACCCTACTCAAATCCGCATCCAAGTCGCAACTGACCAAGCGCACCACAGATCCACATCAGACCGCCTTCTCTCCTCATCGCACAATATCCTGCTCCGTCCCAAACTACAACACCCAATCAACCATCGCCAAAACCAAAACATCAGCAACACCCTTCAAACAATTTCACAACCGCAAGCCAAAATTCGAACATACCCTCTTCAAATCAAAAATCTGCCTCAATCAATCGAATTCATCCCATAATCATCTCCAGTTTGGCCAAGTCAGAGATCTAAAAATTTGTTCAATTGGAGGCGTGATTGGGGCATCCTCGTAGCAATTTGTTCAAGTCAGAGATCTGAACATTTGAAGATTCGTGATTTGTTTCCTGGAACTTTGGAGGGCGTGATTTATTTACTAAAAAAAAGGAAGCGGTGCTAAGATTTCTTTTGACTGAAATTGTTTAATGCGTGGCCCCACTTTAAAATGAATACGTGTTTCGCTTGAGTTCCCTTTATTTTGAATTAAGTTCACAAAGGTATTAGTTGAGTAAGTTTTGTTTCTAGGGTTTTTAAGTTTGTCAAGTATTTTTTTTAGCGTGTGAAAGGTTTAGCTCTATTTATTTTTTTATTTTTTTTATTTTATTTTAGTGTTTTTTTTCCTTTTCGTTTGTTTGGTAATTTTAGTTTTTTTTTCTTTATTAGTTTAGTTGTTTATTTCAAAAAAAAAACATATTTAATTGAAAGACCAAAGCGAAGGAACGGAGTTCAAGCAACCAAATCAGAGGCACAGGAGTCAAGTAACTTGCAAACATTTGATTTGAATTGTCAGTGCTACTCAACTGTTCTGGACGGACAGCCATACCTCACTATAAACTTCTTTTAACTCTACAGGTGCTCTGCTGCAAGGAAAAATATATAGACAATTGTTGTAAAAAAATTCTGCAGGGGCAGCGGCTTTGAATGTACAATTTTTAATTTTTGCAATTATTTTGTGTGATTTCTGCATTTTTTTTATTCATTCTGTTAAGGGCAATACCCCAATTCACATAAGGTGAGGGATTTCATCACCCCTTTCCTTAGCCCACAAATTGCATTTCATCGTAGAATCTAACTAATAATAACGGTTAGACGTTGGACTTAAGGGAGTCACGGGCTCATCTAGGGCTTAATTGTATTGTGATAGTTGATTCATTTGGAACGAATTATTTCTTGGTGTCTAGACTACGGCAGAGAAATAACCGTTTATAAATATTACAGTGATTCGTAAATATTATATCGGTTGTTACTCTGAAGGTACTTAAACCTTCGGCTGCATTGCTAGGGTGATTCTTGGTGCACCGATAACTCCTGTCCGTTAACTGGCTAAGAAATCTTTTGATCTAAGTAATCAAACGTGTCACTATATAATTTTGGGTTAGGAGCCATTAAGGACAGAAAATTTCATTGTAGCTAAATTCTGTGCTTGCATTTAACAACAATGAGTGAAAAAGTGTTAGCCAACAAAATTCTCCTAGGGGTTCTCGAATCAACCAAAATTTTCCAACCGAATTGGATCAAAATCGAGTGAATCACAACTTTCCAAACTTTGGGGATCAAAACCAAACAAATCAAAATTTTCAAAACCTCAATATCCAAATAGATAGACCCTTATCTCTTCGTGATCGATGTTATCCGACTAGGACCGTTCAACCATCTGTCATTGTGTTCCCACCAGCTGAAGGAAACAATTTTGAGCTAAAACATTCTTTTATCCAAGGGGTACCAAAGTTTACTGGATCTGAAAATGCTTGTGAATTTCTGAGTGAATTTGAATTGTATGCTTCCACAACAAAAATGCAACAACTATCTAACGAATCGAGCAAGCTAAGGCTAATTCCATTTGCACTACTTGAAAGCGCTAAAAGATGGCTAAATTCTCTTCCAAGACATTCCATAAGAAGTTGGGATGAATTTGTCACTGCATTCTTGAAAAAGTTTTTCCCTTTCCATAAAACTCTAAAAATCCGAACCGAGATAAATCAATTTTGTCAAAATGAGGGGGAAACTTTTTCAAAATACTTTGAGAGATTCAACCAGCTATTATATAGTTGCCCTCATCATGGAATTCTAAAAGATCACTTATGTCAAATTGCATATGAAGGGTTGAACTATCAGACTAGAACTCAACTAGAATCAATGTGTGGAGGAGACTTTATGTCTAAAACAACCGATGAAGCTTGGCGGTTCTTAGAAGATTATTCGGAAAAGGACATGCAGTGGGAATCGATTCGTGTTCCCATTCGTACTTCTACTAGAGGAGTGCATGTCGTGGACCCAAGTCAAATTCCCTTAGAAAATCAAACCCCTCAAGTCGGACAAGGGTTACCCCACTATTACTCTCAAAACCAAGCCAATGCCATAGCTCAGAATAATCCTTACTCATCCACATACAACCCTGGTTGGAGGAACCACCCAAATTTTTCCTGGTCAAACCCCAATAATTCGGCTAACCCATCTCACGTGCAACCCTTTATTCCCAATCCGAATTACCAAGCTCCTTCTTCCAATTCTCAAACATCTCAAGCTTCACCTCAACCCAAACAACCTTATAGGCACCCCAATTTTCAATCATCAAACCAATCCTCTCAATCTTCTCAACCGTCACAAGAAATTGTGCGTCTGGAAAAACAGTTGAGCTCTTACGAAGCCAAAATAAACTTGCAAGACGCTAAAATGGACCAAATGATGAATATGATAAAGGAAATGGCAAAAAATAATGAGAGGGGAAAATTGCCAAGTCAACCTGAGGTGAATCCAAAATATAACTCTCGTGCTGTAAATTCTTGTGAGGACGAAAACCATAATCCAGTCAACGCTATTACAACCCTTCGATCTGGAAAGAGGATTGATAATAACGTGGGCGACCCTGACGAACCTTCTAACTCGACCCCAATCCCTAATCTTAATGATCACCCATTGGCTTCGAATGCCAATTCCTCTAAACCTCAAGTTTCCTTAAATGTTGGCAATCCCAACATTTCTTCTTCTAGTGTCGGCAAACCCGACCCACCTTCGAAAATTAATGTTGGCAATACCAACATTCCATCTTCTACAACCTTACCACCTTCTCTTCCCTTGGATAAACCTTCTTCTTCGAATGATGAAACTCATCACAGAGTCGAAAAACCAGTAGCTCTTTTTCCTCATAGACTCAATAATAAGAAGAAAGCGACAAATTTCGATAAAATTCTGGAAATTTTCAAACAAGTCCGTGTGAACATTCCTCTTTTAGACACCATTGAACAAATTCCTCAATATGCTAAATGTCTTAAGGAATTGTGCACACAAAAACGTGCGACCAATGTCCCAAAAACCGCCTTTCTAACTGCAAATACAAGCTCTGTTCTTTCGAATCTTGCCCCAGTCAAGTATAAAGACCCTGGCTGCCCTACGATTGATTGTAAAATAGGAAACACTCACATCTCTCGTGCCCTACTCGACCTTGGTGCCAGTGTCAACCTTCTCCCTTATACTGTCTATCGTCAAATTGGACTAGGGGAGATTAAACCAACAAACATCACATTCAACTAGCCGATCGATCTGTCAAAAAGCCATTGGGAATTATCGAAGACGTCTTGATACAGATCGAACAGTTTTACTTCCCTGTCGATTTTATAGTTCTAGAAACAGAGCCTGTCTCAAATCCCAAAGTTCAAATACCATTGATCTTAGGACGCCCTTTCTTAGCAACCTCCAATGCTGTCATTAATTGGAGGAATGGTCAGCTTCGACTTTCCTTCGGGAACCTAACCATTGAGCTAAACATCTTTAATCTCAACAAACAACCTAGGGATTTTGAGATCGATGAAATTGACATGATTCAAACCACAGTTGATGAAACCTCTAGTGAGACTTCTGAAGCCTTGAAAATGTGTCTTGACCATTTCGACTCTGATTTCGATGAACTCGAATACATTTCTGAACTAAACAAAATTCTTGACTCCGACACTTCGTCACCTGAATCCAACCAAGGAATGTTGACCAATGTTGATACACAAGAACTTCCAAAGTTAGACCTCAAACCCTTGCCACCAGACCTTAAGTATGCCTACCTAGACTCTTCAAAAACTTTTCCCGTAATCTTGGCTTCCGATCTTATCGAGGACCAAGAAGAAAAACTTTTGGATATCTTGCGGGAAAATAAGGACGCCTTGGGGTGGGAAATTAGCGATATAAAAGGAATTAGCCCATCAATTGTGGAACATCGCATACATTTAGTTGATGAGGCTAAACCCACCCGTGAGGTTCAAAGGCGATTAAACCCAAACATGAGAGAAGTGGTCAAGGAGGAGATAATCAAATGTCTAGACAATAACATCATCTATCCCATCTCTGATAGTACTTGGGTGAGTCCGATACAAGTTGTACCAAAGAAGTCGGGAGTCACAGTGATCAAAAACGACAGTAATGAACTCGTCCCAACAAAAATCAAAACCAAATGGCGTGTGTGCATCGACTATCGAAAGCTTAACTCAGCCACACGAAAAGACCATTTTCCCTTGCCTTTTATTGACCAAATGCTCGAACGCTTAGCGGGACATGAGTACTACTGTTTTCTCGATGGATACTCTGGCTATAACCAAATTCCTGTTGCTTTAGAAGATCAACATAAGACCACCTTTACTTGTCCCTTTGGAACCTTTGCTTATCGTCGCATGCCTTTCGGTTTTTGTAATGCCCCCGCGACGTTCCAAAGGTGTATGATGAGTATTTTCTCTGATATGGTGGAAGAATTCTTGGAAATATTCATGGATGATTTTTCAATATATGGATAATCTTTTTCCCAATGTCTCACTCATTTAGAACTCGTCCTTAAGCGTTGTAAGGAGAAATCACTCGTGCTTAATTGGTAAAAATGTCACTTTATGGTGAAAAGGGGGATAGTTCTTGGTCATGTCGTCTCCAAAGATGGCCTAGAAGTCGATAAATCCAAAATTGATTTGATTGCTAATTTACCTCCTCCTAAGTCTGTCAAAGATGTTCGTTCATTTCTTGGCCATGCGGGATTCTATAGACGATTCATTAAGGATTTCTCAAAAATTTCAAAACCTCTCTCGAATTTACTTGCCAAAGACGTAAAGTTTGAATTTTCCAATGATTGCAAAACATCTTTTGAAACTCTTAAATCACTCTTGACCACAACTCCCATCATTCAACCTCCTGATTGGACTCAACCCTTTGAACTTATGTGCGACGCTTCTGACTTTGCAATTGGAGCCATCTTGGGTCAGCGAATTGATAAACTCCCTCGAGTCATTTACTACGCTAGCAAAACCTTAAACGAGGCCCAATTGAATTACTCAACTACTGAAAAGGAATTTTTGGCAGTTGTCTTCGCTCTTGAGAAATTTAGACCATATCTCATAGGATCCAAAGTCATAGTTTACACTGACCATGCTGCCCTACGATATTTGCTTTCTAAAAAGGACGCCAAGGCCCGCTTGATTCGTTGGATCCTTCTCCTTCAAGAATTCGATATAGAAATACGAGATAAAAAGGGTTCTGAAAATGTCGTAGCTGATCATCTCTCTCGAATTGTGCACGAAAATGATAACGACACCCAAATCGATGACTATTTTCCTAACGAACAACTCCTTTCGATCTCTAACACCCCTTGGTACGCTGACATTGTGAATTATCTTGTCACACAACAAATGCCCGCTGAATGGTCGAAACAAGATAAACAAAAATTTCTCTCGAAAGTTTGAAACTTCTATTGGGTCGACCCATATCTTTTCAAATACTGTCCAGACCAAATCATCCGAAGGTGTGTGCCCGATCATGAACACCAAAGTATTCTCTCTTTCTCACATGACCATGCTTGTGGCGGTCACTTTGGAGCAAGAAAAACTGCTGCAAAAGTTTTGCAAAGCGGTTTTTATTGGCCCACACTCTTCCGTGACGCTTTCGAATTTTGTTCTAAATGTGAGCGATGTCAAAGAACGAGTCGAATCTCTAAGCAAAACATGATGCCTCTCAACCCCATTTTAGTGATTGAGTTATTCGATGTTTGGGGCATCGATTTCATGGGACCATTCCCTAATTCATTTGGGAATCTTTACATCTTACTTGCGGTAGATTATGTCTCAAAATGGGTTGAAGCCATTCCGACCAAAACCAACGACAACAAGGTTGTTGTCAAATTCCTCAAAGAAAACATCTTTTCACGCTTTGGCACACCTCGAGCTATCATTAGCGATAATGGCACTCATTTCTATAATCGTGCTTTTGAGTCCTTGCTCAAGAAATACTCAATCACACACAAGCTGTCGACCCCCTACCATCCACAAACTAGTGGGCAAGTAGAAGTCTCCAATAGACAAATCAAACAAATTCTTGAGAAAACCGTGAATTCCAATAGAAAAGATTGGTCCGTAAAACTGATTGATGCACTTTGGGCTTTTCGCACTGCTTATAAAACCAATCTAGGGATGTCACCATATCGATTAGTCTTCGGAAAGGCCTGTCACTTGCCTCTTGAAATAGAGCATCGTGCCCTTTGGGCCATAAAATTTTTGAATTTTGACTTAGAAAAAGCCGGCTCACATAGGAAGTTACAAATTTCGGAATTAGAGGAATTAAGGAATGAGGCGTATGAAAATGCGAAAATTTACAAAGAAAGAACCAAAGCCCAACACGACAAAAACATACTTCGTAAGGAATTCAACGTAGGTCAAAAATTTCTTTTATACGACTCTAGACTTCACTTGTTTCCAGGAAAACTCAGATCTCGATGGACTGGACCTTATGTTGTGAAAACAGTATATCCTCATGGAGCGGTTGAAATTGAAAATGCTAGGGATGGAAAAGTCTTCAAAGTAAACGGTCAACGACTGAAACCATTCTTGGAATTCGAGCAATATGACGAAGATGACTCTATCGATCTGCATGATCATCCACCATGAAATCAGGTGGTACACGTTCTTTTTCTTTTATTTTTCTTTTTCATTTTTTTTTTATTTTTTTTTCTGCCTTAAACAGTTGGGACACTGTCTCAATCAAGTGTGGGGGGGAGTCTGCATTGCATTCTTTTGATTTTTCTCTAATTTTTCCTTCTTTTCATGTAGGACCATCATACATTTTATATCGTAGTAATATACCATAATTTTTTTTTTAAAATACGACTCATTTTCAATTGATACAACAAAATAAGTTTACAATTTTTTAGCCAGTTGATAGTATTTTTTTTCTCTCAACTTAGATCGAATAAGAAATATAATGAAAAGTTTAATTTTGAGGGATAATAGTGTAACCGGTACATAGGGAGATTCTTAGGTGATGGCCATGAAATCTATTCTATATTGTAGACTTTGTTTAAACAAGTGGAGGACTTAAAAGTACTTATAATGGCTTGTCAAATCTTTAAAACTAAGTTGTGTTAAGTTGAATTCGCGTAACTCTCTTTTTGTGCTTATAAATTCAATAATAATAGTAGTAATCCAAGGGTATCCAACATTGCTTGTATATCGAGCGTTGGTGTGCAAACCCGCCAAGCTCTATCCGACACGTTGTTGACAAAGTCAGCGTTGGAATATCTTGGTCTCATTTTATGAGATTGGACACCTAAGGATTACCGACACGTTGTTGACAAAGTCAAAGTCGGCCTGCACAATCCGCCAAGCTCTTTACCTACTCTCCGTTAGTCCGCGAGGCAGTGCATGGGTGGTAAACTTTGGTCTTTTTAGTTAGGTGTATGTACTTAATCATAAATCTTAAAATTTTATAGAATAAAGAATAAGCGATGATACCCAAACACTTCTTGACCTCATTGATTCGACTATCCATACATGAGAAAATTGGAATACCACTTTGCAAACTGTGCCAAGCAAACTAAGAATTTATTTCATGGCTGCACTATGTTATCGACCGAACTAACTGGCCAAACTGGAATTTAACATTTGAAAACTTGATTTATATTGAAAATTTGTGACAAGTCGAGGTATCTAAAATAAAATCAACTGATTATAAATTTTTAACTTAATTTGTTGTACCACCTTCCTGAAATAAGTCGTGTTGTCATTTTTCGTTTTTATTTTTGCATATGTCCATTGCATTCATGTAGTTTCATTAGAATCATAGCATACTGCACTTGGATTTTGTGGGTAGTATCCGCTGAAAACCCTCACGAGACACCACTCGTCCTACTAGGGACACCTAGAGGTTTAACGGCTTGTTGCATGCGCTCAATGCAATCGTGTTTCCTACGAAAGTGTGACCTATCTAGTTAGTTTTCCATTTTCTTTTTACTCGAGGACGAGTAAAAGATAAGTGTGGGGGTATTTGATTGACATAGAAATGTATTTATTTTATGCTCTTATATCTTATCTTTTGTATATAAATAAATATTACTTGGGTATTGTTTTGTTACTTTTACAGATATTCCAACCCAGCCCGCATGCAACCAGAAATGCAGAGAAATAGAGTTCAATTTGATGTGTATTTGCATTTTGAAGAATTGTAGATGAAGATATCACATCTAGTTGCTGTTGGAAAAGAAAAGGATTGATAACAAGGCTTTGCACATCACAAATCAATGAAGAAGTGTCAAGGAAGCAAGAGGAAAAGAGGAAAGGCCCAAATTTGCTTTATTTAGCTAAGGCCCATTTATGTTTCTCATTGTAAACTAATTAGTGATGTAATGACCAGGCCCAATTATCATTAGGGTTAGGGTTAGGGTTTGGCTATCTACCCTATATATACCCTTGTAATGGCATTATAGCCAGCATCCTATCAGATACCTCATTCTATTCTATTCTTCATTAATAAAATTCATTTTTCTCTTTATTTTCTGCAATTTTCTATTTCTTAGCAATTAGTGTTGTCTACACGATTAGATTCGGTAGAACACTATTTGTATTCTGCATTTCTTTTCATTAGCGATTGACCGTCTGCTTAGATTCAGCGGTAATCCTAATTTTTATTTTCTGTTCGTTTAATTCTGTTCTGCAATTTTATTTCCATTGTTCTATTTTATCTTTAATCGTTGAATTTATTACAGATCTGATTAGATTCGAATCTGTAGTAAATTTAATTGCATCTTTTAATTGTAGTTTCACTTTCTATTTTGTTTTGCAAAATCAACCTCCAGCTTCGTCTAACACGCCCAAGAAAAAATAAATAATAATTTTTAATTAAACCTCCCTGTGTTCGACCTGTATGCTACACGCCTGTATGCTTGCAGAATTTATTACAAATGTCGCGCTTTTCTAATTCATAGACTAGCGTCGATCAAGTTTTTGGCGCCGTTGCCGGGGAAGCATCCAGTAGATAGCGTAAACCCTTGTTGAATCTGGGAAGCACTTGGTAGAAAACCTAGATTAGATCTAGGTAATAAATACTAAATGTATGCCTGAAGGCAACCAAAACTATAGGGATTGGGATCACGTTATCATTACTAGTGGGGACACTAGTTAGGTGGTGCAGAGACATAGAAACACATGTGACTATGCGAGTAGGAGCCGATCTTTAAAAAGGGATCACTTCACCCTAATTTTGGGGTGCCTGTTGGAACTAGTACTAGGGGGTGCAGAGTTTAGTATGGGGTACGATAGTATATTCGGTCCTAGACAACTTAACTTAGTTTACGGTGTTTTCCCATTTCCAGTTTATACTATCATGCTCTTTTTCTTATCCATAGACTGAATAGTCACTAGACTTGCTCAGGCTTTATGTCTGACTCTACTTTTCTTTCATCTTCTTTTCTTCCGTCCCCCCCCCCCCCCCCCAGGTAGTTGAGGAGGGAATAGTACAGCTCAGGTTAAATTGGACCGCTGCTCTTTCCAAGCCCGAAGATTAGTTGAAGTTTTGCTTGGATTCTCGTTTCCATTGCTATGGCTGGCTCATGCTATATTGGGGAATAGAAATGTTGTTTTATGCTTCTTTATTTTGTAAGACAGATGATACTCTGATATTGGAAAACAATTGTTGTACAAACTATTTTATCAACAAAGTAAAGCTTTATTTTCCGCTGTTTTAATTTTGTCTGTCTTGTAATTTATCTGCATCTTTTACCCTAAATGCTGCATAGAACTTAGTGCATTCCCTTTGTGAGTAACACTAACGGATGTGGGGTGTTACAGAAATAAATAAATAACTAGGGGCAATTAGATTTGGGTATAGATTCGATCTTGTATAGCAAAACATTTTGTTCCGGATTTTATAGCTTTAACAATTCGTTTGGTTTGAAAATAAAATGTGATAAATATATATTATGTGTGTATATATATAATAACAAAATAACGATATTGGTTTTGAAATAACGAATTGGAATTGAAAGAAGAAGTCTTTGAATTAAATTGAAGTTTAAAACTTCATCTATTAATTAAATATATATCTATTAGATAAGATTGTATTAATAAGTTAAATTTAAACTATTCTTTTGACTAATTTAAAAAATGAAAGGGATGGGGTTTATTCGTTTAATTTTTAAGATCGGATAATTGATTCAAATCCGATTGTTAAATTATAGTCGACGATATACCGTGATATGAAAAGGTAGTTGACTGTCTGAGATGCTATAGGGTAATGGGTCCAATGTTTGAAATAAACACGTAAATATTGTCGACTTAGACCGATAACAAAGATAAAATAAGGAACAATGTTTTGTAAATTAATTTGAGTAGATAGGACATAGAAATTAAGTGTGAAATGTGAAGCGACTCGATAAACTGAATTTGAAGCTGTAATAGTATTTACGAATAAAATCAATGATTGCATTAACAGAAGTAGATTCTTAAACTAAACGCAAATATAGATGAATAATATGAAATGACTATTATCCGAGACCAACCAGTTTATAAACAACGATTGGTTGAGTTTGAATTGTCGAACTAAAATCGAAAAGGTATGTTGTGATAATTGATCATTTGATTGGTTTGATTGTAATGCTGTGATATGACCTAATAACTTGATTAGTTTAATTTACTTTGACACGTGTAATCATCCTGTATTAGATCATTGTTTTAAATGTGCAAGTTGAATCTTATATGTGAAATATTTTCAGTAGATAAGTTTGAAAATCAATTAGGATATAGAAACCCATATGAGATATATTGATTTGATTGCTATTAAGTATCACTTGACCCTAAAAGATATTAACGATATCATTTCGAAGAGTCCGGGATCTAAATCCCACTTCGATTCAATTTATACGTTGCAAGCCAGATTTTTTGAAGACAATTGAAGATGGAGTTATATGCAAGGGCTGTTCTGTCAATCCTAGGTAGGAATTGCCTAAGATGGATTTACAGGATAGTGCCTTCGGTTTGTCCAGTCCCAGGACAACTTATATGGACAAATGTCTGACAGAGTATACCTAATAGATCGCGTAAGTTGATCTCTTCAAACATATTTGCAATGGTGGCGGAGGAATTCGTTTCTCTTAGCTTTATACCTGTAATTATTTTTGGGGAAATCAATTTGTGATTCAGCGGGTTTGATGATGTGGCATTCAAAGTAAATGAAGACATGTTATATCTAAAGGTAAGTTCAGCCTCAAGCCTCACAACCGGGAAATGATAAAAATCGGGCAGACAGCATGGCTATGTGGGTCGCTCCCATTAGGGTGTATAATCACCTATCTAGAGAAAATCCATTTCATTCTCTAATCTATTTTTGATGCTGTCCCTTTTCGGGAACGGTTGCTGATCCCAACTGTAACACCCCACGTCCATTAATGTCACTCACTAAGAGAATGCATTAACTTTCATGGAGCGTTATAAGAGTATAGAACAAAACATCAGAAGACAAATATATATAAAATAGTACTTAAAAATTCAAAATTTATTCATTGCAGGGGAAAAGCAAAACATATCTGGTTACAACATCAAAACCATATAATAAAGCCAAGTACACAAATATCCATCTTGAACAAAATTATTATCAGAGTACATAAAAGTAAAACCATAATCCCGCTCCAAATAGCCATAATGAGAAAGGGATAAAGCTGAGCATTACTTTCAACACTTCCAAGCACTTCAAGAAGAAAGAAATCTGAGTCAAGCTCCACTAATCCCACCCTAAGGACCTGGGGGGAGGAAAGAAAGAAAAGAGGCGAAACAAAAAGGGTCAGACATAAAGTCTGGCGATTCCAGTGACTTTAACAATATAATCAGTAAAGTAACAGGATAAGAACATAAACTGGATAAAAGAGATGACTGTAACATAAGCAGATATGACAAGGTGAACAAGGTAAGCAAGTTAGAACATCGACTGCACTCCTAACCACTATAAGATATGCTCTGCACCGTACCAACATACTAGTTACACACTAAAAGATGATCCCTCTTAAACAAATGTAATGATGGTAGTTTCGTGTACTTCTAGTTACTATCATAGGTGCCAACTTGCTCCTATCCCCACTAGTTGTACCAACTACCCTTCCCATTTGATCGGCTCCCTAACCTCATGGATACCTGTGCTGGTCCCACAATAGGGTGTATCACTCCCTAAGGTGGCAACCCCGATACTACTAAAATGCATATCTTATACCTACACGATGCAACAACGTCTTACCTACCAGCCCGGACCCACGCACACACATGACTCCGTTGGACTTGCACTGCCATCCCTAACTCTTTATTGACCTCTTAGGCTCTTACATTCAATCCCAGTAAGCGTGTCCCTGTCCTCGACCTAGTTCGAGCTCATATAGATACTAAAATGGGTTACTAGTTGAAAAGGGTCCACACACTTGGCACAAGCTTCCCTCCTAAGCTTGGTCCCCACTAGGAATTCCCACTTAACCCCTTTTTACCCTATGTCTTATCACTTGTCTCATTTTGGTTAAGTGCTTTTATTATGTTTCACATGCTACCCATGTTACCCACTTAACCCTTTATTATTCCCATGTCTTACCACATGTCTCATCTTGGTTTAAGTGTTCATTAATTCATTACAACTGTAATCTTGCAAGTCCTCCCACATTAGATTACCGTTTGTGGTTGCTGGATATGCCGGACGGTTCCGGGCAGGCTTATACCACAATCTGAATCTAACCTCGTGTCTTTGCATTATTACGCATCTAGTTTCTGCCTTTGACCTCTCACATTATAGTACCAAATTGTGGTTGCTGGATATGCCGGGAGGTTCCGGGTAGGCTTATACCGCAATCTGAATCTAATCTCGTGTCTTAGGCGTTCATTATCACTTTCTTGATTCAAGTCCCAATTTCAAATCTTGGATTATAATATATTCCAATTACTCATAATTTCCAATCTAAATTATGTTTATAATTTTAAATCCAAATTATGCTTATAATCTCATGTGTACAGGTTATGCCAAATTATGCCCAAACCAATTTTCATGGTTATTAACAATTTATGCCAAACCTCATGTATACAAGTTATACTCAATTATGCCCAAACTAACTTATGCCAAATCTCATGTATGCAAGTTATATTCAATTATGCCCAATCCATAGTCATCAACAATTTATGCCAAATCTCATTTTATTACATATTTCCCAACTTTTCCCAATCATTCCAACGTTATTCGTATGCAAATCTCAACGCAATATGTTAGGCTCGAAGTTAGCCTAATCTCATAAGGAAAAAAAAAGAAAAAGAAGAAGGGAAGAGAGTCAAAACATCAAAATTGGCATAAACATATAAACAAGCATGTGAAATGAATAACGACAAAATAGATCAGATAGGCATATGATAATAGCAATTTAGTATGAATCTGAAGGATAACAAATTAAAAAACTTGATATGACTCATCTTATTTACAGGCATATACATTAGATCCAATTTACAATCCTATCACAATTACTTTTTAATTTAATTATATGTGAAAGTGACATAAACTCACAGCGATAGGATTCTTAGAAAAGAGAATTAGGTGTTGTTGTAGCAAATCTGATCTTGAATAATCTCTACTTTGATTTTTCGTAGATCTGGTCTTCTAATTGGAATACTCCATTCTGATTTGTTTTGGTGGAGAAGAAAGGCTAGTTTAGATTAGAGCAGCATGGAGGCGCCGTGGATGATAACAATGAGATTAGGGTTAGGTGTAGGTGTTTATTTATAGATGTATTAGGTGAATTAGGACCTTTAGATTAGATTAGAGACCATCATAACCACTCAGATTAAAAAGACACGTCATCCAGCCAATCCCAGAAAAACATGTCATCAGGGAACTCTCCAGAATTCTGCAGACCTGGGCTCGGCCTGGGCGCACTTCCCAGGTGCGCCAGTGCATTTTTGTTCTGACGTACTTCACAAATGCGCCAGTTATCCTGGCCTGTTTCCTAATTATTCTTCCAAACTTCCATCGTTCATAACTCCTTCATACGGTATCCGTTTTACGCAAACTTGGACTCTGTCTCAAGCAGAATTCCGAGATGAACGCAATGACGTAACTCGTTTCACTTAGTTTTTCTTCTAAAAATTAATTATTCTTTAATTATCCCTTATGTCATGTTTTAAAATTACGGGGTGTTACACAAATAAAATTAATATTTTAGATGTCATGTATATAAAGTCTAAGCATAGCAAGTCTTTACCAACCATTTAAAATTAAATGAGCTGTAATATGTACAACATGACACGTCAGAAGAATTGCCTACTTAATTCAAGGAGGTATTCCCTTTTATTATTTCATTATACACAACTGAATTTACGGTAGAATAAAGTAGTGCCCTATAAATAGCATAGAAATCAAAAAAATAAAGTAATAAAATTATACAACAGCATAATGAATCGAACATAATAACAATTAACTATTCTTTGTAATAACTTTTGGCCAGATGCTCCATTTGTTCTCCCAATGGAGCCAACAGACTATAAAATAAAGAAGAAACAATGATTTTTAGATGATAATTGATTGATATTACAAGTAATACGTATACATAACAACATTGCTTTGTTTGCAATAAGTTAAATGATGCTTTGGACTTGGAGAAGGTGCTGCTAATATAGTGTAGTTCAACCGCAGAAAGGATCAGTGATATTAAATGCTTTACTAGTCTGGTTAAAAAAAATAGTGATAACTCAGAAAGGAAAAGTACAAAACTTGATTGACATTTTTAAAAACAAAAAAACAGGTTTGAGATCCAACATCTATTACCCTTACTGAAGCATGGTGTTCAGATGCAGCAGTGTTGGTTCAAGTTCAGTGTCGCATAAATGAAAGTCATCCAAGTTCAGTGTTACTTCAGCATAATCATTTATTATACTTTCATCTTCCCCGCTTTGCTAGCCTAGCTAGCCAATGCCCACTTCAGATTTAGCTTGTACAAAACATTGAAAATTGGCCTTATATGTCATTTCACCAAATGCTTAGTGATCTGCTACTATTTTCCCCTATACACTGTTTGGATTCATGATCAAAGTTCAACTCCCCCGTGCAAGTTCGCTTGAGCACATTCATAAGTCATAACTATAGCAGCAAGGACATGTACAATGTATCTTTAAAATCATCTCAGTTCGGCATGGCTTTTTAGTTCATCCAGCATCATCTTTGCCTTTGCTCGGAGGCTATAAACCTCTACAACTTCATCATCACGATGTCCCGGTTAGGTTGATCTAGCAGCTGGCTTTGTTTAGTTTCTGAGTTCCTATTCTGTTGATATAAGCAATATATATTTCAGCTCCACTATATATGTCAATTTTTACACTACATTGTTGCTCATTCTATGTTGATAATGAGAATAATTATCAGGTGAAAATGACAATGTTTTGAGTCTGCACACTACTACATGGAGATGCTGGATTAATTCACATTCTAGCTATTGGAAATAAAATAAGCCAGGCAAATTTATTGCCAACTCACTCAGGTTAGAGGTTCAGATTGAGTAATATATTCTCAAATGTTCCTAAGTAAATATATGAGTTTGTATACGTTTACAAAACCAAGAGTTGTGCACTGTAAAGAATATGGCATAATGGTTAATGAGAGGGCTTCTTTCAGCAAGTCCTGATACATTAACAGAAAATCAAAATTGAGATTTATATGCGTTGTTTAATCCAAAATAGAACATCCAAAAAGGTGAGAGGAGTGAATGTGCACAGTTTCACTATAACTCGGTAACATGAATATACACACACACACACATACATACAGGTGCTTGCCGAATTGATATTAAAAAACATAGATTTTACGTTTTTTTGGATCTTACAAAATAAATTTGATATGCATGTAATGATTAATTTTACACAAGCAAATATAGTGGAATAAAATAGTTTTACCAGCCGAATATTGAAATCCAGTATGTTGTGAGCAATCAAGTTTGCATACATATTAACGAATCTCTATAACGAATTAATAGTATGTAATCTTCGTCAAAATTTCACACATAATTCCTGGTTATTCTAAATATACATACATACTTCCTTGAATCAACTACACGTTTCAACTGGCATTGTAAGAGAATGTATTGCCTTAGTTTCATCAAATATTTTTGCCTTCAGTGGCCTTGACTTGACTTCCAAAACATGTGTATATGCAAATTCATCATGTAGACTAGCAACGCCCATTAAATCTACTAATTTATTTATACCACACTAATTATTTAACCTGTGGTGTGTACATCACTCCTTCTTTAATACATGCATCATTTGTTCTCTTATTGATAAAATCAGAATACCACTTTGCAAAATGTTTTAGGCATCTCTTTCTTCCTTTATCCATGAAATCTACAATCTATACGATATAACCCAAATTGGTTTGAAATTCGCATGGACCAAACCCAGGTATCTCAGACAATCTATGGACAACCGGAAGAAATATATGTATGTGTTGGAACCATTCCAAATATGAAGTAAATAACCGTCAGTAAAAACATTAATGTATATAGTATAGAATTAGAAAACTGGAAAGTATTCATCAAAACACATATGCACCTTTTTGCACCTCATAGACCTTTTGTGTTTGCCTTTTTGTAATAAACCCTCAACATGTCATAATGTGATGCATTTGATTGCATTGCAAATCCTACATAATCAAAAATTCAGAATCGGGGATCCATGCTAAGATATAAGAACAATGCACTAATTTTATTGCCTGTGTTTCAGTTGAGGTATTTGCATAATACAATAATTTATTTATCGCCATTTTCATGAGTATAAACAGGAGGATTTCCATAAGTTTTCTCCCTAAATTCCAATGCTCTTAGCATTCTACTTGCTCAGCTCATTTGGTAAGTAATTCAACCATTGTCATATTATACATTTTATCTAGAGCATTTTCCGTTTGTAGCCCCCCTCCCCCCTTTTCACTTTTAGTCTTCTTTTGCAAAATATTGCAAATATAGCCCCCTTTTGCCATGTAAATGGATGATATGACTATTACTTTATACTGGCGCAATCACAGATTGCGCCTATATGAAGTAATCTTTCGGGGCGCAATCCAGGATTGCGCCCCGAAAGATTTGTTTTTTTTTTCAAACAGCCGACCCCTTTCCTTTCCTCCTCATTTCTCAAACTTTTCCACTTTCAACCCAAAACCCCTGTACCTCAATTAAATCAAAACCCAAAATTCTTCAACTAAATTCAAGTTCTCAATTAAATATAGCAAGCTCTTCGACAAAAGAACAAGCTTTAGGTAATAATCTCTTTAAATTTTGTCTAGTTCTTTCAGAAATTGGATTTAGGGTTTTTTTGATTATCCTTGGGATTTTGTGCACAATTGACTCATTACTAGTTAATGATGATTTATTGTTGTTTAATATATACAATAGTGGATTTCATAATAGTTTTATTGAGATTCGAAGAAATTAGGCTTAGGGTTGAGGGTAGTCATATAAATAGAAATTTCATAGTAGTTATGTTGAATTGAAGATCGCTAGATGATTTCATAATATTGAGTTTGTGTAGAATTGAAGATTGGTATTTGTGTATTTGTTTTGGAGAAACATAATACTAAATTTGTTAGCATTGAATTATTGTAGAATACGCGGAGATGTTGTCCGGACCTATAGATGGGAGCGCCTTATATTTACAGTCGGAACATCGTTCAAACAATGTGGAACTAATGTCGATAAGCATAGAGTATTAATCTCTTCGTTGTTATTGTGTGTGTTAACTTATTAAAAATTAAATTTTGTTATTGTGTGGCAGGGCAAAACTGCTGTTGTTACCATAGAGCACTCATCTTCGTTAAAGTCGGCCACTTCAAACCATATCGGTGTGTTAGTACTTCTTGAACGAGCGGGTTTTCTTTTAATACATCGACTTGGATCCATACAACTTGACCGCCATCTTATAACGGTTTTGGTTGATCGATGAAGACCAGAGACATCATCATTTCACCTCAGATGCTGTGAAATAACGATCAAATTGGAGGACGTAGCGGTTTTGCTTGGCATACCAATCGATGGTCATCCATTCACCGAACCTGAACCAGCCGATTATGCTGAGATGTGCGAGAGACTGTTAGGATTATCTCCTCCAGGAGATGCGTGGTGGGGGTCCGAGATGATTACTATGAAGTGGTTTAGGCAACAACTAGCGGAGGACATTCCTAAGGATGCTTCGCAAGTACAGGTGGAGCAGCATGCGCGTGCGATTATAATTCACATTATCACGTCACGTTTAGTATGTGACCATTTGAAATCTCGTATTTGGCTTATATGGCTACATTACTTGGAGGACTTTGATGTATGTCAGCAGTATGCTTGGGGTAGCGTCGTGTTTGGCTACACATATGCGGAGCTATCACAGATGACTTTAGGGCGGGGAGATTACAATGGAGGTTGTCTTACATTGGTGCAGGTATTACATCTTATGTTTTATTATACGTATATATCTTATGTTCTATTATACACATATGCATCTTATGTTTTAGTATACGTAAAATCGTTTACAGACTTGGTCTTGGACGTATCTCCCGGTTGGGAGAATAACAATGAAGATGTCGAAAATTGATTTTTCTTTGTCTTTTGCTTCCAGGTACTATTACTAGAATTATAAATTGCACACAGTTATTTTTTAAACTGCGGTAATAAATCTTGAATGTTTTTAATAGGTGGATCAGCCCGAAGAGCACGTTGGTGACGCCCAAACATAATGTTAAGTTCTATCGTAACGAGTTCGATGTACTCGATTACGATGTTATTTCATGGACCCCCTACACCGAGGCATTTCCTCATCTACCTCCATTGTGCGTTGCTTCTATCCAGCTTTGGACAGCACGCGTGCTGCTAATTTGTTTTCGGGATGTCTCGAATCATCTACCGGATAAAGTGATAAGACAGTTTGGCTTGCTACAACATATTCCTGAGAAGCCACCGCACTACATGGTTGAAGCCGGGGACAACGAGGCCTATAAATCGGCAATTAATAAATGGAACCAATGCTATGCGTATGTGCAAGAGCAAAGTGCGGCAGCGGTATCCGATATGTAATACTACACATGGTATTGGAACATCACGCGCCATTATATTGTCATTCCCGTAGACCCGCCTCTAGATGTTCCTCAAGGCGCAGAACCATACATCCCTAAAGCGCCACTTGAGCGAAGTCTGGTATGTACATTTTGTTTAACATCAAACCGTATATAAATTTACATGCTCATAATTTGTGTATTACAGACTGGTTGAATTTACCATGCGGCCGAGTTGGTTGACGAGTTAGTGGCGGAGGTGCCGGAGCCATCGATGGCAAAGTGCTTGGGCATTAAACGCATTCTCCAAACGATTTTAAGGAAGAACAAGCTTGCACGACCATCACCGCCTCCATCTGCATGTCCTCCTGCGGTTCCCACTCGTAAGTCCACCCGTAGAGACAAGGGGAAAAAGGCTTTAACTTCATCTTCTCAGCCTTCCCAAACGGAACTCGTGCCCGATCCTTCTCAGCCAACCCAGTCGCAGGATCCAACTCCCAGGCCTCCCAGTGGTCAAAGAAGGAAAGTAGGAGTGCATAAGAGAATTGAAAATTAGTCGTTGCATTTTGATTTGTTTTAACTTTACATTTTGGCATGTACTTCGAATTAATTTGGTGGTCGTTTTGAAAGTAGCAGTGGTTGTCGCACATTTGAATTAATGTTGAACTGAATGGTTGGAATGAATGGTTTTGTGCAGTTGGTTCTAATTGGTTTATTTGGTTGTAATTGGTTTTGAACCGTTGGAGTTCTTGTATTTTGTTCGATTGGTTCTTTGATTTTGTGTGCTTCGTTCAAGTATGTTTAATGGTTGGTATTTTGGTTGTATTGAATTGAATGATGGTACTTTGGTTTGTTTTCTTGTTTGTATTGAATGATGGTATTGCTTTATCGGTTTCTATTGACTTATGGTATTGCTTTTTCTGCTCGTGTTAGTGAATCTGATTTGAAAATATACCTGGCGCGCAATCCTAAATTGCGCCCCAGGAATATTTTCAAATCAAATATGCCCTCGACTTTCCTTGGCAGAATCCAGGATTCCACCAAAAAAAGTCAAGATCAAATTTGCTCTCTGTTTGTCTACTGGCGGAATCCAGGATTCCGCCTGTAGACAAACAGAAACACAAAATTTTTCTCGACTTTTCTTGGCGGAATCCTGGATTCCGCCAAGGAAAGTCGAGAGCATATTTGTGTTTCTGTGTAGAAAAACAGAAACACAAAATTGCCCTTTTCTCGACAAATCAAGACAAACTCAAAATACATTAATTCCAACCATTCAATACAATCCAAAATACATTAATTCCAACCATTCAAACGACCTAAAATTAGTACATCATCGCACTTGAGGCAAACACACTACTAATTACCACGTAACCGCAACTGTTCAATAACATTTTCGAGACGTCTAATCTCTTGTTAGATCTTGCTTGCGTATACTACTCCCCTTGGGCACAAAGGTTCGTTTATCCATTCTGTGTAATTGCATCCATTTGGATAGGCTGAACATGTCTGCATGCGCTGACCTATATTGTTGCCTTCCGCGCGAACCATAACTTCAACGGTATAACCACAATAGCAACGAACTGGATAAGGATCAGCATGTGGTACTCGATATGCCTCAACTTCGCGCAATGGTTGTGTAACAACCCCACTGTTATACCAAGTTTAGCAAAAAACATTACAAGTAATGTCATCTGCTAATCCGGAGAATACAGCTTGATAGGGGGCGATCGAATGTGAATATATCTTTATACTAACACTGACACGTCATTTATACCTTTTTACTTAATGTATGACTTGAATTTGACGTGGTCAGTATTAATACAAAGTAATAAACACACTGATTCCACTTAATCAGAACAATATATCAAACACATTACAATCACAGATCACAACAAAATGCACATATCATAGCATACATAGGGTAAGTACACAAAATATACTTCTGATTTTACATTCTACATATTTCAAAATAAGTCACTATCTTAACAAGGATATCTCATAGAGCATCAGGTGAATATCCTACAAAAGATCAACTAATGGTCTCAATATGTATATCCATGGCTAGCTCACCTGTCCAAAAGTACAAGCATCATTTAAACCTGAAAATTCCTGTCTGACCCGGAAACACAAAATTCTGGATCAGTCTATCTCTAAATATCCCAAAAGTGAGATCCATATATATGTAATATGTAAATAAACTTTAGTTCAACCACAAAACGACGTAGCAATAATTTATTGTTTCAACAAGATGTATGTTAGATTTCCAATTATGGTTTTTATCTCCATCACAAGTCCATGTTACAGGCACGACAAGTTAACACAACTCATTCATGACCGACCTGATCAAGGAACTATTATAAGCATGACAAGTTAGCACAACTCATTCATGACCGACCTGATCAAGGGACTATTATAAGAACGACAAATTAACACAACTCATTCATGACCGACCTGATCAAGGAACTCTCTTTCTCAGTCGAATGACCAAGGAAGCACAAGAATCAACATATCGAACAAACAAACATACATTCCAAAATCCAAGATGGTCTAGAGGCCTGGTAGAATCCCTCATACCAATCAGATACCAAAGATCGGGAACTCATGCACGATCACTAGGATCGAGGAACTCATACCCAATCGATCTGATCGAGGAAACGAAAGGAAACACAATAAAACAACCAATCCGAAACTCATGCACGATCGCTAGGATCGAGAAAATATAACAAAACAAGCAATACAATCCATTTCTATGATTATTGAGACCGAGGAATTACATGCTCAATCTGAGGGATTGAGGAAGCATAGACATACGATCGTGTAGATCGAAATCTCACTCGCTCGATCTAAGGGATCGAGGAACCACATATCTGATTTCAATAATCAAAGAACAAAATCTCAATAATAAAAAAGATAGTGGTAACTATGGCTTCACTGCTCCATATTAATCATTATTTTATTTTAAAAATTTTACTAACAAAAGTAGTCATAAAAGTCCAATCTTTTACAATAATGAGTTTCTCAATCTTTTTATATTTACAAGTTTGAAAAGAAATCCAGAAGTAACCTTCTTAAAGATCTAGCAGCCTCTGCCGCACACCAAAAGAAAGTGAACTCTAAAGTGACAAATACTATCATTCACAGTAACCACTATAGTTTAACATAGATGTCCCATACCATCTAGTGAAACATAAGTATTTACTGAGAATTAGTAAATTTCACTTAGTATGGATATACCCGAAAAACCTGAATTATATTCTCTTATGGATCTAGAGACCAGTTGTCGCACACCATAAAAGAATACTACCCTAAAGTGTTAATTACTATCTCAAAATCGATTATAAGAATCTAACTTGAGCATCCCATAATACTCATTTGGGTTCTAATATTCGGTCGAGAATTAGTAAATTCCACTTCAACATTCTATTCATTGGAATATACCATTTTCGACAAAATATTTCACAAGAGCATATAAAACAGTCGGTAACATTAAGTTGAAAATTATCTCATTCCATATTATATAATTAAGATTCTCAAAATTATTATCTCTTTTGAATTCCATTGTTTAAAACACAAACATAGTTGTTCACAAAACTATTTTATTGTTTCCAAAAGTTCATAATAAAGCTCTCAATTTTAAATTGCAATTTCGGTTTGCTTAAGCATATAATTTAACAAAACTTAATCCATACAATTATAGCAAAAACTCTTAGCTTTCTAAAACATCAAAAACTATTAAATTCCGATAAGTAACTCAAAAGTTATGACCAAAACAATTTTGCATGTTTAAGTATTGACACAATTTCTCAATGACAGGACATCGACAAACAAATGGATTTTTCCTCATATAAACTCCAAAATCACAAGAGGCACCATAAATGAAAGTTGTAGATTAATGTCTTAGCTTTCCAGAAAATTAAGAATTATCAAATTCCGATAAGTGGATCAAAAGTTATGAACAAAACAAATTTTTAGTTTTAAGTATTTTCATGATTTCCTAACGATAGCCCAGCGACAAACAAATGAGCTTTTCACCACTTAAACTTCAAAATTAATAGAAACATGATGAATGAAAGTTGTAGCTTATACTCTTAGCTTTTCAGATATTAAAAATTATCAAATTCCGATAAGTGAATCAAAAGTTGTGCCCATTTTACTCTCAGCTATCAACTCTGATTTTTACACAGGCCTGAGCTACATGCTCAGTTTAAAACTCGTTTTTGGCCTCCTAAAAACATAATTCCGAAAAATGCCTAAACGAAAAACTTGTAGCAAATTGAAAGAGCTTTTTACTGCAAAAAGATTGAGTCAATTTGGATAATATAGCTATAAGTTATCACTGTTTTACAGCAGTGATATTTTCACTAAAATTTTCAGTACACAAAATCAAACAACCAATTGAATTCAAATCCATATTGCAACCAAAGCAATCGTCAATTCAAGCATATCTAAGCAAAAATTTATAACATGCAACACAATATTCAGAAATAGATTGTGTGAGTCGAACAACTCACCTTTATTGCTTCCTATAGCTTGTCAATCTCTTACAAAACCTTGCTACAATCTTGCAATCACTTTGCTAATCACCATTACACCCAAAGACTCAAAAACCTAAAACCAACCAGCAGCTCCAAGGTTAAAAACGAGATAAAAATCATATTTTTATGACTCTAGAGAGTAGAGAAGATTATCTAGCTTTGATTTCTATAAGTATCGACCAAAACCCCTTTGATTTGCACTAGAATTTGGATGATTTAGAACCTAGGGTTTTGCTAGAGAAAAGGAAGATGAGTTTCAATAATTATTTTCAGAAATGAAGAATGAGTTGTACGTACACTTGCTTCTCCACTTAACTCATCTTTCTTGGGCCAAGAGGCTATAGGTTAGGAGCCCAAAAACTAATATTATGAAAACTAGTAAAGTGTCCCTAATTTTCTTAAGTTACTAACTCTAAAGCACTATTATTATTATAACTTTCCACTTACGCCATATCTTACCAAAATCACAAATTAATTAACTTGTTGAAACTCTTATTTTGGAACATAATATCCAGACCCAAACATTTATTTATTTTTAAAACTTTTTCCAAAACTATCTTAAGATTAACTAAAATAAACAATTAAATTATGCACAAAAATAATATTAATTTCACCATTAAATTCCATAAATTGCAATCTAGCATAAATTCTCTCTAATAAAATTTAATTAATTAGGTGTTTAACAACCGGGTTGTTACAGACTCCTCCCTTTAAAAAAATTGCGTCCTCGCAATTTGTTAACTGAAATAATCTATAAAAATTTCAACTTAACCATGATTTTATACCTTAAAAAAAATCTCATTTACTTACTTAACATCAACATTTTATTTTGATTAAAACTTCTTCAAAGTAGCAACTTTAAACCACTTCATTCCCATATATCAAGATTTTATTCTTTATAACTCTTAGGACTAAATTTCAACCTATTTAGAAATTCATTTCATCTTTACTTGTATTATTCCATTTACAACTCTTAATAATTCACAAAATAGATTTTTCTTTCACTTTTGGTTTTCAAAACTTAATATTTTGAATCCAATACCAACGTTTTTATCCGATTCTCAAATTTATAAATTTAAAATTCTTCTAATTCCAAAAATAATAATGAACCATGAACTATTATGATCCACTTCACAACTACAAAGTTGATTGCATAAGCCACCAACAATGTCTTCCCAGGCTCATCCATTTCACATAAATGCTTCATGGAAAAGATATTATTCCTATTTATTTTAACTCAAAACATTTCACTTATTTTTCTCCTCATGTCAAAATATCACGTTCGAAATTTAGGAACCTCTATTGATAACATGGCGTCCCATGTATCAACCAAAATCCTTAAATAACGTCCGGATAAGTTAGCATGATGGGTTAACAAAAAATTAAATGTATTATTTTATTATCTCTAGCATCCATGCATCCAATTTTAAACAAGTATAGCCAAGAAAAACAATAACTAACATCCAAACACCAGGAAGCAGTCAAGCAAAAGCAGGCAATTTACCCTTAATCTAAACATTAGGCAACCAAACAAAAGGAGAAAAATATTATCTCATCTTCTTTTATATTTTTTTTCTTTTAACTCAGAATTCTTTTTGTTCATTTTGTCTCTTTCCCCTTTTGATTAAAAATTTTGTATCTACTTCTCATTCGTTTTCATTTGTTCATTAATTTCCTTCCAAGCACACAAAATCCTGATAGAGCCAAACAAATTTAGATCGAACGGGTTAGGCACCCACAACCTGAGTTTGTATTGTCCTAATCATTTCAGCAATTCGCTCTAAAGTTAAAAATACTCACAACACAATAACCACTGATTTTTCCCACATCTGTCCTAGATCTGCCTCAAGCCATAATACTAATGCTGCACATCCAATTATAATACTACTTTAAATGTGTCAGCCTTAGTAAAAATAACAAATGCCCTACATTTTTTTTTGAAACTATGCTATACTTCCAACCCTATGTGGATAGTCCATGTAAACTACCTACACACTCTCTAGGGGATAGGACTCTAAGGCTCACTAGGTCTCAGCTCCATGATTTTACATGTAATATTGTTCTGACCACAGCTCTGATACCAAACTGTAACAACCCCACTGTTATACCCAGTTTAGCAAAGAACATTACAAGTAATGTCATCTTCTAATCCGGAGAATACAGCTTGATAGGGGCGATCGAATGTGAATATATCTTTATACTAACACCGACACGTCATTTATACCGTTTTACTTAATGTCTGACCTGAATTTGACGTATTCAGTATTAATAAAAAGTAATAAACACACTGATTCTACTTAATCAGAACAATATATCAAACACATAACAATCACAGATCACAACAGAATGCACATATCATAGCATACGTAGGGTAAGTACACAAAATATACTTCTGATTTTACATTCTACATATTTCAAAATAAGTCACTATCTTAACAAGGACATCTCATAGAGCATCAGGTGAATATCCTACAAAAGATCAACTAAGGGTATCAATATGTATATCCATGGCTAGCTCACCTGTCCAAAAGTCCAAGCATCCTTTAAACCTGAAAATTCCGGTCTGACCCGGAAACACAAAATTCCGGATCAGTCTATCTCTAAATATCTGAAAAGTGAGATCCATATATATATAATATGTAAATAAACTTTAGTTCAACCACAAAACGACAGTAGCAATAATTTATTGTTTCAACAAGATGTATGTTAGATTTCCAATTATGGTTTTTATCTCCATCACAAGTCCACGTTATAGGCACGACAAGTTAACACAACTCATTCATGACCGACCTGATCAAGGAACTATTATAAGCACAACAAGTTTGCACAACTCATTCATGACCGACCTGATCAAGGGACTATTATAAGAACGACAAATTAACACAACTCATTCATGACCGACCTGATCAACGAACTCTCTTTCTCAGTCGAATGACCAAGGAAACACAGGAATCAACATATCGAACAAACAAACATACATTCCAAAATCCAAGATGGTCTCGAGGCCTGGTGGAATCCCTCATACCGATCTGATACCAAAGATCGGGAACTCATGCACGATCACTAGGATTGAGGGACTCATACTCAATCGACCTGATCGAGGAAACACAAGGAAACATAACAAAACAAGCAATCCGGAACTCATGCACGATTGCTAGGATCGAGGAAATATAACAAAACAAGCAATACAATCCATTTCTATGATTATTGAGACCGAGGAATTACATGCTCAATCTAAGGGATTGAGGAAGCATATACATACGATCGTGTAGATCGAAATCTCACTCGCTCGATCTAAGGGATCGAGGAACCACATATCCGATTTCAATAATAAAAGAACAAAATCTCAATAATAAAAAAGATAGTGGTAACTACGGCTTCGCTATTCCATATTAATCATTATTTTATTTTAAAAATTTTACTAACAAAAGTAGTCATAAAAGTCCAGTCTTTTACAATAATGAGTTTCTCAATCTTTTTATATTTACAAGTTTGAAAAGAAATCCAGAAGTAACCTTCTTAACGATCTAGCAGCCTCTGCCGCACACCAAAAGAAAGTGAACTCTAAAGTGACAAATACTATCGTTCACAGTAACCACTATAGTTTAACATAGACATCTCATACCATCTAGTGAAACACAAGTATTTACTGTGAATTAGTAAATTTCACTTATTATGGATATACCCGAAAAACCTGAATTATATTCTCTTATGGATCTAGAGACCACTTGTCGCACACCATAAAAGAATACAACCCTAAAGTGTTAATTACTATCTCAAAATTGATTATAAGAATCTAACTTGAGCATCTCATGTTACTCAGTTGGGTTCTAGTATTCGGTCAAGAATTAGTAAATTCCACTTCAACATTCTATTCATTGGAATATACCATTTTCGACAAAATGTTTCACAAGAGCATATAAAACAGTCGGGAACATTAAGTCGAAAATTATCTCATTCTATATTATAGAATTAAGATTCTCAAAACTATTATCTCTTTTGAATTCCATTGTTTAAAACACATACTTAGTTGTTCACAAAACTATTTTATTGTTTACAAAAGTGCATAATAAAGCTCACAGTTTTAAATTGCAACAGTTTGCTTAAGCATATAATTTAACAAAACTTAATCCATACAATCATAGCAAAAACTCTTAGCTTTCCAAAACATCAAAAACTATTAAATTCCGATAAGTAACTCAAAAGTTATGACCAAAACAATTTCACATGTTTAAGTATTGACACAATTTCTCAATGAAAGGACATCGACAAACAAATGGGTTTTTCCCCATTAAACTCCAAAATCACAAGAGGAACCATAATTGAAAGTTGTAGATTAATGTCTTAGCTTTCCAGAACATTAAGAATTATCAAATTCCGATAAGTGGATCAAAAGTTATGAACAAAACAAATTTTTAGTTTTAAGTATTTTCATGATTTCCTAACGATAGCCCAGCGACAAACAAATGAGCTTTTCACCACTTAAACTTCAAAATTAATAGAAACATGATGAATGAAAGTTGTAGCTTATACTCTTAGCTTTTCAGATATTAAAAATTATCAAATTCCGATAAGTGAATCAAAAGTTGTGCCCATTTTACTCTCAGCTATCAACTCTGATTTTTACACAGGCCTGAGCTACATGCTCAGTTTAAAACTCGTTTTTGGCCTCCTAAAAGACATAATTCCGAAAAATGCCTAAACGAAAAACTTGTAGCAAATTGAAAGAGCTTTTTACTGCAAAAAGATTGAGTCAATTTGGATAATATAGCTATAAGTTATCACTGTTTTACAGCAGTGATATTTTCACTAAAATTTTCAGTACACAAAATCAAACAACCAATTGAATTCAAATCCATATTGCAACCAAAGCAATCGTCAATTCAAGCATATCTAAGCAAAAATTTATAACATGCAACACAATATTCAGAAATAGATTGTGTGAGTCGTACAACTCACCTTTAATGCTTCCTATAGCTTGTCAATCTCTTACAAAACCTTGCTACAATCTTGCAATCACTTTGCTAATCACCATTACACCCAAAGACTCAAAAACCTAAAACCAACCAGCAGCTCCAAGGTTAAAAACGAGATAAAAATCATATTTTTATGACTCTAGAGAGTAGAGAAGATTATCTAGCTTTGATTTCTATAAGTATCGACCAAAACCCCTTTGATTTGCACTAGAATTTGGATGATTTAGAACCTAGGGTTTTGCTAGAGAAAAGGAAGATGAGTTTCAATAATTATTTTCAGAAATGAAGAATGAGTTGTACGTACACTTGCTTCTCCACTTAACTCATCTTTCTTGGGCCAAGAGGCTATAGGTTAGGAGCCCAAAAACTAATATTATGAAAACTAGTAAAGTGTCCCTAATTTTCTTAAGTTACTAACTCTAAAGCACTATTATTATTATAACTTTCCACTTACGCCATATCTTACCAAAATCACAAATTAATTAACTTGTTGAAACTCTTATTTTGGAACATAATATCCAGACCCAAACATTTATTTATTTTTAAAACTTTTTCCAAAACTATCTTAAGATTAACTAAAATAAACAATTAAATTATGCACAAAAATAATATTAATTTCACCATTAAATTCCATAAATTGCAATCTAGCATAAATTCTCTCTAATAAAATTTAATTAATTAGGTGTTTAACAACCGGGTTGTTACAGACTCCTCCCTTTAAAAAAATTGCGTCCTCGCAATTTGTTAACTGGAATAATCTATAAAAATTTCAACTTAACCATGATTTTATACCTTAAAAAAAATCTCATTTACTTACTTAACATCAACATTTTATTTTGATTAAAACTTCTTCAAAGTAGCAACTTTAAACCACTTCATTCCCATATATCAAGATTTTATTCTTTATAACTCTTAGGACTAAATTTCAACCTATTTAGAAATCCATTTCATCTTTACTTGTATTATTCCATTTACAACTCTTAATAATTCACAAAATAGATTTTTCTTTCACTTTTGGTTTTCAAAACTTAATATTTTGAATCCAATACCAACGTTTTTATCCGATTCTCAAATTTATAAATTTAAAATTCTTCTAATTCCAAAAATAATAATGAACCATGAACTATTATGATCCACTTCACAACTACAAAGTTGATTGCATAAGCCACCAACAATGTCTTCCCAGGCTCATCCATTTCACATAAATGCTTCATGGAAAAGATATTATTCCTATTTATTTTAACTCAAAACATTTCACTTATTTTTCTCCTCATGTCAAAATATCACGTTCGAAATTTAGGAACCTCTATTGATAACATGGCGTCCCATGTATCAACCAAAATCCTTAAACAACGTCCGGATAAGTTAGCATGATGGGTTAACAAAAAATTAAATGTATTATTTTATTATCTCTAGCATCCATGCATCCAATTTTAAACAAGTATAGCCAAGAAAAACAATAACTAACATCCAAACACCAGGAAGCAGTCAAGCAAAAGCAGGCAATTTACCCTTAATCTAAACATTAGGCAACCAAACAAAAGGAGAAAAATATTATCTCATCTTCTTTTATATTTTTTTTCTTTTAACTCAGAATTCTTTTTGTTCATTTTGTCTCTTTCCCCTTTTGATTAAAAATTTTGTATCTACTTCTCATTCGTTTTCATTTGTTCATTAATTTCCTTCCAAGCACACAAAATCCTGATAGAGCCAAACAAATTTAGATCGAACGGGTTAGGCACCCACAACCTGAGTTTGTATTGTCCTAATCATTTCAGCAATTCGCTCTAAAGTTAAAAATACTCACAACACAATAACCACTGATTTTTCCCACATCTGTCCTAGGTCTGCCTCAAGCCATAATACTAATGCTGCACATCCAATTATAATACTACTTTAAATGTGTCAGCCTTAGTAAAAATAACAGATGCCCTACATTTTTTTTTTGAAACTATGCTATACTTCCAACCCTATGTGGATAGTCCATGTAAACTACCTACACACTCTCTAGGGGATAGGACTCTAAGGCTCACTAGGTCTCAGCTCCATGATTTTACATGTAATATTGTTCTGACCACAGCTCTGATACCAAACTGTAACAACCCCACTGTTATACCCAGTTTAGCAAAGAACATTACAAGTAATGTCATCTTCTAATCCGGAGAATACAGCTTGATAGGGGCGATCGAATGTGAATATATCTTTATACTAACACCGACACGTCATTTATACCGTTTTACTTAATGTCTGACCTGAATTTGACGTATTCAGTATTAATAAAAAGTAATAAACACACTGATTCTACTTAATCAGAACAATATATCAAACACATAACAATCACAGATCACAACAGAATGCACATATCATAGCATACGTAGGGTAAGTACACAAAATATACTTCTGATTTTACATTCTACATATTTCAAAATAAGTCACTATCTTAACAAGGACATCTCATAGAGCATCAAGTGAATATCCTACAAAAGATCAACTAAGGGTATCAATATGTATATCCATGGCTAGCTCACCTGTCCAAAAGTCCAAGCATCCTTTAAACCTGAAAATTCCGGTCTGACCCGGAAACACAAAATTCCGGATCAGTCTATCTCTAAATATCTGAAAAGTGAGATCCATATATATATAATATGTAAATAAACTTTAGTTCAACCACAAAACGACAGTAGCAATAATTTATTGTTTCAACAAGATGTATGTTAGATTTCCAATTATGGTTTTTATCTCCATCACAAGTCCACGTTATAGGCACGACAAGTTAACACAACTCATTCATGACCGACCTGATCAAGGAACTATTATAAGCACAACAAGTTTGCACAACTCATTCATGACCGACCTGATCAAGGGACTATTATAAGAACGACAAATTAACACAACTCATTCATGACCGACCTGATCAACGAACTCTCTTTCTCAGTCGAATGACCAAGGAAACACAGGAATCAACATATCGAACAAACAAACATACATTCCAAAATCCAAGATGGTCTCGAGGCCTGGTGGAATCCCTCATACCGATCTGATACCAAAGATCGGGAACTCATGCACGATCACTAGGATTGAGGGACTCATACTCAATCGACCTGATCGAGGAAACACAAGGAAACATAACAAAACAAGCAATCCGGAACTCATGCACGATTGCTAGGATCGAGGAAATATAACAAAACAAGCAATACAATCCATTTCTATGATTATTGAGACCGAGGAATTACATGCTCAATCTAAGGGATTGAGGAAGCATATACATACGATCGTGTAGATCGAAATCTCACTCGCTCGATCTAAGGGATCGAGGAACCACATATCCGATTTCAATAATAAAAGAACAAAATCTCAATAATAAAAAAAGATAGTGGTAACTACGGCTTCGCTATTCCATATTAATCATTATTTTATTTTAAAAATTTTACTAACAAAAGTAGTCATAAAAGTCCAGTCTTTTACAATAATGAGTTTCTCAATCTTTTTATATTTACAAGTTTGAAAAGAAATCCAGAAGTAACCTTCTTAACGATCTAGCAGCCTCTGCCGCACACCAAAAGAAAGTGAACTCTAAAGTGACAAATACTATCGTTCACAGTAACCACTATAGTTTAACATAGACATCTCATACCATCTAGTGAAACACAAGTATTTACTGTGAATTAGTAAATTTCACTTATTATGGATATACCCGAAAAACCTGAATTATATTCTCTTATGGATCTAGAGACCACTTGTCGCACACCATAAAAGAATACAACCCTAAAGTGTTAATTACTATCTCAAAATTGATTATAAGAATCTAACTTGAGCATCTCATGTTACTCAGTTGGGTTCTAGTATTCGGTCAAGAATTAGTAAATTCCACTTCAACATTCTATTCATTGGAATATACCATTTTCGACAAAATGTTTCACAAGAGCATATAAAACAGTCGGGAACATTAAGTCGAAAATTATCTCATTCTATATTATAGAATTAAGATTCTCAAAACTATTATCTCTTTTGAATTCCATTGTTTAAAACACATACTTAGTTGTTCACAAAACTATTTTATTGTTTACAAAAGTGCATAATAAAGCTCACAGTTTTAAATTGCAACAGTTTGCTTAAGCATATAATTTAACAAAACTTAATCCATACAATCATAGCAAAAACTCTTAGCTTTCCAAAACATCAAAAACTATTAAATTCCGATAAGTAACTCAAAAGTTATGACCAAAACAATTTCACATGTTTAAGTATTGACACAATTTCTCAATGATAGGACATCGACAAACAAATGGGTTTTTCCCCATTAAACTCCAAAATCACAAGAGGAACCATAATTGAAAGTTGTAGATTAATGTCTTAGCTTTCCAGAACATTAAGAATTATCAAATTCCAATAAGTGGCTCAAAAGTTATGAACAAAACAAATTCTCAGTTTTAAGTATTTTCATGATTTCCTAACGACAGCCCAGCGACAAACAAATGAGTTTTTCACCACTTAAACTTCAAAATTATCAGAAACACAATGAATGAAAGTTGTAGCTTATACTCTTAGCTTTCCAGATATTAAAAATTACCAAATTCCGATAAGTGAATCAAAAATTATGCCCATTTTACTCTCAGCTATCAACTCTGATTTTTACACAGGCCTGAGCTACATGTTTAGTCTAAAACTCGTTTTTGGCCTCCTAAAAAGCATAATTTCGAAAAATTCCTAAAGGAAAAACTTGTAGCAAATTGAAAGAGCTTTCTACTACAAAAAGATTAAGTCGATTTGGATAATTTAGCTATAAGTTATCACTGTTTTACAGCAGTGATATTTTCACTAAAATTTTCAGCACACAAAATCAAATAACCAATTGAATTCAAATCCATATTGCAACCAAAGCAATCATCAATTCAAGCATATCTAAGCTAAAATTTATAACATGCAACACATTATTCAGAGATAGATTGTGTGAGTCGAACAACTCACCTTTAATGCTTTCTATAGCTTGTCAATCTCTTACAAAACCTTGCTACAATCTTGCAATCACTTTGCTAATCACCATTACACCCAAAGACTCAAAAAACTAAAACCAACCAGCAGCTCCATGGTTAAAAACGAGATAAAAATCATATTTTTATGACTCTAGAGAGTAGAGAAGATTATCTAGCTTTGATTTCTACAAGTATCGACCAAAACCCCTTTGATTTGCACTAGAATTTGGATGATTTAGAACCTAGGGTTTTGCTAGAGAAGAGGAAGATGAGTTTCAATAATTATTTTCAGAAATGAAGAATGTGTTGTACGTACACTTGCTTCTCCACTTAACTCATCTTTCTTGGGCCAAGAGGCATATAGGCTAGGAGCCCAAAAACTAATATTGTGGAAACTAGTAAAGTGTCGTTAATTTTCTTAAGTTACTAACTCTAAAGCACTATTATTATTATAACTTTCCACTTACCCCATATTTTACCAAAATCACAAATTAATTAACTTGTTGAAATTCTTATTTTGGAACATAATTTCCAGACCCAAACATTTATATATTTTTAAAACTTTTTCCAAAATTATCTTAAGATTAACTAAAATAAACAATTGAATTATGCACAAATATAATATTAATTTCACCATTAAATTCCATAAATTACAATCTAGCATAAATTCTCTCTAATAAAATTTAATAAATTAGGTGGTTAACAACCGGGTTATTACAGGTTGAGTGGTCGTCTGTTCGTACGAGAGTTGAACATGTGGCACTTGATCTTCATGTTGAGGTTGTACGTTCGCCCGTTCGCTTAGTGGTTGTTCCTCAAGTTCCATTAGGAAGTCGAATTCGTCCGCGAGCTCTTGAAGTCTCATCTCTTCATACATCTGCTCGTCGGAGTCTGTGGATGATCGCCAAGAAGGCATTTTGTATGAGGTGATATAAGTGTATGAGGTGATATAAGAAAATGAGGAGATATAAGAGAATGAGGTGATATTTAAATGTGTAAATTGTTTAAGAGTGTTGAATTAGGACAAGAGCCCAAGGTTTTGATCAAAAAAGAAAAAACAGAGTAGCTGCAATAGGCGCAATCCTGGATTGCTCCTCGAAAGATTACTTCATATAGGCATAATCTGTGATTGCGCCAGTATAAAGTAACGGCCATATCATTCACTTACGTGGCAAAAGGGGACTATATTTGCAATATTTTGCAAAAGAAGGTTAAAAGTGAAATAAAAAAAAAGGGAAGGAAGGGGGGAGGGGGGGGGCAATGCTCTTTTATCTATGGTTATATGTCTAAAATGATACTATGTTTCTTCAGATATTCCTTTTCTCTGCAGAATAAATCTATGAACACATAATCATTAGCTGTGACGTGTCTCTTTGAGTTGGTTCGGTTGTATGTTCATAAATTTTGTAATTTTACTCCCAGCGGCCAACTTCGATTTCTTAAGGTTGTGTGACAAAAAAGTTAATAAAAATTAGTCAAAAACTAACAAAAAAAGAATGATTATTATGCTGTAATTTTTTTGACAAACATGGATAGAATTATTATTATCTTTGAATTTAGAGTAGATGAATAATACGATAGAATTATTATGCTGTAATTTTTTTGACAATCAGTGCCGCTTATTGGAGGAAAGCATTAATCAGTGTCGCTTATACAGTAACTCGTATATTATATGCTTTGTCTTCTAATCGTCTTATGGACTTATTTATAAACCAAACCTAATTCGAATTAGAGTTAGGGAGAAAATTTATAATGAATAATCAATTCAAAATCCAGCATGCAAACTAAATTATTATAATTTCCGTATCTTACCTTAATCTAATACATAGTATTTCTGTTAATAATGTCGAAAGTGGATGGTATGACCTGCGGTCTGTGAACAGTGGATGAGGGAACCGACCATATGAAATATGAATTGCTATAGAAAAAGAAGAAGACATCTACATGGGGAGATATACAGAGTATTGATATTTAAAAAAAAAAAAAAAAAAAAATCAAAATAGCAACTATTGAAATCCAAACATCAAATGATTTTTGTTTCACTGTCAGATGAAAAAGGTAACAACTATTCTTTTCATTTTATATTAAATGGACAAATAATGATTTGCTTGTATTTCAAAGGTAGTTTAAAGCATTATAGTCTACTGTAAAGTGGCAGTCTAAGATCAAACCAACATGCATGATCTATAGAGATGAAAGGATCACCAAATCAAATATATAGTGGAAATCAAAAGACTAATGACGGACAGAGGAATCGTCATAATATTTTCGTCCATGTGCTTAGCTCCAAAGAAAACTTACTTAAACATATTATATACTTACTATTAATTGTTTATAGAAATTCTAAAAATATAGATATAGGGCGCGTTCTTGGCGAACAGAAACAAGGCATTTGAGCGAGGTACTGTAGCGAACGGGAATGTGTTTTTTGCTGCGAACGGGGTATTTGAGCGGGGTATTTTTAATTGTTATGAATTAATTAAATACTTAAGTGGACAAAACAAAACGACTATATTTCATTGCATAAAGGAAATACAAACAGAAATACAATAGAAATAAAATAATATGATTACATGAACATCCTACTTGTTGGCACCACCATGATTTATCAGATAAGTTTGGTATTTTTTTTTTTTGTGCCGTTTGTCTGCAAGTCCTGATACCAACCAGTTTTTCGCTAGATCGTCGGGAATAAAAGTGAACATCTTAGTCATGCCGGGTTCCATAACATATACTAAAGCGTCTGCAACATTAAATTCGTCTCCTTCTCCAAAACAATGAATGCGAGTAACTGCATTCGCAAAAGTTGTCGAATTTCCCGTTGATTCCACACTAGTTCCCATATTCGGACTATCAGAATGTTGAGTTTCGGCATTTGCTGCGTACCGTACGCGCTTCACCGTGTCTATCGAAGTGAACGGTCGAAGTCTCTCATACCGGGGTCCCGATTGAACATTTCATCGCCTCCCATCGAGCATATAATTTGGTATTTGTAAGGACTTATTGTAACAAAAGAAATCCTCATTGTTACATGCCACTAATACCATATATATACCACGATTTTCATTAATATCTTGCGATGTGGGACAATTTGTCCGTTCAATTCACGCACCCACTCCATTCCAATGCGAGCCACACCTAACAATCTCCACCTTGGCGAGCATTTGCTCAAGTCACCTTTGGAGTTACACCTTGAGTTCTCTTCACAGTTGGCTAGGCTGCTACCCCGAGTTCTCATAAGCAGTGGGGGAGACAGACTGCTTATAACCGTATCCCCACCTTGACGAGCATCCCATGCTCAAGCCCCTTTGGAGTCATGCTTCGGTCATGCTACACATACTGGTCCCATCGAACCATGAAGCTCTGATACCATGTTGAGTTTCGGCATTTCCTGCGTACCGTACGCGCTTCACCGTGTCTATCGGAGTCAACGGTCGAAGTCTCTCATGCCGGCGTCCCGATTGAACATCCCCATCGCCTCCCATCGAGCATATAATTTGGTATTGGCAAACACTTATTGTAACAAAAGTAATCCCCATTGTTACATGCCACCAATACCATATATATACCACGATTTTCATTAATATCTTGCGATGTGGGACAATTTGCCCGTTCAATCCACGCATCCACTCCATTCCAATGCGAGCCACACCTAACACAGAATGTGTGCGAGATTTTTTCACCTGTCTCTCGTGCATTATGTCAATGAGCGCAGTCATCTTTTCTTCATTTTCACCCCATCCTCTTCTAAAACTATGGCGCAAAGTTGGTTGAGAAGGATGATTTATTGGAACTTGGGTTGAAGAAGGGATTGGTGGAGCTTCGTAAATTGGTGCATTCATTGACGGTTGTTGCAATGAGGGATTTGTTGGCGAATTCAAATTTGGAATATGATCATTTTGTGTTGCATCCAATGGATTAAAAAACGCATCAAAATCCCATGTTCTATCAAACATGCTCTGTCTTGAAGGCGGCGTACTAGTCTGCGACGGTTGTACGGTTGCTGCAGGAGTGTAGGACGACTGACCAGTAGCATTAGTCCCGCGAAATAATTGTTGTATCAGCTCCAAGTTTTCTAGTGGACGTTTCTTATATTTCATAACAAATGGTCCAAATTCCTAAAAGAAAAAAACACAATTGTAAGAATCTATCTTCAAAGTAACGATTAAAAGTAAATTTCACGAACCTTAACACGGTCTTCCTACCATTCCTCACTTCCAGAAATCGTTCCTTTACAAGCATCCCAACCAGCACCAGTCATGTTCATCAGTGCATCCCATTTCATCCACTCTCGTCGAAGACTATCATATTTATGTCTAATCTTGGTTTCGTCTATTGGTTCGAGTTCTGGATAATTCTGTATGGAATTGTTGTACTTTTCTGCAATAGCTTTGTGAACACCCTTTTTGTTGCTGCCACAAGCTGTATATGCCTCAACAGCACATTGCAACATAATCTGAGTTGCTGTAAAGGACCAGTGATGTGCACTTTTTCTGCTGGCCATACCGGAAAAAGGAAAAAAATAATATTTATCACAAATCATTAAAAAAAACGAAAAAAAACTATATTAAGTAACGGTATATAACATAAACAACAAACTGAAAAAAACATGATTTCTGCTCGGATTTGATTGAATGAAGAATAAAAGAGTAGTTGAATTGAAGAGAGTGGAGTGAAGAGGTAGTAGGGGAAAGGTGATTTATAAGAAGGGAAATGGGACGTTGGAAATCAAGTCGTTGGCGTCCGATGCGTCAGAGCCAATGGCTTGATTTCCAACGTCTCTCCAGCGCTCCTTTTAAGCGGAGAAACTTTATTTGGCGTCGGACGCGAAAACCATACCCAACGTGGCATTTAAAGGCTGTGAACGGACTCATATTATGATGCATAAATAAAGCATTATCCACATTATTTTTTCAAAGAAATCTTATTTAATAGTTATAGCTAGCAACAATTTCAAGATTTTATATGAAAATTAGACAAAAGCAATCATCTACAATAAATTAGTGTAGACAATAAATCATGTTGGTTTTTATATACAAATAATCTATAGCTAGGAATTTCGGATAAAAATCCTTAAAAATTTGAGAAAAGGCAATGACAGTGCTTATTTTAAAAAAAAATTGTATTATATGACTTGGACATAAAGGACATTGGGCAATAAAAATAACATTGAAAACAATTACTGAAGTTGAGTTGTAATATTCAGCAAATATGAGGTTAATTTAGTTTACTGATAGCCTGCACAATATACTTTATTTCAAATGAGGGGAAAAGGAAGGAAAAATATATATTGAAGTCATTGAAGTGAATAAAATCATTTATGTGTGGAATTATGTTCCGAAATAACCTTAATATTAATTTGCAGAACTTAACACTTACAAATAAAATAGAAAATAAATTTTAGGTAGCCAAAGTAGAATGTGCCACCATGTAAATCAGTAGCATCCACGTGCGAAAGCTTCCTTTAGTAAACCGAAATTATTTCGCCAATCAGGGGAAAAACTATCAACCAACAATCAATTTGACATAAGTTAAAAATTAATCAGTAAGCTAACCCAATAAATTATGGAAATGAGCCGGAATGCTGGACCTTAATAAAAAAATCTGGTAGAGAATTACTGCAGTCCTTGGGTGTAATTTGTAATCAATAACACGTCGGCTGCAACTCTCGATGGAAGTAATCAAATTAATGTTATAATTCTATTTAGCAACGCTGAGTCAGACGGTCGAAGATTAAGCCTTCCAGCCAAGATCTAGTTTTGCGAAATTATGGTATGAGTAAAGGGAAATTTCAATCTGAGAGTATGACATTATTTCAAAGGACGGTGGTGGGATCATTTGAATTTGGGCAAAATTTTGATAACTGTCTACGGTTCAGTTTTTTCTAAAATAAAATTATATTGTATATGTGGAAGAAAATAGCAACATGGGTAAGGATTCACAAACTTGTATTATTTTAAAATTGGAGAAAAGCAGGAGTACATGTATGCATTGACCAGTCGTACTTACTACAAATTTGTGAACATAGTCATTCATGAAAGGGGAAAATGTGTCGTCAACATGCAATCTACTTTACTGGGAGTCACGGCTGTATGTTGCAACATCAATTTCTTTATTCCTAACATGGTTGGTGACTAAATGATCTTATTCTTCAATCGAAAATGCTATTTCACCCGGCAACAAAAGCGGTGAAAAACACCGGTGTAGAGATAGAAAGTACGACGACCTGCCCCGAACCAGCCGACATTTCCCCGAAATGCGTTGTGCCAATGCCCGACTAGCACGGGACGATCGTCAAGGAAAAGGGTTTTGAAACTATGAATCACCAAAGAACCTGTAGTATATCTCACAGCGCATAGAATAAAATATAATAATAACATACTTGACGTAAAACAGGTGAGACAGTGCATAAGCTGAAAACTAAATCATCATAGCAGCGGAATCCAAAATACAGCTTATGATCCAGACCATCATTATTACAACTTTAAAATACTGCCTCTAAAGCAAAATAGAAAAGGAACACTACTAATGCCCAAAGCAGTGACCAGCAACAACACAGGGAGAATATATGTAAATAGTACGTGGAAGCCTCCTACTCATCTTCGGACAGCTACTCGTGCATAACCACCTAACCTGTCTCTAGTCTTCTCGTTTAGGAGCACCTAGAGTAATAAGAAGAGGCATAAAACTCTGGATCCGACAAAAGTTTGGTATGAGCGATAGCAGCAAAACAAAACAATAACAGGTATAAATCATCATACCTGAACCTGCAACCAAAGAGTTAGCACAACAAGATGTACAGTACTCTAAGGTAACACTAACATAAAGTGTAAAATGGGAGTGTGCATGTCATGGTGATAGCAAACATCAAACATAGCAATCATCCTCACATCTCTCACTCAGTGCGTAAAGCATACGATATTCACCGCTTTGATCACCAAATCCATTGGGGCCATGACGACAACTCCGTACAACTATTGTTATGACCAAACTTCCCTGGTCTATAGTCAATAACCCTACCCAGTCCACACATCCCTGGCTCTAGGTTAAGGGCCAACCAGTCCACACTTCCCTGCCTCTGGTTCGTCTACATGGTCCATCTCTTCAATGGTGAGCCAAAGTTGTAGATATCGATAACCCCTTTGCACATGTCCCGCAGCAAAGCCCAACTCTAGAAGTTAACTCGTTGGTTCGCATCTGGATCCAGAGTTATAACTTCCCATTTGGACTTCCTTTGCATCTCGGGTTATGATCTCCTCCGGTTCGGTTCAAATTCAGCTCCTCGGTTCGCAATTCTTCGGTTCATGGTCCTCGTATGTATCCGCCTCGTGATCCTTACCTGGGTCCGGCTCATGGCGATGCTCCCCCTGGCGGCTCGTGGTGATGCTCCTCCTAGCGGCTCGTGGTGACCTCCCTGGTGGCTCGTGGTGGCATCCCATTGGAGGCTCGTGGTGATGCTCCCCTGGTGGCTCGTGGTGACCTCCCACTCACGACCCGGTTCGTGGTCCTCCCCTCACGACTCGGTTCATGCTCCAGGGTCACGAACCGCACCTCACGGCAGTTTCCAGCAAGCTAAATTTTGTCTTATGATGGCGTTTTCAACCATTCAAACTTTCCAATGACATCACAAAACTTTCCAAATAACAGTAATAACATGTGTAATCAATCACAAACATCAAAACACCAATCATATGAGTTATTTTGGATCAAATGTACCCAAAATCATGATTTTCCCCTTAATCCCCTACACCATGTTTTAACTATAGGATTAGCAAACTTAAACCAAATTAACCCAAATTTTCACCAGTGACATAAAATAATATTTAAGAATTTCTACATATTTTTCCAGATTTTTATGATGCATAATTTCGCTAATTATCACTAATCAACCCTAATTAGCCATAATTAGTGAATAAAAGTGCAAATCACTCACCTTAGCCACAAATGAACATTAGATCTGAAACTATGACTGATATGGCATGAATTTCAATGTATACCAGCAGCTCTACCTCTGATTTGATGCTAATTTCTCTTGATTTGATGTAGTTTTGGTTAATTAGTGATTAGAAAGCAGTTAGGGTGAGAGTTAGAAGATAGGGGCCATTGTTAGGGTTCAAGGGATGTAAGTGGCGGCTATAAAACTGAAATTAAATGTTTTCCCAAATCCTTTCAGCCCTCCCATAACCCTAATCCCGAAATGGGTTATGGACATAGCTGTAATTACTTTGTTAAGCCCAATTAAGTTGTTTTTCCATCTTCAAACCTTATTTCAGCCATATCTTCCAAACGGTAAGTCCGTTTGATTAATGTGACAGCTCAATGGAAAGGTAAACCATCATCGGAATCCAATGAAAGTGGTTTCCGGCCAAAACTCCTTACCAATCAAAAGTTATAGGCGAAACAAGATTCGCCAGGGGCAAAACGGTAAATCAAAATTCAGCAAAAATCGTGAACATGGGAAATGACCCCAATAGTCGTTTCTCAAAATTACACGACCATATGAATTCGTATGTGAATGAAATAAATATTCTACGATCCTCCGATGCGTAGAATGCAGGTCGTTGCACTCTCCTCCCTTAAGAAATTTCGCCCCCGAAATTCTGTAACTAAGAAAACATACAAAGGTGCCCGGCATGCCTATCAGCTATTTACAAACAATCAAACATACATAATAACACAATAAATCATCATAGCATGCGGTTTATTAACAAGGGAATAACTATATCGCGATTAAAACCTTACCATGCAAAGTGTTCTGGATGCGACTTCCTTATGCTTTCCTCGGTTCCCCAAGTACAGTCATTCTCATTATCATCCCACTGGACCTTAACCGGTTTCACCGTCTTCCTTCGAAGTTGTTTCGTGTCGTGTCCGACAATATGAATCGTTCTGTGGCTCCCAACTGCCTCAGATTCCACTTCGATATCATCCAACTGATCTGGTGAAATAGTCATATCAGAATCGTGCACGAACTTCCTTAACTGGGAAACATGAAATACGTCGTGAACTTCTGCCGTCTTGTCAAGCAATCCAACTTCATATGCCAAATTCCCAACTTGTTCAAGAACTGGAAACGGACAAACAAACTTTGGTGCTAACTTACCTCTCCTACCAAACCGGATTACACTCTTCAATGGAGAGATCTTGATGAACACCAGGTCGACAACGGAGAATTTCAATTCTCTTTGTCTTTTATCAGCATAGCTCTTTTGCCTATCTTGGGCAGCCTTCATTCGTTGTTGAATAACTTTGACCTTATCTGAAGTTTCTCTTATTACATCTGGCCCAAGCACAAATTTCTCACATGTTTCTAACCAACATGATGGTAAGTTGCACGGTCTTCCATACAAAGCTTCAAATGGAGCCATACCAATATTGGATTGCTAACTATTATTATATGCGAATTCAACCAGATGCAAATGGTCATCCCATGATCCTCCAAAGTCCAATATACAAGCCCTTAAGAGATCCTCTAATACACAATTCACTCTCTCTGTTTGACCGTCGGTTGAGGATGGTATGCGGTACTGAGATGTAATTCTAATCCTAAAGGCTCTTGTAAGCTCTTCCAAAACCCACTAGTGAATAATGGATCTCGGTCAGTCATAATACCTTTGGGTACTCCATGAAATCTCACTACCCACTTCATATACAGTTCTGCTAACTTAGCTGCCGTTCTGTTCGACTTGACCGGTATAAACCTTGCACTTTTGGTCAATCGATCCACAGTCACCCAAATACTATCATGACCCGAGCTAGTCCTTGGTAAACCATCAATGAAATCCATTGAGACTTGTTCCCATTTCCATTCGGGAATTTCCAGCGATTGTAACAAACCACCAGGCTTCTTTTGCTCGGCTTTAACTAGCTGGCAATTCATGCACTTGGATATAAACTTCCCAACGTCTCTCTTCATCTCTTCCCAATAGTAGGTCTGCTTCATGTCTCGGTACATTTTGTTACCACTGGGATGTATAGTCAGTTTTGAGTGATGACACTCTCTAAGCACTTCATCTCTCAATCCATTAACATTGGGTACGACCAGTTTCTCATTCTTTCAAAGCCATCCTTCTCTATCAAGTCATACATATTCATTTCCTCACCATTGCTACTCACCTCTACCTTGGAAATGATTTCCAATAGGTTAGGATCATCCCTCTGACTGGAACCAATTCGCTCAATCAAAGTCGGTTTGATCGTCAAACTTGCTAACATCTATGGATCAAATTCGCACTTAGGCCTAAAATCATATCCCGTAATACACTCCAGTTGCTTCCATTCCAGAAACATAGCCCCCAAACTGGCATGTCTCCTACTCAATGCATCAGCTACCGCATTGCCCTTCCCGGGTGTTATGCGATATTGAAATCATATGAAGCCAAGAAATCTAACCATCTTTGCTGACGAAGATTTAAATCCTTTTGATGGAAAAGGTACTTTATCGACTTATGATCAGTAAACAACTCAAATCTTTCTCCCAAGAGATAATGTCTCCACATCTTCAATGCGAACATGATCGCTGCCTATTCCAAATAATGGGTAGGATATCTTTTCTCATGTGGTTTCAGTTGCCGACTAGCATATGCTACAACCCTACCTCCTTGAATCAATACAACGCCTAGTCCGGTACCACAAGCATTTGTGTATACCATCATCTCTTCGTTCCCCTTAGGAATAACTAACACGAGTGCGCACGTTAACCTTTCCTTTAGGCTCTTAAACGCATTCTCACACCTTCCGTCCCAAGCAAAAGCTTGATTCTTCTTGGTCAACTGAGTTAACGGTGCTGCTATCTTAGAGAAGTCTTGGATAAACTTACGATAATATCCAGTTAACCCCAAGAAACTTCTTATGTCTGCTGCATTCTTGGGCGTAAACCAATCTTGCATCACAGCCACCTTCGCAGGATCCACGACAATACCATTCTCTGAAACAACATGGCCCAAGAATCTCACTTCCCTCCTCCATAATTGACACTTAGAAAATTTCACTTTCAATTAGTGTTTCCTCAACAGCTCCATCACTGTCCTCAAATGTTCCTTGTGTTCTTCCTCTGTCCTTGAGTAAACCAAGATATCATCCATGAACACAAGAACAAACTTATACAATTGATCCGTGAATACCCTATTCATAAGATCCACAAAATATGTTGGTGCATTGGTCAACCCGAATGGCATGACCAACCACTCATAGAATCCAAATGGCGTTCGAAATGCCATTTTAGGTATACACTCAGCTGCAATTCGAAGCTGATGAAAACCTGTTGCGATATCTAACCGGGATAACACTCTCGCTTCATTAGACTGATCAAACAAATCATCTATCCGTGGAAGAGGATACTTATTCTTCCTCGTCACCTTGTTCAACTCGCGGCAGTCTACACATAAGCGAAGGGAACTGTAACAAGCAGGATTTTCAGAACCAACTTAAAATTTTTATTTTAGCAATTTTAATGGGTTTTGAATATATAATGATTTATTTTAAATAATAACGACCAAAAAATTTATTTAAATCGAAGTTTGTAAGTATAAATTTATTTTAATTATAAAACGAGCTTGAAATGGCGCGGTAGTTTGAAAATTCGATTTCTAATTTCAAATGAATGTACAGAATTCAAAATAAATCGGATTTCAGCGAAGCAAGAAATATTTGAATCTGTTTAATAATATCTTTCTAACGAATGTGAAAAACTTAGATTTCATAATATAAATTGAAAGTTATGGCCAGTTTAAAATTTAAAATAGTCGCTATGGAATTTATATATATTTTAATATAATATATAGCCCTTAAGAATAGCCATTTCGCAAACGATCTCCGATTTCAACGAAACCACTTTTGTTGGATCTGGAATCTCAAATTATTGTTATATTTCAAATTTCATAATTTTTGGATTTAATATGTGAGCGTGGTAAATTTAAATGTGTTTTGACAGTTTCAGTTTGAATTGGATCGACCAGAAAATGACCATTTTTCTCAAACAGTCTCCAAATTCAACGAAATTATTTTTGTTAGGACCGTATCATCAAAACAAAGCTAGATATAATTTTTTTGTAATTTTTGGAGTCAATATATGGCCCTAGTAAATTAAAATGTACGTTTGAATTCAATATACATTGATTTATATTTTAATTCAAAAAAAAACTGATCGAAACAGTCGAATTGGCTTACGACCCATTGTGTCCAGAATGGGGGTATATAGCTATGGACGACGGTCGTTGGGTTTAATTTGGAGTTATGAACGATAACAAGTTATAATTGAATTAAAATAATATTTTCATTACCCTATATAATATCTTTTATTTCTGTCTTAACCCTCACGCCTCACTTCCTTTCCTCTTTTCTTCAATACTTCAGGCCAACGCTCCTTTTGCTCAAAAAAATAAAAATCGTGACTTTTAAATTCATAAGAAAATCAAATATGTTTCTATAAATCACGAGATGCATACTTTTGAAATCCTCATCACATTTTCTACATTCCTGTGTAATTTTCAATGGATTCGAATTGTCTTTTGTCGCGTGAGAAACCCTTCAGCATGCGAAAATGGCTAGGGTTCAAACGTTTGGGTAATTGAGCCATTGTTTGAGAAATCTGTTGTTGTTTCGAAGTTTGTGGGATCGAATCGCTTTACTTGGAAAAATTTTGGAGGGTTCGGTGAATATTTGAGTTGTTCGTTACTGTGTAGCTAAGTTGAGGGAGTGGAGGATGCAATCATGGAGAGGGCAATGGGTTGGATGATTCACATATGAAGTTGTTGAGATTTCGTAAGGAGAATTTCCATATTTTCAGTTTGAATTTCAAGTGAAAGGAAAGGGAGAATGAATGGGAAAGAGGACAGCTATTGCACTGAGAAAGGAGGAGCGGGATTCTTGGAGCTTGCGTGAAGAAAATGATTAAGGGGACGTGATTAATTAGGATATTAGGGGATTAGTTGTTAACTAATAAAATTATAATTTTATTGTTTAAATTCGTTTACAATCTTGTAAAAATAAAAACTTCTTCATACGAGGTCGGAATTGGACGATTTCAGAACCGCTAGAATCGTGATGAAATTATCTACAATATGGAACTGACCAGAACGGAACCGGAGCTACTTGTAATTTTTGATAAAATTAAATGACCAGTTTAATTTTATTAAAACCATCGCCAATAAAGAATGGCGGAGTGGAACCCAATGTGAGAACTCCTTCTCACTCAAAATTATATTTTATCATGTTATTGTATTCATGTATAAAAAATATATAGAATTGCCTGTGTAGATTTATATCAATTTTGATCATTATAAATTGTATACGGTGCCTGTTAGCTCAACTCCCTCGTCCACATACCATGGACGATTTAAATTGACTGTATTGTGTGTTGTTTGTGATATTGAAATGTTTAACATATTAAAAATAATGTTAACATTAATGGAGTAAATGAAATTAAATTATAAAAATCCATTTATAATTTAAACAATGAAAATTGGCTAATTAGAAAAATATTTCAAATCGACTTAGAACTGGTTAAATTTATTAACCAGTGATTATTTAAATTCACGATTGTTGTTTGAAAACCCCACACGGGTCTGGGGTGATATTCTGATCACACATCTCCCTTGTGATTAGTTGTATGTCGATCGATGGATTGACAGACCGTTATAAGCGTTATTTGATTATTTGGTGCTTATACAGTTGTAGAATGCACTCTGATGATTTTTGACTGTTTGATGATTATTTATCATTATTGTTGAATACATGTGATGTATGAAATCCACATAACTAAATTATATGGTAATTGATTGAGTCGCATTTCGATTCAGAAATAATGAATATTTTAAAATAACGAATATTTTAAAATAATATTCAGTGAAAAATAAAAATATGATTTTGATGTTCGATTTTGGATGGACACGAAAATATTGGAAAATATGATACCGAGTAAGTAGATATTCGCCATTTTAACCCAAACGGGTTTATCGATCGATTTTATTTATTTTATAATGAATACAAAAAAGAATTTATTTAAAAATTTGATATTTTGGAAATATTATCATTTTAATATTATAATGATATGGAATATTCAGTTTTGTTTTAAAATTGAAATTGAAGTTGATATCGTTTTAAAACAAATTTATAAATATTTTAAAATACGTTTTAAATAGAAATCGACGATATACATAATATATATATATTAAATGGCCTGAATAGAACGCGCCGCGCAGCGACTGTTCGCGTATTTCGACCATTAACTTCAAATGGACGTAACTGGAGATCCGACCGTCGGATTCTCCTAAAACCGGAACCATTGGATTCGTATCGAAAAGAGCTTTCCAATAAATAAAAGAGTTTTGAAATCTAATGCCTGGATTTTAGGATATGTCCAAATCAATTTGGAAAAATTCGCCATGGAAGCAGTTCGGTGGCAATTGTTGGAAACTGACCGTAATGGCCTTAATAAAATTATTAAAAATTTGGAAAAATTATGTAAAATCATAATAAATGATTTGAAATGATTTTGGATGAAAAATTCCAAGTTTGAAAAGATGAAAATATATTTTTATCGAAATGAACTAGTTATTAACTAGAATAACATTCCAATGTTTTTAAATAAATAAATTGGATTTGAAATGGTTTTAATATAACCAGAATTTTCCAACGTATGATTTGGAATGGAAATAATCTTTGGAATATTTCGATAATGGATTCCGTGATTATACAGATATTGTGAAGGAATTTGGAAGATATATATATTGTTATTCCCAATACGATATTTGTTGGTTTCAGAATTTAATATTGAATATAAGCCGATATAATTTCTATTCAGTGCCTTGTATTTAATATCAAAATGGATTTTGGGTTTGTCGTGAATGGTGCCTTTATAAACATTGTTCTTAAAACCCGATGAGAAAAGAATCAATATTTTAAATAAGAATTAGAGAAGTTTACCAATTAATTAATATTTAATTGGAATTGAATTAATATTGGATTTTGGGTTTATCGTGAATGATGTTTTAAATAACATTTGTTCTTTAACCCAATTAACGGTGAAGAGATGATTTGGAATTTATAAATCTTTTTATTAAGGTTTAATGAAAATTTTCCAAATTAAAGTTTTCCAATTTAATATATTAAATTGGAAATGAATAGAATTTGATTTGGTAATAATCGAGATGAGCTTCTGTGAAGGAAGACCGTTACCATATATGGAATTTGAAAGGCTTCACCGTTATTCCATTTATATTATTAGTCTGACATGGAAATTCATATTGATTTCGACTGATCAGATTTTCGTGAAGATTCCATTTTGATGGAAGATGATTTGGGTTTATCGTGAACTTTGTTTTTAAGTGGCATTGGTTCTTTAACCCAGTTAAAGACAAGATTAATTTCTTGAAGTTGAATAATCATAAAGTAATGATTTTTAGGATTAAAACTAAACTAGAGTTTTAATGAATCATTGATCAGATTGGAATGAGAATGGGATAATTAAATTTATCGAGTTTATGAATTGATTGAGAATGGAGTAGCACCAGTTTTACTCCAGGCGATAGTTAAATCTATAACTAGATTTGAACGTGAAATGGTAATTAAATTTACCGATAACACCGTGGGTGTTAGATATGGAGTACTACCAGTTTTGTTCCATGGGATGGATAGGTTGGGATTATATAATAAAACAAGTGATTACATCGATAAGGCTCGATAATCCCGACTAGTTAATAAACCTTGTTTTGGTTCAGAATTGTGAAAAGATAAAAAAAATTCTTTTGAAATGGATATCCAAAGGAAGATTGAAGAATAAATTTAAAGAAATTATCTTTGATAAAATTAATGGGAACCTTTCCCTAAAAATGTGAATATTTGAATAAAAGAATATTCTGAATTGGAATGAGGCATATGATGTGTTTTTATAGCACTTGATTATTGATTATAAAATACGCGGGTTATTCGGAAAGACCGGGTTGATCCCATTCTGAATAACTGATACGATGACTAAAAGTCGACGATGAAGACGGTGGTTGAAGACCAGAGTTCTTCACATCGTTTGGATGATTACTAATGTCTTGATTGGGCTGTACACCCAGGACAAGGTAATAAGTGGTGATCGTCTAGACGTACTTAGAGATCGACCGGATATGCGAGGACCTCTCTCCTGTATTGGACATATGGGACGAGGAATAAGGTGCCTTCAGTTTCGTTCAGACCCAAAACGGACTTGTAAATGGACGTGTGTCTGACATTGGATTTCGTTCTGTATTGATTGATTTCTATTAAATATATATCTGTTTGGTGTAGAGAATTTATTCTCTTGCTTAACACCCTTCTCTGAGACGTACGAGCGGAGGCTATATATCGATAGACATCAGTTGTATGGCATGAATTATTAGTGTGGCATGCTGAGATGCAAATGATCAAGGCTTTTGTTGAAAAGCATAGTCTTGTGGTTGATGATCAAAGCACGGGTTTAAATAGCATAGCTTTGTGCCGCGTTAATTCGCGAGCCTCACACCCCGGTATGAACAAGAAACGGGAGAGGATCCAGGGAGGACATGCGTTTCTTTCTAGCTAGGATTGGTGTCATGGTATGGATCCCAGACATTTTTACTTATGTGGATGATGGATAGCGAGGTACCTCGGATTTGAGTCCTTAGTGGCTCTTTATGATGGTCGATATACTGAATAGATTTACGCCCCATAGGGAAGGGAAACGCATTGTTCAGGAATTATAATCCATTAACATAAGTGTGGACTAGCCATGTGGCTCCAGGTGTAGTTGCGGCTGAATACTGAGACATGGGCTAGATTGTCTTGAATTCGGTAAGGACGATCCCTTGCCTTAGTTCATGATGGAATCCAATTTCCAATATGACATTTTTTGGTTTTAGTTGTAGAACTAGTATGGCGACATGTTATATGGTACCCATGTCGTCTATGATTGATACATTTATATTTGAAGTTGTTTGATAAACTATGCACTTATAGTAATATCAAAATGATTTGTTTTAAACATACCAAGCATGTTTGGCTATTATAAGGGAAAAATCTATCCTCCGGCTTGTGTTGCATTGTGTGATGGGACCTGAGTCTTATAATAGCTTCATTTTTCGAAAAGCATTGTGTTGTTTATAAACTGTTTATACACTGGTATTCTTGGGAGAAAACCCGTTCCGTGTTATACGGGGTGGTCCCTTGATTTACTTTATTTTTAAAGTAAAGTTTAATAACTATTTTTAGTTCTCACACCAATCCCATGACTGACTCGGAGTTTATTGTTTTAACCTAAACTCTAGGTGCCCATACTTTCCACATGGGCGGCTTGTAGTTTTGGTTTTTGCAGATTTCTATTTAACAGGATCCTGGATTACGGCTGGAGCTATTTTCGGAAAGCTTTGTATCCGTATATCTCTTTCAGTTGTGTCAGTTTTTATTTTCCGCTACGCATTGTGCTTATGTATTATTTTTCCGCTGCTTTGTAATGTAAATCTCTGATATTTTTCCAGTATGTATTATTTTTTTGAACTCTGATATCTTGTACTCTGATGTAATTGTTGTAACTGCAATGAAATATTCTATTGTTTGTGTTCTGATGCATGTCTTCTGAAAGCAATCCGGGGTTTCCCTTACGGGCGAGTTTGGGTCGTTTCAGCGTGGTATCAGAATTTTGGTTTACGAAGCTAGAGAACAAGACACATTAGAATCGAACGAAAGAATTCGTCAAAGATTGGATTACTAATATCCAATAAGAATGACTCGTTAGAGATAGGGTTAGTAATGCCCTAGAATGAGTTAGAAGAGTATTATTTATAAAAACAAATTTAGTTTTGAAAAATTAAATCTTATTATACGTATTTGCATATTTTATTTTATATTGAATTTGGACTATCGAGTATATGAAGATTTTGCATATACGCGTCATGAACGAATATTCAAAGTCTTAAATATACTGGATAGATATAGAATCACACTCTAGCCACCTGGAGATGATCCTAATGATTACTCGAGTATCATCAGTATTTATGTTCGAGTTTCGAAGGTGTGATATCTGTACTTTTCCAATTGACTGGTGTGAGAACCAAAACTTAGTTAAGGTTTATTGTTGTGATTTGACACTAAAATATGATTTTTGAATATATATAAAAGTATATGTTTGAAAAGGTAATCAACTAATTGATTGCTGGTTGTGTTGTTTGATTATTAGTTTAACTAATAAAAATATTGGAATGATAATTAATTTAGCCAATAAGAGAATGAAAGGTAAATTTAGCCAAATCGACTCAAATATTGAACTGAATTGAAAATTGATTAGAATTGCATATATGTGCACGTATATATAATGAACAGGTCATAGCATGGAAGCTAAGAAGGGGAATAAAATTGTAAGGCCGACAAATAGGTACATATTTACTGTATTTCTTGGGTTTTGATAATTTTATGAGCCGATTGGAAAGCCGCTTGGTTTTTATTTTTCTTTTGGATTGATGAGGGCCCTGTGAGATAAGTTGCAGTTTTAAAGGTCTCCCCGTACAAAGGAGGTTATGGCGAAATTTTTCGAAAATTTAGGGTGTTAGCCAAAAATTTTAGAAATTAGAAAATTCTTAGAAACTGAAAAGTTGAAGAATGAAAGCCAAAATGAAAGTTGAGTTGGTTAGTTAAACAACTTTCAGCTACGTTACTTTTTTAGGACGAAAAGATTTTAAGTGGGGGAGATTGTAACAACCCGGATTTTCAGAAACAATTTAAAATTTATATTTTAGCAATTTTAATGGGTTTTGAATATTTAAAATGATTTATATTAAATAATAACGACTAAAAATTTATTTAAATCGAATTTTGAACATATAAATTTATTTTAATTATAAAATGAGCTTGAAATGGTGTGGTAGTTTGAAAATTCGATTTCTAATTTCAAATGATTGTACAGAATTCAAAATAAATCGGATTTCAGTGAAACAAGAAATATTTGAATCTGTTTAATAATATCTTTCTAACAAATGTGAAAAACTCAGATTTCATAATATAAATTGAAAGTTATGGCCAATTTAAAATTTAAAATAGTCGCTGTGGAATTTACATATATTTTAATATAATATATAGCCCTTAAAAATAGGCATTACGCAAACGACCTCCTATTTCGATGAAACCACTTTTGTTGGACCCGGAATGTCAAATTATTGTTATGTTTCAAATTTCATAACTTTTGGATTTAATATGTGAGCGTGGTAAATTTAAATGTGTTTTGACAGTTTCAGTTTGAATTGGATCGACTAGAAAAGACCATTTTTCAAACGGTCTCCAAATTCAACGAAAATAGTTTTGTTAGGACCGTATCGTCAAAACAAAGCTAGATATAATTTTTCTGTAATTTTTGGAGTCAGTATGTGGCCCCAGTAAATTAAAATGTACATTTTAATTTAATATACGTTGATTTATATTTTAATTTAAAGAAAAACTGATCGAAACAATCGAATTGGCTTATGAAACATATCCTATTGTGTCCGTAATGGGGGTATATGGCTATTGACGATGGTCGTTGGGTTTTATTTGGAGTTATGAATGATAACAAGTTATAATTGAATTAATATAATATTTTCACTACCCTATATAATATCTTTTATTTCTGTCTTAACCCTCACTTTCTTTCCTCTTTTCTTCAATGCTTCAGGCCGACGCTCCTTTTGCTCAAAAAATAAAAATCGTGACTTTTGAATTCATAAGAAAATCAAATATGTTTCTATAAATCACGAGATGCATATATTTGAAATCCTCACCACATTCTCTACATTCCTGTGTACTTTTCAATGGATTCGAATTGTCTTTTGTCGCGAGAAAAACCCTGCAGAATGCAAAAATAGCTAGGGTTCGAATATTTGGGTAATTGAGCCATTGATTGAGAAATCCGTTGTTGTTTTGGAGTTTGTGGGATCGAATCGCTTTAGTTGGCAAAAATTTGGAGGGTTCGGTGAATATTTGAGTCGTGCGTGTAGCCGAGTTGAGGGAGTGGAGGACGCAATCTTGGAGAGGGCGACGGGTTGGATGATTCACATATGAAGTTGTTGAGATTTCGATAAGGAGATTTTCCATATTTCCAGTTTGAATTTAAAGTGAAAGAAAAGGGAGAATGAATGGGAAAGAGGACGGCTATGGCACTGAGAAAGGAGGACCGGGATTCTTGGAGCTTGCCTGAAGAAGATGATTAAGGGGGCGTGATTAATTAGGGTAATGGGGGATTAGTTGTTAACTAATTAAATTATAATTTTATTGTTTAAATTCGTTTACAATCTTGTAAAAATAACAACTTCTTTATACGAGGTCGGAATTGGATGATTTCAGATCCGCTAGAATCGTGATGAAATTATCTACAACATAGACAAAATGGAAATGGAGCTACTTGGAATTTTTGATAAAATTAAAAGACTAGTGTAATTTTATTAAAACCATCGCCAATAAAAAATTGCGGAGTGGAACCCAATGTGAGAACTCCTTCTCACTCAAAATTATATTTTATCATGTTATTGTATTCATGTATAAAAAATATATAGAATTACCAGTGTAGATTTTTATCAATTTTATCATTATAAATTGTATACGGTGCCTGTTAGCTCACCTCCCTCATCCACAAACCATGGACGATTTAAATTGACAGTATTGTGTGTTGTTTGTGATATTGAAATGTTTAACATATTAAAAATAATGTTAACATTAATGGGGTAAATGAAATTAAATTATAAATATGCATTTATAATTTAAACATTGAAAATTGGCTAATTAGAAAAATAATTCAAATCGAATTAGGACTGGTTAAATTTATTAACCAGTGATTATTTAAATTCACGATTGTTGTTTGTAAACCTCACACTGGTCTGGGGGTGATATTCTGATCACACATCTCCCTTGTGATTAGTTGTATGTCGATCGATGGATTGATAGACCGTTATAAGCGTTATTTGATTATTTAGTTCCTATACAGTTGTAGAATGCACTCTGGATGATGTTTGATTGTTTGATAATTATTTATCATTATTGTTGAATACATGTGATGTATGAAATCCATGTAACTAAAATTATATGGTAATTGATTGAGTCGGATTCCGATTCAGAAATAACGAATATTTAAAATAACGAATATTTTAAAATAGTATTCAGTGAAAGATAAAAATATGATTTTGATATCAGATTTTGGATAGACACGAAAATATTATAAAATATGAAGTCGAGTAAGCAGACATTCGCCATTTTAACCCGAACGGGTTTATCGATCGATTTTACTTATTTTATAATGAATACAAAAAAGAACTTATTTCAAAATTTGTTATTTTGGAAATATTATCATTTTAATATTATAATGTTATGGAATATTTAGTTTTGATTTAAAATTGAAAATGAAGTTGATATCGTTTTAAACTGATTTTATAAGTATTTTAAAATACGTTGTAAATTGAAATCAACGATATTATACATACATACATATATATATATATATATATATATTAAATGGCCTGAATAGAACGCGCTGCGCAACGACCGTTTGCGAATTTCGACCATTAACTTCAAATGGACGCACCGGGAGATCCGACCGTCGGATTTTCCTAAAACCGGAACCGTTGGATTCGTATCAAAAAGTGCTTTTCAATTAATATAAGAGTTTTGAAATCTAACGATTGGATTTTAAGATATGTCCAAATCAATTTGAGAAAAGGTCGCTATGGACGCAGTTCGGTGGCCGTTGTTGGAAACCGACTGTAATGGCCTTAATAAAATTATTAAAAATTTGGAAACATTATGTAAAATCATAATAAATGATATGGAATGATTTTGGATGAAAAATTCCAAGTTTGAAAAGATAAAAATATATTTTTATCAAAATGAACTGGTTATTAATTAGAGTAACAATCCAATGTTTTTAAATAAATTGGATTTGATATGGTTTTGATATAACCAGAATTTTCCAATGTATGATTTGGATTGGATTGGAATGGAAATCATCTTCGGAATATTTCGATATTGGATTCCTTGATTATACATATATTGTTGAGGAATTTGGAATATATATATATATCGTTATTCCCAATACGATATTTGTTGGTTTCAGAATTTGATATTGAATATAAACCGGTATAATTTCTATTCAGTGCCTTATATTTAATATCAAATTGGATTTTGGGTTTGTCGTGAATGGTGTCTTTATAAACACTATTTTTAAAACCCGATGAGAAAAGAATAAATCTTTTAAATAAGATTTAGAGAAGTTTACCAATTAATTAATATTTAATTGGAATTCAATTGAAATTGGATTTTTGGTTTATCGTGAACAATGTTTTAAATAACATTTGTTCTTTAACCCAATTAACAGTGAAGAGATAATTTGGAATTTGTAAATCTTTTTATTAAGGTTTAATGAAAATTTTCCAAAGTAAAGTTTTCCAATTTAATATATTAAATTGGAAATGAATGGAATTCGATTTGGTAATAATCAAGATGAGCTTCTGTGAAGGAAGACCGTTACTATATATGGAATTTAAAAGGCTCCGCCGTTATTCCATTTATATTATTAGTTTGATATGGAAATTCATATTGATTTCGACTAATCAGATTTTCGTGTAGATTCCATTTTGATGGAAGATGATTTGAGTTTATTGTGAACTGTGTTTTTAAGTGACATTGGTTCTTTAACCCAGTTAAAGAAGATTAATTTCTTGAAGTTGAATAATCATAAAGTAATGAATTTCGGGATTAAAACTAAACTTGAGTTTTAATAAATCTTTGATCAGATTGGAATGAGAATGGGATAATTAAATTTATCGAGTTCATGAAATGATCGAAAATGGAGTACCACCAGTTTTACTCTAGGCGATAGTTAAATATTTAACTAGATTTGAATGTGAAATCGTAATTAATTTTACCGATAAGACCGTGGGTGTTAGATATGGAGTACTACCAGTTTTGCTCCATGGGATGAATAGGTTGGGATCAGATAATAAAACAAATGATCACATCGGTAAGGCTCGATAATCCCGACTAGTTAATAAACCTTGTTTTGGTTCAGAATTGTGAAAAGATAAAATAAATTCTTTTGAAATGGATATCTGAAGGAAGATTGAAGAATAAATTTAAAGAATTTATCTTTGATAAAATTAATGGGAACCTTTCCCTAAAAATGTGAATATTTGAATAAAAGAATATTCTGAATTAGAATGAGGCATATGATGTGTTTTTATAGCACTTGATTATTGATTATAAAATACGCGGGTTATTCGGAAAGACCGGGTTTATACCATTCTGAATAACCAATACGACGACTAAAAGTCGACAATGAAGACGGTGGTTGAAGACCGGAGTTCTTCACATTATTTGGATGATTGCTAATGTCTTGATTGGGCTGTACACCCAGGACAAGGTAATAATTGGTGATCGTCCAGACGTACTTGGAGATCGACCGGATATGCGAGGACCTCTCTCCTGTATTGGACATATGGGACGAGGAATAAGGTGCCTCCGGTTTCGTTCAGACCCAGAACGGACTTGTAAATGGACGTGTGTCTGACATTGGATTTTGTTCTGTATTGATTGATTTCTATTAAATATATATCTGTTTAGTGGCGGAGAATTTATTCTCTTGCTTAACACCCTTCTCTGTGACATACGAGCATAGAGGTTATATGTCGACAGACATCAGTTGTATGGCGTGAATTGTCTGTGTGGCATGCTGATATGCAAATGATCAAGGCTTTTGTTGAAAAGCAGAGTCTTGTGGTTAATGATCAAAGCACGACTTTAAATAGCATAGCTTTGTGTAGCGTTAATTCGCAAGCCTCACACCCCGGTATGAACCAGAAACAGGAGAGGATCCAGGGAGGACATGCGTTTCTTTCTAGCTAGGAGTGGTGTCATGGTATGGAGCTCAAACATTTTTACTTATGTGGATGATGGATAGCGTGGTACCTAGGATTTGAGTCCCTAGTGGCTCGTTATGATGGTCCATATACTGACCAGATTTACGCTCTATAGGGCGGGGAAACGCATTATTCAGGAATTACAATCCACTAACGTAAGTTTGGACTGATCCTGTGGCTCCAGGTGCAGTTGCGGCTGAATCTTGAGACATGGGCTAGATTGTCTTAAATTCAGTAAGGATGATCCCTTGCCTTGGTTCATGATGGAATCTAATTTCCAATACGAAAATTTTCAATTCTAGTTGTAGAACTAGTATGGCGACATGATATATGGTACCCATGCCGTCTATGATTGATACATTTTTGTTTCAAGTTGTTTGATACACTATGCACTTATAGTAATATCAAAATGATTTGTTTTAAACGTACCAAGCATGTTTGGCTATTATAAGGGAAAACTTTATCCTCCGGCTTGCGTTGCATTATGTGATGGGACCTGAGTCTTATAATAGCTTCATTTTTCGAAAAGCATTAGGTTGTTCATAAACTGTTTAGGCACTGGTATTCTTAGGAGAAAACCCATTCCGTTTTATATGGTGTGGTCCCTTGATTTACTTTATTTTTAAAGTAAAGTTTAATAACTTTTTTGAGTTCTCACACCGGTCCTATGACTGACTCGGAGTTTATTGTTTTAACCTAAACTTTGGGTGCCCATATTTTCCACACGGCCAGCTTGTAGTTTTGGTTTTTGAAGATTTCTATTTAATAGGATCCTGGACTACGGCTGGAGCTATATTCGCAAAGCTTTGTATCTGTATATCTCTTTCAGTTGTGTCAGTTGTTATTTTCCGCTACGCATTGTGCTTATGTATTACTTTTCCGCCGCTTTGTAATGTAAATCTCTGATATTTTTCCAATGTGTATTATTTATTTGAACTCCAATATCTTGTACTTTAATGTAATTGTTGTAATAGCAATGAAATGTTCTGTTGTTTGTGTTCTGATGTGTGTGTTCTCAAAGTAATCTGGGCTTTCCCTTACAAGCAAGTTTGGGTCGTTTCAGGAGCCATCGGCCTTAGTGGCAAATACAACTGGTGCTCCCCAATCGGAAACACTCCTTCGGATAAATCCTTTCTTCAAAAAATCGCTCACTTCCACCTCGAGCTCTCGCTGCTCCCCTGGTGCCATACGATGAAGAGGCATCACTATATGTATGGCATCTTTCACTAAATCAATCCGAAACTCGAACTTTCGGTGTGGTGGAAGCCCGATCAATTCCTCGAAGGTGTCCGGATACTCGCCAGCAGTAGGCACATCTGATAACTCATCCTGCGGGATGTCGAGGGAATGTAGAAAACTAGCCATCACCTCATCACTAGGTAGGCAACCCAATACCACCCTCCGTCTGTCATACGCTCTAATGGTCACCAAAGACACCTCACAGTCTACCACCACACCATATCTTTGGAGCGAATCGACTCCTAAAATAATGCCAAACCCAGTAAAGCCCAAAACAAAGCGATCACAAGCAAACATACATCCATGACTCGATAAGACCAAATTACGACAAATCATGCAAAGGCTAGTCGAACCACCGATCGGGTTCGTAACAACTAAAGGTCTATCGACAATCTTGGGTTCCAATTCCAACTTATCTACCAGGTCACTAGATACGAACGAATGGGAAGCTCCGGTATCAAACAACACTCGAATCGGAACATCATAAATAGACAGCATACCTTGAATAACGACACTCTTTCCCTTCTGCGCCGTAGTTGGGGCATTCGATGAAGAAGGAACAACGTTGATAGCATATGTTTTCACGATCTACTTCTCCTTAGGGGGTTGTGGACATTCATTCTTAATATGCCCCACTTGGCCACAGTTGAAGCACTTCTTTTTCCCCGGTTTTGCTTGACAATCTTTGGCATAGTGATCCTTCCTGCCACATCTATAGCACTCGATATCTTTCTTATTCTTCTTTTTTTGACCATCCTTGGTTTGGTTCTGCTTTCTCTTATTCTGGGATTTATTCTTGCCTCCACCGCTTGCCCGCAGCTTTGGCTCGTCTGCAGATGTTACAACAACCTCGGTTTTTGACTTAGGGTAAAGGCTCTTAGACCTCAATGCCTTTCCCACAAAATATTCGAATGTCTCATCGATATGATTTATGAGTCTTTCCCCTAAGTACTCATCTAGGCCAGTTATGAACTTCTCGTTCTTCTTCTCGGCAGTATCAATAAGAGATAATCCATACTTCGATAGTATCAAACTCAGCAATATATTCCGAGACTTCCCTACCATTCTGCTTAAGTTCCAAAAACTTCCTGAACAATTCTGATTTCTGAGCAACTGGAATAAACTTGTCACTGAATCAGGTCTTAAACTGATTCCAAGTGACTTGATCCTCGGGAGTAGCTGCTTTGATAGCATTCCACCAATTCGTTGCTCGTCCTTGAAATTGACGCGATGCTAGCTTTCCCTTCATCGCATCATCGATCCCCAAATCCTCGAAGATGCGCTCACAACTATCAAGTCAATCTTGAACTTCCGTAATCGACTCCGTTCCGTGGAATAGCTTCCCACGAAGACTAATATAATCCTTGCTGAGCTTGGCGAAATTGGCTCTATGCGCTTGCACTGCTACACCACCCCCATTAGCAGCATTAGGAACTTCTCCCTGAGCATCCTTAAGCATCTCTTGCATGAAGATAGTAAACATCATCCGCATATCAATGACATTCCTATCAATGGCCTCTGAACCCATACTCCTTGTATTTCGGCTCATCGTCCAACCTGTAAAGAGAAACGATTAACCATCTCCTCAGTGGTGCCAGTGCAGTGCGACTTCTTCCTTAGATATATTAATAGTGTATATATATAGCTTTTGAAAACCAAAATATCACAAATGCGCGCTCTCATATACGTATACTATCTCTCCCTGATGTCTTCCCTAGGTTAACTACGCAACATAGGCTTTGATACCATGTATGACGGCCCGCCCTAAACCAGCCGACATTTCCTCGAAATGCGCTGTGCCAATGCCCGACTAGCACGACACGATCGTCAAGGAAAAGGGTTTTGAAACTATGAATCACCAAAGAACCTGTAGTATATCTCACAGCGCATAGAATAAAATATAATAATAACATACTTACATAAAACAGGCGAGACAGTGCATAAGCTGAAAATTAAACCATTGTAGCAGCGGAATCCAAAATACAGCTTATGATCCAAACCATCATTATTACAACTTCAAAATACTGTCTATAAAGCAAAATAGAAAAGGTACACTACTAATGCCCAAAGCAGTGAACAACAACAACACAGGGAGAATATATGTAAATAATACATGGAAGCCTCCTACTCGTCTCCGGATAACTATTCGTGCATAACCACCTAATGTGTCTCTAGTTTGCTCATTTAGGAGCACCCAGAGTAATAATAAGAGACATAAAACTCTGGGTCATACAAAGTCTGGTATGAGTGATAGCAACAAAACAAAACAATAACATGTATAAATCATCATACCTGGACCTGCAACTAAATAGTCTGCACAAAAAGATGTACAGTACTCTAAGGTAACACTAACATAAAGTGTAAAATGGGAGTGTGCATGTCATGGTGATAGAAAATATCAAACATAGCAATCATCCTCACATCTCTCACTCAGTGTATAAAGCATACGATATCCATCGCTTTGATCACCAAATCCATTGGAGCCACGATGGCAACTTCGTACAACTATTGTTATGACCATACATCCCTGATCTATAGTCAATAACCCTACCCAGTTCACACATCCCTGGCTCTAGGTTAAGGACCAACCAGTCCACGCTTCCCTGGCTCGGGTTCGTCTACATGCCCCCTCTCTTCAACGGTGAACCAAATTTATAGATATCGATAACCCCTTTGCACACGTCCCGCAGCAAAGCCCAACTCTAGAAGTTAACTCATTGGTTCCCATTTGGATTCTGAGTTCTAACTTCCTATTTGGACTTCCTTTACATAACGAGTTTTGGTCTCCTCCAGTTCGGTTCGGATTCAGCTCCTCGGTTCGCAATTCTTCGGTACATGGTCCTCGTATGTATCCGACTCGTGATCCTTGCCTGGATCCGTTTCGTGGCGATGCTCCCTCTGGCGGCTCGTGGTGATGCTCCTCCTAGCGGCTCGTGGTGACCTCCCTGGTGGCTCTTGGTGGCATCCCATTGGTGCCTCGTGGCGATGCTCCCCTGGCGGCTTGTGGTGACCTCCCACTCACGACCCGGTTCATGGTCCTCCCCTCACGATCCAATTCATGCTCTAAGGTTACGAACCGCACCTCACAACAGTTTCCAACAAGCTAAATTTCGCCTCACGACGGCGTTTTCAATCATTCTAACTTTCCTATGACATCACAAAACAATCCAAACAGTAGTAATAACATGTGTAATCAATCACAAACATCAAAACACCAATCATATGAGTTATTTTGGATCAAGTGTACCCAAAACTATGATTTCCCCTTAATCCCCTTAACCATGTTTTTACTATAAGATTAGCAAACTTAAACCAAATTAACCCAAATTTTTACCAGTGACATAAAATAATATTTAAGAATTTCTTCATATTTTTCTAGACTTTTATGATGCATAATTTTGCTAATTATCACTAATCACCACTAATTAGCCGTAATTAGAGAATAAAAGTGCAAATCACTCACCTTAACCACAAATGAATATTAAATCTGAAAATATGACTGATATGCATGAATTCCAATGTATAGCAGCAACTCTATCTCTGATTTGATGCTAATTTCTCTTGATTTGATGTAGTTTTGGTTAATTAGTGATTAGAAAGCAATTAGGGTGAGATTTAGAAGATGGACGCCATTGTTAGGGTTCAAGGGATGTAAGTGGCGGCTAGAAAACTAAAATGAAATGTTTTCCCAAACCCTTTCAGCCCTCCCATAACCCTAATCCCGAAATGGGCTTTGGGCCTAGCTGTTAATTACCATGTTAAGCCCAGTTAAGCTGTTTTTCCATCTTCAAACCTTATTTCAGCCATATCTCTCAAACGGTAAGTTCATTTGATTAATGTGACCACTCTACGAAAATGTAAACCATCATCCGAATCCAATGGAAGTGGTTTCAGGTCAAAACTCCTTACCAATCAAAAGTTATAGGTGAAACAAGATTCGCTAAGGGTAAAACGGTTATTTAAAATTCGGGAAAAATCGTGAACATGGGAAATGACCCAATAGTCGTTTTCCCAAAGTTACACGACCATATGAATTCGTATGTGAATGAAATAAATATTCTATGATCCTCCGATGCGTAGAATGCGGGTTGTTACAGAAAATGGACCTTCCCTATTTTTCCTCCTGAATTATACTTTTCATCCTCTAATATCCACCATTTGATTTCTTTCCACGTCACCCGTAATAATTTATTTTCGGTTGTTCTATCACAGTTCTTCTTCAATAGAATCAGGAATACGAAATAGATGTTAACATTTAGACGAGAACTGACACAATGACACCCTAACTGGGTGTAATTTACAAACATCAAATAGATGACAAGCAAGAAACCGAATATCAATACATGATCTACCATGAACATAGTCATCGTTAAACTACCTTGTAAGCACAGAAGCTCGTGAATAATACTCTACCAAATATACGTGGACATATTGTCAGGGCAAATACACCAAGCAGGTTCAGTGCAATCTCAGTGTGGAATATTACCTATGATATGGTGGTATACACTCTATCGATTTCTCAATAAATCAGTAATTCGTTTGAAGATGGCTATAGATTGGAACGTATACTTACCTATTTGTTGATTACGGTGGGGCGATCGGGAATGTACAAAGTGGTAGGTGAAGTGCAATCGACCGAAGGCAGGCACTTGCGGCAACAAACTTCAGCAGAAACAGTCGGTCAGTCGGAAGCACAATGAAATATTCCAATTAATTGAATTTTGGTACAGATGGGGATGATACAGTAATGGTAGGAGGATGTCTGTCATACGACTCAGTGGTTATCGATGTCAATGGTCACTTATAGACCCGGTTTGGTGAGGAGGTAGAAATTTAGGGCGGAGTCTGAGGAATGGATTTCAGGATTTAATTATGAAGAGGAAGTGGAGGAAAAGATAAAAGTAGTTCCAAGGCGGTTACAGAAGGGAAAAAAGGTGAGTTGTCAAGAGAGGAGAAAAAAAAGCGTTGAGTTGTTCAGGGAATAGAACGGGGTAGAGGGCAGAAAATTAGAGAGGACACGTAGGCTTCATTTAGTTTTTGTTTCGCTCTTCAAATAATAGATAGATGTATTAAATTCTCCGTAATGGATTAAACTCTCAATTATTCATGGATAAATTATTACAACACTTCATGTAAACCAACCAAAACCGCTATGAGACTACAAGAAAAAATAGAATAAACATCACAGTTTTAACATCGTCATAAATACAGCCGATGTCAAAGCATACATTTAACATCACTACTTTTAAAAATGATGTTGGTGGTTTCTGATACATCAATTTGTTGAACGGATGATGTCTTAAGTACACTTTTAAAAAATTGAACTTATAGGCCATACAAAAAATCTTGGCTATTACATTACTTATTAAAATAGCTGTTGTCTATTACATTACTTGTTAAATGTATTATTGTTAATGATTAATAATTAGTAAATTACTGTTAATATTTATTAATTATAATTTATAGTTAATATTTTTTAGTAATTATAGTTAATATTTATTAATTATATTATAATTAGTAAATTATAGTTAATATTTTTGAGTAATTATAGTTAATATTTATTAATTATAGTTAATATTATAATTAGTAAATTATAGTTAATATTTATTAATTATATTTTATAGTAAAATTATGAATTATTGCTGAGATGGATTGTACCCAAAATTATTTGTTTAACCACTAAAAAAGCCAAGTTTATATAAATGGATCGACACAAACCTATGGGTCGACAGGAAGCCATGAGTCGACACAAGCCTATAGGTCGACAGGGAACTATGGGTCGACACAGTCTGTGGGTTGGCACCATATATTGGGTCGATACCTGCTTCGGGTTGACATCATTTCATGGATCGACACTTGCTTAAGGGTCGGCACTCATTCTTGGGTACACATGTGTTTGTAATAGGTCGGGTCGACATGGATTGGGTCGACACGTCTATGGGTCAGTCATATGTGTGACAGCTAGCAATAGTTGGCAGTGGCATTTTCGTAATTACATTGACGGTCGACCCATGGCCTGTACATGATATTTTCAGCCCACCACGTCATTCGACCTCCACCTATAAATACCCCGGGTCTTCCACCATTAAGGGGATCGGACTTTTTCCACCACGAAGTGCTGCCAAAGTCATTTCTTCGCCATTCCTAAGAGCAAATCCAACAGTTACACCAATATCCAAATTTCCGAAATTCAACCCCAAAATGCGTCCCAACAGCGTATAGATTATACCGATAGTGTGGATTTGGGGGAGAAAAGTTCCAGAATATGCAAACTCTTGTAGCGCTTGTTGAACAACCGCTTGGATTTATGCGTTTGTTTAACAAGCACGTATATCCATGCATTTGTTAAACAAGCGCCTGTATTATGCTGGATGTTTAACAGACGCATGGATTTCTACCAAATTTACACTACTGCATTATGCTGAAATTTTGTGATATTTACGTTACTTCCACCGAAATTTAGACACGAAGATGTAATTAAACAAAAATGATCAACAGTTACAAAAGCTTAAGATACATGATTTCACTAACAATTAACGGATACATAGTTTCAGATATTGATTAAAGGATACAGTACACTATTAGAACTACTAAAGAAACGAAAACACAACAATTAAGGGTAAATAGTTTTACTGACTTCCAACAAAGTTCCATAGATGATCTGTTAAATCTTTCTGGAGTCTTCGATGAATCTGAGCATTACGGTAGGACATTTGGCCTTCGACGTAAAACTCAATCTCTAGTTCGCTTTAAATCATATTTTCGCGCCAAATCTCAGGTGGTGGAGCAGGGCAGTCGTAATTGAAATCATCCTCCATGTCTCTTTCATCCTCTATAATCATGTTATGTAAAATAACACAAGTATACATTATCCTAGTCATTTTAATTGGAGACCAAAGTCTGCATGGATTACTAACTATGGTAAATCTGGATTATAAAACGCCAAATGCTCTTTCTACATCCTTTCTTTGTCCTTCTTGCATTGCTGCAAACCTTGTTTGTTTATTGTTTTGTGGGTTCGTTGTTGTTTTGACAATGGTACTCCATTGTGGGTGTATACCATCGCCTAGATAATATCCATGGTCATACACGTGACCCTCTAAAGTAAAATGATATGGAACTGATCTACCATTCGCCAAATCGTTAAACAATGTTGAGCGTTCAACTACGTTCAAATCATTGTTCGATCCTAGCATTCCGAAAAAAGCATGCCATATCCACAAGTCGTATGATGCTACAGCTTCAAGTATAATAGTTGACGTATGAGACTTACCCTGATAAGCTCCAGCATATGCTTTTGGACAATTCTTCCACTCCCAATGCATGCAGTCTAAAGATCCTAACATCCCAGGCCATCCTTTGCTACCGTGCCTATCCATTAACATTGTCGGCTTCGTTTGGTGTACGCAAGTATTGATTACCGTAAACATCTATGATTGCTTGGCAGAAATGGTCTAAGCATTCTAGTACTGTGCTTTCTGCCATTTTCAAATTTTCGTCTTGAGCGTCAGCAGGACCTCCATAGGCTATCATACGCAGTGCAGCTGTCATCTTTTGAATTCCGGTGAGTCCCATTGTCATAGACGCATTGCGTTTGTAGATAAAGTAGGAATCGTGTTGTTTAATACATTCTAGGATTCGAAGAAACATAGGACGCCTCATTCGGAGTCTCCTTCTAAACTTTGTAGTTGTATACCTCGAATTTGAAACAAAATAATCTTCCATTAGTCTCTCGTTGTGCCATGCATGATGTCGATTTTTATATCGATGGCCTACAACAGAATCCCCCATGTTTTTTGCTAGATTCACCATCTCCTAATGCAGCTATTAGATGTCTTTGTCGACGAAAATGATCATCCACCATAATATCAAAGTTTTCGTTAGTATCATCGAACAACAAACACTCTTCAGTGACCATTGTGGACTTTTGAGTTTTTGAGTGTATATACTAAAAATATTGGACTGTGTTTGAGTAGTGAATGCAGCAAGTTTTCCTCCTTATATAACATAGTTTTTCTACATTCTGGTCTTCATTGATACCAAAATGTGGCATGCATTGGTTACCGCAGTATGTTCATCATTGGATACCACATTTTGTCATGCGTTGGTTGCCACATTCAAATGTTTGAAATAAAGCTGCAGTGGTTGTATCACTGACATAAAGCAACACTTTTTTTAAAGCAACATTTGCTTTATTACTGATATAAAGCAACAATTGCATTACTATTAACATAAAGCAATAATGACTTTATTGCTGACATAAATCAACATAGAAATTTAAAGCAATAATGACTGTATTACTGACATAAAGCAACATAGTTCTGATATAAAACAGTTCGAGTGGACAAAACTAATTAAATAGCACAGAAATTAGGTTACAACCTGCTAGAAATAGCAACATAGAAATTTAAACTAGGATATAATAAGGTAGAAATAGCAACATAGAAATTTTTAACCAGAATTAAAAATACGACAAACTTAATTAGTAGCACGAAATTTAGTAAACATACAATATAAACCTACTCATCCCGAGATCGGGTTAGCCAACTATAGCGAAGCTTGTAAGCTTTGTGACCCACGAAATCTGTCCCTTGTTCAGACAGGTAACGAGTATCAAAAGTTGCTTGAGATGCTTGAAGTATGTCTTCATCTTCCACTGTCTGGACAATCGTATGGTAGAGATCGTAAGCTTCTACAAAATGACGGTGAGCTAAATGGGTTTCAACTGTTGATCTTCTAACGGGACACCTACGGTGGCTGTTATGTAATCTTGCGATCATTGCCCAAAACTCTTCATGGCTTAAACCTTCACCTCCTTTAATCAATAACGTATCTCGACGTTCCACTTCAATATACGCTTTCACGAGGATGTATAATTCATCTGCATAATATTCTATAGTTGAACCTGAGGAAGATGAGGCTCTATGGTTAGCACGAACTGGTTGAGCTTGTACGCTTCTAGTAGGTCGTGACATTGTAGCTCATATTTGAGGCGCAGGAACCTCTTTGGGCACCTTGTTTATTTGAGTTTCTGGCACGAATCTTACCTCATTTCGGTGATCTTTGGTTTGTTCCCACTCATCGAACATTTGCTCCATTTGTTCATCACTTATATACCAATCTCCCATTTAACTTAAGGAGTTATTTATAAAAGAAGAGCAATTCATTATCTAGTATTTAAATGAAAAGATCAATCCCATTTAACTTTACACGTGACGACCCCATAAACTAAGGATTTATTGCTCTTTCTTGATAAGACTAGTCAGTGCAAGGTTAAAGAAGTGCACATGGTAAAAGAGCAAATTGAAAGTGAATCTCGAATATTGTGTAATGGTAATAGGTTTAAAGCTGATATGACTACTCAGTATGCTCAGTTCAGAAATTGTCCCCTATGATACACTGATATGGACAACTGAAAAAGAAAGGCGTATCAGTGACCGTTCACATCATTGTTTGTTTTACCCTTTATTCACTAGTACACTACGCAACTATATATCTCTGTCGAATTACTCACAACTTACCTCACTCCAACATTTTTGTTTCCAACTACTCTTTACTTTACCACAACTATGCCTTCTTGGCCATCGTCTCCAGACTCTGATGAACAGTTGTATGAACAGATGCAACTTCAGGAGCTTGTACATGAACTAGAGTTTCTAAACCAATTGAGACCTTGGGTTGAACCACCGTCCGAACAACGGACCGTCCAATCTCCACATCAAGCCCAAGTACCAAATGTTCAACACACGCATGAACAGTCTGTCGTTCTACCATGGCATGAAGTTGATTCTTATCAAGAACCACATGTTCCAATTCCTTATGATCAGGAAGGTGATTCTTATCAAGTTTGTTGGTACTGCGGTTATCCGGTTGATGTTATGGTTCGAGCAGATGGAAACAATATTGGCTGTCGCTTTCAGCAATGTCCATCCTATCCGAATGGATGCAATTACGCAAAATGGATAGACGAACCTCTATGCCCAAGGGGAATTACATATGCAAACGAACTCGAACACGAGATTAGACGTCTCCAAAACGTTATTGAACTGTTGCGATTTAACCGTATTGATTAGGCGACTTAAAATCCCAACGAACATGAACGAAGTTTTATTACCCATAGTTGTATTATCTATTTTTTTGTTAGTATATGTTGCATCCTAAGCTTCAGTACTTATTTCTATGTTACAATCTCTTGTAAGCAACTTTGTAGTCAAAATTTCGGCACCATTTATGCTCTTCGAATATGAATATAAATTCAAATCAAATATGAAGCAGTATATAAGCATATTTTTAAAAAATAGAAATGGTTAAAATAATTACATACAATATATTAAAATAAGAGTAGAAAAAAAGGAATAGGTAAAAAATTTACATACAATATGTTAAGAAAAAAGAAGCAGTATACAAACATATTTTTAAACATATACGTTTTCTTTAAATCAAATAGTTTTTTATTGAAATATTTTTGAAATTTAAAACCTATATAATTTACAAAATAGTTGAAAGGTACCAAGCGTTTGTTTAACAAACGCATGGCCTTAAAATTGTTGGGATATTTAATTATTCCGATTATTCGGAGTGTAGAAATTTGGATTTCTACACCTGAATTGTTGGAGTTGCTCTAAGCCATTATAACTTCGTTCATCATCTCCAAGTGAAGATTTAACGCCATATCCTCTATGGAATCGGCCAAAATCACTCAAGTGTCCGAGAGATCGTAGATCTACTTCCATATTCCTCGCACTTACAGAGATTAGTCCATTCTTCTGCCAATTTGAGTGGATCTAGAGCAATAGAAAGATAGATTAAAGAGAAATCCTTGTATAATCAAGAGAATGAATCAAAGCATGTACCTTGTAAACCTTAAAGTGATAATGAATGCTCTCACCATAATGGATGTAGGCTATTTCTAAGCCGAACCACTCTAAACTCTTGTGTTTTTACTTGTTTTTTGTGATTGTGGCTCCATTTTCTACTTCTTACCGTTTGGTGAAGTATTGTTAAAGTACCTTTGTTGTTGTGAACCAATTTTGGTTTCAATATTTGGCGCCCACCGTGGAGCCACGTCTTCTCTCTCAAGGTTAAGTTCCGTGTGCAATCCTTGAAGTTCTAAGCCCTTTTCTACTATAGGTTCTCAAAGCCTAAGATACGGGCCAGTTGATGAGTTAACTACAAGATATAAGAGATTATCTGAAATCATGACTAAGAAAGCGGGAAGTAAGACAACAAGAAACGGATCAGACAATGCTGCTAATGAGGAAACTCCGCACATCAACCGATTTGAAGTGGGTGAGACTTCTGTTGGTGGGGCCGGAGTGACGAGGAATGAACTTAATGAAGCGGTTGCAAGCCTAAAACAGTAGAAGGATATTGCTAACAATGCCATGATGACTAGGCTGGAAACTTTATTCGCTCTTCAAGGTGCAGCAGCGAAAGTCGCTACCAAACCTGCTCGGACTGCTCATCCAGAAAATGCAGGTTCTTCTTCTTCAAGTTCAGTTTAGGACCACTCTTGTGAAGAGGTTACCAATCCTAATAATACTCATTATGGAGAAGCGAAGCCACCTACCCGCAACCATTCTGAAAAATCAACCTCTCGACAGGTGCACGGCTTCTCCAAAAGGGCACTTCCCCAAGAGGGAGGCACAGGGCCCCGAAACCCGAACCATGACCGTTTGCCTAGGCAAACATCCGGTGAGGGTAATGGCGTCCACCCCGTGGGCCAGGACAACGACGAGGAACGTTTATCGAAGATGGTTCGTAAAATAATAAAGGAAAGCTTGAAAGAATAAGATGATGAAAAAGAGTGGGGATTCGCTCCTACTAAAACCCCGTTCATTGAAAGAATCAAAATGACTCCGTATCCGAAAAAGTTCAAACCTCCGATGGTACAAGCTTACAATGGGACTGGAGTCCCAACGTGTTCCTATTCAAATACGACCAACATATGGACGGGGCATGTGCCACAGATGAGCTCAAATGTCTATACATCCCAACATACTTGGAGGGGGTAGTTTCACTCTAGTTCACCAAGCTACCACCAAAATATGTGGATAATTTCACTACTTTGACTAAGTTTTTTAGATAGCAATTCAGGCTCCAGGCTACTAAGGTATGAGATGTAATGGAGCTGAATCAATTAGAACAAAGGCCGGGGGAATTGGTCAAGGCTTTTCTTACTCAGTTTAACGCTGGCGCAGCCGAAGTCGGAAACCATGAGCCCCATTTGGTACTGATGGCTTTAAAGGGGGCCATATACAAAAAGACTGAATTTGGCAGGTGGATTAAGATGAAAAAGCCAAACATGCTCAAAAAGCTATATGATAAAGCTGAGGAGTATGTACGTGTTGAAGAAGATCCAGCCTATGCCTCAGGTGCTCCCAAAAGCAATGCGCAACCAGAAAGGAAGGACAATTGGGCGCAAGGTGGCCAAAAAAGTTTTGAGGCCCAGAAGAGGAGCAATGACTATAAAGATAACAAGAGCAATAAGAAATTCCGCTTCTTTAAGAACTCTGAATAGACCCCTCTCAATGATACTTTGGGAAATGTTTTCATGGCTACAAAGGACACCGATGACTTCCCAACGCCGAAGCCGGTAAAGGTTAGCGATGCTAACATAAATTCAGGGAGGTTTTGCCAGTTCCCCAACCAGCCATGCCACAACACTAACGAGTGTAGACATCTGAAGAGCCTGGTTGAAGAGCTAATAAAGAAGAACAGACTGCAGCAGTATGTAAAAAATACTTAGAATACTCAGGCTGCGCAAGGGAAAAGTAATCCTGCTGTTGAAAAAGCCACAGCTTCGGTCGACACGAGGCCGATCATTCATACTAACTCAGGCAGTCCACACCTAGCCGAAAGAAGCTAAGGAGACTTCGAGAAGTATGTTAAAGCATTGGAAAACCCTTATAAGGAAGAAAGTTACATGGTGCTGAATAACTCCTTCCCTGCAAAAATGCCAAATACGTCCGGAGATGATATTGTTTTCAGGGATAGGGATTCTGACAGATTACTCACCCCAACCATCAATCCCTTGGTAATTACCATTGGACTGGGTCCATCTATTGTAAAATGGGTCCTGGTGGATAGCGGAGCATCTGTCAACGTTCTCTTTATCAACGCCTTCAACTAGATGAAGCTTCTTATGGAGAATGTTCGGGAAAGCCAGAATAAAATCCACGGATTCACAGGACAGCCAACTCAGCTGATTGGCGTGATTGATTTGATGGTGGAACTCGGGCAAGGGGAGTAGAAAGTCTCTATGATCCAAATTTTTGTTATAGTCGATGAGCTCTCAGCCTATAATGCATTTCTTGGAAGGCCTGCTCTGGCGGGGTTTAAAATCTCACTAGCTCCATGGTGTCTGACCATGAAATTCCCAACATAAAAGGGAATCGGAGTGATAAAAGGTGACCAGAAGACATCTACGGAGTGTTATATGGATGAATTGATTGAGGCAAAGAAAAAGAAATGGGGAAGAGTGCGGAGGCTCCGCTCCGCATTCAAGAGACGCCTTATAGCAGCTAGGGCAGGTCTCTGTACTGGTGAGCATAGTGGGGCCCAAAAGGTAATGGATCCGAGGAAAGCCAGTACAGGGGAAGGGTGTGCGACACCAGCTGAAGCTACAATCCTAATACTAGTCCATGATGATGATCCAGACAAGGTCTCGAAGATAGGCTCTCAACTGGGCCTGAGGTTGCAAAAGGAATTGACCATGTTTCTAAAAGCAAACTTGGATGTTTTCGCTTGGAGCCACTCAGATATGTGCGGAATACCTCCTGATGTAATAGGCCATAAACTGAATATAAATCCAAGTGTAAAACCGGTGAAGCAAAAAAGATGACCTCAAGAACCTGAAAGAACCCAAGCTCTCAAAGAAGAGGTGGACAAATTGATGAAGTATGATCTCATCAGGGAATCCACATATCCTGATTGGGTCTCTAATCCGGTCTTTGTGAAAAAATCCACCGGTAAATGGGGAGTATGTATTGATTATTCGGACCTTAACAAAGCATGCCCCAAGGACAGCTTCCCACTGGCGAGAATTGATCAGCTTGTTGACGCGACGGCAGGTCATGAATTGTTATCTTTCATGGATGCATATTCCGGTTACAATCAGATAATGATGTATAAACCAGAAGAAGAAAATACAAGTTTCATAACAGATAGGGGCTTATATTGTTATAAGGTCATGCCGTTTGGATTGAAAAACGGAGGAGAAACTTACCAACGCCTTGTAAATTCCATGTTCAAATCACAAATTGGCAAAACAATGGAAGTCTATGTGGACAATATGCTGGTAAAGTCAAAGAAAGCTAACGATCACCTAGAAAACTTGGCGGAAATGTTCCATATCCTCAGGAAGTTCAGAATGAAGTTGAATCCACTCGAGTGCTTGTTCGGTGTCACATCGTGGAAGTTCCTCGGATTCATTGTTAACGCCAGAGGCATTGAGGCCAATCCCGCTCAAGTTATAGCTTTGTGTGAAATGTGCCCTCCTCGAATGAAGAAAGAGCTCCAAAGTCTAAATAGGAAAGTAGCCACGTTGAGTCGGTTTATCACAAAGGCCACAGATCGGTGCATTCCGCTCTTTGATGCTTTGAAGAAAGGAAATAAAAAAGATCTCCAATGAACCCCTGAATGTCAAGCAGACTTCGAAGAATTAATCAAACACATGGAGTCACCACCGTTGCAGTCAAAGCCTAAAGATGGAGAAGAATTGTTCCTATACTTGGCTGTCTTATCTCACGCATTAAGCGCTGCACTAGTCCGAGAAGATGCAAAAGTTCAATGGTCAGTGTACTACATCAGCAAGAGGCTTGCTAGGGAAGAGCTAAACTATCCTAAATTGGAGAAGCTTGCATACTGTCTCCTCGTCACCTCAAAGAAGTTAAGGTCATACTTCCAAGCCTACTCTATCAAAGTTCTAACCGATCAGCCGCTAAAGCAAGTTTTCTTTCGCCCAGAAACTTCGGGTAGATTGTTGAAGTGGAATATTGAGCTTAGCCAATATGACAACACTTATCATCCTCAAAGAGCTATTAATGGGTAGGCTTTAGCAGATTTCATTGCCAAATTCACAGATAGAGGGTAAGAGAAGGAAGAACCAACTGAAGCAGTTGTGAGATGGAAGTTGTTCATGATGGTCCAAAAATGACTATTGCTCGGGGGTAGGAGTTGTTCTGGAAACTTCTGAAGGTCATCCTCTATGTTATGCCTTAAGATTGGAATTCCCATAAACAAAAAAGGAAGCCAAGTATGATGCATTAATTGTAGGGCCGGCAAAAGAGTTGAATCTAAAACCTTTGTAGATTCTCAGCGACTCACAGATAATGGTGTATCAGGTGCAAAGATTGTTTCAGGCCAAGGGCGGCAACCTTCCAGCTTACCTATCTAAAGCCTGGGAACTCCTTGATGATCTTGACTATTACACCATATCCCATATTCCAAGAGAATAAAACATGAGAGCGGATTCACTTGCTAGATGTGCAAGTTGTGGAGATGCTCGAATACTAGGATTGGTGCCTGTCGAAGTTTTTTCAAATCCCAGCATCGAAGATGAAGATGTTGATTGGGTTATGCAAACTGTCAAAGAGGCAATCTCATGGATGACCCCATTCAAGGAGTATCTCCTTAACGGGACACTTCCAAAGGAACCAAAAAAGCAATGAAAAATCTTGCATAAAGCTCCTATTCAAGATGGAAGGTTGTACAGACGAGGCTTCTCCATGCCCCTACTTCGATGTGTGACAAAGCAAGAATCCAGAGCAATCCTGGAAGAATTGCATGAGGGCGAATGCGGGGGTCACACAGGCGGACATACATTGGCCAAGAAAGTTCTGCAATATGGCTACTTCTGTCCTGATGTGAACCTGGAAACTATGACCTATGCTAAAAAGTGTGACAGATGCCAGATATTCGCAAAGATTCCAAGAGCACCACCTACAGAATTGACCCAAATGACCAGTCCATGGCCATTTACTGTATTGGACATTGATCTAATCAGAGCTTTACCTACAGCCAAGTCAAGTATGAAGTACGCCGTTGTAGCCATCGATTATTTCACCAAGTGGGTTGATGTAGAGCGACTGCTACCATCACTTCGAAGAAGGTTATCAACTTTGTCTTGAAGAACATTATCTGTAGATTCGATGTGCCACATAAAATAATCACGGACAATGGAACTCAATTTAAAAGCGACGAATTCAAGAATTTCTGTGCTAAGTACAAAATTAAAAAAAGATTCGCAGCTGTTGCTCATCCATAGGCCAACGAGCAAGTGTAAGCGATTAACAAAATCATCTAATCAACCATTAAGAAGCATCTGGAGAAAGCCAAAGGCGGTTGGGTAGACGAGCTTCCATTTGCACTATGGGCATATCGTATGACTCATAAGATTGTGACTGGGCATACCCCATTCTCCCTTGCCTTTGGATCTAAAGCCTTGATTCCGGTAGAGCTAGAGGTTCCCACTCACTGCAGAATCCATTTCAACAAAAAGGATAACGAGAAGCTGCAACTTGAAGCGCTAGATTTGCTCGAAAAAAGAAGACATGAAGCAGAACTCAGAGTTGCTGCTCACCAAAGAAGGGTTGTTAGACTTTTCAACTCCAAAGTGAAACAAAGGACCTTCGAAATTGGGGACCTTGTTCTGAAAAGAGTGTTGACTGCAACTGGAGTTTTTAGACCCAACTGGGAAGGACCTTACATGATAAGCCAAAATCTTCTAGATGACACCTTCAAGTTAAAGACAACGGATGGGGACGAGATTCCCAAAGCTTGGAACAACATTCATCTCCGCCGTTATTTTGCTTAATATTTCTTTCATATATCTTGTAAAAAATTGTAAATATTCTGCAAGTATTGTAGACAGACTTTGTACATATTAATGAAAGAGATTGCTTTGCTTGCCTAAATCGTACGTTTGAAAATTCTTGTTAATTATTTACGAGTTGCTAAAATTCGATTTTGATTGTAGGCCACTGGAAATATGTTGACACACTTATGACCTAAGAAGTCTTAGAGACCTTTCAAGCATATCCCGTTAGAGACAGCTCAAGTGTCGAGTGTTATAAACATCATTCACACCAAATACAAAAGCAATGCCTTGCAAAATAAAAAAATCATAGGACGCCAAGAGTCAAATGGTCAAGTGGCACAACATCCGGGATGAAGGCTAAAATTGCGAGTTTCACTAAAGGGGCACCTCTTAAAATAGGAGGTCCAAGGCCTTAGTTTTGTTATGAGGATAGCTTGAGACGTCAAGCATCCGATAAGAGGACTGATGTCTACCCCATGAAACAATGCAAAAACAAAGGGTCACTCATGCCAAAGCTTGTTAAAACTTCTGAACCAGCACTAAAAGGTTGTAAGTTTCACTGTAGGGGCACCTGCTTAATTGCAAGGTCTAGGACCCTAGTCCCATAAATCGCGATAAATTCCGATAAATGGACTGGTGTTCGCCCCGTGGAACGATGCAACATTAACCTGGAAGGATCAATATTAAACCAAAGACCTTTTCGGGGGCACCCAATTGATCGTCTGTGTGAGGAAGTACCTGACCCGATTACGACAAACATTGGGGCAAAACCAAAAACCTCTCTGGGAGCACCTAATCGATCATTTGTGTTAGGAAATACCTGACCCGATTACATCACATATGGGGTGAAAGACCTCTGCGGAGGTGTCCAACCAATTGCGTAGCATCCGGTCATCCCAGATGCGAAGAATGTTGGTCTAAAAGACCTTTTCGGGGGTGCTCAATCGATCATCAGTGTCAGAATAATATTTGTCCCGATTACGACATATGTTGAGTAAAAGACCTCTTCAGTGGCGTCCAATTATTTGCTTAGCATCTAGTCATCCTAGACGCGAAGAGTATTGGATCCTAAACCAAAGACCTCTCCGGGGGCATGTATTCAATCTAACTCCGAAGGGCCTGGATTACCAGCTTAGCCAGAAACTTAGTTAAGTACATTTCAAATATAGGACCTCCCAAGCAGGGGCATAGGATTTGAAGAAATAAAGGAATGAGTTCAATTGACCAAACTGGATTCCACGGTCAATGAGAAAACTGGAAGCCTTAAGTACAACGCCAAACTGTAAAAACTTTTGGTGAATTAAGCAAAGGGCCTCCAGCTTTCTAGCCATAACCAAGAGAATTCAGGAAAGTTGATCATTTCCAGCCCAAGAAGATTGTAACGGCCTTTGGTATGGGGGCATAATTGTAACAACCCATATTTTTAGAACCAATTTGAAATTTTGATTTAAGCTATTTTAAGGAATATGCAAATATAAATTGGTTATTTTTGCTAAATAAAATTTGAGAATAATTTTAAAATCAGTTTTTACATTTTATTTCACTTAAAACAAACTCAGTAAAATTATTAAATTGATTTATAAGCTTTGTTTTGAAAATTTTTAAAATTCTATTTTTAAAAATCATCGCATAGCCCTTAAAATGAGAAATTTTGCTAGGAAGCTCAGAATTCGACGAGATAAATTTTTTTGGATTCATAATGACAAATCGTTGTTGAGTTCCAAAATGCGCATCGAACGGTGTCAGTATGTGGTCGTACGAAGCAAAACCATTTATTCAAAAAACAGGCAGTCATTTTACAAAGGAACATTATTGAGACGAATTGAGAATTCGATTCCGCCTTTTTTATGGATTCGTATCATCTAATAATAGTTAAATCCAAAAGGCCATAATCTTTGGAGTTAACGTGTGGGCATGCAAGAAGAAAAGGTATGCTAAAATCGCATTTTTGAGCAATATTTGAGCCTGTTTGAGAAATTAAACGAAAGTTCGAACGAACTCGGAATTCGATGAAACTTATTTCGTTGGACTCGTCTAGACGTCTACTATCTCGTATCCGAAATCTGTGGCAAACAAAGAGCGTTTGCATTTGGGCGATTCGCGAAGAAATGGGCATATAATCCCTTTTCTCCATTTCTTTCTTCATTATTTCTCCTTCTCCTTTCCTCCAAAAAAATGGCGAGCTCCCCCTTGTACTCGCTGTCACCCCTACTCCACCAGCCACCGCCGCCTCCTCACCCCTTCCACCACCTCCTCGTCCTCCTCTTCCTCCTCACCTCTCTCTCCTCCTCTTTCCATCTTCAAATTTGCAAACCCTAAGCCCCAAACACCATTTATGTTATTAGTTGGATATGGAAATTTATATCGATTATATGCTGTTGGATTTCTATGAAGATTTCATTTTTATGGGAGATGACTTTGGGTTTATTGTGAACCGTGTTTAAACGACATTCGTTCTTTAACCCAAGTAAAGACATGATTGATTTCCTAAAGTTGAATAATCATTAAATAATGATTTTTGGAAGAATAAAACTAAATGAAGTTTTAATAATAATTGGATTGAGATGGGAAGGAGATAACATAATTTATCAAATTCGAGAAATGTTCGAAAATGGAGTATCACCAGTTTTATTCCATGCGATAGGTAAATCTTTAACTAGATTTGAACGTGAAATGGTAATGAAATTTACCGATAGCACCGTGGGTGTTAGATATGGAGTACTACCAGTTTTTCTCCATGTGATGAATAGGTTGGGGATTGGGATTAATAAAATAAAGGATTACTTCGGTATGGCTCGATAATCCCGACTAGTTTTATGAACCTTAATTTGGTTTAGAATTGCTAAAAGATAAAATAAAATCTTTTGAAATTGACAACCAAAGGAAGATTAAAAAATAAAATAAAATCTTTTGAAATTGATATCCAAAGGAAGACTAAAGAATAAGTTTAAAAGAACTTATCTTTGATAAAATTAATGGAAACCTTTCCCTAAAAATTTGAATATTTGAATAAAAGAATATTCTGAATTGGAATGAGGCGTATGAGGTGTTTTTATAACACTTGATTATTGATTATAAAATACGCGAGTTATTGGGAAAGACCAAGTTTATCCCATTCTGAATAACTGATACGGTGACTAAAAGTCAATGATGAAGACAATGGTTCAAGACCACAGATCTTCACATCGTTTGGATGATTACTGACGTCTTGATTGGGCTGTACACCCAAGACAAGGTAATAAGTGGTGATCATCCAGACATACTTGGAGATCAACCGGATATGCGAGGACCTCTCTCATGTATTGGACATATGGGTCGAGGAATTAGGTGCCTCCGGTTTCGTTCAGACCTAGAACGAACTTGTAAATAGATGTTTGTCTGACATCGAATTTCATTCTGTGTTGATTGATTTCTTTTAAATATATATCTGTTTAGTGGTAGAGAATTTATTTTCTTGCTTAACACCCTTCTCTGAGACGTATGAGCTTAGAGGTTATATATTGATAGACATCGGTTGTATGGCATGAATTGTCAATTTGGCATGCAAAGATGCAAATGATCAAGGCTTTTGTTGAAAAGCAAAGTCTTGTTGACGATGATCAAAGCACGTCTTTAATTAGCATAGCTTTGTGTATAGCGCTAATTCTCGAGCCTTACACCCCATTATGAGTCAAAAACGGGATAGTGACCGTAAGGGGAACTTGCGTTTCTTTCTAGCTAGAAGTTGTGTCATGGTATAGAGCCCAGACGTTTTTACTTATGTGGATGATGGATTGCGAGGCGCCTCAGATATGATTGATCGACGTACTGACCATTTTGGAGGTCCGATAAGTCTGGGAAACGTATTGTTCAGGAATAATTAATCCACTAAAGTAAGTGTGGACCGATATTACCGCATCCAAGGGCTCACCAGCGTCCGAGTCCTAAGGCATTTTCTAGAGTGTCTCGAACCGGTAAGGACGATCCCTTGCCTCGACTCATAGATGGAAATCCAATATCCAATACGCGATTTTTCGGTTTTAGTTGTAAACCTATGTATGGCGACATAATATATGGTACCTATGTCGTCTATGATTGATACATTTATATTTGAAGTTGTTTGATACACTATGCACTCATAGTAATATCAAAATGATTTATTTTAAACATATCAAGCATGTTTGGCCATTATAAGGGAAAACTCTATCCTCCGGCTTGCGTTGCATTGTGTGATGGGACCTGAGTCTTATAATAGCTTCATTTTCTAAAAAGCATTGCGTTGTTTATGAATTGTTTTATTTTAGAGTATTCATGGGAGTGAACGCGTTCCGTGTTATACGGCGTGGTCCCCTGATTTACCAAACTTTAAATTAATGTTAATAACTATTTTAGTTCTCACACCAGTCCCATGACTGACTCGGAGTTTATTGTTTCTACCTAAACTTTGGGTGCCCATATTTTCCACATGGGCAGCTAGTAGTTTTGGTTTTTCGTAGATGCTTCTTTTCCCAGGATCCTGGATTACAGCTGGAGCTATATTCAGAAAGTTTTGTATCCGTGTATTCTTTCAGTTGTGGTAGTTGATGTTTTCCATTGTGCATTATGTTTATGTATTTCAATGTAACTTAAATCTCTGATATTTTTCCGCTATAATATTTATTCGTACTCTGATATATTCTCGTACACTGATATATTCTCGTACTCTGATGTAAATTGTTGTAATAGCAATGAAATGTTCTATTGTTTGTGTTCCGATGAGTCTTGTCCTCAAAGTTGTCCGCCTTCTTGTTCGGTTTAGGCCAGCTGGGAAGTTCGGGTTGCTATAGGTGGTATCAGAGCTTTGGTTTACTAAGCTCGAGAACAAGACACGTTAGAACCGAATGAAAGAATTCACCAAGGATAGGATTAGTAACATCCTATAAGAATAACTCATTAGAGATAGGGTTAGCAATACCATAGAATGAGTTTGAAGAGTGCTATTTCTAAAAATGAGTTTTGTTTTGAAAATTTTGTCTTATTATAAAAAATTTAAATATTATATTTGATATTGATTTTTGACTATCTAATATATGAAGATTTTGCATATACGCGTCATGAACGTATATTCGAAGTCTCAAATATACTGGGTGGATATAGGATCACACTCTAGTCGCCCGGAGATGATTCTGATGATTATCATGACATAAGAGTATATGTTCGAGTTTCGAAAGTGGGATATCTGTATATTTCCAATTGACTGGTGTGAGAACCAAAACTTAGTTAGAGTTTATTGTTGTGATTTAACACTAAAAATATGATTTTTGGGTATACAAAATATATATGTTTGAAAAGTTAATCGACTAATGGATTGCTGGTTGCGATGTTTGATTATTAGTTAACTAATTAAAATATTGGAATGATAAAACCAATATGAGAAAAAATGATAAATAAAGCCAAAACAAATATAAGGTAGAACTGAATTGAAATTTAGTTCGAATTCGATATATATATATATATATATATATATATGCATATACATGTATGTTGGGCAAGTTATGGATTCACGGTTGAGTACAGAAATAAATTGCGTGCCCGACAAACAGGTGCACCTTAATGAGTTGGTTGCGCAATTTATTTATTATAAACTACTGTGAATGAATTTGGATGTGCTATGATGGTTGCTCTGTGTGAAGTACAACGTACGCCATAGGATAGCAGCAAATAAATTATGAATTACACCGCACGGCATACTACATGAAGACAACATACATATCATATTCCATATAAGCATTTGGTGCTTATATGACAAGGTTGGGACTACCATACAAGCGAGATGCTTGTATGGCGATGACTGAATTACAGGTTGAATCAAAGACTGATTATAGATGGCATAACATATCATACTCCATATAAGCATTTGGTGCTTATATGACGAGGTTTGGATTAACATATGAGCGAGACGCTTATATGGCGATGACTGAATTATAGATTGTATAGAAGACTAATTATGGACTTAATAACATATAACGGTGAGGGGAAGGATTTACTTAAAACCCTACACAGGTCCGAAGATGACAAAAATGCACGTCTCTTTTGTTTTTAGTTATGGCACATGGTTATTTAGTTTCCAACACTGGGGCAAGGTATGATATTTCAACCTTTTTACACGTATCCCTTAGGCATAGATAGGACACAAATATTCTATATGCTTTTTATTGATTTATTGGGTGCCTAATACGGCTCAATAAAATTTTCAGACTCTCCCCGTACAAAGGAGGTTATGGCGAAATTTTTCAGAAATTTAGGTTGTTAGCCAAATTTTAGAGAAATTTTAAAGTTCTTAGAAACTGAAAAGTTGAAGAACTCAAGCCCGAATGAACGTTGAGTTGGTTAGTTAAACAACTTTCAGCTCCGTTCCTTTTCGAGGACGAAAAAGTTTTAAGTGGGGGAGATTGTAACAACCCGTATTTTTAGAACCAATTTAAAATTTTGATTTAAGCTATTTTAAGAAATATGCGAATATAAATTGGTTATTTTTGCTAAATAAAATTTGAAAATAATTTTAAAATTAGTTTTTATATTTTATTTGATTTAAAACAAACTCGTAAAATTATTAAATTGATTTATAAGCTTTGTTTTGAAAATTTTGAAAATTCAATTTTTAAAAATCATCGCATAGCCGTTAAAATGTGAAATTTTGCTAGGAATCTCAGAATTCGACGAGTTAAATCCTTTTGGATTCATAATGACAAATCATTGTTGGGTTCCAAAATGCGCGTCGAACGGAGTCAGTATGTGGTCTTGCGAAGCAAAACCATTTGTTCTGAAACAGGCAGTCATTTTATAAAGGAACGTTATTGAGACGACCTCAGAATTCGATTCCGTCTTTTTTTAGATTCAAATTGTCTAATAATAGTTAAATCCAAAAGGCCAAAATTTTGGAGTTAACGTGTGGGCGTGCAAGAAGAAAAGGTACGGTAAAATCGCATTTTTGAGCAATATTTGAGCCTGTTTGAGAAATTAAACGGAAGGTCAAACGAACTCAGAATTCAACGAAACTTATTTTGTTGGACTCGTCTAGACGTCTACTATCTCTTGTACGAAATCTATGGCAAACGGAAATCGTTTGCAGTCAAGCGATTCGCGGAGAAATGGGCATATAATCCCTTGTCTCCATTTCTTTCTTCATTATTTCTCCTTTCCTCCTTCTTTCCTCCAAAAAAATGGCGACCTCCCCCTTGCACCTGCTACCGCCGATGCACCCCCTCCACCACCGCCTCCTCCTCTCCTCTCTCTCCTCCACTTTCCCTCTTCAGATTTGCAAACCCTAAGCCCCAAACACCAACCACCGCCACTACGGGATCCACCGCCGCCGCCATCACCCTCCAGCCGCCTCCCCACGCCCAATCAGACCCCACGCCGCCCTCAGGCCACCAAATTCTGGACGTGGGACCCGCCAAGTCCAAAAATCCATTTTTCACCAAAATTCACGTTTGCAAATAACCCCCAGGCCTTGTTTCTTCAATAACTCTCAAAACGTGCATTTCTAGCCGAAACTTCACAATACCAAAGTTGTAGATCACGATTTACTCTTCGATTTGTATATATTGCAATCGAATTTTAGAGAACAGAGCTTCCCGGAAAACACGTCCAAAGTCCGCAGACCTGATGCAAAGATGGGGGATTTTTGGAAGAAAGTCCACTAGTTAAAAGTTGTCCGGAATGGCGTGTTTGTGCAAAGGATAAGGTTTGCTGAAGATTGCCGTATGCAAATTCTAGGGCAAAAGAGGCTAATTCAAGACCGTAGAACGACAAAACGGCGCGCGCGACAAGATTTCTACATTAGAAGTGTCGCGGTGTTTGGTTTAGCTTGGGTGAGAGCTCTAAAAACTTTTATCTTAAATTAGTGAAGTAGAGTAATTAGTTAATTATGCATTTTAGGTTGCAAGTTAGAAATTGCATCATGTAGTTATATTCCTTTTTGCATGCAATATCCTTTTTGGAGTTCAACACATGAACTCTTCACAAATCCCTTGCATTAGAAGCATAGTATGAAAATGTGACACTCGCATGACATACGACTGGATGGACACTTGTGGCGCCTTAAATGGCATTGGATGTTGAGTAATTATTTATTTATGATTATGGTGTATGCATTGTATGCAATTGATGGTTGATGATTGTTATTGGCTGTTTATGGCGCAAGCCAAGTCAGGAGAGGGGTAATGCATGGACATTATTCCGGTGCTACAAAATAGCATCGTTATAATGACGATTTTTTTTAAAACATGCGATGTATAAAATTATATATGCAATAGTTGAAGTTGGAATAAATATTCATTTACAAGTCGGACGACTTGTTTATGTACACTTATTTAAGTGATATTGATTGGGACGATAATTTTTACACATCGCCCAAATGCACAAATAATAATCAGTATTTGTTGGATGAAAACCCCGCACGGGTATTGGGATGATATTTGACATACACTAATCCCAATATTTAGTTGTATGTCAATTGATTGATTGACAGACTATTGTGAGTGTTATTTATTTTAATGCTTATACAATTGTAGAATGCACTTTGGATGTTGCTTGAATGTCTAATTATTGTTTATCATTATTATTGAATACATGCGATGTATGAAATCCATATAACTAAAATTATATGGTAATTGATTGAGTCACATTCCAATTCGGAAATAACGAATATTTTGATATAATATTCAGTGAAGAATTAAATTATGATTTTGATGTCCGATTTTGGATGGACACAAAAATATTGAAATGTGAAGCCGAGTTGAGTAGTTAAACGCTATTTTAACTCGAACAGGTTTATCAGTCGATTTTATTCATTTTATAATGAATACGAAAAGGAAATGGATTTCAAAATCAGATATTTTGGAAATATTATTGTTTTGAAATTATACTAGTGAGGAATATTCAATTTTGATTTAAAATTTAAATGGAAGTTGAAATCGTTTTTGAAATGAATGTATATAATACGTTTTGAATGGAAATCAACGATATATATATATATATTTATTTATTTATTTAAATGGTTTGAATATAACGCGCTGCGCGGCGACCGTTCGTGAATTTCAACCATTAACTTCGAATTGGCATAACGTGAGATCCGACCGTCGAATTCTCCTAAAACTGATACCGTTGGGTTCGTATCGAAAAGCGCTTTCGAATGATAATAAGAGATTTGAAATCTAACGGCTAGATTTGAAGATATTTCCAAATCAGTTTTGGAAAACGGTCGTTATGAATGCAGTTCGGTGGCCGATATTGGAAACTGACCGTAAGGGCCTTATTAAAATTAATTAAAATATGAATAAATTATGTAAAATCATAATAAATGATTTGGAAAAGGTTTTTGGATGAAATATTCCATATTTGAAAAGATAAAAGATATTTATCTGAATGAACTATTTTGCAACTAGAATGAAGATCAGAAAGGAATTATAATGATTTTAATATAACCAAAATTTTCCAACGTATGAATTGAAAAGGATTTAATGGAAATAATCTTCGGAATATTTCGATATTGGATTCCATTATTATATGGTTATTGTTGAGGAATTTGGAAGATATAGATATCGTTATTTCCAATACGATATCCGTTAGTTTCAGAATTTGATATTGAATATAAGTCGATATAATTTCTATTCAGGGCCTTGTATTTAATATCAAATTAGATTTTGGGTTTGTTGTGAATGGTGTCTTTAATTGCACTGTTCTTAAACCCAGTTGAGAAAAGAATAAATCTTTTAACCAAGATTTAATGAACTTTTCCAATCAATTAATATACATTGGAATTAAATGGTACTTGATTACGGGTTTATTGTGAATAATGTTTTAAATGACATTTGTTCTTTAACCCAATTAATAGTGAAATTATGATTTGGAATTTGTAAATTGTTTAATTAAGATTTAATGAAATTTTCCAAGAGAAGATTTTCCAATTTAATAGATTAAGTTGGAATTGAATGGTCGATTTAGTGATAATCGGGATAAGCTTTTGTGAATGAAGATCGTTACTATTTATGGAATTTAAAAGGCCTAGCCGTTATTCCATTTATAGTATTAGTTGGATACGGGAATTTATATCGATTATATGCTGTTGTATTTCCGTGGAGATTCCATTTTTATGGAAGATGACTTTGGGTTTATTGTGAACTATGTTTTAAACGACATTCGTTCTTTAACGCAAGTAATGACAGGATTGATTTCCTAAAGTTGAATAATAATTAAATAATGATTTTTGGAAGATTAAACTAAATGAAGTTTTAATAAATCTATAATTGGATTGAGATAGCAAGCAGATAATTTAATTTATCAAATTCAAGAAATGTTCGAAAATGGAGTATCACCAGTTTTATTCCATGCGATAGTTAAATCTTTAACTAGATTTGAACGTGAAATTGTAATGAAATTTACCGATAGCATCGTGGGTGTTAGATATGGATACTACCGGTTTTGCTCCATGGGATGAATAGGTTGGGGATTAGGATTAATAAAATAAAGGATTGCTTCGGTATGGCTCGATAATGCCGACTAGATTTATGAACCTTAATTTGGTTTAGAATTGCTAAAAGATAAAATAAAATCTTTCAAAATTGATATCCAAAGGAAGATTAAAAGATAAAATAAAATCTTTTGAAATTGATATCCAAAGGAAGATTAAAGAATAAGTTTAGAAGAACTTATCTTTAATTTTTATCAATGGGAACATTTCCCTAAAAATGTGAATATTTGAATAAAAGAATATTCTGAATTGGAATGAGGCATATGATGTGTTTTTATAGCACTTGATTATTGATTATAAAATACGCGAGTTATTCGGAAATACCGAGTTTATCCCATTCTGAATAACTGATACAGCAACTAAAATCGACGATGAAGATGGTGGTTGAAGGCTGGAGATCTTCACATCGTTTGGAAGATTACTAATGTCTTGATTGGGCTGTACACCCAAGACAAGGTAATAAGTGGTGATCGTCCAGACGTACTTGGAGATCGACCGGATTTGCGAGGGCCTCTCTCCTGTTTTGGACATATGGGACGAGGAATAAGGTGCCTTCGGTTTCGTTCAGACCTAGAAAGGACTTGTAAATGGATGTGTGTCTGACATCAAATTTCATTCTGTGTTGATTGATTTCTATTAAATATATATCTGTTTCGTGGCGGAGAATTTATTCTCTTGCTTAACACCCTTCTAGGAGACGTACGAGCTTATAAGTTATATATTGATAGACATCAGTTGTATGGCATGAATTATCAATGTGGCATGCTAAGATGCAATTGATCAAGGCTTTTGTTGAACAGAAAAGTCTTATGGTTGATGATCAAGGCACGGATTTAATTAGCATAGCTTTGTGTATAACGTTAAATCGCGAGCCTCACACCTCAGTATGAGTCAAAAAAGGGATAGTGATCGTACGGAGAACTTGCGTTTCTTTCTAGCTAGAAGTTGTCATGGTATGGAGCCTAGACAATTTTAGTTATGTGGATGATGGATTGCGAGGCGCCTCGGATATGATTGGTCGACGTACTGAACATTTTGGAGGTCCGATAGGACCGGGAAACGTATTGTTTAGGAATAATTAATCCACTAAAGTAAGTGTGGACCGTCCCTACCACATCTAAGGGCTCGCCAGCGTCCGAGTCCTGAGGCATTTGCTAGAGTGTTTCGAGCCGGTGAGGACGATTCCTTGCCTCGACTCATAGATCGAAATCCAATTTCCAATACGCCACTTTTCGGTTTCAGTTGTAAACCTATGTATGGAGACATAATATATGGTACCTATGCCATCTATGATTGATACATTTATATTTGAAGTTGTTTGATACACTATGCACTCATAGTAATATCAAAATGATTTGTTTCAAACGTATCAAGCATGTTTGGCTATTATAAGGGAAAACTCTATCCTCCGACTTGCGTTATATTGTGTGATGGGACCTGAGTCTTATAATAGCTTCATTTTCTGAAAAGAATTGCGTTGTTTATGATTTTTTTTATTTTAGAGTATTCATGGGAGTAAACCCGTTCCGTGTTATACGGTGTGGTCCCTTGATTTACCGAACTCCAAAATAAAGTTAATAACTATTTTAGTTCTCACGCCAGTCCCATGACTGACCCAGAGTTTATTGTTTCTACCTAAACTTTGGGTGCCCGTATTTTCCACACGGGCAGCTAGTAGTTTTGGTTTTTCACAGATATTTCTTTTCCCAAAATCCTATATTACAGCTGGAGATATATTCGAAAAGCTTTATATCTGTGTATTTCTTTCAGTTGTGGTAGTTGATTTTTTCCACCGTGCATTATGTTTATGTATTTAAATGTAATTTAAATCTCTGATATTTTTCCGCTATAATATTTATTCATACTTTGATATATTCTCGTACTCTGATGTAAATTGTTGTAATAGAAATGAAATGTTCTATTGTTTATGTTTTGATGCATCGTGTTCTCAAAGCAATCCGGGCTCCTCCGTATCCTCGGGGATCGGGGAAGTCTGGGTCATCTCAATAACCATAGCGTTAAAATAAACAAACAATGCTAAATCTATATACCATAAGCTCGTCACAATTTCATAATTAACAGAGTGTTTGTGATATAAGTGTAGTGTGCAAGTGCAGTGTGTAAATAGAAAAGTACGATAAAGCTAAACAGAAAGCTATAGTACGATAAACAGAACACTATCCATCATAATAGCACAAACATAAGACATAAGTCACAAATACAGAAGTCTCAGACAATGTGAAATAGCATAAAGTCATGACCGAGGGTCGGCACTTGCATATACAACCGGTCTAAATCGAACATATAAAAGCAAGTGAAGAAAAGCAAAAGTAGCATGTCATTAGCACTAGGTCTTCTTCTTGGATCTGCTAGATCTCAAGACTTGTTTGGAAGGAGGGGGTGTGTCACTGGGAGGATTCTCAGGTGAAGATAAGACTACAACTCCTTTCTTCTTAATCATACGCTTTCCCCTGCGCTTTGTCTTGGTTTTCTTTTTCTCCTGGTCCTCGGTCGGGCTTTTATAAAGGTCTTATGAGTCACTGCTAATTGTGTAATTGTCATCATCTAAGTTGGCGATTTATCCAATCTGTACGTCCTATGACCCTGGCTATGAAGACGGATTTCCTGGTGGAGGAGTGACAGTTGGAGTAGGGATAGTAGCTGGCGGTGTGGATTCAATTGTCATAGCAATAAATCCGCCAAGAGAAGGTTGTGATGGGGGTAAACCTAATGCATATGAATAGCGAGAATAAAATGCAGCAGACCAAGGTGAAGAAAAAAGATAGTCCAAATCTGATATAGTTTGGTGAATCTCGATTTTACCTGCCGCATGGAGATTATGCTCAACTTCGAAGTCATCCACGTTTAGTTCATCATCCTTCTCACTATCTCCGTTGTGCTCCTCTTCAATGTGTGTTTCAGTAGGACCCTCCGCAGTGATGTATTTTCCTGAGTAAGCAGTAGAGGGATCCACAAAAGGTGTAATCGAAAGTTGGGAACCTGAGGCCTTAATGTTGGTAAGGATAGTAGAAGCATCATGAGTAACAACATCTGAGGGTTTCTCCCCAGAATGTTCAGCTCGCTCCGCTGCAAGTATCTTCTTGCCTTTAGATAAAGTTTCACGGTCCTCAGCCTCTAATAGAGTCTCTTGGAGATAATCTTCTTCCCCACCTTCAACATGTACAAGTACGTGTTCCTAGACAAGTGCCAAAGTTCGTGGAAAGTCATCTCCTAAATAGCGTAGGCTTCCACGACTCATGACACTGAAGACATAAAATTGAAATAAAGTGTCATCGGTCTTATCCCTAGCTTTTCTGAGAGCATCTACAAGCTTAATTTTGTCCTCCTCCAAGACTCTGATCTTGCCATCTAACACAGAGAGGGACATAATCTGAGACGTAAGTTTCTCTTGAAGAACTGCATTCTGTTGTTGATGACAGCGGAATTTTGAAGACCAATTGAGATTCATAATATTCTCGAGTAGATTGAGCCTCTTGGCCTCGCACCTTTAATGCATCTTCTCTTAATTTGGCATCTGCGAGTTCCTTTTTTAGCCTCTCATTCTCAGCCTCTAAGATATTCATCTTGGTATTTCCTTCTTTAAGAGATGCAATCTCGGACTCCTGAGATCTTAATACATGGATTAGTGCAGCCTTGTCATTTTCCAATGTTTCAATTAGATCAAGGTTTTTAGTGTTCAGCCTCTGGAGATCTTAGGCGAATGTATACCAGGCATCCAGCCGCTTGTCGGCATGGCGAATGGCTGCATCTATTCGAGTTTCCAATTGGCTCTTAGCAACATCAAATTGATTGAGCATATTGCTTTTTATAGTATGTAGCTTCTCAAGTAGGTCTCGCCTGTCGTTCGGATGTAAATCCAGATCAAAATACATTCCTTTCAGGTCCCAGCCGTCAAATCGCTCCACAAGCATCAAATTTCCTGGCAAAATATTATAAGGCGGCCTGCTGATGATCGTCTGGATATGAGTTGAGGTCGGAACGATGGACGGAGAAGCCGTGGATAAGTGTTCGGAAGGAATTGGAATATTAGGGTCTGGGAACTCGGTTGACTTGCGACGTTTCTTAGAATCATCCTTGCTCACATCCCCGCCTCTCTTTTTCTCTTCTTTCTTTTGGTACTCCTCCTTGTCCTTCTCCCTTCTGTCCGTCACATCTATATGGTCATGTCTTCGCTTCCTCTGATTATCGGATGATATAAGCTCAGAAGTATGCTGAGACTAATCAGGACGGGAACGGTGAGGATCTTGAAGTTGATGAGAGCTGGCAGGTCGTGTGAAACTCTCTGAAAGTGAATGCCTCATTTCTGGACCTGAAAAAAAGGTGAAATTGGATTTAAGTGTTTAAATAGGACGATGCCAAAGCAGATTATAGATTATATGCAATGTATTATAAATGTATGACACGTGTAAGGTATCTCCTAATACACATCTAAATAACGACTCGCTCTCAAGTGGCACATCTAAATTGACCCCTATGTCTGCAAGTGTCTTCTCAGATGAAAGCATCTGTGCCATAGCCATACCGGTGATGGGATGCATAATCAAAGTTGGCGGATCTGAGGTTACAGTATCGCTTTGGAAGATATCCCTAGTTGAGATGAGGTACTCAGATTCCTATAAGTATCTACGGAACTCTCCTCATGAATACCTAGAACAATGGGGTCCTATGTTACTCTCTCGGAGAATGTCTCATCTCCTAAAGCGGTTTCACCTCTAGAGCATATTTCCCTTCTCGATGTCGAATTTCTTCCTTGGGAATCGGAGGTAGAGGGATTTTACCGGTGTCTTGCCACCACTGATAGAGTCTGAGCATTCCTTTGAAGAAGTCTTATCCATGGAACCTTTGGGTACCGAAGCTGTAACACCCCGTAAATTATAGACACATTAACTACATTAAACAAGTAATGTAATGGGGATAACTTAATTAAATACTGGGAAAAAAATAAAATGGACTATACCATTGCGTTCGTCTCGGAATTCTGGTCAGGATAGACCCAAAGTTTGCGTTAAACGGATAACGTATGAGGAAGTTATGAACCTTGGAAGTTTGTATATATATATAAGGGACATATATATATATATATGATAAACTTAAATATCCAGAAAATCAAACCGAAAACATAGGCGGTAAATCAATCCGTTAGGGGTCGACCACGCTATAGGGGGGTCGACACTAGTGTTGGCCGACCCATTATGGTGTCGACCCTAGGGTCGACCCCGGGGTCAACCACACCCAGGTCTGGGTGAGGTACACAGTGAAGTATTATGTTTAGTTTTGTGTCTAAGTTCATTGAGGGTTGGTCTATAAATAGGCAGACCATTTTATTGTTGCATACACCAAATTCTCTTCACTCTTCTTCCTCTAAACTCTTATAAGAAAAAAAACTGGAGACAATGGAATGCAGCACCAACTTGGATTGAATTATGCCATCTTCAACAACGCTAACACATAAGAGATCTTGCTTATACATCATATCCAGTCTTTGTGAGTCTAGTTATTTTTAACTATTAAATTGAGTTAGTACACCTAACATGTAAATAAAACTGAATCTGAGATTATGTTCACACTTAACATGATGCCTATATGATACCTAGATGATTATATCTGTTATGCCTATATGTTCACATCTAACATATAAATAACCTGATCATATGTTTATTGTTAAATTGGTTTATCCTAGAAGTACATGTCACCTTCATCATGTTAATTTGGTAATTATAGTCTGGATTATATGCCATGTTTGTTCTGTTTCTATTTTCTCCTTCTTTGTTCCCTTTTTATTTTTACGCCGAGTCTACACCAGCGAGAGCCTAGGTCATACCGATTAGAGAGTGCGTAAAATTTAGGGAAAATGGGCATATTAATGAAAAAGAAGGATAAATGGGCATAATAAAAGGGGGATACGAGGGGCATATCACTAGTTGACGACGTAAGACTGTAACTTGGGGTATATGAACATGTTAACAGAAATAAAATTAATTGGAAAGATTAAGTAAAACATGTAAGGTAAATTCCAGATGTAACATGAACTTGGATCACTTATATGTGGGGAGGGACATCTGGGCAGGTGGTTGGGAAAAGGGGTTGTATAGGACAACCGGGCTTATTAACAAACTTAAACCTGCTAAGTTAAAGAGGATTAACTAATAAGCTAATGAGTCTCAAGTTTAGGGAATCAAAGGGGAGAGCAGGAAAAACCTAGTGGCGACGCAAGCCTAGGAGGTGGCTTGTGTTAGTTGTGTGGAATCCATATCAGTCAGTATCCCTGAAGGTGTATCAATATGGTAGGGACTCGCACTAGGTAGAGGTCAGGGCACGCTTTACTGAACTGGGTAGTAAGAGGTTCAAAAGGGAGGAGGTGTTAGGGGTGCGTTCCAGCAGGTCATGAGCGTGCGTGAACCCGAAAGTGAAAAATAGACGCCTAAACATCTATGAATATTTGTTGGGAGGAGGGGAGTTGCCGGGTAGGGAGTGATACACCCTATTGCGGGGCAGACATAGGATATTCGGGTTTAGGGAGTCGATCGCTTGATAGTTATTAGGGGTCAGGGGTACGCCTAATCTTACTATCTATTTTGGGTTTAACCATGGGGCTAAAGGTTAAAGGGTTGGGTTAAATATCTAATCGGGTTATGAATCTAGTATGTTACAGTAAGTGTAGTGCAGAGTTATAACTATCTTTTATAGTTAGTTTATCTTGAGTTGAGAAGAAAAACCCATTTGTATGTGCACACCAGTCTATTCTTTGTTTATGACATATTCTCTCATCCAGTCTTAGTTACTTGTCATGTTACTCTTGCTTTATCATATGTTATAAGTCACTGGACTTACCATACTTTATATCTGAACATTTTTGTTTCGCCTCTTCTCTTCCTTTCCCCCCTCGGGTTCTAGAGGTAGAGATAGTAGCCAACAGTAGGACTTTCTGTTCAGCTTTGGAACGCTTTCTGAGATGTATCATCTTGATCTCTTATCTTTTGGCTTGGCTATGTTGGAAGGATATGCTATTTTACTTTTGTACTTGGGTTATGTAAACTCTTGATGTTTCCACAGGTTTTTCTGACTTTGGTGTAACTGGTTTTTATCATGTACTATATTATGGAAAACTATGCTTTGAAATAAAAGTTTAATTTCCACTGCTTTGTCTTTATATACTAGCCTTGTGTAAGTTCTGTTCATGTTAACCTTATCCGCTTCACTTAACTTAATGAATTCCCTTTGTGAGTGACATTAATTGATGTGGGGTGTCACACTTGGTATCAGAGAAAAAGGTTACAAGATAAGGGAAAAAGTTTTCAATTCTTTTTTCAAAATAAAAAGGTTTTCAAAGTTTTCAAAAGAAAGACCTATTTTTGGAAAAGCATATCCCTTCAAAGCCTTATACGATACCTTATCTATCTCTTCTGAATCCTTGTTTCTCTCTTTTCAGCATGTCTGGGGCACCCAATCTTCCTGAGGGCATACAGATTATCGCATGGTTCCGTAGGTATCTAGAAACTATGGTACCTGCCGGAAATGCTCCAACCCCAGTTGCACCTAAAGTAGCTCATCCACCTCCTTAAATAGTAGACTTTTCTAAGCTTTGCAAAGATTTCTGTGCCATGGGCGGCAATAAGTTATACGGTTCTGAGAGTTACGTAGGGGCATAGAATTGGCTAAAGGACACGGAAAGTGTATTCGGTCTTTTTGAGTTAGAGGATAGGAGGAAGATACAGTTGGCGGCGTGGCAGCTCATTGATGAAGCTTCCTATTGGTGGGAAAAGACACAGGCGGAGAGACCAGTTGTTACATGAGATGACTTCTGACATAGATTTGGGATGATGTTTCTGACGATAGTGGAAGAGGGTATGCAAATGGAGCAATTTTTGGCTTTGAAGCATGGGGAGATGTCTATTAAGAAATATGTTAACAAGTTTAACCAGTTGGCAAGGTTTGGTCTAGACTTGGTGAATATGCCCCACAAGAAAGCTCTAAGGTTTGTGAGATGGTTGAATCAACCTCTCCAAGGATTGGCATTATCTCATATACTGATGGGGGCAACGTTTGAAAGACTTGTTGACATGGCTGTGATGAATGAGGAAGGCAAAAAGAAAGAAGATAAGATTGAAGAACCTAAAGAGGAAAAGGCTAAGTGGTGGCTCAAGAAGGGAAAGCAACAAAAGAAGGGAGGGAAGCCTGAAAAGGCTCGGATTAAGAAGGAGGTCAAGTGTTACAATTGTTTAATGATGGACCATTTCCAGAAAGATTGTAAGAGCAGAAAGGGAGCATGCTTTACTTGTGGAAAGAAGGGACACTTTAAGGATAAGTTCCCTAAGAAAGGACAAGCAACAGGATCTTCCAGTGGAGGACAGATGAACGCTCTTGAGACCGGTGGACCGGATAGGGGTAAGAAGATCACAATGGAAGGTTTGATTTCCCTTTTTGATCATTCTGTTAGGACTCTTTTTTATTCCAGCGCTTCTCATTCATTTATATATGATTATTTTGATTGATACTCTACAATTGCATACTAGTATAGTCTCTGATCCTATAATAGTCTCAAACCCCATAGGGGGATCAGCTAATTTGTCTATGGTGTATCAGGGTTTGAGGATTTCGGTGTTAGGTGTCGAATTTGAATGCGACGCCTATGTTTGGGATTTATGGTCTATTGTTTGATTCTAAGTATGGATTGGATAGCCATGTATGGTGCCATCCTAGAATGCAAAAGGAGGGTCGTTAGACTTTTGACTTGCCGTGGAAGACTCTCAAGATATCTTGTGACCCGAGGGGGTCTGTCATGCTCAGTTACCTAGACTCGCTCGATACTTCTGTTAGTGACATGTGTTTGGTGCCCACAGTTAGGGACTTTCCTAATGTATTTGAGGAGGTTAGGGGGTTACCTCCAAAGAGGGAGATTGATTTTCGGATCTACCTAGTGGATAATGCAAAGCCAGTCGCATTGCCTGTATGCCACATGGCTCCTAAGGAAAGGAGAGAACTCAATAAGCAAGTGGTGGAGCTTCTTGAGAAAGGATTCATCAGACGAAGTATTTCGGAATGGGGAGCTCCAATCATTTTAGCAACGAAGGCAGACGACTCACTTCGCCTATATGCGGATTATAGGGAGTTGAATAAACTCACCAAGAAGAATAGGCACCCACTCCTAAGGATTGACGATCTGTTTAATCAGTTGGTTGGCGCTACAGTTTTCTCACATATGGACTTAGCCACGGGGTTTCATCAGCTAAGGGTAGCAGATGAGAGTATAGGCAAAACTTCTTTCATAACTCCAAATGGGTTTTATTAATGCCTAGTAATGCCCTTCGGTTTGACTAATGCACCCGCATACTTTGTAGACCTGATGAGTAGGGTGTTTATGGAGTTTCTGAATAAGTTCGTGGTCGTTTTTGTGGATGACATCTTGATCTTCTCAAAGGACGAGGAGACTCTTAGGTCACATCAGCTTAAGGCTAAATTCCCTAAGTGTCATTTTTTAAGAAAGGAAGTACGGTTCCTAGGGCATATAATCTAAGGATAGCGGTGGATCCCTTTAAGGTTGTTGCAATTCAAGATTGGAAGGCTCCAAAGAATGCAACGGAGGTAAGAAGTTTTCTTGGATTGGCGGGAAATTTTAGAAAGTTTATCAAGGATTTTGCAAAGATATCGGCCCCCACTCACCAAACTGATGAAGAAGAAATTGGCTTTTTCGTGGAGCATAGACTATGCAGTTGCCTTTTAAAGATTAAAGAGGGCTCTGACAACAGCCCCAGTCTTGACTTTTCCAGTTGGAAGAAAAGCATTCACAATCTATACCGACGCTTGCAGCATGGGACTTGGCGTGGTTTTGATGCAAGATGGAAGGGTAGTGTGTTATGCTAGTAGACAGTTGAAGGTATATGAAAGGAACTACCCTACCCATGATTTGGAACTAACTGCAATAGTTGTTCACACTAAAGTCTTGGCGACACTATCTTCTTGGAGAGATATTTGAGTTGTATATGGATCATAAATCGCTCAAATACTTGTTTTCGCAAAAGGATCTTAATCTTAGACAGCAACGTTGGATGGAGTTCTTGGCATCATATGACTTTGAGATAGCCTATACCCTTGGGAAAGGTAATGTGGTAGCTGATGCGTTGAGTAGACAGAGGATGACTTTAAGTCTTTTATTCATAGAGAGGCGGAGCTTAGAGTTTTTGTTGACCTTTGATTTTAGGCCTTTTACGGATCTTGTGCCTGGCATGTTAGCATCCTTGGTTATACAGCCCACTCTTATAGAGCGCACTGGATCAGCGCTAAGGGAGGACCCACAGTTGGTTGAGATCTTTGACAGACTTAATAGAGGTGAGACATCTAGTTACCTAAGTCGATACACAGTGGATGATAAAGGGTGGCTAAGGCGGAGTGGAAGACTATGTGTTCCGAGGGATAAGGATAGGTTAAGGACAGAGCTTGAGGAGTCTCATCATTCTCGGATGACCATCCATCCAGGCGGCGATAAATGTACCAAGACATGAAGCGGGTTTTCTTTTGGGATGGGATGAAAAAGGATGTAGCGGAGTTTGTATTTCGATGTATAACTTGCCAGCGAGTTAAGGCTGAACAAAAGAAGCCTGGCGGGTTACTTCAACCTTTGGATATTCCATAGTGGAAGTGGGAGAGCGTCTCTATGGACTTTATAGATGGGTTGCCTAGATAGAGGAAGGGAAATACCAGTATTTGGGTAGTAGTAGACCAACTTACTAAGAGCGCTCATTTCATTCCTGTCAAGAGTAATTGGACAACAACATGGCTTGCATCAGTATATCTTCGAGACGTAGTCCGACTACATGGTGTTCCATCAAGTATAGTAAGTGACTGTGATCCAATCTTCACTAGCGAGTTTTGGAAGAGTTTGCAAGAAGCACTAGGCACACAACTACGGTTGAGCACGACATATCACCCTCAGACGGATGGACAAACTTAGAGGGTGAATAGAGTTCTAGAAGATCTTTTGAGACTGTGTGTACCGGATTTTGGAGGATCTTGGGAGGAGCATCTTCCGTTAGTCGAGTTTGCCTATAACAACAACTATCAGTCATGTATAGATATGTCGCCTTTTGAGGCATTATTGGACGACCATGTCGATCACCAACTTGTTGGTGGGAATCTACGGATAAACTTTTGCTTGGACCCGGCATGATTAGGAAGACTTCAGAGAAGGTTGATTTTATCTGTAGACGTATGAAGACAGCTCATGATTGGCAGAAGTCTTATGCCAACAGGAGGAGGAATGATTTGGAATTCGAAGTGGGAGATATGGTATTCATTAAGGTATCACCTTTAAGGAATGTATTCGTTTTGGCTCATCGGGGAAGTTGGAACCGAGGTTCGTAGGACCATTCCCTATAGTATAGAGAAAAGGCCGGATGGCTAGCAGGCATACATGATGTTTTTCATGTTTCCCATCTAAGCAAATGTCTTCATGACATGACCGAGGTAGTAGAGCCTAGTACCCTTGAGGATGTAGAGGTTGAGAAGGAAGCAACTGTAAGAAGATTTCCCACTCGTGTTCTTGATACAGAGATTAAGAGGCTAAGGAACAAAGAGATAAGGCTTGTAAAAGTCCAATGGGGAGAAGATAGCGAAGACGCAACATGGAGCCCGAAGAGAAGATTCGCACTTCTTACACTTTTCTTTTCGGAAGTATGTTTTAAGCTTCTTTTTCTGTGTTTCTTTCTTTGCTTAAGTGTGTTAGCTTATCTTTTGAACTTTCAATCCTTAAGTAGAAATCCAATGGTTGGAAACATGTGACATGTTATGGTTGATGGTTGCAAGTGGATGTAAGTGTTTGATAGTGGTTGCTCGTGGATGCATATACACACACATTAGGCATTAGATAGGCTCAATCACTTACATGATGCATATGGATGTGTGCGCATCTAGATCTAGGAATGGATAGAAAATGGATGACTCATCATACGGATGTTGCATATGGATGAATAATTGTGCACGCATATAGAACTTATATGAAATAATAGGACTCTTTGCATACATATTGGATACATGGCATCGACATGCTTTGTATTAAGGAGGTCAACTGAATCAGTGGACCGCCTGATTTTCGCATTAGAATATAGGAACATATGCACAGACTTATGCATATGTCCGTAAAAGCAATAGAATTTTTCTAAGGACAATGGATGCCTGTGATTGATGGATGGGTAGATGGTTGTATTGATCATAACATTCTTCTTGACTTGGAGATTTCGAGGACAAAATCCTTCAAGTCGGGCAGAATGTAACACCCCATAAATTATAGACACGTTAACTACATTAAACAAGTAATGTAATGGGGATAAATTAATTAAATACTGGGAATAAAGTGAAACAGACTGTACCATTGCGTTTGTCTTGGAATTCTGGTCAGGATAGACTGAAGTTTGTGTTAAACGGATAACGTATGAGGAAGTTATGAACCTTGGAAGTTTGTATATATATATATATATAAGGGGCATATATATATATAATAAACTTAAATATCTAGAAAATCAAACCGAAAACATAGGTGGGAAATCGACCCGTTAGGGGTCGACCACGCTATAGGGGGTCGACAGTAGTGTCACCCCCCTCCCATTATGGTGTCAACCCGTGGGTCGACCCCAGGGTCGACCACACAACGATGTATTTTGCTTAATTTTGTGTCTAAGTTCGTTGACGGTTGATCTATAAATAGGCGGGACATTTTATTGTTCCATACACCAAATTCTCTTCACTCTTCTTCCTCTAAACTCTTCTAAGAAAAAAAGTGGAGACAATGGAATGCTGCCCCAACTTGGATTGAATTAGGCTATCTTCAACAACGCTAACACATCAGAGATCTTGCTTATACATCATATCTGGCCTTTGTGAGTCTAGTTATTTTTAACTATGAAATTGAATTAGTACACCTGACATGTAAATAAAACTGAATTTGAGATTATGTTCACACTTAACATGATGCCTATTTGTTCATAATGCCTATATGATACCTAGATGATTATATCTATGATGCCTATATACCCACATCTGACATGTAAATAACCTGATCATATTTATTTTTAATTAAATTGGTTTATGCTAGAAGTACATGTCACCTTCATCATGTTAATTCGGTAATTGCAGTCTTGATTATATGCCTATGTTTGTTCCGTTTCTATTTTCTCCTTCTTTGTTCCCTTTTTATTTTTAGGCCGAGCCTAGGCCAGCGAGAGGCTAGACCATACCGATTAGAGAGTGCGTATAATTTAGGGAAAATGGGCATATTAATGAAAAAGAAGGATAAATGGGGATAATAAAAGGGGGATATGAGGGGCATATCACTAGTTGAGGACCTAGGACTGTAACTTGGGGTATATGAACATGTTAATAAATATAAACTTTATTGGAAAGATTATGTAAAAGATATTAGGTAAATTCTAGATGTAACATGAACTTGGATCACTTATATGTGGGGAGGGACCTCTAAGCAGGTGGTTGGGAAAAGGGGTTGTATAAGACAACCAGGCTTATTAACAAACTTAAACTTGCTAATTTAAAACGGATTAATTTATAAGCTAATGAGTCTCAATTTAGGGTATCAAAAGGGAGACTCTACAAAAACCTAGTGGGGACGCAAGCCCAGGGGGCGGCTTGTGTCAATTGTGTGGAACCCATATCAGTCAGTATCCCTGGAGGTGTATCAATATGGTAGGGCCTCGCACTAGGTAAAGGTTAGGGCACGCTTTGCTGAACTAGGTAGTAGGAGGTTCAAAAGAAAGGAGGTGTTAGGGGACGTTCCGGCGGGTCATGAGCGTGCGTGAACCCGAAAGTGGAAAATAAAACGTCTAAACATCTGAGAATATTTGCAGTGGGGGGAAGTTGCCGAGTAGGGAGTGATACACCCTATTGTGGGGCGGACACAGGATATTTGGGTTTAGGGAGCCGATCGCATGATAGTTATTAGGGGTCAAGGGTACGCCTAATCTTACTATCTATTTTGGGTTTAACCTTGGGGCTAAAGGTTAAAGGGTTGGGTTAAATACCTAATCGGGTTATGAATCTAGTATGTTACAGTAAGTGCAATGAAGATTTGTAACTTGTGACGATCGCCCACAACCCCTGCACTATACAAGAGGAATAATGCGCTGAAAGGTGTGCCAGGCAGCTATGGGCGATCATCAAGGTATGATACATAAGCGGAACCTGTCATGAACTCACAGCGCAAGGATAAAATATAATAGAACATATACAACAGGTAGTGATAGTGAAGCAGAAAACACTAAATTTTCATGACAACTAGAAAGTATTTCCCATACACGTGGATAATAGCAATAGTGTATGCATAATTTGCCTCACTACAACACTCACAGAAATAGCAAATAGCGGAAAAAAATATTAGATAGTAATAAAATTAGAACGTGAGCCTCCTGCTCGCCATCGATCAACATCATGGTCTTCACTAAAACTTCACCTGTCACCTGCTGCTCAGTCTGCTCATTCACAACCCAAGGTAATAAGAGGGAAGCATAAAACCATGAGTCAGACAACAGTCTTAGCGAGCGATAAAACAGCTAACAAACTTCATCAATAAAGTATATGAGAATGAGTAAATAATCAACCCAGCTCCATAGAAGTACTCTCAATTGCCTTCCCCACTATGACAGTGATAGCCTTTACAATCCATATACCCAAAGGAATAACAATTCAGTCATGGCAATTAAAGCATCCATACATATATATGGCAAAGTAACTCAATCATGATCACAACATGCATTCAAACGTCCATGATTGACTCTGGCTATTACCACCAACCTTGCTTTTGAAACTTCGTTATCGTATGACTGGCTAACAACTTGCCGTCAACTGTCAAGGACTATACACGACTCCCCGGTTCTAGAAAAACTGCACACGCTATCCTCAACACGTGTTACACGCTATACTCAACACGTGTCTAGGCCATACATGACGCCCAGGGCACTCGACCTACAATTGGTCTTCAATTGTACCCCTGCTTTGAGTCCGCTAGAACCTACAACAACGAAAATTCCTTGGCCTTCACATCTCTAGTCGTTATCAATTACGACTATTAATAAGCACTTTGAAGCCATCACTTCACACGAACTCAATACACCCTTGAGTTGTCATACCATTCATTGTTCTACGTCGATCAATGAATACTTTTCAACACTTCAAAACTTCCCAATTGAATTCACTTTGAAGTCACATCATCACCGGAAATGTCTGACCGGAAATGTCTGGCCAGAAATGGCCAAAATGGCTGGCCAGAAATGGCTGACCAGAAATGGCCGACCCACTTTATGCCGACCCGACTTTAGGCCAACCCAATTTTATGCTGACCCAACTTTATGTCGACCCACTTTATGCCGACCCAACTTTAGCCCTACCCAACTTAGTGCTGACCCAACTTTAGGCCGACCCAACTTTATGCCGACCCAACTTGACTTGTTCCCCAAGACATGATTTGAGACCGACCGACCTAACTATGGCCGACCCAAAACCTGCATATTGTAATTCAACTCCGATTTCGTCCAAAACTTCGCCAAACGACAAATCTGACGAAACCAACTTGTCCAATTCATCAAATATGGCCACAAACATGGTATGAAACTGTCATCACCATGAATACAACGATTTTCACCAAAATTATGCAAATCACCCCAATTCATGGAAAAATAATAATATGTACAAAACTATAGATCTAACTTGCATAAGCATATGACATATCATGGAAATTACCTATCTAAAATTACTAAATCATATCATAGAGTGATTCATATGAAAAACGGACTTTATATGGCATAGGTCTATGGGAAAATGATTGAATATGATGAAAAACATAATCAAATACTCAAACACTTCATTGAATCCTTGTGAGAGATGTAAATCACTCACCGATTCTCCAAAACAAGTTAAAATGATAGAGTTATGAATCCGGACAGCGAGCAATTCGAACTAAACTCCTTGATTCGATGAATTCGCCCTTGAAATGATGTAGATCTAGGCTCCAATGGTGTAGACCTATGATTTCCCTCCTTAGATTATGATTTTTAATGGCGGAAAGGTGTTAGAGGAAGAAGAAGCACAAGGACACCAAATAAGGAAATGAAAAACTAAACCATTTCCCATATCCCTCACCCCCTATTTATACCCTTCCACTAGCCCACTAATGGGCCTTCCCCAAATCAGCCCTCTAGGCTCCCAAATCCTAAACAGCCAACTGAAAAACTTTAAAACAACAATTTATCCCAAACCGCTTAGCCAAGTCTTTAATGTAACCATTCTACGAAAAGGCAAACATCAATTACTTTCCAATGGCATAGGTCTCACCCTCTCACTACAACAAACTGGCCATATTACAATGGTGGAACACCGTTGTAATATACCTTTTACAACAATGATGCAACCGTCTTGTATTAAGAAGTTGTAATAGATAAATATCTTTTACAACTTTTTTGCACCGTTGTAGTTTCGTATATTTTACAACTGTTATTCACTGTTGTAATAAACTTTATTACAACTATTATGAACCATTGTAGTAATACCTACTACAACTTTTATGCACCGTTGTAGTAATACCTACTACAACTTTTATGCACCATTGTGACTTCGTTATTATTACAACTATTTCTGTTGATTTGTAATATACTTTATTATAACTTTAATTGAATAAATTTTGCAAATGCAATAAAAGCTGAATAAACAGAAAACAAATTGATATAAATTCAAAGCAACGGATCCATTCATACAAAAAACGTTACAAATATATATTCGAAATTCAAAACTAATGAATCATACATCATCACAGTAATATATAATGATTACAAATCAGTACCATCCAAACACTCTACTTCAACTATCAGCCTGCTTCATCTTTGCACTTCCTCAACATCCCCACCACCACAAGACACACCACCTGCACAATCACCAAACATGCATATACATAAACATAACCTTTAGCTTGTTGTAAACATAAAATGGTGGATATGTACTTTTCTTCCAAGTTGGATGAGGACTTGAAACTTCCTAAGATGGGAATCTTTGGTATTTCTGCAATGTCTAAACTAACTAAGTTACTCATCGTATGTTATATAAACATATATGTAAAAAGAAAGGGGAAAACGCTAACCAAACAACAGTCATTTCCAATAGCCTAGCTCAAAGTTGCGGGACAAAAGTTACGAAAGCGTTCTGATCATTCACCTCAGTACCTAGTATCTGAAATACAAAATGTATTAAACAATGGTTTGATGCATTTATGCATGTATTACTCATTTAATACCACTCCCTTCTTCAACTATGAGTATAAAACAAACAACAACTATATCCATATAAATGGTTGGTTATATTATGTTGTTACCCTTTGGTATTCAAAATCAGGAGCATGAGTTTGAATTTAAAAAAATATACTTAGACTAAACACAATTGGTAAAGCAATATAGTGTTTTTCCTTATATATCTAACCAATTCAGTTCATTAGCATAGCAATCAAACTATTACATGAAGTATTCCAGCTTATGTAACATTAATGTATGCATGAACTCGTTGATCAGAGTTAATGAAGTGTTTTGTAACGTTAATGTATGCATGAACTCGTTGATTAGGGTTAAGGCTAGAGACTCAATCAGCAGACAACATATACAACATTCAAAATCCCAAATTCATAAATGGTAAAAGAAAATTACTTAGAACCTAAAACATGTTCTGCGCCATCCAAAAAAGCACCTGCTAAACCATCCTATTGAATCACTCTATACAGAAAAACCCATTAATTCATCACCCTCAAGAAACAAAACTGAGGTTGAGTTGTCAGGATTTCTGCATCAAATCTTCTCAAGCAGGAGGAAGGTTATTAGGAGGTGCAAATAATCTATAGGTGTTCAAGTCATTTTCTACTAAGTAATGTATCAAATAGAGTTCGAATGGTTGTTTAAAACAAGTGCCAAATACTTAATAACCTCTTCATTTCATTGGGTATAGATACTGAAACAGGTCAGTGTAAAAATATACCAAAATTACATAGAAATGATAGATCGCACTATACTGCTATCATAATCCAGTTTCGGAATCTTATTAAACCAAGAATAAATCCAAATTGAACATAAACTATTAGAACAACAATCCCAGAATTAAAATCCTATGGCACATCAACAGATCTAGACCAATTCTTAGATGGCTTTGATTTATACCCAAATCAAGCGTATAAATCAAGTTGCAAAAAAAGGATTAAGAAGGAAGAACAAGATCTGATTTCGACCAACATAGATCATCAGTCAATTTTTGCCAAAATGAACAAAAAACGATGTGAGAACCCTAAATCCACATTCAGAAAACCAACACAAATCGCAATATCCAAGAATATCTTACCCAATCACCCACACTGATGTAGATCCGAATTCAAAAGCGGGGAGATCGGTTGGAGGAGTTTGGAACTGAAACAGTTGCACCGGAGCATGCCGGAACCCAAATCCACAATGGCTTGATCTTCCTGAATCAAACAAATCCGATCAGACATAACTGGGAAGAGAAGTTGATTCATCCAGGCGATGCGTTAGATTTGAATCAGCTATTTCCATTGACAACGGTAGAAAGTAGATCTGCGATCCAGTTTATCAATCGAGAAAATGGAATAAAGTTTCAGATGGTTTTTCAACGAAACCCGAATGATTTCGTTGAAGGTTGGCAAAGTAAATGAAATTGGGATTGGGGGTTAGGGTTCAGAAACTTTGAAAGGACAAGTGAAATTTGGGTACGAAATTGTGGCGGCCTTGAAATTGGTATTTAGGGTTGGCCGCCAAAATTTTCAAGCTGCCGCCACTTCTCCAAACAATTGTTGGTACTTACTAATGTGATTACATCTTATATTTCAATTGTTTTCAGCATTATACATAATATTATTTTTCATAGGAATCAGTTAACCAATTTCAACACTCAATAGATCACGTTGGTTAAGTCATCTAAATATTCATTTCGATTTTAAGGTCCAATTATCATAAAAAAAAAGAAAAAAACTAACTAGTTTTTCGAAATTTTGGATATTTTATAAAAATTCTAGTTCATTGATTTTTTTTAAATTAATCTGTGAAAATTTCAATATTTTATAAGTTTTGTGTAGAAAAATTTAAACTTTTTTTGAAATATTGGATGTTAAATATAATTATTACCCATAACTATTAAATATTAAATACTAATAATAAGTATTACTTCTTAATTATTAAAGATTTCTTATTAATCGTTCGTTATTGTAAATTAATTATTAAATATAATCTTAGTTATTAATCTCTTCTTCTTAATTATTAATCTCTACTTCTTAATTATTAATAGCAATCATTGATTATTCATGATTAGCATTAATTATTGTATTTTAATTATTAACTATTTAATAGTAATTATGTAATACTGACTATATTTTTTAATTATTCTTCTTAATTGCTAAGTATTAAATATTACGGACTGATTATTGATTATTACTTCCTAATTGATTATTAATAGTAATTATTAGTTATTAATTATAAATAATCAATATAAATGTATTAAATATTAATTATTAGTTGTTAATTATACTAAAATATAGTCATATATTACAACAGTCCAAAAATAAAAGTTGTGATAGGCTTTTATTACAGCTGACAAAATAATACAGTTGTTAAAAATAAGTTTATTACAACTTTTCTAGAAAAAAGTTGTAAAAAACATTTATTACAACGGTACTTTTACCACCATTGTAAAATTAAAGTTGTAATATGGTGTTTTTGTTGTAGTGTCTGATTCGACCCGAGTCAAAAGTTATGCCATGTACAAGACTGACAGGGGCAAAATGGTCACACACAAAATCGGTAAAAATTATGGACATGTCTCACATCCCCATAAGGAACATACTAAAAGATGAGAGTGATCCAACCCTCAGGGAATAAAATAAAAATATTTTACGATCCTCCAATACGTAAAATGCAGGGTGTTACATTCTCCTCCTTTAGAATATCGGCCCCGAAATTCCAAGCAATCACAACAATTCCACATGCCTATCATCCATGAGAAGCCAATTATGTCATCCAAACTAGTAACCATCAAGCCATGCATCAATAGCCTTATCCTAGCACGCAGAATTCTACCAAATAGCAACAAGATACAACGATATAACGATGATACGATATCAAAGGGTCCTACCGAGGAAGAGTTCTGGATGAGTCGCCTTCATGCCTTCTTCCGTCTCCCATGTACAATCGTCACCATCTTCGCTCCATTGTACCTTGACTAGTTTAACTATCTTCCTCCTTAGTTGTTTCGTGTCATTCCCCACAACACGAAGCAGCTTACGAGGTCTCGCAACTGCGGTTTCAACTTTTAGGTCTTCGTACTGCTCTGGAGATACCACCATATTCGAATCATGCACGAACTTCCGTAGAAACGACACATAGAAAACATTATGCACACTCGACATCTTCTCGGGTAACTTCAATCGATATGCGAGCTTTCCAATTCGCTCGACTATCGTAAACGGTCCAACAAACCTAGAAGTCATCTTTCCTTTACTCCCAAATCGAACCACATGTTTCAACGGTGAAATCTTCACGAAAACCATGTCACCAACGTCGAATTCCAAATCTTTTCGACGCCTATCAGCATAGCTCTTCTGACGGTCTTGGGCTACCTTCATTCGTTGTCGAACGATCTCGATACAATCCGAGGTCTCTCTTATCATCTCAGGCCGAAGTATCAACTTATCCCCAGTTTCCAATCAACAAGCTGTAGAATTACATGGCCTCCCATACAACGTCTCGTATGGTGCCATCCCAATGCTTGACTGGTAGCTATTATTATATGCAAACTCAAATAGATGTAGATGGTCCCCCCATGATCCCCCATAATCCAACACACAAGCTCTTAGTAGATCTTCCAAAACTCGATTGACTCTCTTGGTCTGACCATCAGTTTGGGGATGATATGCCGTACTCAAGAACAACTCGGTTCCCAAAGCTTCTTGCAAAATTTTCCAAAATCCGCTAGTGAACAACGGATCTCGGTCACTCACTATACTCTTTGGGATACCATGGAATCTACCTATCCATTTCACATAAAGTTCAGCCAATTTCGATGTCGTCCTAGTCAACTTGACAGGAATAAATCTCGCACTTTTGGTCAAGCGATCCACAACGACCCAAATCCCTTTGTTTCCTGCCCTGGTTCTAGGTAGTCCATCGATAAAATCCATCGATACTTGCTCCCACTTCCATGTAGGAACTTCCAATGGTTGAAGCAACCCACTCGGCTTCTTCTGTTCAGCTTTCACCAACTGACAATTCATGCACTTAGAAATGAACTTTCTAGTATATCGCTTCATCCCCTCCCAGTAGTAAATTCTCTTCATGTCCTGATACATCTTATTACCACCAGGATGGATCGTTAACTTCGAGTGATGACATTCTCTCGGAACCTCATCTCTTAATCCATCGATATCAGGAACAACTAATGTCCCTTGCTTTCAAAGCCAACCTTATCGATCGACTTCGAACTCTTTATCTTCTGGTTCTAGTCGCTGGATAAACTCGACAATCTTTGCATCTCGCTTTTGGCTCTCACCAATCCTTTCGATAAGAGTAGGTCTTATCGACAAGCTTGCCAACATTTCAGGTTCCAACTCACACTTTGGCCGGAACTCAAACCTTGCCAAATACTCAAGGCTCTTTCATTCCGAAAACATCGCTCCCAAACTTACGTGTCTTTGACTCAATGACTCTGTAACTGCGTTACCTTTGCCGGGAATATAGGCTATATCAAAATCATACGATGCCAGAAACTCTAGCCATCTTTGCTGCCAAAGATTCAAATTCTTTTAGGAGAAAAGATACTTCAATGACTTGTGATCCGTAAACAACTCGAACCGAACTCCCAACAGGTAATGTCTCTACATCTTCAGAGCAAACACAATTGCCGTCAATTCCAAATCATGAGTTGGATAATTCCTTTCATGCGGTTTCAGGAGTCGACTCGCGTAGGCCACAACCTTATCCTTCTGCATTAGCACTGCTCCAAGCCCGGTACCACATTCATCGGTGTATACCACCCTCTCTTCATTCCCAATTGGAATGGTCAACAAAGGTGCACTCGTCAATCTCCATTTCAAAATTTTGAACGCTTGTTCACACTTCGCATCTCATGTGGACACTTGGTTCTTCTTCGTTAATCCTGTCAACGATGCAGCTATCTAGGAGAAATCCTTAATAAACCGTTGATAATATCCTGCCAACCCAAGGAAACTTCGAACATCCGTCGCATTCTTAGGTCGATCCTAGTCCTGCATTGCTGCCACTTTAGCATGGCCAACCACTATGCCATTTCCAGAAACAACATGACCCAAGAACCTCACTTCATCCTTCCAGAAGCGAAACTTCAAGAACTTAGCCTTTAGATGATGCTTTCGCAAGATCTATAACACAACTCTTGAGTGCGTCTTGTGTTCTTCTTCATTCCTAGAATAAACCAGAATATCATCTACGGACATAAGCACAAACTTGTTCAACTGGTCTCTGAAAACTCTATTCATAAGATCCACAAAATATGCTGGCGCGTTAGTTAACCCAAATGGCATTACTAACCATTCGAAAAACACGGATGGTGTCCTAAAAGCAGTCTTTGGCACACTATCCTTTGCCACCCTCAACTGGTGAAATCCCATTGCCAAATCCATCTGAGAAAACACTTTGGCTTCGTGAAGCTGATCGAACAAGTCATCAATCCTTGGCAACAGATACTTGTTCTTCTTAATCACCTTGTTCAGCTCACTATAGTCTACATACAATCTTAACGAGCCATTTGCCTTGGTTGCAAACACGACTGGTGCTCCCCATTCAAAAACACTTCTCTGAATGAATCCCTTCCTAAGAAGGTCTCGAACTTGCACCTCCAATTCTCGCCGTTCCTTAGGCTCCATCAGCTTAAGAGGCATAATGATTGGTCTAGCACCCTCGACCAAATCGATCCTAAACTTGATCTCATGATACGGCGGCAAACCTTTGACCTCGTCAAAGACATCTCATAGTCATTTGCGATCAGCACAGATGACATGTCTTCTTGTGGAATCACAAGCGAATATAGATAGATAACGAAGATACCCTCTTCGCGCTTACACCTTATCAACACCTTTCGCCCTTCCACATCCCCGACTCTCACCTCTAGCTTCTCGCAATTCACCCTTGCTGCATACCTCTTGAGCCAATCCATGCCCAAGATGATCCTAAACCCAACGAAGTTAAGAACAAAGCAATCACACACAAAAGAGCAACCATGACTCGACAACACTAGACCACGACAGAACTTGCACAAACTGGACGAACCCCCAACTGGATTAGTCATGATCAATGGTCTATCACATATCTCGGGTTCCAAACTTAAGCGAAATACAAGCTCATTGCAAATGAAAGAATGCATGCTCCAGTATCAAACAAAACTCGAACTGAAACACCATGAACAGAAAGAGTACCTTGCACCATGACACCCTTTCCTTTCTCCTCCGCAATAGGAGCTTTCAAAGAAGACGACACTGCCCCTAAAGCACAAGCCTTAACCACTTGCTTCCCTTGAGCTGATTCTGGACAATTTTTCTTCTCATGCCCCGGCCTCCCACACTTGAAGCACTTCTTTTCAGCTTTAGAGTTCTTGCATTCACTAGCAAAATGGCCCTTCTGCCAATAATTGAGGCAAGTCACTTCTCCCTTCTGCTTCTTTTGGCCATTCTTTCCTTTCTGTTGTTGTTGGTTCCTTTTCTTATTATTACCACCCTGCTGTGGTTTCTGCTCCTCTTTAGCTGCAACAACAGATATCTTCATAGGAAAAAGACTTTCATGCCTCAAAGCCTTCTCAGCTATCTTCTCAAAGCTGTCATCGAGCTGATCCACAAGCTAATTCCCAAGATATTCATCCAATCCCAAGACAAACTTCTCATTCTTTTGATAAGGAGTATCCACATATAAATGAGCATACTTCGACAAAACCTCAAAGTCAGAAATATAGTCAAGAACTGGGCTACCATTCTGTTTAAGGTCTATGAATCTCTTAAAAAGAACAGACTTCTGCACAGTGGAGATAAATTTTGCTTCAAACTTAGTTTGGAACAATTCCCATGAAATATCCTCTTCAGGAGTCTCAAGTGTGACAGAGTTCCACCAATCCATTGCTCTGCCCACTAACTGCCTTGATGCAGTTTCCTCTTTGTTGCATCATCAATGCGTAAGTCCATGAAGATCCTAACACAAGTATCCAACCACCTTTGAACCTCTTCAACTGGTTTTATTCTTTTGAATTGTTTTCCTTCCAACGAAGAAAAGTCTTTGCATAGCTTTGCAAATTCTACAGCTCTAGGCACTAGAACTCCAACATCAACCGCAGCCGCCACTAGAGCGGGAACCCTATTCATGATCGCTGCCGCCATGGCCTCAAACATGGCTGGGTAGTCTGGTTCTCTAACATTTCCCCCTCCAGTATTAGCTCCCCTAGCAGCGTGTCTCGATGGTCGTCTACTCATTCTAAATCTTCAATTTAGAATAATTAGCCACTTCTAGGAAAAACTTCTAAAGGAAAATAACCGTTACTACTATATATGCTAATATATATAGTAAGCATCCAACTGAAATCTACAAGTACGTCTCCCATACGTGATTGCGTCTTAGAATTTTGGATAATATCGATAACCAAAGCTCTGATACCAAATGTGACGACCGCCCACAACCCCCGCACTATACAAGAGGAATAATGTGCTGAAAGGTGTGCTAGGTAGCTATGGGAGATCATCAAGGTATGATACATAAGCAGAACCTGTCGTGAACTCATAGCAAGGGGATAAAATATAATAGAACGTATACGACAGGTAGTGATAGTAAAGAAGAAAACACTAAACTTTCATGACAACTAGAAAGTATTTCCCATACACGTAGATAACAACAATAGTGTTTGTATAATTTGCCTCACTGCAACACTCAGAGAAATAGCAAACAGCGGAAACAAATACTAGATAGTAATAAAACTGGAACGTGAGCCTCCTGCTCGCCATCGATCAGCATCATCGTCTTCACTAAAAAATCATCTGTCACCTACTGCTCAGTCTGCCTATCCACAACCGGATGAACATCCAAAGGTAATAAGAGGAAAACATAAAACCTTGAGTCAGACAACAGTCTTAGTGAGCGATAAAACAACTAACAAACTTCATCAATAAAGTATATGAGAATGGGTAAATAATCAACTAATCTACCCAGCTCCAGAGAAGTACTCTCAATTGCCTTCCCCACTACATGAAAGTGATAGCCTTTACAATCCATATACCCAAAGGAATAACAATTCAATCATGGCAATTAATGCATCCATTCATATATGGCAAAGCAACTCAATCATGATCACAACATGAATTCAAACGCACATGACTGACTCTGGCTATCACCACCAACCTTGATTTGGAAACTTCGTTATCGAATGACTGGCTAACAACTTGCCGTCAACTGTCAAGGACCATACACGATGCCCCGGTTCTAGCAAACCTGCACACGCTATCCTCAACACGTGTTACATGCTATACCCAACACGTGTCAAGGCCATACACGACGCCCAGGGCACTCGACCTATAATTGGTCTTCAATTGTATCCCTGCTTTGAGTCCGCTAGAACCTACGACAACGAAAATTGCTTGGCCTTCACATCTCTAGTCGTTATCAATTACGACTATTAATCAGCTCAGAACACTTTAGAGCCATCACTTCACACGAACTCAATACACCCTTGAGTTGTCATACCATTCATTGTTCTACGCCGATCAACGAACACTTTTCAACACTTCAAAACTTCCCAATTGAATTCACTTTGAAGTCACATCATCGGAAATGTCTGGCCAGAAATGGCCAAAATAGCTGACCAGAAATGGCCAACCCACTTTATGCCGACCCAACTTTAGGCTGACCCAACTTTATGCCGACCCACTTTATGCCGACCCAACTTAGTGCTGACCCAACTTTAGGCCGACCCAACTTTATGTCGACCCAACATAGTGCTGACCTAAGTTCGTGCCGACCCAACTGTGCCGACCCACTTTAGGCCGACCCAACTTTATGCCGACCCAACTTAGGCCGACCCAACTTGACTTGTTCCCCAAGACATGATTTGAGACCGACCAACCCAACTATGGCCGACCCAAAACCTGCATATTGTAATTCAACTCTGATTTCGTCCAAAACTTCGCCAAACGACAAATCCGACAAAAACAACTCGTCCAATTCATCAAATATGGCCACAAACATGGTATGAAACCGTCATCACCATAAATACAACGATTTTCACCAAAATTATACAAATCACCCCAAATCATGGAAAAATGATCATATGAACAAAACTATAGATCTAACTTGCATAAGCAAATGAAATATCATGGATATTACCTATCTAAACTTACTAAATCATATCATAGAGTGATTCCTATGAAAAACAGACTTAATATGGCATAGATCTATGGGAAAATGATTGAATATGATGAAAAACATAATCAAACACTCATACACTTCATTGAATCCATGTGAGAGATGTAAATCACTCACTAATTCTCCAATACAAGCTAAAATGGTAGAGTTATGAACCCGGACAGCGAGAAATTCAAACCAAACTCCTCGATCCAATGAATTCGCCCTTGAAATGATGTAGATCTAGCCTCCAATGGTGTAGATCTATGATTTCCCTCCTTGGATTATGATTTTTAATGGTGGAAAGGTGTTAGAGGAAGAAGGAGCACAAGGCCACCAAATGAGGAAATGAAAAACTAAACCATTTCCCATATCCCTCACCCCCTATTTATACCCTTCCACTAGCCCACTAATGGGCCTTCCCCGAATCAGCCCATTAGGCTGCCAAAACCTGAACAGCCAACTGAAAAACCTTAAAACAACGATTTCTCGCAAACCACTGAGCCAAATCTCTAATGTAACCATTCTATGGAAAGGCAAACATCAATTCCTTTCCAATGGCACAGGTCTCACCCTCTGATTCGACCTGAGTCAAAAGTTATGCCCTGTACAAGACTGACATGGGCAAAATGGTCATAGACAAAATCGGTAAAAATTATGGACATGTCTCACATCCCCATAAGCAACATATTAAAAGATGAGAGTGATCCAAACCTCAGGGAATAAAATAAAAATATTTTATGATGCTCCGATACGTAAAATGCGGGTTGTTACATAACTATCTTTTACAGTTAGTTTATCTTGAGTTCAGAAGAAAAACCCATTTGTATGTTCACACCAGTCTATTCTTGTTTATGACATATTCTCTCATCCAGTCTTATTTACTTGTCATGTTACTTTTTCTTTATCATATGTTATAAGTCACTGGACTCACCATACTTTATGTCTGACCCTTTTTGTTTCGCCTCTTTTCTTCCTTCCCCCCCCCCCTCAGGTTCTCGATGTGGAGATAGTAGCCAGCAATAGGACTTTCTGTTCAGCTTTGGAATGCTTTCTGAGATGTATCGCCTTGATCTCTTATCTTTTGGCTTGGCTATGTTCGAAGGATATGCTATTTTACTTTTGTACTTGGGTTATGTAAACTCTTGATGATTCCACGAGTTTTTTGACTTTGATGTAAATGGTTTTTATCATGTACTCTATTATGGAAAACTATGCTTTGAAATAAAAGTTTAATTTCCACTGCTTTGTTTTTATATACCTGCCTTGTGTAAATTATGTTAATGTTAACCTTATGCGCTTCATTGAAATTTATGCATTCCCTTTGTGAGTGACATTAACGGATGTGGGATGTCACAGAAGCTTTTAAAGCACTCGATGCTCGCGGCGATGACTTAGGAACCAGAGGTGATACAGAAGAGAAAGAGTGTGAAGGATGAATTAAATGATATTGATGGAGGAATTCTTTCGTAATCAAAAATTTTATGCTCCTTTCACCCACATCGATAGCTTTTAAAATATCAAGCAAAGATTGATTAACATCGCTATCTTTGTCAGGAATAAGGAGTTCTGTAAAGGAAAAGAGAGCATGAATGTAATGACCCGCAAATCCGTAACATCGGAGTTGACTACATACATCATACGTCCAACCCAAATATCACGAAAATACGAAACATGTTTTTTTTAGAAGAAAGAGGTAGAAGAAGAACAGAAATAACAACACAGAATCTCACATCGCAGCGGAACAAAATATAATATATCATAACTTTTGAAATACAAAATTTCAACTGTATAACATACACTAATCAGAGTACAACACTTACAACACAGCGGAACAAAACTCTATATAACTAACGCTGAAGCCTCCTGCTCCAAGCTCCTTTAGATAGATCTGTAAAATCCTGAACTACTTGACTGCCCGTACAAATTTAGGCACCCAAGAGTTTAGGTAGAACAAAACAAAATAAACTCCGGGTCAGTCATGGGATTTGTATGAGTAAAAAAATTTAAAACAGTTTCAGAAAACTAAATGATATCTCATATGACCACGCCGTATAACACGGAACGGATTTTTTCCCTTATGAGAATCCAAACACGTGATTTAACTTTCAAAATCCCTTTTGAAAGGAACGATAGCTTTATATCAACTCTTTTGATATTACAATAATGTATAAATCAAGTAAATACAATTTAGTGGAACGTTTGCATCTCACGTTCCACATATATTATATACAATCATAAACCGCAAGCACGTATTGGGTATTTGATTTCCAACTATGACAAGGTATGGAACCACCTTCCGCTGGTATATCTCTAGAGGAGAATACACTGAGTTCAACAAGAACAACTTGCAACTCAGCCACACATGACCGACCACTCATTTCGCTTGAGTGTATCAAATGTATATCACCAACGGTTGGGATCAGCAACCGTTTCCCGAATGGGACAGCATCGACAATAGATTTTTCGAAGTAAATGAAACTCTAGATCAGGTGATTATACACCCTAATAGGTGTGACCTACATAGCCGTGCTGCCTGCCCGATTTATGTCATTTACCGGTTGATGAGGCCAGAGGCTATGATTTATCATCACATCAGATTCGCTTCGAATGCCACATTGTCAGATCCATCGAAAATCACTAATTGACGTCTACAACAGTACATTACGCGTCAGCTAAAAGAAGTTTCCTTCTCCGCTTACACTCTTGGTACGGTTGAAGAAATCAATGTACGTGACCTTTCTGGAAATACTCTATCAGACATCCATCCATACAAGTCACCCAGGAACAGGATGAACCGAAGGCACAATTTCTATTAATAGAAAAAGTCCTTGCACTCTACTCCGTCTTCGATTATCTTTATATAATCTGATTCGCAACGCTACTGCCAATACGGAGTGGTTCTTCGGATAATAATCCAACCGTTCTCTCCATATTGACAACGATGGTCAAAAACTTCGATAGTCTGTGATTTAACTATTGAATAAAAACAGGTGTTTCGATAGTCGATGATTTAACTATCGAAGAAAACAAGTGTTCATTCAATTATCAAACAATCACTGAGCCCTTAATTAATATTCCATTAATTAAATCACTTCTCTATTTCTTTATCAATATTTGTTAACCAAATATTTCAATAACCATATTGTCCTTTTACGTTATTTGGAAAACATTTCCGAATATCGCCTTCCTTTATTTTCTAAACTTAGAAAATATATGATATTATAATTGGAAAATATTCCAATTACTTATCTCTTTTCCGATCTCTTTATTTCTATACTTAGGAAATATTTATTATTCTATTTCCAAGTTTACACTTATTTGGGTTAAAACGGATGTTGTGTAAAACATCGTTACGACAAACCAAATACTATATTCAACTAACTCTTATCCAATATTGATCTTCGAGCTTGAAATCTTACTATTTATTTGTTAATAATGAAATCAATCAAGTTGGGGTATAATTACCTCTCAGACCTTGACTGAATAACATTTATAACGTCAAAACAGATATGACTACTTACTCGAATAATCAATACCATACAACTACTTATTCACTTTTAAACACGTACACACTTTCTCTTTCAATTCTTATTGAATTTTATTCTTATACTTCCTTTTTTTGATTTTACTATTCTATTTATAAGTTCGTTTTCTTATCGACTTCTCTATATATTGATATATAGATTTCTAACTATCAAATCATCTTAAAAATATTCTAACTCCTTAAATTCCCGGAAAAATTCGCCATAACCTCCTTTGTACTGAGAGCATCGAGATATTTCAAATAGCCCCCCATGGCCCTCACCAATCCAAAAAGAAAAAAGAAAATCCAAGCGGTTAGCCGATACGGCGCATAAAATCTCATATATGAATTAAATACGTACCTTTTTGTCGAGCATTCTATTTATATACATGCATTATTCTTATCCCATACCTTTCTCCTGTATAATTATACCTGTCCAATTTAACTCAACTATACCCGATCGTTTAACTCAATTCGTTAATTAATTTGTTAATTAACTCTTTAGTCTATTTTACTTTTATATTTGAACATGACATGTTCAAATATATTTTAACTTTCTTATTAACTAATTTGAATTCAAATTTCAAATCTAAGTTCTATATTTGATTTCGAATATACATTTACACATCCAATTCACCTTTCAAAGTTCGACTTCAATTCAATGTCCAAATTCAAGTTCTATGTCCAAATTCTATATTCAATTCTATGTCCAAATTCTATATTCAAGTTCCATTTTAATTCTAATTGAATTTCTATATATTCAAACTCTATTTAAGTTCTATTTGAATTTCTATAATTCAAATTCTATTTCACATCTATTATTCAAATTCTATTTCACTTCTATTATTGAATTTCTATTTCACTTCTATTATTTAAATTCTATTTTTGAATTTCCTTTATATTTTCTATATTCAAATTCTATATTTGAATTCCAATTCTACTTCAAACTTTCTTTATTCATTCTTTAAACAAGTCTCGATTTCAATTCCTTTTGAAATCGATATTTCTACTTTTGGAAAATAGAATTTCCTTTCAATTTCACACTTGTATTTTTTATTTCTGAATTATCCAATGATAATTCTTTTCACTTCATTTATAAACTTTGTTTATAAAGGAACTTCTTGTTTTATTTCTTTAAACAAGTTTATATTTCAAATCTATTTAAAAATTCAAATTCTATTTTAGGAAAATAGAATTTCCCTTTTAAATCTCAAATATCCCTTCTCAGAATATTTTTATAAATTATCACTTAGGCACAGTTATATTCAAACAACCAATTATTTATTTCAGGTTTCGCACACATTCTATACGACAGTATATATGCAAACAATTAAACAAACAGATAATATATTTTTGAGGAATCCAGTTGGATTCCTCCAACCTGTTTTCCTGCATCCACAGACGTTAGTCAACATAGTAATACTCATCCTGCTTCGAGGCAGGATATCGCGGTATGAAGGTCATCCACTAATATATATTTGTGGGGCGCATAGGGAAATCATCCGCTATGAAACTGCGGGCATCCGCTAATGAGACTGCGGGAACAATCCAATCATCCACCCAATATATGTATAATAGTTAGCCCTAAATAACTAATATATTTAAAGCAACCAGCAAAATCCAAACAAGCAACAATAATTATTTTTAATGACATAAAAATAATTCCAAATAAGGTGAGTGAGATTTACTCACCGAGATTTTTCTGAGCTATTTTGGTTTCCATTTTAATTCTGATCCTTTCTGAATAAAATTCCAGATGGTATGATATGTATTACGAATCCAACTTTACGATTTTTCCCGCCTTTATCCTCTTGTTAAATATTTCTTCCCTTTCTCGACATAACAACACCCTGCTTCGGAAATTTCTCAAGCAACCTTCCACTTTGCATACCCAGAATTCAATGTAACCTTCCCCACTTCCACTTGAATTTGCCAATTAACCAACTTGACTCTATTGCGTAGTTATTTATGATATGGTACCGACAAATAATTAATTATCTTTTCTAGTAAAGGATTTCGAGAATGCTTCTCACTGCCAACACGATTTTCATTGCTACCGAAACTTCCATCGTCGTTTTCCATTCATCTCCCTACTTATGTTCATCAACACCACCGCTCACCCGCTCCACAACCTCAAACTAAACTGCAGCAAAAACAACCATTCAAACCCCTTCCACCCATCGCCGTGACTTCACAGTAAAGATCGAATTACCTTCCTCCTTCATCACATTCATGAAACCAGAAAACAAGTGCACACTTTCCCTTTTTCTTTCAATTACAGCAGCTCCCCCAACTGCTTTCAGCCCCTTCAAAAATCTGCTCCATTCTCTATGGCATTCTGTCGAACACCACACCATCATCAACAACTCAGGCAACCCAACTATAGAGATCTACTCCCCTTTCAGTTACTGTCGTGCCTTGTCTCCCCCCCCCCCCCCCCCGCAAATCATGTCGCTGAACAACTCTCAGTCACCTCTTCCAAATCCGACTCGCGATGAACAGAAAACCCACGCAAATCACAAACCATCACTGCGAACTCACCAAGCATCATCGTTCACACGCCCCATACTTTGCAGTTGTTTATCGAATATCGAACCTTACCTCACTAACTCTCCTTGCTTCCTGAACATCGCGATGACAACCGAGACCGCTTCCACCTGCTGCGTCGACTGTTGTTCACAACCCTAACTTGACTGTCATGTCGCTCCTTTCGGGGTTTCCCAAATTTCCCCCAATTCGAATCTCAGCTCATTGGACCAGGGTCAAGTTCCTCAAATCTTGGTACTCAGCGCGAGACGGGTCAATTCGAATTTGATATTTATAATTTACTTAGAGGAATGGATTCGATTTACTGAAATCGAATTGGTTTGAAACGAAAAAGGAAGTCTGGCCATTTGATTTATAAAAAAAAACGGTTGGAAAAGAAAAGGCCACGTTTGTTTTTATTTTGTGGTGAGGAAAGGAAGATGTGTTTTATTCTCTACCTTATAATTTTTTAATGGTTATAAATATAGGTGTATATATTTAAATTATCCATAATTTCCTAACTCCTTTTTGAACGCAACAAGGGTCGTCCCTGGGGTTATAACACTATTCTGAACACACTAGAATAGGTCATGAAGTCCAATTCAATCATATAGCGGAGATATTAATTTAAATCAATATAAATTAATTTCAAAACAAATAAATTCCTGAATAATAAATTATTATTATCGCTTTTATATTCAAACAGAACTGACACTGATCATCTGAACTGTTTTCAATTTAGTTTTAACTTCGAATTGAATTAACTTCATATTACGATAATTTAATATATTCGATATTAAATCGAAATTGATTATTAAATTGATAACTTAATATAAAAATTCCATTTATATCTATCCACCCAATATTTAAATCCATATTAAATATTTAAAATTTACTCATAAGAATTCGGGTCATTACAATCTTCCCCACTTAAAATAATTTCGTCCTCGAAATTACTTAAGGTAGAAAAAGTGCTACAAATCCATTTATCTTCTCAAAGCTTATTTATGTTGATACTCAACATTTCAAACTTCCTTATGTAAATCTCTTTCGAATAAATCCATATTCGGTAACTCCTCCCTTCGAATAACTCTATTCGATTAACTCCTTTAATTCTATTTGAATAACTTATATTTGATAACTCCTTTAATTCTATTCAAATAACTAATATTTAATTTAACTCCATTCGCTTGACTCTAGATCGCATCGATCACAATGGTTACGCTTGATTCCCTCAGGAAACATCCGACCGCCCTAGGCTATCTGCAACCCTGCGAATTACGCTAGCAGTCGTATGAAATGGCAACTTATCCTGAGTAACTATGTTTGACTAACTCTATCTCAATAATTATATTCGATCAACTTTAATTGAATAACTAACATTCAATTAAATCCTAATTCGATTAACTATGTTCAATTAACTCTATCTGGTTAACTCTTAATTTGAATAACAAATATTCGATACATTCTAATTGAATAACTAATATTCAATTAACTCTACGGATTAACCCTAACTGATTAACTCTAACTGGTTAATTCTTACTCTAATCGATTTATTCTAACTCTAATCGATTATTTCTAACTCTAATCGACTTCTCCTATTCGAATAACTCCTATTGGATAACATTTTTTTTCATTTATAAAGATTTACTTTTAGTAACGGTTCTTCACTTTATAAATGTTCTCTTTAATAACGTTACTTCACTTATACAAGTGTTGTGTACCCCTTCTATTTAAAACTATCGGTGTTAAAAACCAATATCTCTTCTCTATATAAGTTAAGACTTATATATTCCATTTATCGAATGATAAATATTTAATTTAATTTATAAACTGTTATTTATAAATTAATCTTTTCTATTTATCTGTTAAAAACAGATTTTCATTTTCTATTCATCTTCTAAATATTCCTTTGATTAAATTCTATTTATTTAACAAATAAATATCTCATCTATAACATTCTACTTATTTAACAAATAAATAAATATTTCCATTTAATCTATTTGTAAATGTTTTACAAATATTCCTTTTGAATTCTATTTGTAAATGTATTTACAAATATTTCTCCTTCTATTTGTTTGCACATAACTTCCTTTGTATTTGTTTTACAAATATATTTCCTTTTTAACTCTTTTGGTTTTTTCCTTTATTCACACCCAATATTTATTTCATTCACATTGATTTTACTCAATTTATTCATTTCGATCCATTTAACATACTTAAGTTAAATTTAATTTCAATCATTCAAATTCCCAGGATTTTATTTCAAATCTCCTTTGAAGTAATATAAATATATACATATATTTATATCTATCTCAAATTCAAAACATTTGAATTTTCAAACAACTTGTTTTCCTTTCAAACAAATTTCCATCAAAAACTTTTCTAAGGCAGCAATTCATCACTTAGAAACTTGAAAATGAACCCTGATGATGTTGTTACGACCATCATCAGAATTATTTTCCAGCTACTGAAGTGAGTTCAGTGCTTTATCATATTCAAAATCCATTCAAATGATTTTTATTCAAAAATCCTTCCAAAATAAAGCTATATTATTTTAATAAAATTTAGAAAATATTTTCCAACCAACTTCCCAGGATTTTAAATTCTTAATTCTGGTTTGAATTCAACTCTAATTCATCTCATTTGGATATTTCATTCTTATACCAATTCTGTTGGTTATATATAACTATTTCCGTTTTATAATCTCATTCGATTATAATTCCAACAATCAACTCAACCATTTAAAACAATATCATGTCAAATCTTTTATCCAAGTGTTTATAAACTCCTATCGACATCGTGGCGTCCCATGATTCGATCAAAATTTATAATCCACTCAACAGACTAGCCAACACAATGTAAAACAGTTTTTATATCAAATAACAAATACGCTCTCTCGTATATATATACACTCAACTCATTCTAGGATACTACTGATCCTATCTCTAATGAACACATTCCAACAAGCCTAGGTATTCGCAATACCTAAGCTCTGATACCATTGTAATGACCCGCAAATCCGTAACATCGGAGTTGACTACATACATCATACGTCCAACCCAAATATCATGAAAATACGAAACATTTTTTTTAGAAGAAAGAGGTAGAAGAAGAACAGAAATAACAACACAGAATCTCTCATCGCAGCGGAACAAAATATAATATATCATAACTTTTGAAATACAAAATTTCAACTGTATAACATACACTTATCAGAGTACAACACTTACAACACAGCGGAACAAAACTCTATATAACTAATGCTGAAGCCTCCTGCTCCAAGCTCCTTTAGATAGATCTGTAAAATCCTGAACTACTTGACTGCCCGTACAAATTTAGGCACCCAAGAGTTTAGGTAGAACAAAACAAAATAAACTCCGGGTCAGTCATGGGACTGGTATGAGTAAAACAGTTTAAAACAGTTTCAGAAAACTAAATGATATCTCATAAGACCACGCCATATAACACGGAACGCGTTTTTTCCCTTATGAGAATCCAAACACTTGATTTAACTTTCAAAATCCCTTTTGAAAGGAACGATAGCTTTATATCAACTCTTTTGATATTACAATAGTGTCTAAATCAAGTAAATACAATTTAGCGGAACGTTTGCATCTCACGTTCCACATATATTATATACAATCATAAACCGCAAGCACGTATTGGGTATTTGATTTCCAACTATGACAAGGTATGGAACCACCTTCCGCTGGTATATCTCTAGAGGAGAATACACTGAGTTCAACAAAAACATCTTGCAACTCAGCCACACATGACCGACCACTCATTTCGCTTGAGTGTATCGAATGTATATCACCAACGGTTGGGATCAGCAACCGTTTCCCGAATGGGACAACATCGACAATAGATTTTTAGAAGTAAATGGAACTCTAGATCAGGTGATTATACACTCTAATAGGTGCGACCTACATAGCCATGCTGCCTGCCCGATTTCTGTCATTTACCGGTTGATGAGGCCAGAGGCTACGATTTATCATCACATCAGATTCGCTTCGAATGCCACATTGTCAGATCCATCGAAAATCACTAATTGACGTCTACAACAGTACATTACGTGTCAGCTAAAAGAAGTTTTCTTCTCCGCTTCCACTCTTGGTACGGTTGAAGAAATCAATGTACGTGACCTTTCTGGAAATACTCTGTCAGACATCCATCCATACAAGTCACCCAGGAACAGGATGAACCGAAGGCACAATTTCTATTAATAGAAAAAGTCCTTGCACTCTACTCCGTCTTTGATTATCTTTATATAATCTGGTTCGCAATGCTACTGCCAATACGGAGTGGTTCTTCGGATAATAATCCAACCGGTCTCTCCATATTGATAACGATGGTCAAAAACTTCGATAGTCTGTGATTTAACTATCGAATAAAAACAGGTGTTTCAATAGTCGATGATTTAACTATCGAAGAAAACAAGTGTTCATTCAATTATCAAACAATCACTGAGCCCTTAATTAATATTCCATTAATTAAATCATTTCTCTATTTCTTTATCAATATTTGTTAACCAAATATTTTCAATAACCTTATTGGCCTTTTACGTTATTTGGAAAACATTTCCGAATATCGCCTTCCTTTATTTTCTAAACATAGAAAATATATGATATTTATAATTGGAAAATATTCCAATTACTTATCTCTTTTCCGATCTCTTTATTTCTATACTTAGGAAATATTTATTATTCTATTTCCAAGTTTACACTTATTTGGGTTAAAACAGATGTTGTGTAAAACATCGTTACGACAACCCAAATACTATATTCAACTAACTCTTATCCAACATTGATCTTCGAGCTTGTAATCTTACTATTTATTTGTTAATAATGAAATCAATCAAGTTGGGGTATAATTACCTCTCAGACCTTAACTGAATAACATTTATAACGTCAAAACAGATATGACTACTTACTCGAATAATCAATACCATACAACTACTTATTCACTTTTAAACACGTACACACTTTCTCTTTCTATTCTTATTGGATTTTATTCTTATACTTCCTTTTTTTGATTTTACTATTCTATTTCTAAGTTCGTTTTCTTATCGACTTCTCTATATATTGATATATAGATTTCTAACTATCAAATCATCTTAAAAATATTCTAACTCCTTAAATTCCTGGAAAAATTCGCCATAACCTCCTTTGTACCGGGAGCATCGGGTTATTTCAAATAGCCTCCCATGGCCCTCACCAATCCAAAAAGAAAAAAGAAAAGCCAAGCGGCTAGCCGATACGGCGCATAAAATCTCATATATGAATTAAATACGTACCTTTTTGTCGAGCATTCTATTTATATACATGCATTATTCTTATCCCATACCTGTCTCCTGTATATTTATACCTGTCCAATTTAACTCAACTATACCCGATCGTTTTACTCAATTCGTTAATTAATTTGTTAATTAACTCTTTAGTCTATTTCACTTTTATATTTGAACATGACATGTTCAAATATATTTTAACTTGCTTATTAACTAATTTGAATTCAAATTTCAAATCTAAGTTCTATATTCGATTTCGAATATACATTTACACATCCAATTCACCTTTCAAAGTTCGACTTCAATTCAATGTCCAAATTCAAGTTCTATGTCCAAATTCTATATTCAAGTTCCATTTTAATTCTAATTGAATTTCTATATATTCAAACTCTATTTAAGTTCTATTTGAATTTCTATAATTCAAATTCTATTTCACTTCTATTATTCAAATTCTATTTCACTTCTATTATTTAAATTCTATTTCACTTCTATTATTTAAATTCTATTTTTGAATTTCCTTTATATTTTCTATATTCAAATTCTATATTTGAATTTCCTTTATATTTTCTATATTCAAATTCTATATTTGAATTCCAATTCTACTTCAAACTTTCTTTATTCATTCTTTAAACAAGTCTCGATTTCAATTCCTTTTGAAATCGATATTTCTACTTTTGGAAAATAGATTTCATTTTCAATTTCACTCTTGTATTTTTTATTTCTGAATTATCCAATGATAATTATTTTCACTTCATTTATAAACTTCGTTTATAAAAGAACTATTTATAAACTTCGTTTATAAAGGAACTTCTTGTTTTATTTCTTTAAAACAAGTTTATATTTCAAATTTATTTAAAAATTCAAATTCTATTTTAGAAAAATAGAATTTCCCTTTTAAATCTCAAATATCCCTTCTCAGGATATTTTTATAAATTATCACGTAGGCCCAGTGATATTCAAACAACCAATTATTTATTTTAGGTTTCTAACACATTCTATACGACAGTATATATGCAAACAATTAAACAAACAGATAATATCTTTTTGAGGAATTCAGTTGGATTCCACCAACCTGTTTTCCTGCATCTACAGACGTTAGTCAACATAGTAATACCCATCCTGGTTCGAGGCAGGATATCGCGGTATGAAGGTCATCCACTAATATATATTTGTGGGGCGCATAGGGAAATCATCCGCTATGAAACTGCGGGCATCCGCTAATGAGACTGCGGGAACAATCCAATCATCCACCCAATATATATATAATAGTCAACCCTAAATAACTAATATATTTAAAGCAACCAGCAAAATCCAAATAAGCAACAATAATTATTTTTAACGACATAAAAATAATTCCAAATAAGGTGAGTGAGATTTACTCACCGAGATTTTTCTGAGCTATTTTGGTTTCCATTTTAATTCTCATCCTTTCTGAATAAAATTCCAGATGGTATGATATGTATTACGAATCCAACTTTACGATTTTCCCGCCTTTATGCTCTTGTTAAATATTTCTTCCCTTTCTCTACATAACAACACCCTGCTTCGGAAATTTCTCAAGCAACCTTCCACTTTGCATACCCGGAATTCAATGTAACCTTCCCCACTTCCACTTGAATTTGCCAATTAACCAACTTGACTCTATTGCGTAGTTATTTATGATATGGTTCCGACAAATCCTTAATTATCTTTTCTAGTAAAGGATTTCGAGAATGCTTCTCACTGCCAACACGATTTTCATTGCTACCGAAACTTCCATCGTCGTTTTCCATTCATCTCCCTACTTATGTTCATCAACACCACCGCTCACCCGCTCCACAGCCTCAAACTAAACTGCAGCAAAAACAACCATTCAAACCCCTTCCACCCATCGTCGCGACTTCACAGTAAAGCTCGAATTACCTTCCTCCTTCATTGCTTTCATGAAACCAGAAAACAAGTGCACACTTTCCCTTTTTCTTTCAATTACAGCAGCTCCCCCAACTGCTTTCAGCCCCTTCAAAAATCTGCTCCATTCTCTACGGCATTCTGTCGAACATCACACTATCATCAACAACTCAGGCAACCCAACTGTAGAGATCTGCTCCCCTTTCAGTTACTGTCGTGCCTTGTCTCCCCCCCCCCCCCAAATCATGTCGCTGAACAACTCTCAGTCACCTCTTCCAAATCCGACTCGCGATGAACAAAAAACCCACGCAAATCACAAACCATCACTGCGAACTCACCAAGCATCATCGTTCACACGCCCCATACTTTGCAGTTGTTTATCGAAGATCGAACCTTACCTCACTAACTCGCCTTGCTTCCTGAACATCGCGATGATAACCGAGACCGCTTCCACCTGCTGCGTCGACTGCTGTTCACAACCCTAACTTGACTGTCATGTCGCTCCTTTCGGGGTTTCCCAAATTTCCCCCAATTCGAATCTCAGCTCATTGGACCAGGGTCAAGTTCCTCAAATCTTGGTACTCAGCGCGAGACGAGGCAATTCGAATTTGATATTTATAATTTACTTAGAGGAATGGATTCGATTTACTGAAATCGAATTGGTTTGAAACGAAAAAGGAAGTCTGGCCATTTGATTTATAAAGGGAACAGTTGGAAAAGAAAAGGGCACATTTGATTTTATTTTGTGGTGAGGAAAGGAAGATGTGTTTTATTCTCTACCTTATGATTTTTTAATGGTTATAAATATAGGTGTATTTATTTAAATTATCCATAATTTCTTAACTCCTTTTTGAACGCAACAAGGGTCGTCCCTGGGGTTATAACACTATTCTGAACACACTGGAATAGATCATGAAGTCCAATTCGATCATATGGCGGAGATATTAATTTAAATCAATATAAATTAATTTCAAAACAAATAAATTCCTGAATAATAAATTATTATTATCGCTTTTATATTCAAACAGAACTGACACTTATCATCTGAACTGTTTTCAATTTAGTTTTAACTTCGAATTGAATTAACTTTGTATTACGATAATTTAATATATTCGATATTAAATCGAAATTGATTATTAAATTGATAATTTAATATGAAAATTCCATTTATATCTATCCACCCAATATTTAAATCCATATTAAATATTTAAAATTTACCCATAAGAATCCGGGTCATTACAATGAATTATCATGACCTAAATAAAATAATCATTTATACTTAAGCAGGATATGTTACCTCCTTCCACCCACTGACCATAAAAATTTCCAGGACATTGGACATAAAAGTATTGAGTCACAAATTTTGGAGCGCTTTCTGAAAGATCAGTAATAATTTTGGAATTTTGGGCTCCTTCAACGAAAAAAATTGACGGGTGATCCTTCTTCCGTCTCTTAAAAACGCATAAAGAGCAAATATCTTGAAAAGAAGGCACATGCTGCTTGATTCTCATAAAAAGTATGTAAACCCCAATTAAAGTAGTGTAGCCATTTGGGTGCATCTGAAAAGGGGCAATAGCCAAGCGCCTAAGAATTAGCTCTAAAAATGAGTTGAAAGGAGGAATTGCTCGGTTAATCATCATGTAACGATTCACTGTGACATAACCGGGAGGTGGGAGGTCAGCAAAGTTATTCTCCCCTGGAAACTTAGCTTCGCTTTCCAGAATGCCAAATTGTTTACATAATTGCTGATACGAGCGGAAAGAAAGCGTTGTCTGGTGTCTCTCAGCAGGAACACCGGCAGGAGGTCGAGGCAAAGGGAAGTCTTGATTAATGTCCGGATTTGGAAGAGAAGCTGATGCAGCCTCAGAAATTTGAACGGAAGTCCCAACTTGGCTAGACTTATCTGTTCCTCCAGACTGTTGGCGTGTTTGCTATCTAGTTACCATTTCTACACAAATAACCATGATCGAAGGTAAATCTCAGGTACGTGTCTCCTATAATAAATGTTCATCTTAATTTGAAATATCTCAAGAACGAGGCTCGGGATCTTCAAACGTCTTGAAATGATTAACCGATTCCAAGTGTCGTCGCGAACTTACATTAGAAGAATCATATCTGTGTGAGGAATGGTTGACTAAAGTCGTGAATAGTCGATAAGGCAATCACGCACAGATATATCGTCCGATCTAAATTGTAAAGCTCGCTGTAGAAATTTCTTGATGATTAAGCTAACCTATTATCGACGTGGGCAATCGATAAAAAAATAAAAGCCGAAGAGCATGTAAGTGTTTTCTACAAACAGGTAGCGATAAAGCATGCTCAAGATACAAACTAATATATAAAGCTGTTCATTCTCAGCACAACACAAAGATGATTGAATCTAAGGAGAGTGGTTAGGAAAATGTACAAGTTTATAATGAATAAGCAAGAGCCGATCCATTATGGGTCGACACCATATGGGTCGACACCTTATAGGTCGACACCATACGAGTCAACACCATAAGGGTCAACATCATAAGAGCTGACATCATGTGGTTCAAGATTATATAGATCGACACCATATTGGTTGACACCATATGGGTCGACACCATGTGAATTGATATCATGTGGTTGATACCATATTGGTCAACACCATATGGGTCAACACCATATGGGTCGACACCATATGGGTCAGCACATGGGTCTATACCATATGGGTCGACACCGTATGGGTCGATACCTTATGGGTCGACACCATATGGGCCGACACCATATGAATCGATACTATATGGGTCGACCATAGAATAACCATTGCAACTGGTATCTTCCCAATCTCTCCATGATTTCAGTCAAGTTTCCATGATCGAATGCAAGCAGTTTAAGTGTAAAATCTGTTCTTAAAAAGCATTAGTGAATGGTTAAGCAAATCTGTCCAAAACTCATATATGCATTGAGCAAAACAAAAGTGTTCGATCAACATGACGGCAAAACAGTATATCAACTCAGTATACACAGAAATCTCAAGCAAGTTTCTATCGTAACAAGTCAAAAGTGCATGGTATTGAAACATGAACTAGCATACAGAATTGATTAACACAATTCGTGCAAGTGATTTTTATACAACATTGAAATCGAAAGCATTGGTCTATCATGATGCAAGCAATAAATCAATCTAATCTAAAAAATGTTCCTGATACCACCAAATTCAGTTTGAAACTGAGGAACAAACCATATAACCCCAAATTCATATCGATCCAAAACCCTAACAAACCTAAAAACTGAAAATCAAAAATCCTATGTTTCACCAATCCTATAAAGCACGAAATCAGAGAGAATAATCACCTGCGATGTTTCAAATCTGGTACGGGTGCTTTGACTTAGCTCGAAGTGGTAAGGTTTACGGCAAGAATAACGATTGATGACAAGTTCGAAGCCTTCAATAACCAGCGAGGTGGATTCGAACAAAAATTGGTTGAGATCGGCTACAAAGAATCAATTTGAGCTGCGAAGATTTTTAGAAGAACGGGGTTGCTACCTTTAAAAAGCTTCGAGAAGACAAAGAGGTAAAATGATAAAGGGCGAAGGGTAATATAAGGGGAGGAAAACGTGGGCCGACCCAATCCATTAGAGTACACCCTGTCCGACCCATTGGGGTGCATCCAATCTAGTCCATGAAAGTGCTTCGAGTCCAACCCATCGAGACATGTTACGACAGGATCATTCATGTGCCTGGTACCGACCCATGGTAACCTGTATGATCCGACCCATGAAGAAAGTGAGTGATCCATCAATATACATCAAAACACAATGTGTTAAAACGTTTATTTTGGAGCTCATAATTTTTAATAAAAAAAATTATAAACTTCGAGGGGCTAATGTTTAACCACTAAAAAAGCCAAGTGTATATAAATGGATCGACACAAACCTATGGGTCGACAGGAAGCCATGTGTCGACACAAGCCTATGGGTCGATAGGGAACTATGGGTCGACACCATATATGGGCCGACACCATCTGTGGGTCGATACCATATGTTGGGTCGACACCTGCTTCGAGTCGACATCATTTCATGGATCGACACTTGCTTAAGGGTCGGCACTCATTCTTGGGTAGACATGGACCGGGTCGACATGTTTGTAATAGGTCGGGTCGACATGGATTGGGTTGACGCGTCTATGGGTCGATCATATGTGTGACAGTTGGCAATAGCTGGCTGTGGCATTTTCTTAATTACATTGACAGTCGACCTATGGCCTGTACATGATATTTTCAGCCCACCACTTCATTCGACCTCCACCTATAAATACCCTGGGTCTTCCACCATTAAGGGGATCAGACTTTTGCCACCACAAAGTGCTACCAAAGTCATTTCTCTGCCATTGCTAAGCCATTCTATCTCCGTTCATCATCTCTAAGTGAAGACCTAACGTCAAATCTGCCATGGAATCCGCCAAAATCACTCAAGTATCCAAGAGATCGTAGATCTACTTCCATGTTCCTCACACTTAGAGAGATTAGTCCACTCTTCCGCCGATATGAGTGGATCGATAGCAATAGAGAGATGGATCAAAGAGAAATCTTTGTATAATCAAGAAAATGAATGTAATGAATGAAAGCATGTACCTTGTAAACCTTGAAATGATAATGAATGCTCTCACCATAGTGGATGTAAGCTATTTCTAAGCCGAACCGCTCCAAACTCTTGTGTTTTTACTTCGATTTTTGTGGTTGGGGCTCCATTTTCTACTTCTTATCGTTTGGTGAAGTATTGTTAAAGTACCTTTGGTGTTGTAAGCCAATTTTGGTTTCAACATTATTAAAATAGTTGCTGTCTATCACGGTTGACGTCCTGTCCACACGATCTGCATCCCATAATCAGTTTTTATAAATTTATTTCTTAGCAAAACACAAATTAGAAAAAAAAAAAATACATTAATAAATAAATTGAAATTTGCTTTAACATCAGTTTTTATGCATAATTTACATCAGCTTCTTGTGTGACGTCAGTGGTCTCATGATCCACATCCCACAATCTGCATCCATCCCGTCCACATGCTTCCAAGCATCTCCAGCCATCCATTCTCACGATCCATGTGCCTAGCAACTAGCCAACTCGCTACTTCCACGTCATAATTATTTCTCTCTACACGTTTCAGCACTCCTGCTTCTACTCCTCAAATTTATTTCAACCCGTTATCTCTTCTCTGGAAAAAATGGCGGTGGAGTTATAAACTAGGGTTTTGAATCCCATTGATTTGAGGCTTGCGCTCTCTTATTTGCTCCAATTTCCGGTATCAATCTCTGTTGCTTTACTCGATTTGAAATGCTTCAAGTTGATCCAAGACTGTTTGTTCGATCTCTGGTATGATTTTTAATTCAAATTTATGCTCGAACTTGGATGCTTGCCAATGATGAATTCTGTGTGAATTTATAGGGTTCCTAAATCCGATAATATCTATGATTTCTTATTTGATTTGGTCGTAATTGTTTGCTTCGATTTTATCCAGTTTGAAAAGTTTCACAACAAGCTTAGGCCAGATTGGCATGTTTGTAGAATGAATTGAAATTATACCATTTCTGAATTAAACTCTTGAGATCTAAAACTTAGTGACCTTGCTTGCTGTTTCACAGCAAGCTTAGTTTGTTGTTCCACCATGATGTTCACCAATCTTGTTCATGCTCTCTCATGTATGTTGTGTATTTGTTCTATAACACTTGAGATATCTGAATTGTTTTGCACTAGCTTTTCGATCTTTGTTGTGCATACACTTATATATGTTTTTCTTGTTTCCATGTGTCGTTGCTTCACTGATTTAATATATCCTTTTGGTGTACTACCATGACTTTGTTGTAATGTACATATGGACCCGCTACTTCATTGTTAGCTTAGTATTGACATGCTATTTGTACTAATCCATGTTCATGTGCATTCTATAAGAAAATGTTCTGCCATTTAGAGTTTGTGGACTGATGCACCATAATCTTCGGCAATTTTTGTTTATGCTGAAACTTGTATTATGTATATGTCATTTGTTTGTGCATATGTCTGCATACTTGTTCGACTCTATTGGTTGCTTCACTATATATGCCAACTTAAAAAGAAACTTGACCCCGAGTTCATTTGTATCGTGCTGCTCCCATTTGGCCATGTATTTGTCATGCTGCCAATACTTCTTGTTGGTGCACCATGTCTCCATTACATGCATGTGAACCTGAAAGTTGTTACTTGTCTTGCTTTTTTTTTTGGCATAGCCAACCGGTTTTTATAATGTTCCGTAACATTCTTTTATTATGACTAATAATAAAATTATAATATAGTACAGGTGACTGTAGTTAGCAGTCAGCTAATCGGTTTTTAAGGAGGACCGTCCACAGTCATCGGAGTTTAAAGTGGTCCGTCCACTTTACCTAATAGGCTTACAGCGCTGGAGCTAGCTACATACTAGACTACAAATATAACACTCCACGCAGGGAGGATATTACATGAAATATTTCATACTTTAATTGAAGTGGGTTGCATTCAGTACACAACAAAACAAAAATAGAACAAGGACGCTTAGGGCTTTATTGTGTACAGTTAGAGCAACTCCAGTGGCTCAAATTCAGCCCGTAATATTAAGGCAATTGCACCCAGTGGTGCAATTACGGCTGAATATGAAGGCCCCGATTGTGCAATTAACTCAAGCGTGTTAACCACAGTCAGAAAATGAAAACACAGGAAACAGTAAATAACATAGTGCAAGCTCTCAAACATAGGAGGAAGATGGCCAAACAAAGATAACTGCATCATTACAACAACGGCTGGAGCGAAAATCTTCCCATGTGTAGTTATGAACAACAAGTTAAAACGAAGACCGAGACCATCCTACTCCAAGGTCTCCACTCAAAACAGAAAGAGTGTAGATCAATGAAAACCAAAACAATTAAACACGAGAAAACGCAAACCAAGTACTCAACAATCTCACAGTAACCGCAGAGAACAACATTGAAATTGCAAACCGGAATCAAACATCCCCTCGTTAGTTGATAACAGACTCATGTGAGGAGCGGTCAAAAATTAAAGTGGACTATGCTGAATCGATGTAGATCTGCGACCCCGCGTAAGAACCAGAGCAAGCGGATCATCAAAAGTTTAATTGGGATAAAATCGAGATGGCTTCTGAAGGATATGAGAAATGGATAGAAGTTTGGAATGGAGAGCTTCAACAAAGATACAAGGCGTGAAGAAAGCAGGCAGAGTAGCGAAAGAAAGAAAAGTGAGCCAAAATCGAAGCATGAAGAGGAAGAAAAAGAAAAGGGGCGGAATGGAAAATTGCCTGTCTCCATTTCCGGTTTCTCACGAATATCTTGTTTTTTGATTACTTGTCTTGCTTTACATGGGTGTTGTACTTGTGTGCACCATTTTTGTTCATTTGTTCATAGCACTTGTACTCGTGATTTTTCTCCTGCTTGCATCTGCCACCCTCCTTATGAAACATTGCTTTGATGGCCTTGGCCGGTTCATATATGTGAACTATCCATTTTTGCTTGTCCTTATCTTGACCAATTGTGTACTTCCCACTCTTGTTTTTTGGTACCGCCTTGTGCATATTTGCTTGTCCTTATCTAGACTTGAACTGCTTTGACTTGATAAAATTATTATGCTACCTGAACTTGTGCATGATAAAACTGGAAGTAGTTCTTGTACTACCTATTCACCTGCACCTGTATATGTGTATATACATACAACTATATGTGTATATATGTATCGTTCGTGTGTAATATTTATATTTGTGGTCTATATCTGAGTTGTGGCTGTTCAAAATCAACTAATTAAATGTTGGTTTTGATCAGCAAACCAATATAGTTATGTCGGGGTTGATCTGTGAGAACTAGAGTGTTATATATTATATAACATATATATATATATATATATATATATATATATATATATATATATCAGATCAAGTTTAGAGAAATGATGAGAAACACACCAAATTCTAAGGTAAATAAAAATTAAAATAAATTTATATTTGTTTATATTTAAAATATATTTTTGTTTCAGTTTACTATGTGTATTTCTATGACAGGTATACAGGTGACTGGACTAGATTGGAACATAAAATCTATAAGAATAATCGAAAGTGTTACAATATGAACCAATTGGAGAAGGTGCGTATTGAGGCGTTCGGTGTAATGTGTAACTAATTGTGTTGAGTGTTGTAGCGAGGTGATGAATGTTGTAGCGAGGTGACAATGTAAAACTGATTGTGTAATGTATTGAATTGTGTATGAGAAATGTAAAATAAAATATTTAATTTAAATAAAAATATTGTTTGGATATTAAATTCTGTGCAATAGTATTTCATTTAATAAATATTTATTTCTGTATATGAGATGAGAAAACAAGCCATCATGGACATCAGTATAAAAGCCATCAAAGACATCATTCAAAGGATGATATGGTAAAATACTTACTACAACAGTTAATTAATTATTTTATGATGTCTTACTGCTGCTTCGACATCGGTTTTTAACCGATGTAAAAAGTTTGGCACTTTAGACATCACCGACAGCAGCATCGCTCCTGAAAAATGGGGACATCGTTTTTTAGCCGATGTCGATGTGAAGTTTTCTTGTACTGTGATTATTAATGAACAACATCGATACTCTTAAAAACTCTAATAAACGATACCCTAAACTTTCCCAGTGGACCTTTAATTTCAGTTTGACCAGGCTTATCAACACAAACTAATGTGTAAGCTGTGCGTTGCACACGTTTTTTTTTAAATATAACATTTTTACAATAGGAAAATAGTGTCAAGGACAAACTTATGAACTTTTTCAGTCATCAGAACGGTCTGCTGAAATTTTATTATAAAGGACAAAGCATTAGATTTTATGTATCAGTTTTACAATGTGCATAGTGTCAGAATTTGACTATCAGTTTTGAAGTATCAGTTTTATAGTGTGTATGGTATCTGAATTTAGCTATCAGTTTTTAAGTATCGGTTTTATGGTGTGCATGGTATCAGTTTTACAGTATGTATTGCTCTTAGGAATAAATTTTTAATGGGTTGTCCTTGAGCTTGAAAAGTTATGAAGTTTGTCCTTCACAATAAAATCCCCTTTGTACTATTAATTGTGAAATCAAAAGTTTAATCTACATCGTTGACAAATAAATAAATTAATGAATTTTGAATTGAATTTTTTATGTTATAATGTATAATTTTATTTTATATATTACATATCTTTGTGTTTGAGCAAAGAAAATATTATTATTATTTTTAGTTGCATAATTAAGTGTTTATATATATATATATATATATATATATAATTAGTTCTCTAGTTACGTAATCCATTTATATAATGAGCTTAATGCAGATATTAAAAGAGAATCGATAAGAAACTCGAAGAAAATTGTTGACATTTTACTATGAAACAAGTGTGTACCCGTGCTTTGCACACGGAGAGCAAAAACGATTTTAACAATTAAACTATAAAAGTATTTGAAATACAATTTATTTTAAGTTGTAGGGGGGAGGAAACTAGAATAACAGTAATTTCAATATACATGTTGACATGGGAAAAAAGAGAAACATGAGTACAACGTAAATTAAAGTTTAAATTCAAATTACATGGTCCTCGATGAGGTACTGACAAGCCCGACCCTACGGGAAGGCTATCTAGGGCAACCGAGTGGGGGGGGGGGGGGGTGGGGGGGTAGGAGGGATGGAGGACAAAAGTTTACGAGAATAATTTTTAAAAGGTCGTGTATTTTCACTTTAAAAAGTAGTAGTGGTGTGGTAGTTGTGGGTGCAATTCTCAATAGTGAGGTGGGTGGTTTGATTCAGGGCATTGCAACATTGCCTTAGAGGCAATATTTTCCTAATTTTTTTCATACAAATTTTGATCTGCCTCACCTGGGGCGGCACTGGGTACTGACTGAATAGTGGAACTGAATATTGAGAAATGATGATGGGTAAAAAGAACATTGATAGAGTACGAATTACAAACTAAGTTCAGCGTATCCTAAGAATGTAAATGCAGTAGAAATTGTGCTCCCACTGAGGAAGAATGCAGTAGTGCCCAAACAACAGTATAGAGTTAGAAAAACAAGATGTACATTTGAACAACATTGCTGACGTTAATAAAACATGGATGTAACATTATGGGAGAATTATGTTGGAGTAGAAATAAATTGCTAACTCAATTTATTGGCAAACAAATGAGAACCAATGTGTTAACTGTTTTTGAAAAGTCGGTGCGACGACGAATGAATATTTGCTATGCACTGGATCGATGGAGGCCAATATACATATGTATAATTTGAAGCATAGTAACCACAACAACAGTAAAATAATTATAATAGCAACGAAAAGCATAAATCACATAGTCGATTTATATTTTTTTTTGTTGCTATTATAATTATTTTACTGTTGTTGTGGTTACTGCGCTCTAAATTCTACATATATATATTGGACGTCATCGATCTAGTACATAGCAAATATTCATTCGTCGTCGTATCGACTTTTCAATTGGTATCAGAGCAAGGCCATCATTTAACCATACAACTGTTATTTGATATCAAATTAATATGGATAGTAATACTAATTCTAGCACAAACACTGGATTCACAAAAAGTCAATCTACTTCACGACCTCCATTTTTCAACGGCTTAAATTATAGTTATTGAGCTACATGTATGAGAATATATATGCAAGCAAATGGTTTCGATTCATGGAATATAACTTAGAAAGAATACACTCAACCTACTACAAATTATTCTGAGTGGTCTACCAATGAGAAATACGAAGCCACTGCTAACGCAAAAGCCATGAATATGTTGCAGTGTGCCTTGAATAGAAATGAGTTTAACCGAGTTTGTATGTGCAATACTGCAAATGAAATTTGGCGAACACTCAAAATCACTCATGAAGGAACTAGCAAGGTTAAACAAAACAAGATTTCCATGCTTAAAAATTAGTTTCAACACTTTAGAATTAATGATAGTGAATTTATTAATGACATGTATTCATGATTTCAAAATATTTATCATTCTCTACTTGGCTTAGGAGAAAAATACACTGATTTCGATATGGTTTCAAAAATACTAAACTCTTTAATGGATGAGTGGGAAAGAAAGGTGTTAGCTATCGAAGAAGCTAATGATCTTTCAACCATGAAACCTGAAGAGTTAATCGGTAATCTCATGTCCTATGAAGTAAATTTGCAGGAAGAGAAAGCACATGTTCAAGATAAGAAAAATATAGCTTTCCATGTTGAGAAAGATAATTCTGATTCAGATGAAGAAGACATTGCATTTGTAGCAAAGAATTTCAGAAAATTTCTGAAATACAGAAAGAGCCAAAACAAGAATGCTAAAAAGAATTCAATAAAGGAACTTAGATCCAACCTTGGTAAAATGCTTCAATTGTCATAAGACCGAACATTATCAAGAGAATTATCCAGAACTTAAGAAGAATCGCAATAAAAAGGAGAAATCAAAGAAGCGAGCATTCTCAGTCACTTGGGATAATTCAAACTCATCATCTTCTAAAAGTGACAACGATAGTGACAACGAACAAGAAAATGTATGCTTCATGGCAAAGGATATTGATGTAAGTAATTTTACTTATGAAGAATTATTAGAAAATAATACTGAAATTCTAAATTCTAGAAATAATTTTAAATGAAAATATAAACAAGCCAATAAAGATAGAAATAGAGCAGAATTTGAGAGAGACTTATAAAAGATGAAAAAGAGATTTTAGAAGATGAAATTAGAAAATTACAAGAATCTCTTTCTATTGCAAATTCTCAGATTTCATTCTTGAGTCAAGAAATTGAGACTCAAAAGGATAAAAACTACAAACTAGCATCTGAGAATCATGATATGAATAATTAGGTCAAAATTATTGAATTAGAAAATTCTGGTCTTAAAGTTAAACTTGATGATATTTCTAAGAACATTAACAATTTTAATAAAGGAAGAGAGAATTTATCTAAAATATTAGAAAATTCTCAATCGGTCACTAGTAAAAAAGGACTATGATATATACAAAAAGATAAATCTAATGGAATATTAATATATGGGAAACTAAAACCAATAATTGTTTAATTAGAGACAAATATATTAAGGAATTCTTAGATACTGTTGATAATAATATTAATTACATTTTCAAAAGGGACTCTAAACCCTCTTGGGTTTGGTTTCCTAAGACCTAACCTTTAAGACCCTAATGGAGGAAGTGGGTACCAATAATATTTAAATTATTTTTTGCAGGTCCCACTTAACATAAATAGAGGAAATTTGTAACGACCCGTATTTTTAACGGATAATAAATAATTTATTTAATTATTTAAATAATGGTTTGGTAATTTAAAATGAACAGAATTAAATAATAGTGAATATTTAATTAATATAATTAATAGAATAATATATTAATTTCCAAAATAGTCGGAAATAGCTGAATTCACAATATTATGTGAATTGGATTATTTATAAGATTTAATTCAGTTTAGGGTTGAATCATAGTAGCGAATTTATTTATAAATGTCAGTTCAAAGTATAATTTATATTATAATTATAATCGAGCTCGAAATGGCGCTGCAATTCATAATTTGGCGGTTCAAACTTTAAACGAATATACAAAATCTGTTTTAAGCCGGATTTCTATGAAATAAGAAACGTTCGGAGTAGGTGAAGTATATTTTTCTAATGTAAGAGAAAAATCGAGATTTCGTCCTGTAGATTTTGTGTTGTGTCCAAATCAAATTTTCAAATAGTCGCTATGGAATTTCTTTATAATTTATAACGATTTATTTATATAATAAAAAGGATTTTTATTATAAATTGAATATCGTATATATATTTATTTTGGAGCTGTATGATATTCTATTGTGAATATATACGATAATATTAATTTATTAATATTTAATTAAATTGTTTTTAAATATATTAATATTTAAATGGTTTATTTAGAGCTTTAGAAAATAGTTGTTTTTGCAAACGATCTCTGTTTTCGATGAAACTAATTTTGTTGGATTCAGAATATTAAATTATTAGTAGATCTCAATTTTCGTGATTTTTGGAGTCAGTATGTGGCAATACAGGATTTTAGTGTGAAAAGCAGTCAATAGTTTGAATTTAAAAATACGCTATGTGCGCAAACGGAATCGAAATTCGACGAAACAAGTTTCGGTGGGTCCGTAGTGTCAAAACATAGTTGCATGTCCATTTTCACTGAAAACAGGATTCGTATGTGATTATATGAATTTTTAAACAATAAATTGAACAAACGCTTCAATAGAAATCAATATAAAAATGGAATATAAAAATAGTATAGCTATCCTATATATACCTGAAAACCATCCTAACCCTAAACAAATATTCCCGTAGTCAAAAGAGGGAGCAGCCATTTGGTTATGGAGAGATGGAGATTTGAACGGGGATGAGAATGGTGATTACGGTTTGAAGAATAATGAAGTATTGAGTGAATGGTTAAAGCAAGAAGTTTCGATAATGGCATGTTTCATTTTCACTATTGATAGAAGATGGGAGGGAGGAGACTGTGTATTGGGTTCGGTGGGTTTAAAAGTGGACGGGCTTGGGAAAATGGTAAAGCCCAACCTATATTTATTAAGTTTAATTTAATTTAAAATAGTGCATTGTCTTGTAAAATCAATAACTATCTCATACGTTATCCGAATTCAACAAAACTGAATCGTTAGGATCGTATGGACGACGACTACACAATGGAACTGATTCGGAGTGAATTGGAGCTCATTACAATTTATAGCGAAATAAATTGCCTGATCTGAATCAACAATGGTTATCGTTATTTAACGATAAACGTCCAATGTGAGTAAATCTCACTAACTCTGATCAATTTTTATTTTTATAACGTCTTTTTAGAATGGATAAATGCCGGTTGATTGTTGTGTGTTGACTGTTTGGATGAATTGCTGATTTATTGGTTGAAATTATAGATAACGATATATATATATATATAAATCGTTAATCAAATATCAATTCTATTTATCAGAATATTTCATATTGAAATGAAATTGATGTTAATTATATTGTTTAACATCTGTGATGCAGGGAAACAGGTTGGAGGGATCCAACTGGATTCCTCAATATTTATAATACTGTTTGTTTTCATATATTGTGATATATGACGTGATATATAATCTATGACTGATTATGATGACACTGGTATTGTTATTTGATATTTTAAATACCATAAGAAATACCGGAATGTGAAAAGGGAATTTTCAAAGTGTATATTGAAAATACTATATTTATAAAATCAAAGGATTTTATAAAAGAAAATATTTATAAAATCAAAGCATTTTATAAAAGAAATAATTTATAAAATCAACGGATTTTATAAAAGAAAATAATTTATAAAATCAAAGGATTTTATAAAAGAAAATATTTATAAAATCAAAGGATTTTATACAAGAAATAAGTTATAAAACAAAGGATTTTATAAAAGCAAATATATATATAAAATCAAAGGATTTTATAAAAGAAAATATTTATAAAATCAAAGAATTTTATAATATTATTTTTTTATAAAATCAAAGGATTTTATAAAAGAAATAATTTGTAAAATCAAAGGATTTTATAAAAGAAAATAATTTATAAAATCGAAATATTTTATAAAAGGAAATATTTACAATATCAAAGGATTTTATAAAATAAATAATTTATAAAATCAAAGGACTTTAAAAAAGAAAATATTTATAAAATCAAACGATTTTATAAAAGAAAATATTTATAAAATCGAAGGATTTTATAAAAGAAAATATTTATAAAATCAAAGAATTATAAAAGGAATTTATTTGGAAAATAAATAGAATTATAAAAGGAATATTTATTTAGAAAATAAATAGAATTATAAAATGAATATTTATTTGGAAAATAACAAGAATTAGAAAAGGAATATTTATTTAGAAAATAAATAGAATTGTAAAAGGAAATATTTATAAAATGGATAGAATTTTATAAAAGGCAATATTTGGGAAATGAATAGAATTATATAAAAGGAAATATATGGAAAATAAATATTAAATGGAAATTGGTTTTAACAGATAAATGGAAAAGATTAATATAAAGTAGATTTTTAATAGAATCTGTTTTAACAGATAAATTGAGAAGATTGATTTATAAATAATGTTTTATAAATCAAATAAAATATTTATCATGTGATAAATGGAATATATAAGTCTGAACTTATATAGAGAAGTAGAAATCGGTTTTGACACCGATATTTTAAATAGAATGTGAACTCAGCATTTATAAAGGGAATTATAAATGAGATTTAAGTGTTAGAAATAAAAAGGAGATTTTGTATGAATAATTCTATAAATAGAAGTATAAATAGAATTTGGAAATGTGATATTATTTTAAAATATGAAATCAAACTTAATGGATTATATAAAAGAAATATTTTTCACAATCAATGTGAATAATGGATTAAAATGAATACTTATAAATTAAAACATTTATAAGGAAAATAGGGTTTGAAATAGGAATTCAAATGGAAATTTGAATAAGATAGGAAATAGGGATAAAATAAAATTAGTTATTCGATTAGAGATAATCGAATATTAGTTAATCGAATAGAGTTAGTCAAGTATTAGTTAATCGAATTGAGTTAGTCGAATACTAGTTATTCGAATATTAGTATTCGATTAGAATTAATCGAATATTAGTTAATCGAATAGAGTTAGTCAAGTATTAGTTAATCGAATAGAGTTAGTCGAATATTAGTTATTCGAATAGAGTTAATCGAATATTAGTTATTCGAATAGAGTTAATCGAATTAGAGTTAATCGAATATTAGTTATTCGAATAGAGTTAGTCGAATATTTGTTATTCGAATAGAGTATCGAATATAGTTTATTCAAAGGAGAGAGTTATCGAATATGGTTATTTGAAGAAAGATTATCGAATATAGTTTATTCGAAAGAGAGTTATCAAATATAGTTATTCGAAGAAAGATTAACAAATATAGTTTATTCGAAAGAGATATTATCGAATATAGTTTATCTGAAGAAAAGAGTTATTGAATATGGTTATTCGAAGAAATATTATCGAATATAGTTTATTCGAAAAAGAGTTATCGAATATAGTTATTCGATAAAAGATTATCGAATATAGTTTATTCGAAAGAGAGATTATCGAATATAGTTTATTCGAAGAAAAGAGTTATCGAATATAATTATTTGAAGAAAGATTATCGTATATAGTTATTCGAAGAAAGATTTTCGAATATAGTTTATTCGAAAGAGAGTTATCGAATATAGTTATTCGAAGAAAGATTATCGAATATAGTTTATTCGAAAGAGAGATTATCGGATTTAGTTTATTCGCAGAAAAGAGTTACCGAATAGAGTTTATTCAAAAATAGAGTTATCGAATAGAGATTATTCGAGAGAGAATTATACGTTGAAATTCATTTTTATCGAATTCGGGAAAGTACTATTCACTTTCCGTTTTTAATCATGATTTATTTATTTATTAATAAATTAGTTGTTTTTTTATTTATCCAAATTAATAAATAAATTTTATATTTAAGTTATTATATTTCGGAAGCATGGGATTATAACACTATTGTTACAATCAAATGATTTCTATAAAAGAAGTGGATTCATAAATAGAATCCGAGAGTTACGTAAGGACGTTGTTAAAGATTTAAAAGGTGAACTTTATCTATTTCGAGGTTAGAAATGTTGTTCAGTTAAGGTCTGAGAGGTAGTTATACCCCAACTTGATTGACTTCATTTTTAACTAAGGAATTGAAACACCCCACCTCCGTTAAGGTACTCACAAAGGGAATGCCTTAACTTTGGTGGAGCATTAGAGGTAAAAGACTCAGAAAATTTTAAAAGACAGATATATATAAGCAGCGGAAAAACAAACTTTATTTCAAATGTGGTTCATAACAAAACATTACAGCAAACTGTTCAAACCAACTTCCAAATCATTACATCAAAATCTCTGTCTTGATTATTACATAAAGAAGCATAAAACAAAATAAAACTGCATAAACCCCCAAGTAGTAGTGAATCCAAAGCCATAGCCAAAAGCAAGAGATTCCAAGCTATACATCACAGAGTCTTCAAGCTTGGAAAGATGAACGGTCCAAATTAAGCTGAGCTATTCCTTCCCTGGGTACCTGGGGGGGAACGGAAGAAAGAGAGCGAAAGAAAAATGGGTCAGACATAAGTCTGAGTAAGTCTAGTGATTCTTGAGTGTGTGTATAAGGAAATGGGTCATGATAGGAATAAACTGAAAATAGGACCATACCAGAATAACTAACTAACGTAAACCAAGATAAGGAAGTTTAAACCGAATATACTATCGCACCCATTTTACTTCTCTGCACCTATTTGTACTTGTCCCAATTGGCACCCCATATACATGGTGAAATGATCCTTTTTTATCGATCGTCTCCTACTCGCATACATTTATCACTTATGTCATTCGGCCCCCGCTTGATTGTAGATACATGTGATGGTCCCACCATGGGGTGTATCAAGTCCTATGGTGGCAACCCGACACGATTCAAGATGCACAGTGTATGACTACTGATGCCTAGTGCCTGCTTTTTCCACTCCGGAGTACATGCACGCCCGTACTCCGTCGGAACCTACACTGACGCACCACCCGCCGACATTTTGACTGCTTATAATCATCCCAGTAATCGTGCCCCACCTGCCTAGTTCAGGGTACCATGATACATCCATGTGGGTTACTGCTGAAATGGGTCTCCGTTACTAGGGTTTCCTAGCCAACATGTTAAATTGGTTACGTGTCCAAGTTTACCTAACCCCACCCATCAGTTTAGCTAACATGTTGAATTGGTTAAGTGTTTCCTTAATTGACTTAACCCTACCAATCTTGACTTAGTCTTATTAAAGCACCAACCACTCACATTAGACATGTATTGTTGTGGTCACTGGATGTGTCGGTCGGTTCCGGGCAGTTTTACACCACTACTCAGTCTAACCTCAGGTCTTTTTTGGGCTCAATGCACTAACCACCCACATTAGACATGTATTGTTGTGGTCACTGGATGTGCCGGTCGGTTCCGGGCAGTTTTACACCACAACTCAGTCTAACCTCGGGTTAGGCATATTCGTCATTTCTAAATTTACATATTTATCCTTTTATGCTTATATGTAAATTTGTTAACAATTTATTGTCATGGCCCACTTTCCCTTTAAATCAAGTTCATAATTTTTAGGTATAAAAATTATACCATTTTCATGCCATTTATCTTGATTATGCCAAACTTGCCAATTACATGTAATTTCAAGTTTTCCCCAACGTTACCCCCGTTGTACGTTCGCAAAATTACATAGGATGTTAGGCTCGATATTTTAGCCTAACTTATAAAACAAAAAGGGGTAAAGGGGAACTTTGCAACATTTCAGTCATCATCCAAAAGTATGGATCTATCTACACATATGTCACATGAATTTGGCATAGAACAATATACTTTTAACTATGAATTTGCAAATTTGATCTATGCAACATGAACCACAAGCATATGAATTTACACAAAACTATACAAGTTAAACTTGGCATGTAGTGGTGAACTTACAAATTAGATCTATGCAACATGAACCACAAGCATATGAATTTACATAAAACTATACAAATTAAACTTGGCATGTAGTGATGAACTTGCATAGGGGTTGAATCATGCTAACATAGATCTAACATAAAGGCATATGGATCTAACATATAAAGTTGTAGATCTAATAAGGTTGTAGATCTAATCATACAAGGTTATTGATCTAACACAAAGGCATATGGATCTAACATATAAAGTTGTAGATCTAAACATATAAGGTTTACATAATCATGTTTTAGCCTATTAACTTGCATATTTTCATAACAAGATAGCATCACCTAACTTGCATAAAAATTCCCAAATTGACATACAACATATAGATGTCATCACCAAATTATGATATGTCATTACCCAATTTACATACAATGCATAGGTTCATTGCCAGGCATTTAACAAGGGTAGTTCTATCATCAAATAACATACAACATGTTCGCAAATTTAACATGATAAACCACAATAGTTCATAGGCAAACATGATAGGATATACATGAATCAACATCACATACAACTTGATACAATTTTATTTTATAATTCATTACAAACCATGTCTTTAATTTATTCACATCTGAAAGATAGCTACACTTATAAACAAAAAGGAATTCTTGAGTTCTGGGATCTGTATTATGAAACTGAATTGCTTGCCTTTGATGTAGATCGTTGAATTAGTTGAATTAGATTAGATTAGATTTTGAGGTAGCTTCTATCTTGTCTTTGAGTTGAAAGAGATGACGGCTACTCTAGGTCAGCCATTGACGGCATGACAACCCTTAGTATGAATATTTATGATTTAGGGTTGAGAGTTAGGTTGCTTTTATAGAGGTTTAATTAAATAAGAGTCGTTAGATCAACCCTAGACACAATCAAGGCCATCCAGACAAGATAGAACAACCACACAAGCCCTAATGACTCAGCAGGGAGTCAGAAATCGTCACAGGAGAAAACAAGTCAGATTTTCAAATCCGACCTGAGGGGGAGGTCGACCTGGTCTGGGCGGGAAATTTCCCGCCCAGACCGCTTCCGCTTCTGCTTTTTTGAATTTTGAATTTTGAATTTCCGAAGGCCATAACTCCTTCATACGAAGTCCGTTTTATGCAAACTCGGACTCTATCTCAAGCAGAATTTCGAGACGAACGCAATGGCGTAACCCATTTCCCTTAATTCTCCCATTTGAAATTAATTATTCTTTAATTTGTGACCTTAGTGTTTACAATAAATACGGGGTGTTACATTCTCGCCTCTTTAAAGGATTTCGTCCTCGAAATCTTCAAGAAAAGAAGAACGTATATCCTACCATCCAATCGTCCATCTACTCAACCATCAAACACAGGCATCCATTGTCCTTAAAAGACTTCTAATGCTTCATTATCATATGCATAGTGTGTGTGTGTACATGTCCTTATCTAATGCAAAATCAGGCGGTCTACTGACTCAGTTGACCTCCTTAATGCAATTCATGTCAGTGCCATGAGTCCATTATGTATGCAATCACCCCTAATCATACTTTCTACATGAATGCATAATCATTCATACAAATGCAACATCCACATGATAACACATCAAGTTTCAATCATATACAAGTACATATATGCATATGCAATATGAAAGTGACTGAGCCGATCTAATACCTAAAGTGTGTGTATATGCAACCACTAGCAACCACTTGCAACCACCAATCATAACATGTTTCAAGTACATGTTTACATCCATTGGTTTCTACCTAAGGATAAAGGATAGGACCGAGGAGACATATTTAAGAAGATAGGTACAAGCATAAACTTAAGGAAAGAGAGAGATCAAAGACGTACCCTCAAAAAGAAAAGGGTAGGCTGTGCGTATTCTGTCCTCAGTTTCCCAAGTCGCGTCTTCCTCGGCGTCTCTCCATTGAACTTTAACGACCTTGACTTCATGGTTGCATAGCTTTTTGATTTCTGTCCCCAAGATACGAGTTGGAACTCTCCTTACAGTCGCCTCTCGTTCTACTTCTACTTCCTTTAATATGCTTGCTTCCACCACTTTCGCAGACTCATATAAGCACTTTCGCAGGTGAGAAACATGAAAGACATTACGAACTCCAGCCAGTCTTTCGGGCAGCTCTACTCTATAAGCCATCTTCCCAATCTTCTCAATGATAGGAAACGGCCCTACAAATCTTGGTGTCAACTTTCCTGCGGATCTGAAGCGAACGACGTACCTTAAAGGAGACACTTTAAGGAAAACCCTATCCTCAAACTCAAGGTTGGTCCTTCTTTTATCAACGTAGGACTTCTATTAGATGCTGAGCATGCTCTTCCTCACTCTTCGAGAAAATCAAGATGTCATCTACGAAGACCCCCACAAACTTATTGAGGAACTCTCGGAACACCCTGCTCATCAAATCGACGAAATAAGCGGGTGCGTTTGTCAAGCCGAAAGGCATGATAGGCCACTCGAAGAATCCATCCAGAGTTCTGTACGCGGTCTTGTCAATGCTGTCTTCATCCACTCTTAGCTTATGAAATCCGGTAGCCAAATCTAGTTTGGAGAAAACGGATGCACCTACAAGCTGATCGAACAAGTCGTCTATCCTTGGGAGTGGGTGCCTATTTTTCTTGGTCAGCTTGTTTAGCTCCCTATAGTCGACGCACAGGCGAAGTGAACCACCCGCTTTAGTTGCGAACACTACTGGAGCACCCCATTCAGAAATACTCCGCCTTATAAACCCTTTCTCAAGCAATTCTTTAACTTGCTTGCTGAGTTCTTTCCTCTCCCTTGGAGCTATGTGTCTAATGGGTAAAGCAACGGGTTTTGCGTTGTCGACGAGGTATATGCGGAAGTCTATCTCCCGCTTCAGAGGTAACCCCTTTACCTCCTCAAAGACATCCGAGTATTCACAGACTACTCTAACAGACTGCAAATTCTCAATAGACGCATCAAGAGATTCTAGATAGCTAAGCATAACAGAGTTCATGGGATTACAAGAAATTTCGAGAGTGTTACCAAGGCGAGTCATGAGTCTAACCACTCTCTTTTCACAGTCGAGGATGGCACCATTACTGGATAGTCAATCCATGCTTAGAATCAACCCATAACCCGTGAAGCCCAAAACATAGGCATTGCATCTAAACCCCACACTTAGTATAGAAATTTCCAAATCCAAACAAATCATTGACAAATAAGTTGAGCCTCGAATTGGATTTGAAACAACCAAGGGATCCTCTACTAAACTAGTGCTAGGTGCAGAGATTCAACTAAAGCAGCAGATATAAATGAGTGTGATGCGCCAGAATCAAATAGTGTACGAACAGGATGATCAAAAAGATAGACTAAACTTTCGACAGAAATATTTCTACCTCGTTCTTGTGGAGGTGCTGTGAGAGCGTGAACTTGTCCTCCAGAAGAAGGTCCAGCTCTCTGCCCTTGCCCTTGCTTTCTTGGGCAATCCTTAGCCATGTGTCCTGTCTCGCCGCAGTGGAAACAGCCACCCATCTTCTCTTCTTCTTCTTGCAGTCTTTAACCAGATATCCAGGAATGCCACAAAAATTACACTTCCTTTTGTCACGGGGTTTGTTGTTCTTCCCGCCTTTCTTGGAGTCTGACTTCTTGCTCTGCGATCTTTCCCTTTCTTATCTTGAGATGCTTCCCCCTTTGTCTCTTTCTTGCCAGCCTTATCTTCTTCTTGTAGCAGTGCCATGTCCACCAGCCTCTCGTAAGTTGTACCCATAGGTATATGGGACATAGCTACACTGTGCAGTGGCTCATTCAATCCTTTAACAAAATGGAGAGCCTTCTTATGAGGAGTGTTTACTAAATCCAATCCGAACCTAGCCAGCGGGTTGAATTGGTTGACGTATTCCTTGACCGTCATACTTCCCTGTTTGAGAGCTAAGAATTTCTCCATCTGAAGACTTCGTTCAGCTTGTGAGAGGAATTTTATTTCAAATCTCATTCTAAAATCCATCCAAGTTTCAACTGGTCTTTCAGCATTAGTGGCTTCCCACCAATAGGAAGCTTCGTCTTTGAGCAACCACACTGCCAACTGTATCTTCTGCCTATCATCCACTTCGAAGATATCGAACAAATCCTCGGTGTTGATGCCAAAAAGTGGTCATCAACGGCCAAAAGTCGAATTTGAGCATGATATATGAAGAAATATCAGAAAAAGCAAGAAAAAACAAGACAACAGCGTTTTTATAGTGGTTCGGCGTTAACGAGCCTACATTCACCTTATAGTCTCATAATAATGTCATAAAGTCGGAGATACAATAAATGAGATCGTCAGGATCTCCATTACATAGTCGTTTTTGAGGAGTATAACAAGTATTTCATGATGAAAGTGGTTGGTAGCCATGATTGAGTCATGCATGGGCAAAAGAGTTAGGCTCTAATCTGAGCTGAAGAAGATGATCCCCTCTTTGTTGTATTGCTTGGTGTATTTATAGGCAGTAGGCTTCAACAATTGGAGGTGCCATGTGTTAGTTGATCCATGTGAATAGCAGATAATGGAGCTGAGTCTTGATTACGTGGAGAAGATCCCTCTAATATGTGGAAGCATAAACGTAGCTAGATCCGAGTTTATATGCTTTAGAATAGGTAGTTGGACCAAGTAAATAGGCTATGAAATATATCTCATGACCAAGTCATTGCTGTAGTGCAAGCTGATCTCATGACCACCTAGCCTAGGTCTAAAGGGCTGAAGTGCTTCTATCCAAGAGCCCTCGAGCCCAGGAGCCTCGGGCCAAAAATGTATGGGTTGTACAGGCCCTGCTCGAGTCCTGAGTGATCCTATGATGGTTCCATAGGTTGACGGCCTTGCCAAAAGGCGGGTCAACACTTTTCCCCCCAAAGTACATCGTGTGGCACACAGGATATACTTTGAATAAGTCGTACTACATATCTTTGGAATATCATTCATCTTCGGGAAAGCAATGTCGAGTTGTCATGTATTTAGGAGTAGTCCTGAAGCTTGAATTCTTTTTTCTTTTCTCTGTGCCAACAGCATGTCATACATTACTCCGCCATCTGTGGTACCTATCGAGCCAAAGGTCGAGGCTAGAGTAGTTGAGATGAACAAGTAATCACTTACGTCTCGTCGAGTCAAGAGGTCAAATGATATCATTATAAGTCAAGCTGGGCCGCTAGATTCTGCACATGGTCGTTCATAAAGAGTCTTCGTCGAATGGTGTCATCTTCTTGTGCAATTCGAGGACAAGGTCAAGTGTAAGGTCAAGTAATGTCAAACTCATAAGCAGTCTCGCTAGAATGAGTGAGTCCAGTCATGTCGAACACATAAGCAGTTTCTCTTGAATGTGTGAGTAAGACAAATCGTGTCATGGTCCGAAGGTATAGTATATATCATTTGAATCACGTGTCAAGTCAAGGACGTGTTCAAAGTCAGTCTGTAAGCTGACGCTTATTCCCACATCGTTGGTGGAGAATAAACGAAGCCAATGCTGATGCCCCCAATGTCAGTGGGGATCGAGATAAGTCAGTCGGGCGTCCAGTCTTCTGGTTAGAGTTGCAGGTTTGGTAGTCTTAGCCAACTCAAGTAGTTTTATACTTTCTCTCTCGAGTCAGCGAGAGTTACAGTTGAACATACGAGCTGTCGAATCACACATGTCTAGGGATTGTTCATTCACCTTAGTCGGAAAGTGAGGATCGGCACATCAAGCGCCAATGAACTTAGTTACTCATATTATTCAGGCCAGTTAGGCTGATCCCCTTTATTTATGTTTCATCGTAGTCCAAAATATTCATCACACTCTTGTCGAGTTTGTTCTTCATGCTCGGTTCCATTGAGGTCATCATTTTTGGCTGTAGTTTGAGATCCTGCGAAACTTTAAGGAGTTGGAAATGTGCATGGAGTAGTCGGGTGGTCGAGCTATGTTGTTCGAGGCATGCCGCGTTCCCAGCAATGGGGGTTTGGCTGAGTAGTAGAACCCAAATCCATGCCCTCTGTGGATTCATGCTCCATCGTCAAATCATGGGTCAGATTTGGGTGCAAAACGATTTGTTGGCACTCAACCCGTACTGGTTTCTGCTCTCCCATCCAAGCTCTGAGGATCGAAGTTGGGCTGTGAGAGGTCAGACTGTAGTCACTTTGAATACTCTTATCCCCTTCCAATTGGGAAGTAGGTTGGGATCAGTCAATGGATGGTCACTCTGCACCCCTTTCATGGTCCCCATGCGGCAATGTGAAACTCGTCGCTGCACTTAGGCTATAGTCAGTCACATATAGACTTGTGTGTTGATTCCAGGTATCACTCTCAAGGCCCTCTTTCAGTCATTGCCTTAAGTTGTGTGATGTGTTATTGAACATCCCATTCTCAAGGTCTCCTTTCGGTCGTTGCATTGAGTCGTGTGGGAAGTTTAGCATTAGAAGTCGACGTCAGTCCTTCGAGCACGACCCGTTTGTTGTTGTATGCGAGTGTGTCCCTCGTGTATTTGCTTTGTGTCTGTACATAATCCTGCAATTCGACAAAGAATAGTTCGCTTAATCTTGCAAGCTACTAAGTCAATCTTTAAGTCACAAGCAATTGTAGCTCGAAATGAAAACATGTTGAGTTCTAATCTATCTAGCATAGAATTATTAAATGTCAAAGTGTAAGGTGTCGTAGTTTGGAGGTATAGTGTCTGTAGCCTCCATTTAACTTTGAAACACGGGTCGCGTCTGAAGCGTGTTTGAAGTTAATTTAGAAATCTATGCCCGTGCCCCCAGTGTTGGTGGGAACCGGGTTAAGTCGTTCCGTCCGTAAATCCTTTATAATCTTCTCCTCAGTCGGAGGGCGATGAAGATTGCATGCACGTCGCATCATTGTCCTTTATACTCTCTCCCATGTCGTGAGAGTTAGAGTTATGGATTTAGTGGTCTTAAGTCATGGTGCATCGTTCACACTAACCCAACAGAATTTATACTCTCTCTCAAGTCGTGAGAGTTTGAGTTATGGACATCATGGTTCGTCCTTTATACTCTCCCAAAGTCAGTTTGGGTTAGAGTTATGGATCGAGTGGTCTTAAATCTTGGCGTGCATGTCACACTCGTCCTAAGTTTATACTCATATCCAAACTCTGAGGATTAGAGTTAATTGGGCAAACAGTCGGATCATATTTGCCTTGGCATCGTCCGTTTGCTTCCACGTCAAGGGCAAAGGTCGCCATCAGGGGTGGTCAGTTCACGCCCCTATTGAGTTTATACTCCTCCCATTAAAGTCATGGGAAAGAGTTAGAGACATCATTGGAGAGCGTTCGAGTCATACTCATCCCCGTCTTAACATTTCTCTTTTGCCCCCACATCGAAGGAAAAAGTTATTATGTTGTTCATGGATCGTTCCCCTGTCATTGCTGCACTCTTCCTGTCGGATCAAGGGATGGAGTCATCAATCTACTATGTGGTTATGTCACACTCGAATACATCTCTATGTCTTGTCTGGCGAATCGAAGGCTAGATGCTGAGGATGCCTCAGTATGCCCATGCAAAGATAGCTCATGACGAACTCATGTGCGTATATTCCCTTACCCCCTACTTCAAGGGAAAAAGTTAGTAAATGAATGGGCGAACTTCATTCACGTTAGATTGTTGGCGTCGGGCTAAGAGTAAGCGGGTGAATAGTTGAATAACGTTCGCCAAACTTTATGTTCCACCGATCAAACTATGGAAGGGGTGATTGATACCAAACCTCGGGTACCTGCATCATTCATATACTAATTTGCATGAGTTAGTCATGTCAATAACTCATAAAGCATGTAAAGGCAAAATGCATGATTGGAAAGTAAGTTTGTTGATGGGCGGTGCTACCTCCTTTATTTGGATTTATGTAATTCAATGGCATCGAGTGCAGGATCTGGTTGTATGGACGATCGAACCGCGTCCATCTGGAGTCGGATCTCTACTTTGAAATGCAATGATCGATGCACAATTGTCTTGAGTTATGCCATGCATGAGCCAAGGAGTGGATGGTCAAGTCAGATCCACCTTGAGTTGTATATCTTTTCTCGGACGGGGAGCATGGTTTTGTAAACAAGCGATTCAGTAGGGCTCGTTATGGCAATGCTTTGTAGTTCTGCATGCAGGTATTGGAAGTATGATCAGTACCAGACTTTGGGTACCCTTTGCTAGTCCATTCTGCCTTGTCCCATCTCTGACAGGCGATGACCGCTGAAGCTTTAATTGATGAAGGAAGTCTTTTCAAATCCTTATGGGGCAGCAATGCCAAGAACGATCAGACCTTGATTGGGGTATTAGGATAATGAAGGCAATCATGCGGCCTTTGTGGGTGAATGATGAGGGTGTGTTTTCTTTGAATCGTCTTCTTGTCTCCACGTCGAGGGCAAGGAATAAAGGTCTAGTAGTCAGATCAGAACCGCTAATGGTGGCATCTCATCTTGTCGGTGCTAAGGCAGTGATCGGCAGAAGAACATTGGATCCATGCTTATAAAAGCTCTGTCTTTTTCATGTCGGGAAGTGGGATATGGAGGCTAATAATGTAGACATGCCTAGTCCATCCGCGGTTATGTCTTTGACTCCACGTCGGGGAATGAGAGTCGATATATAGACAATCAATCAACATCCAGGCTTAAGTGTTTCAAACTTTTAACTCATCGATCTTCAGGCAAGACTGAAGCAGTCGATCAGGATTGAATAACCTCAATAAATGGGGGTAATGGCTCTTAGAAGGATCCGAGTCATTGCCATCTTGCTGTTGATATTCTTAGACCATCCGTCGAATCTTGGATGATAAGTCTTTATGATTATTATTGGCCAAAATATATGCCGAGTCGAAGGCGAGCTGTCAAGCGGGTCCGAGCGCAGCGCCGGTGGGAGTCCGGGGCCCCACAGTCCCGGCGGCAATCGACCTAGCCGGTTAGGTCGAAAATGCGGGCATCGCACGGTTTTTTTGATTTCGGAAGATGGAGCCTTTTCTGAAACGATCAGAAAAACGCATTTTTTCTGAAAATGACCATGTCTCGGGTTGATATGCAAGACTTTAGAAATGACTAGTAATCCGGGCTGGTATATCTGGAAAAGTTGGTTCAAAGCAGGTCGACCTGGAGATTTTCAAAGGAGTCGGTCGACCTGGAGAGCTTCAGACGAGTCGGTCGATCCGTAGTCGATCGACCTAGACTTGAACATCGTTACGACGATGGCTGTTCGAACTGATCTCACCTCGACCCATGACCTGCTCTGGGGCAAACTACATACTGGGAGCTTTCCAAAGTGCGATTCCTACTGGCTGGTTCTCTAGTTGGGTCGATGTCGACCCAGGAAGTGTCAACCCGACTGGGGTCGAACCCAGAACTAAAAAAAACAGTTTTTTGTGTGCAGATGTTGCTGAATATGACTGAAAATAGGATTTTGTCTTGGACTTGGTAATCCAAAATTTGAGCAAAACCCTTAAGACGTTGAAAATTCATTTCTCAGTGAAAGCACCAAACTGTTGACGCCAAAAACTGGTCATCAACGGCCTAAAGTTGAATTTGAGCATGATATATGAAGAAATATCAGAAAAAGCGAGAAAAAGCAAGAAAAAGCAAGACAACAGCGTTTTTATAGTGGTTCAGCGTTAACGAGCCTACATCCACTTTATAATCTCATAATAATGTCATAAAGTCGGAGATACAATGAATGAGATCATCAGGATCTCCATTACATAGTCGTTTTTGAGAAGTATAACAAGTATTTCATGATGAAAGTGGTTGGCAGCCATGATTGAGTCATGCATGGGCCAAAGAGTTAGGCTCTAATCTGAGCTGAAGAAGATGATCCCCTCTTTGTTGTATTGCTTGGTGTATTTATAGGCAATAGGCTTCAATAATTGGAGGTGCCATGTGTCAGTTGATCCATGTGAATAGCAGATAATGAAGCTGAGTCTTGATTACGTGGAGAAGATCCCTCTAATATGTGGAAGCATAAACGTAGCTATATCCGAGTTTATATGCTTTAGAATAGGTAGTTAGACCAAGTAAATAGGCTATGAAATATATATCATGACCAAGTCATTGCTGTAGTGCAAGCTGATCTCATGACCACCTAGCCTAGGTCTATAGGGCTGAAGTGCTTCTATCCAAGAGCCCTCGAGCCCAGGAGCCTCGAGCCAAAAATGTATGGGCTTTTACAGGCCCTGCTCGAGTCCTGAGCGATCCTATGATGGGTCCATGGGTTGACGGGCTTGCCAAAAGGCGCGTCAACACTCAGTTTCTTTGATCCAGTTTCTTGCTTCCACGAAAGATTCATTTCCATTGAAGTTCTTTCCACCCATGGCTCGAAAGTCCTTACAAATTATTGAGAAAGCATTTGCACGTGGAGGAGGAGGAGGAGGAACCGCTGCAGCTGGGGGAGGAGAAATGTTTGTTGGGCCTGCGTCGTTGGCCCTAGCCTCTAGGTACCTCCTGAACCAGCCAGGTATCGGTACACCCTCCGGAAGGTTAAGATTCCCAGACATTCTAAAACGAAAAAGGAAAGATTCAAAACAAAGGATAGAAAGATAGTGCATATGGCTTTGGGGGATTATGCCTTTTAAAGTAAAATAAAACACTTTTTTTTTGAAAATTGCTTCTTTATACTTCTTTTTGAAAATAGTTTTTCAAAAAATTTATCTGATCTGGTAAACCTTTGCTCTAATACCAAGTGAAACACCCCACCTCCGTTAAGGTCACTCACAAAGGGAATGCCTTAACTTTGGTGGAGCATTATAGGTAAAAGACTCAGAAAAATTTACAAGACAGATATATATAAGCAGCGGAGAAACAAACTTTATTTCAAATGTGGTTCATAACAAAACATTACAGCAAACTGTTCAAACCAACTTCCAAATCATTACATCAAAATCTCTGTCTTGGTTATTACATAAAGAAGCATAAAACAAAATAAAACTGCATAAATCCCCAAGTAGTAGTGAATCCAAAGCCATAACCAAAAGCAAGAGATTCCAAGTTATACATCACAGAATCTTCAAGCTTGGAAAGATGAACGGTCCAAATTAAGCTGAGCTATTCCCTCCCTGGGTACCGGGGGGAACCGAAGAAAGAGAGCGAAATAAAAATGGGTTAGACATAAGTCTGAGTAAGTTAAGTGATTCTTCAGTGTGTAAATAAGGAAAAGGGTCATGATAGGAATAAACTGAAAATAGGACCATACCAGAATAACTAACTAAAATAAACCAAGATAAGGAAGTTTAAACCGAATATACTATCGCACCCGTTTTACTTCTCTGCACCTATTTATACTTGTCCCAATTGGCACCCCATATGCATGGTGAAATGGTCCCTTTTTATCGATCGGCTGCTACTCACATACATTTATCACGTGTGTCATTCGGCCCACGCTTGATTGTAGATCTGGCCCCCGCTTGATTGTAGATACCTGTGTTGGTCCCACCATGGGGTGTATCAAGTCCTATAGTGGCAACCCGACACGATTCAAGATGCACAGTGTATGACTACTGATGCCCAGTGCCTGTTTTTCCACTCCGAAGTACGTGCATGCCCGTACTCCGTCGAAACCTACACTGACGCACCACCCGCCGACGTTTTGACCGCTTATAATCAGCCCAGTAATCGTGCCCCACCCTGCCTAATTCAGGGTACCATGATACATCTATGTTGGTTACTGCTGAAATGGGTCCCCATTACTAGGGTTTCCTAGCCAACATGTTAAATTGGTTAAGTGTCCAAGTTTACCTAACCCCACCCATCAGTTTAGTTAACATGTCGAATTGGTTAAGTGTTTCCTTAATTGACTTAACCCTACCAATCTTGACTTAGCTTTATTAAAGCACCAACCACTCACATTAGACAGATATTGTTGTGGTCACTGGATATGTCGGTCGGTTCCGGGCAGTTTTACACCACAACTCAGTCTAACCTCAGGTCTTTTTTTGGGCTCAATGCACTAACCACCCACATTAGACAGGTATTGTTGTGGTCACTGGATGTGCCGGTCGGTTACGGGCAGTTTTACACCTCAACTCAGTCTAACCTCGGGTTAGGCATATTCGTCTTTTCTAAATTTACATATTTATCCTTTTATGCTTATATGTAAATTTGTCAATAATTTATTGTCATGGCCCACTTTCGCTTTAAATCAAGTTCATAATTTTTAGGTATAAAAATTATACCAGTTTCATGCCATTTATCTTGATTATGCCAAACTTTCCAATTACATGTAATTTCAAGTTTTTCCCAACGTTACCCCCGTTGTACGTTCGCAAAATTACATAGGATGCTAGGCTCGATATTTTAGCCTAGCTTATAAAACAAAAAGGGGAAAAGGGGAACTTTGCAACATTTCAGTCATCATACAAAAGTATTGATCTATCTACACATATGTCACATGAATTTGGCATAGAACAATATACTTTTAACTATGAACTTGCAAATTTGATCTATGCAACATGAACTACAAGCATATGAATTTACACAAAACTATACAAGTTAAACTTGGCATATAGTGGTGAACTTGCAAATTAGATCTATGCAACATGAACAACAAGCATATGAATTTACATAAAACTATACAAATTAAACTTGGCATGTAGTGGTGAACTTGCATAGGGGTTGAATCATGCTAACATAGATCTAACATAAAGGCATATGGATCTAACATATAAAGTTGTAGATCTAATAAGGTTGTAGATCTAATCATACAAGGTTATAGATCTAACACAAAGGCATATGGATCTAACATATAAAGTTGTAGATCTAAACATATAAGGTTTACATAATTATGTTTTAGCCTATAAACTTGCATATATTCATAACAAGATAGCATCACCTAACTTGCATAAAAATTTCCAAATTGACATACAACATACAGATGTCATCACCAAATTATGATATGTCATTACCCAATTTACATACAACGCATAGGTTCATTGCCAGGCCTTTAACAATGGTAGTTCTATCATCAAATTACATACAACTTGTTCGCAAATTTAACATGATAAACCACAATAGTTCATAGGCAAACATGATAGGATAGACATGAATCAGCATCACATACAACTTGATACAATTCTATTTTACAATTCATTACAAACCATGTCTTTAATTTATTCACATCTGAAAGATAACTACACTTACAAACAAAAAGGAATTCTTGAGTTCTGGGATCTGTATTATGAAACTGAATTGCTCGCCTTTGATGTAGATCGTTGAATTAGTTGAATTAGATTAGATTAGATTAGATTTTGATGTAGCTTCTATCTTGTCTTTGAGTTGAAAGAGATGACGGCTACTCTAGGTCGGCCATTGACGGCATGACAACTCTTGGTATGAATATTTGTGATTCAGGGGAGTTAGGTTGCTTTTATAGAGGTTTAATTAAATAAGAGCCGTTAGATCAACCCTAGACACAATCAAGGCCATCCAGACAAGATAGAACATCCACACAAGCCCTAATGACTCAGCAGGGAGTCAGAAATCATCACAGGAGAAAACAGGTTAGATTTTCAAATCTGACCTGAGGGGGAGGTCGAGCCCATGGTCGACCTATATGGGGGGTGGTCGACCCCCGGGTCGACCTGGTTTGGGCGGGAAATTTCCCGCCCAGCCCGCTTCTGCTTCTGCTTTTATGAAATTTGAATTCTGAATTTCTGAAGGCCATAACTCCTTCATACAGAGTCCGTTTTACGTAAACTCGGACTCTATCTCAAGCAAAGTTTCGAGACGAACGCAATGGCGTAACCCGTTTCCCTTTATTCTCCCATTTGAAATTAATTATTCTTTAATTCGTGACCTTAGTGTTTACAGAAAATACGGGGTGTTACAGGAATGGTTAAGGTTCGACAGTGAAGGTTGGTTAAGTGAATTTAGTTAATGAGTGTAATGGTTTGAGTTGGCATAGCGATGTTTTATTTAAACATCTGTTTAAATCCAATAAAGGAGTTTTGGAAATGTCTTCCAAATAAGAATCAGAAAGGTTTTCTAATATAAAAAAATAGAAATGAGAGTAAATATGGAAATGTTTTCCAATGATTAATAACGTATATTTTCTAAATTTAGAAAATAAGAATTTACGAAAATATAGAAAAACGGGAATAGGGAAATGAAATAAATTAATGATAAATTAATTTAAAGGGATAAATGTTGATTGATGATTGATCGATAAGATTTCCATTTGTAAATATGACCATTGTTTGTACACATGTTTGCCTTTGATAGTTAAATCACCAACTATCAAAGATTTTGACCATTTCCGTTGTCAATACGAAGAGACCGGGATCAGATATATTATCCGAAAACCACTCTGTATGGCATTAGCGTTGAGAATCAAATACGATGAAGATAATTGAAGACGGAGTTATGCAAGGGCTGTTCAGTAAATCCTAGGTAGAAATTGCCTGAGATGGATTTACATAATAGTGCCTTCGGGTTGTCCAGTCCCAGGACAATTTGAATGGACGAATGTCTGACAGAGTATATCTGGTAGATCGCGTAAGTTGATCGTTTCAAACGTATTTACGTTAGTGGCGGAGGAATTCGTTTCTCTTGGCTTATACCCGTGGTATTTTTGGGGAAATCAAATTGTGATTTGATGGGTATGGCGATGTGGCATTCAAAATAAATGAAGGAGTGATCTATTAAAAGATACATTATGACCTCAAGCCTCATCAACTGGGAAATGACAGAAATCGGGCAGGCAGCATGGCTAAGTGGGTCGCACCCAAGTAGGGTATATTGTCACCATCTACAGAATATTCATATTTGTTACTTCTTTCAATTCTGTATCTCCTGGGAACGGTTATGTTGGTATACCAACTGTAAAGTGACAATATATTCGGAACATTCAAGTGAAATGAATGGCCGGTCATGTGTGGCCGAGTTACAAGATGTTCTTGTTGAACTCCAGTGTATTGCTTCTAGAGTACACTGATTGGAAGGTGGTTCCATACCTTGTCATAGTTGGAATCCATTACCCAATAAGAGCTCGTGGTTTTTGATTGTATATTATATATATAGAGCGTGAGATGAAAGCGTTCTACTAGATTGCTATCTACTTGATTTAGACATTATTATAATATCAGAAAATATTGATCTTAATAAATATTTTAGGTTATCGTAAGGTAAAAACCATCCGTATTTATGTGTGGATCGGTCTTACGATTATCATTGCTTTTGAAAAGGATTTGGAAAATTTAAACCAAGTGTTTGGAGTTTACTCACACCAGAGTCATAACTGACCTAGAGTTTATTTTGTTTTGTTTTCCCTAAACTCTTGGGTGTCCAAATTCGTATGGGCAGTCAAGTAGTCAGGATTTTACAGAAATTTGGAGGAGCTTGGAGCAGGAGGCTTCAGGATTTTATAGTAATTGTTTATTTCCGCTGTATTGCAAGTGTTGTACTCTGATAAATGTTATTGTATACATATACTGGTTCTATTTCAAAGTTATGTTATATTTTATTCGTTCCGCTATGAGATTCGTGTTACTCTTATTATGTTGTTGTGATCTTCTTCTTCTTCTATTCTCATTTTCTATCTTATCTATTCTCACCCTCTAACTTCTTTCTATTGACGTTCCGGTATTTTCGATTCTTGGATATTCGACATGGTGTTGTATGTCGATTAACGAAGTCGAAAATTTCCCGGGCCGTTACAGTGGTATCAGAGCTGAAGGTTAAGAAATTACTGTAACGACCCAACTTTCGAACACATCGGAAGTCGTGCCATTAATAAGAATAAGAATAGATAGAAGATAAAATCACAGAAAACATCAGAATCTCATGGCGGAAATTTTACAAAAGATGATACTTTAAAATATTACACAGAGGAATATATTACATCAGAGCATACTGAACTAGTGATACAATCCATTCATAGTACATCATTAATTATACATATCATAGATGTCCAAACTGACAGGCTTAATTATACAATAGATAGGTGGACCAGCACATCGCAAAGTCTTCATTCCAGCTTTTCAAAGGTTTATCCATTCCTGATTCACTTGTCTATTCATAACAAGCGTTATGAATACCCAAGAGTTTAAGGGAAACACAGAAAAATAAACTCCGGGTCAGTCAGGGGACTGGTATGAGTAAACAGTTTAAAACAAATAAAAATATCTCATAAGACCACGCCGTAAATACGGAACGGTTTTTACCTTATGAGGTCAAAACACTTTGTATATTTGAAAACAGATATTATCATAGTGTCCAGGTGTTTCACAAATAATTTAGAATCTAGAAGAATGCTTGCATCTCACATTCTCCTATATAGTATACAAATAAAAACCGCTTGGCGCTTATGGAAATTGGATTTCCAACTATGACAAGGTATGGAACCACCTTCCGATGATGTATCTCTAGAGGCGAATACACCTGGGTTCAACAAGAACGTCTTGCAACCCGGCCCACACATGACCGCACTACAAGAAAATATGATATACATAGCATTGTATCATAGCCTTATATTAAAGTGCTATAATAAAATAATTAAAAAAAAGAAAATAATGCATAAATTGTGCTATATAAAAGAAACAAATAAAATAACAAATAAATTATGCTATAAAGAGTTATATTCCGCTGTATTAACATTTATATTATAGAAAAGCGGAAGCGAAAACAAGCGCGGGACAAAATAAAACGTAAGGCGGCGAAAGCAGAAAAATTCACCTCCATCACTTCCATTTGTACCAAACTTATCCCTAACCCTAAAATTTTCGATTTTTGATTCACTAAAAGTCAGCCATCGTTGATTCAATCCAACATCCGAGTCATTTATCTCCGACCTAATCGATAGTAAATCTACAGCATCTCGTTGATTCACTCAAATTCTCCCAAATCAATAGTGGAATTTTTGAAATCGGTAATATTTTTATTTCTTTCTTCCTTTTATAAATTGGCTTCACTCGCTAGTTATTGGTTAAGCTATGCTTAGTATAGTTTGTTGAATCTGAAATACTTCTGCTTTTTCTACTGAATTGGAGTACTATAGGGAGGTCATTGATCGATTGTTTACACATACTGTATTATTATTTTAAATTATTTATTTAGCTATTATTTATTAATGACCCCATTTTCAGATTTAGCAATTATATATTTCATAATAGCACTGTTAGAGTTAGTGGGTAGCTTCAATGGCACTAGTTCCAGATTTATTTGCATAACATACAGGCTCAGTTATTTATTTCGGCAAGCCATCGTTATTACAAATGTATTTATTGAAAGTCATTTACTGATTTTGCATTCTTGTGCAGTAATAAATTAAAATATAAAGAAGAGGGACTTGCTGTAATAAGACAAGATTTAAAGCATACGATTGTCGCACTTCAGTTTCAAAGCTTGGAAGAGAGAACTTAAGGTATTTATGTCCTATTTAATATACTTGCATTATTTCTGAATGTCTTTTATTTCAGTACATTATTTATAGGCATAAATATAACCTTAACTTAATGGTTACCTATGATTCTACTCCTCTAATGTAGAGTAGATCTAACACTTTGATTGAAAGAGAAGAAGACTGGAGTTGGTTATTATTACTGTTAATTTATGGCTCACTGTATTGGGAATTAATGAATTATTGGTAATTGAAGTTGTCCTTTTTTTAGTTCAGTTGATCTTTTCGGATGTTTTTTGGGATTTTGTTTAGGAATTTTTAATTAAGTTGATAAATGCTAATAACAACCTGGGTAAATTGCACGCTACTCTTTCACAGGTTTAATTTTGTTCCAAAGAAAATGTTATATGACCCTTTGAATATTTCAGCTTTGCACTTCATTTCAACTTGGCCTTTGGGTAGTTCAGTGTGGTCAATTCCCATGCTACATTTATCTTCTGATATATGCGCATAGAGATTCGGGTTTCAACAGTTGGCATTTTCATAAGCTGCATGTCATTATTTCAAACTACGGTACGAAAAAAAAAACTTTGGTTGTTACTTCTTATCATTTAATGTTCACTATTCAATTCTTAAGCTATTATCAAACCAGACCTTTGAGAATTACGTCAACTTACCCAGGGTCAAATTAATCTGAAATGATTTGTGAATCAGTTAGATTTAACTATTAATTTAATTTTATCGCACCCACAATTTGGCAATTTCACGGTTTAGGTATATGCACGTGGATTATTGATGGGTTGGTAGTGTAAATGGTTATCAATCAATGGTATAACATTTTGGGTTCAAGCCTTTTGTTATCAGATTGAACTACATAATAGCAAACGTTGTCGAGTCATATATGCATGGTTGTAGTTCTTTAGGAGTAGAAAAAATAACTATTTGTGGAAAATGAAATAGAGTACCACATGTTGCTTGACGTCCTTTATTTATGGTAAAAAAAAAGAGTGTTGTTAATGCCACTCCAAAAATGGATAAGGGGAGGTCATATTTTATTTTCACTCCATTAAAAATTAAATTGTTAAGGGGGGACCAAACACAATGAAAAACTTAATAAAAGAATCCGGTTTTACCCTTCCATTCAAATACACAAAACATGGTAAAAATCGATAAGGACATACCGAAATTCACTATAAATTTCAGAAATAACATGCCGAAAATATATTAATTGAAGAAAAATTAAAATCCTACATATTCGGCATTACTACATCGGTGATTTATTCTACAAATTCAACATGTCGTCCGCCATTTTGAGTAAAAATCTTGTTGTCTTCTTTTTCAAAGTTATAAATTTAGCTAGAAATTGGTTTTTTTCATGAAAACAATGATTAATTGTTTACTTTTAAAAAAAGATTATTAGGGTTTAAAGAACAGTAAAATGTAATCAGGGTAAAATAATAAAAGGACATTTATGTATATGTTTTATAAATTGTTAAGGGGAGGCTATATTAAATGATCCACCCCTTAGCAAATTTAAAATAAAACAAAAAATGACCCCCCCTTAACCGTTTTTGGAGTGTCATTAACAATACCCAAAAAAAAAGCAGCATCTCAAATCTCAGTCACTTTAAGATATAAATATATAAAATATATTCTTGGGCAAAAAATTAATTGCATTGGTGGCTATGTAAATTCCGAAAATTTGTATATTCTGTGTTTACTGTAAAAGGTTAATTCTAAACTAATAAATAATCCTATATGTAGATTACAATTATACGTAACTAATATTAAATCTGATTTGACTTACCTGCAGTTTAATGTTGTGGAAATTTGGATTTTACATGCAAAGTGGTCAGGTCATGAACACTAATATTCAAAACTGATATTTAAAAGTACAAGTTAACTGAAAGTTGTATTATAAGTTTAGAGAAAGCATTGTAAACAAGTACTAACTTCTCGTAAACTCTTGTAATGCTAGCAGCCAATGATTGTTTTTAGCTATGGTGCAGATTCATGATCAAGTTGCTAATCTCTATTTGTTACTCACCTAGATAAACTATTATTGTAGTAGTAGGTTTGAAAGAGGATATGTGTCAAAAAAATGAACACTAAATTTTTGAAAAAATAATTTTGGGATGGTTTGTAAGCCCATAGATCCTGCAAGCAAAACTGCTTAATTTTTGCCTAATGTTGTACTTATCCATTTATGGATGAAAGGTTGTACATGTAACTTGTTTAACACTGACTATTATACTTAATTCTTTATTGCTTGCTCCAAATTGAATATTTCTTTCCTGTTTAGCAATTCCAAATTACTTTCGTTCTAGCTTATAGCCAGAATTTTGAAAAAACAATTTTGGGATCAAATAGTATCAACAAAATGTGCATCTTTAGGTAAGCGGTGACAATCTTGTGCATGAATTAACACGGAGTGGTGGACTGATGAATATGCAGTTTGAGGTGGGGTTGAGGCAGAGGTAATGAATGGTTGCTGTGTTGACTTGGTGGCATTTCGATGCTGATGGCAGGTGAATAGTGATGTGAGCAGTTTTGAAGTGGGAATAGGTTGGATAGGATTGTGCATGATCATTGTGTGGGGTTGGTGAAAGCTCATTTTGAAGAGGTTGCAGCTGCTTGAGGAGTTGAACTTGCATGGTTTCTTGGAGCTTAGATTTCAGGCAATGGAAGTTTTATTCAATGTAGTTAGTTTCTGGTCGTGGAGTTTTTATGGGTGAACAAGTGTGCTGGTAGTTAGTTGAAGGTGAACAAGTGCAATACAGAATTGTGTGTTGATTGCAGACTGGTTTTTGCAGAATACAAGTGGTAATTACAACTTGTATTTGATAGTATAAGAGACCTATTGACTGTTATTTTTATGTAGAACAAGTGCAGCAAGTCAACCAAGCAACAGGGCATCATACAAAAGTTTAGGAGGCGGAGCTGAGCTAACATGGGCTTGTGACGCAGGCGATACAACATCGAAAAGAAACCGCGTTTAAGCTATAACCATCAGGTACACAATTTTCTCACCTTTATGAGTAACTGATCTTTGTAACCAGACATATCTTCAAAGACAAGTAGTTATTCAGAATAGATAGTTCATGGACTTTTCGATATCTTGCCTATAATGAATTTTTAATTTTTATACCCGTATTATTTTACTTTTTTTTACAGAGAACTGGATTTACAAATCATTAACCTGCTATACATAGAGCATTATACAGTGCATAAAATTGGTTTATTAAGTATTATTTCTACCTTATTGTGCGTAACTGATTAAATAAAGGAACATGCGACAGAGAACAGGGTGTATAAGCACTGACATGAAAGGAAGATGCGCTATGAAAATGTGAAATGGTTTATGTGTAATGTAAGGAATTTATCTTGAGTTTTGATGTTAACAAAGCTTATAAGTTTGTCAGGAGAAAAGAAGATTTAATTAACTGTATTTGAACTAAAATGAAGATGTTCAGATTATGTTGGGTAAATTATTCTGGAATGGTACAATAGAGCTTACATGGCAGAGCACCCAAGACAGAATGATTTTATATAGATATAAATTGAACACTTTTAAACATAAGAAGGATTATTATTTCAGTAGAGTCAGTAGTAATGGCTGATATTATTGAGGATAATGATCTATAAATATAACAAGTTATATTCTAAAATATTTTAAGAAATACACTTTAATGATGGATGTAAATCTACTTATCAAAACTCAGTGAAGTTAGCAAGGTGGTTTGAATATGGATGAATGCACTTAAGCATATAATTCTCTTCAAAAAGGTTAGGTATAAATTGCTATAAGTTAACACATTTAGTACATAAAGCAGTGTTGTGCCCAAAAGATAGAAATATATTGGTTTGTTTGGTATTTGCCTCATTCCCAGTAAGGTGTGCAGTTACTTTAAATGGCCCAACATGTACACAAACATGAGTTTTGGCTGTTAATAAGGTGTAAAAATATATTGTAAGCATTCCAGAAAACTAGTATAATTATAATCTGCTTTTGGATACTAGTGTCATAACCTGTATGAAGTCTATCAATATTCTAGTATGGAAACAGAGTACTCAAGTTAGTATGATTTTTCCTAAACGTGTGTGTGTATATATATATATGTACTTTTGAATATAAGAATGATTATTAATTCAGTAAGGTCAGTAGTAGTAACTGCAGCATTACTGAGGTTATTGATTCATGAATATATAGCAAGTCCTTGAGTGATAAGTGTTTACATGGGTTAACAGAGCTTGTTTGATTTATTGATTTTAAATATTCTGTATATTACGATGCTATGAATCACACACTTCAGGCTACATTAATCTGGACATCATCAAAACCTATGTGGGTAACAGGAAATTATAGGCTAGTATATAAATCAATGACGATACGTGTACATATGAATACTACAGAAAGAAGTATGACTGTGTTCATACGTTTACCCCTAATGCTAGTTGTATGCCTATGACAAGTCCTCTCAAGCAAATGGTATTGGAATTCTTTGTAAAGGATACAACTCCAATTTAATAACTGAACATATAAGAATGTTTAGATCTGATTTGGTTTACATAGCACGAGTCTGTGCATGACAAGTCTAGATTAGTTGGAATCTGAGCAGCTATATTCTAACTTCGCAATATGATGTTTATGTTGAAGACAAAATTCCATTTAAACAAGAAAATATAGTTTTTTTATATCTTCCTGTTAGAAACCAGTGGGATGTATAGAAATGCAATCTCCTTGCTATTTTGAACTCAAGTACAAGAAGTATATATAAGTGAAATATGAATGAAACTGTATATCAGTCTTTTTATGGATATATGCCAATAAAGAATATAGAGTGCAGGCTATGCTTAATATATCAAAATTTAAAATGTAACTGCTATTTAAATATTAGCTAAGAACCGTCATGAGTACATAATAGAACTGAGTATGACAGGAAATTGCAAAGTGCAAGAATAAGTGATTTAATTGAATAAGACATAGATTGTATATATATACTCCTGGGTATAGCATCAGCCTATCCTGATTTGGAATGCTACTGTGAAGAAAAGTTATTATTCTAGATATAAGAGTGAACCTATATATATATATATATATATATATATATATATATGTGTGTGTGTGTGTGTGTGTGTGTGTGTGTGTGTGTGTGTGTGTATTGAACCTGTATTAATGGAAAGTGATCCTAGTAGAGATGAGTTTTAATAGTTTGCCTAAAGCTAGAAAGATTATGCTTACATGACTTGAATACGAAGGCTGGCCTATGCTATTTTTGGTACATAATAAAATATTAACAATGTTAGTAATTAGTTGTCTATTCATGAATGATTTTAATAAGAAGAAAAACAAGTTAACTTATTCTTGTTTATGCTGTGTGGTGATTAATTGTTTATAATTAATCTAATGCCTCTTGGTATTTAATTATAACTCTGATTTAAGCAAAAGAAGACTTGCATATCTTCACATATACAAGTTAAAGTTTGAACTATACTGATATAACTTTATTGGTGATGCTGGATCCTGGTATTGAAGGGTTGGAAGAGGATAACCCTTAAGAAAAGGACCCAGGATAGTGGTAACTTATAATTTAAAAAAGAAAAGAAAAATTGTTTGATAATTGGGGTCCTTTCACCAGTGGTGCTGAGGTAACCAGTTTCTCGAAGTTGGAGGAATTCTTTTCAAAGGATTCGTCTGTAAATATATCAGACACTGTTGTCAAAGACAGCGACATGGAACTGAGCATAATCAGTCTCCTTTTCTCTTCCCCGCTTGAAAGTAGTAGTATTTTTATTTCCATTATATTCTAAACTTGTCCTATGTGCATTCAAATTGTTGATGAGGCTCCTATATCATCATTGTCATTTAGTATAAGTAAACATAAGAAAACAAGCATGTTTCGATCACCTTTATTTTTCCAATCTCATTAATTTTTTATCTTTAAGCGACTAGCAAAGTTATACTCAACTTTTTGTTTTTTTTATCAAATACAAATGGGAAAGAGGATACAAATAGCTTATTTCAAGGTGTGACCATTGATGATAAACCTCGAGTTAGAGTGACACAAGAAATCATGATTAAATACAAATTCAATGGAGTAATCCTTCGTACTAAAAGCTGAATCCTTTTTTTTATTTATATTTTCCATTTTGCGAGCTTTGCAGTTCTTTTTATTTCACATAGGATGCTCAAGCTGCAGCAGCCGCTGTAAACAAGCTGATGGGATGCGAGGAGAAGCTTGAGGTATATTTTTTTTTCTTAGAATATAGTTTGATAAGTCTAGATATTGATAATAATGAAAATAAACATATAAATATTAAATTGTCGATTTAAAATCATGTAATGTCCTTTTTAACTGGATGCCACTTCATGTTCTCAAGCCTAAAGATTCTTTATAGGTCTGTTTGTATAGGTTTTAGAAGATTCTTTACAGATCTGCTTGCTTCCTCAGAAATATTGCAAATAACATAGATGAACAAATGAATAATTGTAAGAACTCAAACAAGGGATCTATACTTGGTTACAAGTCTTTGCACATACAATATTTAGTAATCCATAAACTTTGTACAACAGTAGAATTGCACTTCTCCTTTGCCTAGGGAGATTCACTGCAAAAGAGCAATCCCTAAGAAATATGCATAAATATTCTGTTCAGAGCTGAAGTAATACAAATTGCTCACATTTAAATTATAAGCTAGCCAACTAATGCAGAATCATCTTGCTGGAATTTCAATATTGACATGTGAATTCGGTCTTTTTTCCATACAGGTATCATTTATATTATTTTCTTTTCTTTCTATTTTATTTTTGTTCTTTCTTTCAAGTCATTCAACTTCTTTTCCATATTCTTACATGTAACTATTAATCCTAATTCTACCAAGATCTGTCTTTTCTCCTTTTTCTTATTTGAATATCTTTGCCAAATCTTCATCTTCGGAATAAAACAAAATTTTATTTTATTCCTATTTTATGCAGAGGTAACATATTTGTATGTGCACAATTAGGGATAGTACAATAGGATGAAGGATGTCAGCAATTAAGTTATTATGTTGGTTATAGTGTAAATGATCCTTAAATCTCAAACTAAATATTGCGTTACTACATACTCTGATGAAATAATCATTGGACCTTCCCTCCTTTGCCATCTTTACTTGAAATCTAACTTAAGTTCATATTGGAAAAAGTTATGTCTTCACTTTAAGTGGCTTAGGCAGTAGACTTTCTTATTATCCTTATGCTCCTCCGCTTATTAGGTTATTGAGTCATCTCCTTTGGCATCTTTTTGCCATCTATAACTATAATGATACCAGCCTTAGTATTTTGTATGTGTAAATTCGTTGTTTTTTAAATTTCAGTATCATACAGGGAGTATGTTTGTGTGATAACTATAGTGTGTATCGTTTTCTGAAGCGAGAGTATAAACAAAGAGTATGTTTGTGTGGTGCTGATTTTGGTATGTATTGTGTTGTGAACAGGGAGTTTGTGCGATGTTTGTTGATGATGGTGAAGCATTGCAGGGTATGTATTGTAGATTGAAGGCAGTTGCGTGTTAGAAGGCAGTTGTGACAAGAAAGAAGTGACAATTGAAGAGTCTTTATTTCTCGTGGATATGCAGATTTTTTTTTCTGGGTGATGTTTTAAGCTGAAGTGGTATGCGTTTGGGGCAAAGCAGGTTGTGAAACTGAGAGTAATGGTGCAGAGAGCGATGGTAACAAAAGTGCAGAAGCACAGAAGTGCAAAGACAGGACACAAATGTGATGTAACTAAAGCACAGAAGTGCAGTCCACTACAACCAGAAACACAGAAGTGTAATCAATAGATTAAAAACAGAGTGCGCGGTTAATTTCTGAAGTAGAGAAGCCTTTCGCTATATACATAGCCATATATCATTCAGATGTTTGTTCTTTGGTAATTTTACAAATTCAGAAATCAATGATAATTTTGTTCATTTGATATATAGAATTTGATAGCACCATTAAAAATAAATTTATAAGCTAGCCAGTCACTTAGCTAGTCAGTATACTTCAGTTTGAGCAGCTCAGTTTGGGCTCAGTATGCATCCTTTAATTCGTGCATACTATTTAGGACCACCCTGGGACATTACTAATTACGGTAGTTATCCATATCTGTTTTTCTTGTTTGTATAATTAGTTCTATTCATGTTCCAAATTAGCTTTAGATATAGATGAGATTAGCTACTGTTCTTGTTAATTGTCTTTAGTTTTGTCATTTTCAATTTACGCTATATTCTTGTTCTTGTTATCGTTCTTTTCTTATATCTGCACATTTCTATTGTTTCTTTGTTAAAGCTTGTGTAATTTCCTTGGCTGTTTGGTTGATTAAATCTACTGCTAATAAAATTGAGATGACATCAAACACTTTCAATTTTGCATTTTAATTGTGTTTCTTGCATTTTGCTTTGTTATAAGACTGTAATTTGTGCTTGTGAATTGCAGGTTCTAGAAGTTGGACGAGCGTACAAGTTGAAGACTAAGTGATTTTTCATGTAATCTATTTGAAACGATGTTTGAACAATACGTATGTTAATTGACTTATTTCTATATTTATTAGACTTGTTAACTTTGACTTTGTAATTGAAATCAAATATGCTTTTGGTATAAATTTTTTGCGATTGACAGTTTTGTCTTGTGAATTTACTGCTTAATTGTTTAAATTGTGCACAAATTAAATAAGAGATTTGCTATATAAAGATCATAGTTGATGTTGCTATATATTAAAAATATTAATAGCGGAAAATTGCTCTTATGAAAATATAAGGTGAATGCTATGTAAAAAATTAAATAATGTGGAAAAACTTTTCATATCATTGAATGTGTGCTACGAAAACACTGATAACGCTATATATACTACAAATATTCATAGCGGAAAACTCCACTTATGGAATCAAAATGTGAAATGCTATTAAATTATGTGGATAACTTTTCATATCACTGAATATGAGCTATGTAAACAATGCTAATGCTATGAAAAATATTTTTCATATCAATGACTATGAGCTATGAAACTATTGATAACGCTATAAAAAATTAAGGTGAGATTTTGGTAAGCAAATATAACTGCAAGGTCTGAACGCTATGTAAAACATTTCATGGTGGTGGATGTGCGCTATAAAATGTATAATACTATAGCGTTTAGATTTGAGCTATAAGATATAATAGGGCTATTATAACATGTCGTCATATAGCGTCGTCACTAATGCTATGGCAGCTTATTATAGCGTTTTTCACGTGCTATTAAAGCAAAATCTGTTGTAGTGCCGACCATCATTTCTCTTGAGTGTATCGAATGTATATCACCAACGGTTGGGAGCTACCCACCGTCTTCCCGAAAAGGGACAACATTGAAATAGATTAAAGAAGCAAATAAGATTTGCTCTAGATAGGTGATCATACACCCTAATGGGAGCGACCCATATAGCCATGTTGTCTTCCCGATTTTTGTCATTTCCCTAGATGTGAGGCTTGAGGCTAGACTTACCTTTTCATCATCACTGTTTAATTTCTTTGAATGCCACATCATCAAATCCATCAGAGATCACTAATTGATTTCCACAAAAATACTCTGGTTGTCAGGCTAAAGAAGTTCCCCTTCTGTGCCAGCAACTGGTACGTTTGAAGAAAACAACGTACGTGATTCCTTTGGAAATACTCTGTCAGACATTCGTCCAAACAAGTTGTCCTGGGATTGGACAAACCGAAGGCACTATTCAAAAATAGCCCTTGTATATCGCCGTCTTCAATTTAAAAATCTCTGACGTGCGGCGTATAATCAGATCAAAGTGAAATGTTAATTCCGATCTTTTTAAAATGATTAACGAACATTTTTCTTTTTAAATTATAAATCTAACAAGATTATAATCTAATATGTATATATAATCCTAGACAAACTAGACAGTATAAGATCATTTGGTCTCTATCAGGTTATTTTGATCATCTTTTCAAAACGGCCAATCTAAGTGTGTGCGTCGCACACGGTTTTTCTTTCCTTTTTTTCGTCATCTTTACGATGGATACTTACTTTATTTTTCTTTAGAAAAATGTTTCTCATCATTTATTCCTTAATCTGATCACTCACAAGTGAATTAAATTATAATTTAATCATTTCTTTTACAACCTTTATGCTTGGTATTTTCTCGTCAATTTTCCCTTTGATCCCTTTACTCGATTTCCTTCTTCTGCTTATATATCAATAAAGTCTCTCTTTTTAATTTATCCATCTAAACATGATTAAAATATAATTTACAGTTCTTATTTTATAAATTGCAGAGCTGTACAAGATCAGTTACTGGTACCGGGAAAATTTAAATTACAGTTTAAGACTGACAAACTCATCGTATGTGTCACATACGATTTCTTTTCCTTGTTTAAAATTTAAACAACTTAGTAGAAATTAAATTCCCATTTTAAATTATAAAATAAATTTAAAATTTAATAATTTTAAAGTTTCTGCGCTGACGTCTCAACTTTGGTCAAAACAATATCTGATCTTTCATCGTTGATCGATTTTCTTTTGTTGACTTCCAGTTTGAATATTCATTAGAAAAATCATTTCTAAATGTATTTATAAATTAAATTTATAATTTCATTTAATTTATAGTTTTTGTATTTGAATTTCAGTTCTTGACAAAAACTGTATTTTCTTATCCTGATTCACTTCTTCTTTCTGGATTTGCTAATTTAAATAAAATTCTATTTTTATTTAAATATTTATTTCCCCTTTTATTTAAATCATTATTGTATTTAAAAACTAATTTAAAATTTAAATATATTCAAAAACCTGGTTTAAAGGTTAAAAATAGTAAAGTACCACATTGGGTAAAGTACCATATTGAAAACACATGCGCACCCTTTGTCAAATCACACGAAACACCATAGGTTTAGCTTGCCCGATCACATGATCACTTTTCCAAGTACCAGGTTCAGAAACCCCTTGTTTTCACTTTCCCGATCACTCAAAAACTCGTGCGCAACCCTTGCCCGATCACCATCTTCTCCTTCTTCACCACCCAGTACACATCTGTGTATCTGTACACGTGCACAAGCACCTGGACCACCTTACACCGATGATGATCATCCCCGCAGGTCGGCCACGCCCTCCTGAACCCATCTTCACTATCACCTCCAACTCCGATCACTCGATCCAGATTTTGAGTGTTCAACCCAATTTACACAGGAAACACCGTCCACCAAAAACACCTTGCGCCTCCCCCATACTCCACCATACATCGCCATCATTGGCCTTGAGTTTGCAAACACCCTCCTCTCTAATTTGCCTCAGGTCCAACGCCCTGGAGTTTACCACCGGCGGTGCAGTTTTCCGACCAACAGGGACAAAAAGAAACAGCCCTAAATGCCTAAATTCATTTTGTTTACTCAATTTATGTAATGAAAAATTATTTTAATATTTTTCTTAGGATCTCTGCTCTTCCATGTTACCCAGTAACCACACCTCGACCCACGGCTGCCCCAACCACCGGAAATTTCTCTTAACCCATTTTCTGATCATCTTAGGATTCCTCATTCAACACAAGGTTTAAAATTATGAAACTACCTTTAAAAATCATCATTTCAAGCTAGGATTCTATTTATATGTCTGGATTTGTTTTATACGGGTTTTGAAATTTATATGAAACAGAGAGGTTTCACAAGAACAAACAGTTTCTGTTTTGCTTTGAGTTTAGCTGTTCTTTTTATATATAAGTGCACGGTGTGTTCTCATTGTATTCAAATCATTCCAGCGTGAATTAATGGTAGGATTCCCCTTCAAACTTAAGGGTTTTGGATTCCTTTTTGAGTTTGATAAGTTAACAGCATATGTCTTTGTTCAAGGTTGATCAAGGATGCGGGTTTTTAAAAAAAAAAATACATAGAAATCAAGCCAAAATTAATCAATGGTTTGAGTACCCATTTTGATCAGCCAACAATGAGGTTCAAAACAGGTTCTTAACTAAATCATGAGTGTTATGGTGCCAATATCAAACTTAACAGTTCTGGAAAAATGCAGGAAAACAACTCAGGAAATCTAAAATAGTTTACTCATCTTAGAAGGCTTGAAACCCCTTAGGCTTTTCTCCCCTTTACTGATCAAATTGAAGTGTTTGTGTGAGTGAAAATGGTGTGTGTTTATGGCCTTATTTATAGTGGTAGGAGGCCATTAAAGTATTGTGACAAAATCAGTTTTTAGATTATGATGTCGACAAATGAATTGACAATTCAGAAAATCCTTATCCTCTCACCAAATCAAAACATCACCACCACCCTATTTTCACATGGCTTATATCATCCATGATCACTTTGAAAATCCCTAGGCAACCACTACTTCCCCTCCTATTGATTTCTATGAACCATCACAAATATATGCTTATGTACCACACCTATTCTTTCACAAATCATTCTTGGTTTTAGACAAGATTTAGTATCTTCTTTAGTACTACATGAAATCAGTTTTGCATAGAGTTTTCAAACCAAAATCTTTCATGAAAATTTGATGTATCATGAACATATAGAATATATTTACTTGCCTTCAAAGGAATCGCAAAATCTAAAAATCTTTGTACAAGAATGACCTCGGCCATGTGATGAAATTGATATGAAAATCTCTTAAAAAATCTATGGTTTAGTAGTTATCTAGTGTAGGTGAGATCCATGTGATAAATGCAAGATTTTGTAAATCTACATGTACATGTATTATGACAAAACAAACATGATTTTGGAAAATGCAAAAGAAGTGACAAATTTCATGAGAAAAGAAATGATTTAAAACTGAAAATACAAGATATAAAAAGATTTGCCATGTGCTCTTATTTCTCTAAATCCTTTGGAAAAATAAACAAAATGTGTGAAAGAAATGGCATTAAAACTTGCTATTAAAAAGTGTTATCATCCATACATGTGTAAAATCAATTCAAACAAACGCTATTTAATCCATGCTACCATACATGAATGAGTAAAACTGGTTTTGGTAAATGCTGTAATATATGCATCTATAAATGCTATTATTCACAGGTTGACATGTTTTGAAATTTAAAAGTCTAGATTTTAAATCATATTTGTAAATACGTACTGACGATCAATTAATATCTGTGTCAGTGATACGTGTAAAAACCGGGTCATTACAATTACCTTAGCTCTGTGGCGTGACTCAGTAAAGATGGGGTTACCAATACTCTAGATTGAGTTTGAGTGTATATATATGAGCGCGTATTTGTTATTTGATATAAAAGTTGTTTTATACTGTGGAGATTTATTGGTTGAGTTGTTTATGAGTTCTGGTCGATCTGTTTGATCCACTGTATCGGTAGGAGTTTATAAACACTCGAATACGATGAACCGATACTATATGTTTTGAAAAGAGGGTAAATGAAATAATTTTATTCAAATCATATTTTGATAAAAAAAGGATGATAAATATTTGAAGTATTATCGTATATTGGATGTGTTGGTTGTGATTATAACTGAAATGGTTATGTAAATAACCAATCAGAATTTACATAAGTGTAATATATGAAATAAGAGAAATTAAATCTGAATTTAAATCAAAATTTGAAATTTAAAACCCTAGAAACCTGGAAAGGTGTTTGTAAATGGATTTGGATTAAATATATGGAAAATTTAAAATCCTGGGAGATTTTAAATTGTTTTACAAGCATTATAAAGGATATTTTGAAATAATTTCAAATGGAAGTGTTTAAAATTGAATTTTGGAAATGATATAGTATTGAACTCACTTCGATCGCTGGGAAATAACTCTGATGATGTTGGCCATGTCATTGGTGCTCATTTTCGAGTTCTAAGTGATGGATTACTACCAAAGATATTGTTTTTGGAAATGTTTTGAGAAAACAAGTTGTTTTGATTCCGAAAGCGAATATTTGATTTTTTTTTGAAAGGGTAAGTTGTTTAAAACTCCCAGGAGAGATGGTTTGATTTAAAAACAAATTAATAAAAAATTGTGGAAATAAATTGGAATTGAATTGAAACCAGTTAAGTGGATTGTTGAAATAAGAATCTGAAATGGTATTGGATTGGTGAGTTAAGGGTTTGGAATCGAGAATTAGTCTCGAGTTTGAAATGGGATTTGGTTTAGATATAAGCGAATAGTTGTGTAGAGGATAAATTGATTTGAGGTTGATTGGGATGACATTGGTATATGCAGGATTGGTAACAGATGGAAAGGATATAATGATATGTCCGACAAAAAAGTACAAGTTTATATTTTATTGGGTATGAGATTTATGAGCCAAATTGGCAAGCCGCTTGGCTGTTTGATTTTCTTTTGGATTGGAGAAGACCTAGAGAGGCGAGTTGTAGTTGTACCGATTGAGCCGTACAAAGGAGGTGCTGGCGAAATTTTTCAAAGATTTAAGGTGTTAGAAAATTTTCAGGATTTTTGAAAATTTTCGTTAATAAGAATGAATTAATATTTAATTGAAATTAATTGGTACAGTGAAACTGAAGATAATAGATAAACAAATAATTTTGAACCCAGTCAATAGGGTTTGTTTTCTACCTTAGCAATTTTGAGGACGAAATTATTTTAAGGGAGGGAGAATGTAACGACCCGTATTTTTAACGGATAATAAATAATTTATTTAATTATTTAAATAATGGTTTGGTAATTTAAAATGACCAAAATTAAATAATAGTGAATATTTAATTAATATAATTAATAGAATAAAATATTGATTTCTGAAATAGTCGGAAATAGCTGAATTCACAATATTGTGTGAATTGGATTATTTATAAGATTTAATTCAGTTTAGAGTTGAATTATATTAACGAAATTATTTATAAATGTCAGTTGAACGTATAATTTATACTATAATTTTAATAAAGCTCGAAATGGCGCTGCATTTCGTAATTTGGCGTTTCAAACTTTAAACGAATATATAGAATCCGTTTTAAGCCAGATCTCTATGAAATAAGAAACGTTCGGAGCAGGTGAAGTATATTTTTCTAATGGAAGAGAAAAATCGAGATTTCTTCGTGTAGATTTTGAGTTGTGTCCAAATCAAATTTTCAAATAGTCGCTATGGAATTTCTTTATAATTTATAACGATTTATTTATATAATAAAAAGGATTTTTATTATAAATTGAATATCGATTTAACCTGGATTTGAAATATCGATTTATAAATCCATATATATATTTATTTTGGAGCTGTATGATATTCTATTGTGAATACATATGATAATATTAATTTGTTAATAATTAATTAATTTTTTTTAAATATATTAATATTTAAATGGTTTATTTAGAGCTTTTGAAAATATTCATTTTTGCAAACGATCTCCGTTTTCGACGAAACTAGTTTTGTTGGATCCGAAATATTAAATTATTATTTGATTTCAATTTTCGTGATTTTTGGAGTCAGTACGTGGCAGTACAGGATTTTAATGTGAAAAACTGTCGATAATTTGACTTTAAAAATACGCTGTGTGAGCAAACAGAATCCGAATTCGACGAAACAAGTTTCGTTGGGTCTGTAATGTCAAACCATAGTTGCATGTCCATTTTCACTGAAAACGGGATTCGTATGTGATTATATGAATTTTTAAACGATAAATTGAACCAACGTTTCAATAGAAATCAATATAAAAATAGTATAGCTATCCTATATATACCTGAAAACCATCCTAACCCTAAACAAATATTCCCGTAGTCAAAAGAGGGAGCCGCCATCTGCTGTAACAAAAATGAGGAAACCTTAAATTCCATCTCAAGCTAAAATCCAAAACATTTCCCATAACATACTATAAATCATAAGATGTGTATATATAGATTCAGCGATAAAGGAGCTTTAATTCTATGTAAAAAAGTATACAGTACAACACAGTTTCCTAAAGGGCAAAAATGCACAGCGTTCCTAAGGCACGGTTTTTTTCTTGAATTCGAGGAATCGATTGAGGAATTCAAGTGTATAGTGATGTTTATGGAGGAGTTTGGAATCATTTCTGAATTTTTGGGATTTTCTGGAATTTATGAATGTCGCAACTTGTACTGACGTTAGTGCAATGTCCTGGAGATCGTGATTCATGGCTTGAGCTCGAGTTTGATCGTTTGGTTATGGAGAGATGGAGATTTGAACGGGGATGAGAATGGTGATTACGGTTTGAAGAATAATGGAGTATTGAGTGAATGGTGAAAGCAAGAAGTTTCGATAATGGCATGTTTCGTTTTCGCTGATGATAGAAGACGGGAGGGAGGAGACTGTGTATTGGGTTCGGTTGGTTTAAAAGCGGATGGGCTTGTGAAAATGGTAAAGCCCAACCTATATTTATTAAGTTTAATTTAATTTAAAATAGTACATTGTCTTGTAAAATCAATAACTATCTCATACGTTATCTGAATTCAGCAAAACTGAATCCGTTAGGATTGTATGGACGACGAGTACACAATGGAACTAATTCGCATTGAATTGGAGCTCGTTACAATTTATAGCAAAATAAATTGCCTGATCTGAATCAACAATGGTTATCGTTATTTAACGATAAACGTCGAATGTGAGTAAATTTCACTAACTCTGATCAGATTTTATTTTTATAACGTATTTTTAGAACGGATAAATAATGGTTGACTGTTGTGTGTTGATTATTTGGATGAACTGCTGATTTATTGGTTGAAATTATAGATAACGATATATATATATATATATATATATATATATATATATATATATATATATATAAATTGTAAATCAAATATGGATTCTGTTTATCAGAATATTTCATATTGAAATGAAATTGATGTTAATTATATTTTTTAACATCTGTGATGTAGGGAAATAGGTTGGAGGGATCCAACTGGATTCCTCAATATCTACAATACTGTTTGTTTTCATATATTGTGATATATGACGTGATATATAATATGTGACTGATTATGATGACATTGGTATTGTTATTTGATATTTTAAATACCATAAGAAATACCGGAATGTGAAAAGGGAATTTTCAAAGTGTATATTGAAAATAATATATTTATAAAATCAAAGGATTTTATAAAAGAAAATATTTATAAAATCAAAGGGTTTTATAAAAGAAAATAATTTATAAAATCAAAGGGTTTTATAAAAGAAAATATTTATAAAATCAAAGGATTTTATAAAAGAAAATATTTATACAATCAAAGGATTTTATAAAAGAAAATATTTATAAAATCAAAGGATTTTATAAAAGAAATAATTTATAAAATCAAAGGATTTTATAAAAGAAAATAATTTATAAAATCAAGGGATTTTATAAAAGAAAATATTTATAAAATCAAGGGATTTTATAAAAGAAAATATTTATAAAATCAAGGGATTTTATAAAAGAAAATATTTATAAAAATCAAAGGATTTTATAAAAGAAAATATTTATAAAATCTAAAGATTTTATAAACGAAAATATTTATAAAATCTAAGGATTTTATAAAAGAAATAATTTATAAAATCAAAGGATTTTATAAAAGTAATTATTTATAAAATCAAAGTATTTTATAAAAGAAAATATTTGTAAACTCAAAGGATTTTATAAAAGAAAATATTTATAAAATCAAAGAATTATAAAAGGAATTTATTTGGAAAATAAATAGAATTATAAAAGGAATATTTATTTAGAAAATAAATAGAATTATACAAGGAATATTTATTTGGAAAATAAATAGAATTATAAAAGGAATATTTATTTAGAAAATAAATAGAATTATAAAAAGGAAATATTTATAAAATGAATAGAATTATATAAAAGGAAATATTTGGGAAATGAATAGAATTTTACAAAAGGAAATATGTGGAAAATAAATATTAAATGGAAATCTGTTTTAACATATAAATGGAAAAGATTAATTTAAAGTAGATTTTAAATAGAATATGTTTTAATAGATAAATTGAGAAGATTGATTTATAAATAATGTTTTATAAAATTATCATGTGGTAAATGGAATATATAAGTCTGAACTTATATAGATTAGTAGAAATCGATTTTGACACCGATATTTTAAATAGAATGTGAACTCAGCATTTATAAAGGGAATTATAAATGAGATTTAAGTGTTAGAAATAAAAAGGAGATTTCGTATGAATAATTCTATAAATAGAAGTATAAACAAAATTTGGAAATGGGATATTGTGATACCCAAAACCCCCGTTCCACGGAAGCGAGGATAATCATAGGAATATAACACATAAACAATAACAGCAGAACAGAATCATAGAATTACATCAGATAAAGTACATCAAAGTTACACTGGAAATAATATTAACATCAGAGTTACACAACATAACAAGATCATGCTTAGTACAGAATACAGTTTCAGCTTAATATAGAATGTCTGTAGCGGAATTAAACATAATATACTAAATGAAGTCTGAACAGCATAATAGAAATGATAGGATCCATCTTCAGCTCCATAGCTATCCAGAATAAATTTGCTAAAACCTGAATACAAGGTTGCCTATGTGGAAAAGAGGGCACCCGAGTTTGCAAAGTGAAACAAACTACGAGTTAGCCATGGGACTGGTATGAGAAATCTTACTTAACCTATTTAATAATAAGGCTAATCACAGGACCATGCCGCTAACGCGGAACGGGTCTGCTCCATTGGATTGCCAGTGCATGAAATAAAATAAATCATTAAACAACGCAATGCTTTTTAGAAAAATGAAGCCATTATAAGACTCACGTCCCATCACGCAATGCAACGCAAACCAGAGGATAGAGTTTTACCTTATAATGGCCAAAATATGCTTGATACGTATAAAACAGAGTTGATATTATTATTAGTGTATATATGTTTCAAAAACACTTTCAATCATAATGTATCAATCATAGACGGCGTAGTTACCATATACTATGTCGCCATACTACTTTTACAATCAAAACCGCACGGTGTCGTATTGAAAGTTGGATTTCCATCATGAACCAAGGCAAGGGATCGTCTTACTGAATTCGAGACACTCTAGCCCGTGCCTCAGGCTCAGAGCTCGAGTGAGCCTTGGAGCGCCAGGGCCGGTCCACAAATATGTTAGTGGATTGGTTATTCCTGAACAATACGTTTCCCCGCCCTATAGGGCGTAAATCAAGAGTCACTAGTGACTCAAATCCAAGGTACCTCGCTTTCCATCATCCACATAAGTAAAAATGTCTGGGATCCATACCATGACACCACTTCTAGCTAGAAAGAAACGCATGTTCTCCCTGGGGTCCTTCTCCCGTTCCTGGTTCATACCGGGTTGTGAGACTCACGAAGTAACGCTATACACAATGCTATGCTAATTAAAGTTGTGCTTTGATCATTAACCACAAGGCTTTGCTTTTCAACAGTAAGCCTTGATCATTTGCATCTTGGCATGCCACACTGACAATTCACGCCATGTGACTGATGTCTACCAATATATAACCTTTGAGCTTGTACGTCTCAGAGAAGGGTGTTAAGCAAGAGAATAAATTCTCCACCACCAAACAGATATATATTTAATAGAAATCAATCAGCATAGAATAAAATCCAATGTCAGGCATACATCCATTTACAACTCTGTTCTGGTTCTAAATGAAACCAGAGACACCTTATTCCTTGTCCATATGTCCAATATGGAAGAGAGGCTCTCGCATATCCGGACAATCAACAAGTACGTTCGGACAACTACCACTGTAACCCTTTCAAGGTAGCAACTCCAATCAAAGGCATCAGTAGTCATCCCTTCGATGTGAAGATCGTCGGTCTTCAACCACCGTCTTCAATATCTTCGACTTTCAATCATCGTATAATTATTTGAAATGAGATTTAACGCGGACTTTTCAAATAATTCGCTAATATATATAATTCAAATCAATTCTTTTCATTCCATATCGTTTATAATATTTTATAACGATTTATCGCTATTTTTATTTATATAAAAATAGCCATTTTTAATTAAACGACGCTTCGGGTCATTACATGGCCCTAACACTATTTTTATCAAAATTTGAATTAAACATTTCTCAAAATCTAACCGTTGGATCTTAGCAAATTTATATCATTGGGAAGATCTTTCCAAAGCGAAACCAACGGTTCCAGTTTTGGAAAAATCCGACGGTCGGATCTCTCGGTATAATCGTTTGAAGTTACGATTCCAAATCGCGAACTACCGCGCGCGTTTCGTTTTATTTTAATTTATATTTATATATATATAAATAAATTAATTCATTCAACGATTTCAACACCATTTTATCCAACTAGAGTCTTTTACATATGATTCATCTTTACATTAAAATGTAAATTTCTAATGTTAACACATTTTTTAAACAATGAATCTTTTTAATGATTCCTATTTACATTAACAATGTAAATTTTAACGTAAAAAAAAACATGTTCAAACAATGAATCTTTTTAAATGATTTATTCTTACATTAACAATGTAAATTTTAGTGTAAAAACTTTTTCAAACAATGAATCTTTTTAAATGATTTATTTTTACATTAACAATGTAAATTTTAATGTAAAAACATTTTCGTTAAAATGAATCTTACTTTACATTAAAAATGTATTTTTTTTAATGTAAACATATTCTAATCAAACTTTAATCTTTTTATTAAACCATTTATACATTAAAAATGTAATTTTTTAAATTTAGCACATTCCTATCAAACTTTAATCATTTTATTATACTTGAATCTCTTTTTAATATTCATCCTTAAATTAAAAATGTACGTTTGATGTTAACATATTTTCTTTCAATAATGATTATTTTTGCAAATTCTTTTTTTTTTACATAAAAATTTAACTTTTTATGTTAAACTATTTTCTTTCAATAATGACCATTTTTGCAAATTCTTTCTATATAAAAATGTAACTTTTTATGTTAAACTATTTTCTCTCAATAATGATTATTTTTGCAAATTCTTTTTACATAAAATAATGTAATTCTCTATGTTAACACAGTTCTAACAAAGCTTGAACCTTTTAGTGAATCCTTTATTACATTAAAAATGTAATTTTAAATGTTAACACATTTTTAACAAAGTTTGATCCTTTTAATGAATCCTTTATTACATTAAAAATGTAATTTTAAATGTTAACACATTTTTAACAAAGTTTGATCCTTTTAATGAACCCTTTATTCCATTAAAAATGTAATTTTAAATGTTAACACATTTTTAACAAAGTTTGATCCTTTGAATTAATCCTTTATTACATTAAAAATGTAATTTTAAATGTTAACACATTTTATTAAACTTGAGTGTTTGTATGTGTTTCATCTAACATTAAAAATGTACTTTTTAATGTAAACACAAATTTATTAGACTTGAATATTTTAATGATTCACTCTTGTATAAAATGTAAATTTTAATGTTAATACATTTTTAGTCAAACTTGAATATTATAGATGATCATTCATACAAAAATGTAAATTTTAATGTTAATACATTTTACATCATTTCCTAAAAACAATAAAAATGTAGATTTTTATATTGTTAACTTTTCTTTTTCAAAACGATGATCATTTTGAATCATTTCTTATAAACAATAAAAATGTAAATTTTTATATTGTTAACTTTTATTTACAAAACAATGATCATTTTTAATCTACAGTAAAAATGTATTTTTATTGTTAAAAAAAATTTCTATTCCAAATAATGATCATTTTTAATTTACAATAAAAATGTGAATTTATTGTTAAAAAAATTTCACTCCAAATAATCATCATTTTTAATTTACAATAAAAATGTATTTTTATTGTTAAACAATTTTCACCCCAAATAATGATCATTTTTAATTTACAATAAAAATGTATTTTTATTGCTAAACAATTTTCACTCCAAATAATGATCATTTTTAATTTACAATAAAAATGTATTTTTATTGTTAAACAATTTTTCACTCCAAATAATGATCATTTTTAATTTACAATAAAAATGTATTTTTATTGTTAACCAATTTTCACTCCAAATAATGATCATTCTTAATTTACAATAAAAATACATTTTTATTGTTAACCAATTTTCACTCCAAATAATGATCATTTTTAATTTATAATAAAAATGTATTTTTATTGTTAAACAATTTTTCTATTCAGACTATGATCATTTGCATATTTTATATATACAATAAAAATCTAATTTTTATTGTTCAAACAATTTTATATCATAACATGAATATTTTATAACACATGAATATTCCAGAAAATTTCGGCATTATAACGACAGGGTAATTAAAACCGGCACTGTCCCTAGTACGGCTCCTCTACTAACCTAGGCCTCGCGATGATACAAGGGTTTCATTTTCCTAATACAATTTCTTTTCACTATATAATGAATTTTCCACAAACACAATCGATTTCGTTTCAACCACAATCACAATCAATTTCACGCCATAATCACAATCAAGTCGTCCATGGTCTGTGGACGACGGTGTCGGGAGTTTCTAAACTCTGTCTACAACCTAATATAATTTTATTTATTTATTTTGGATTCAGAAATCTCACATTGCTTTTTATTCCTTATAAAATTGTAGAAAGCTCCAAAAATTCTCCGGTCTCTTCAAGAATGTCGTGTACGATGCCACGAGTCCAATGTCTCCTGTTTCATCGAATTTCGTCACCATATGAGAAAGATATGATTTTTACAGTGTTAATTACATTATTTGTAATTAATATATTGATTAATTAAAAAAATATAACCTCCTTCTTCACAAAAGTTTCAGGCCGACGGTTTCACGTTTGGGTTCCAACCTAGGGTTGCCAATCACGCAAAATTCAAGGCGTTAGCTGAAGATCGGAAGCTTCCACGTTGACGGCCTTCGTGTGCTGCACCTAGGGCGCCCCCTTAACGTTGAACTCGGTAGTGCCTTTGCTTCCAGAAATCAAGGTGAACGGCATGACTTTGTATGCAAAATTCGAGCTAATTACACAACTACAGGCGATCTCCTCCGTTGGATGTAAAGAGCTAAAGACCCTCTTCAATATTCCCTTAAGAAGATTCTTGGATTATAGCGTGGATGTGGAGATTGACGGGGAAATGGTTCGGAGCAGTTATGGCCTTCGAACGAGGAAGAAAGGCGGCTGGTCAAATAGGATTAGGGTTTTGAAATGTGTTGTTTATAATATTTAAATTATTTAATTCTCTAATTTCCAAAAAGGCCCGTTAACTTATACTAGCTCCAAATTAAGCCCAGCGACTGGCGCCTCTAGCCAAATACCCCCATTCCGGACACAATGGCATAGGTCACATCAGCCCATTTGATCGTTTTAGCCCACTTTTCTTTAAATTAAATAATAAAACATTTTATTATTTAATTTGATCGTACATTTTAATTTACCGGGGCCACAGACTGACTCCAAAAATTCCCGAAAAATAAATCTAGCTATGTTTTGATGATACGGTCCTAACAAAATTAATTTCATCGAATTTGGAGATCGTTTGAAAAACAGCAATTTTCTAGTTGATCCAAATTGACTGAAATTGACAAAACACATTTTGATTTACCACGCCCACATATTAATTTCAAAAATTATGAAAATTGGAATCTTGCAGTAATTTGACATTCCGGATCCAACCAAATTGGTTTCATCAAAAACGGAGGTCATTTGCAGAATGACTATTTATAAGGGCTATATTTTATATTAAATTCCATAGTGACTATTCTGAATATTTAACTGGCCAAAACATTTTATTCCCGCTATGAAATTTGGATTTTCACATTCGTTGGAAAGATATTTTTAAACATATTTAAATATTTTTTATTTTACTAAAATCCGATTTATTTTGAATCTTATACATTCATTTGAAATTTGAAATCGAATTTTCAGACTACCGCGCCATTTCAGGCTCGTTACATAATTAAAATAAATATATTCGTTCTAACTTCGATTTAAATAAATTTTATATCATTATTATTTAAAATAAATCATTTTAATTGTTCTGAATTCATTAAAAATAACTAAAATAAAATTTTTAAATTGGTTCTGATTTTCCGGGTTGTTACATTCTCCCCCACTTAAAAACTTTTCATCCCCGAAAAGGAAACAACCGTAAAGTAGGAAACAAAACGGAAAATGTAAAATATTGTAAATGTACCATGCACCAGAGCTAATCAGAGATATCCACTCTGCACTGGGGATAAGCTTGTTTAATGCTATCCTCGGACTCCTATGTACAGTCTCTAGGATCTCCGCTCCACTGCACTCTGACTAAATGAATTCTCTTTTTTCTCATAACCCTGGTTTCCTTGCCAATAATTTTCACTGGCTCTCTTCTCACTGCTAAGCCTGGGGTAATCTCCAATTCTTATTGTGCTGCTTCCGCTACAATCAGATATGGATAGTGTACATGCTTCCGAAGTTGAGAAACGTGAAATACAACATGTACCCCTGGCAACCAGTCAGGCAACTTAACCCTGTAAGCGAGAGTTCCAATCCTTTCGAGTATAGAGAATGGACCAATGAACCTCGGCGCCAGTTTCCCAGTCTTCCCGAAATGAACTACTCCTCTTAATGGGGAAACCCTTAAGTATACATAATCACCAACAGAAAATTCTAAACCCTTCTTCTTGAATCTGCATAGCTCTTCTGTCGGCTCTGAGCAGTCTGAAGTCGCTTCTTAATAAAATCTGCTTTATCCGAAGCTTCTTGAATCATGTCGGGACCTAATACTAGTCGATTGCCTGGTTCTACCCAACATGCGGGAGATCTACATGGCCTGCCATACAATGCTTCGAATGGCGACATTTGTAAGCTTTCGTGGTAACTGTTATTATAAGAGAACTCAACCAGATGCAAGTGATCTTCCCATGACCCGCCAAAATCAAGAATGCATGCCCGCAACAAGTCTTCTAATATACGATTCACCCTCTCAGTTTGGCCATCTGTTTGAGGATGATAAGCGATGCTCAGGTTTAACTTTGTCCCCTGCTCCGCTTGGAATGCTTCCCAGAATTTACTAGCAAATATCGGATCATGATCGCTAACAATGCTACTGGGAACTCCATGCAGTCTGACAATTTCTTTGAAATAAATTTTCGCCAGACTTTGAGCTATTCTAGTTGATCCGACAGGAATAAAATGGGAAGTCTTCGTGAAACGGTCTACGATCACCCAAATATTGTCATTACCTTTCCTTGTTCGGGGAAAACCATCAATGAAATCCATGGAGATTTGATCCCACTTCCAATTCGGAACCTCTAATGGTTGTAACAAGCCGGCAAGTTTCTGTTGATCGCTCTTGACTTGTTGACAAGTAGAACACCTGCTAACGTAAATGGAAATGTTTCTTTTCATAGATATCCACCAGAACGTGTGCTTGAGATCATGATACATCTTACTCACCCTTGGATGAATACTAAGCTTGGATTTGTGACATTCATCCATCACTTCTCTTCTGAGCTCAGAAATATTCGAGACACAAATTCGGCCTAACAACCTCAGAACTCCTTTGTTATCAATCTGGAAACTCGAGGGTTCGCCTTCCCGAACTCTTTTACTAATTCTATGAATAAATTCATCATCTTTCTGAAGAATAGAGATTTTGTCAATCAATGAAGGCGTAATAATGAGATTAGCGATAATTGCATTCTTCCTTCTAAGCGCATCTGCTACAACATTGGCTTTCCTTAGAGTATACAAAATATCAAGATCGTATGCCGCAAGAAAGTCAAACCAACGTTGTTGCCTCAAATTCAAGTCCTTCTGGGTTAACAGATACTTTAATGACTTATGATCTATATATAATTCGAACTTCTCACCCAAAAGATAGTGCCTCCATATTTTCAAAGCGAACACGATGCCTAACAACTCAAGATCATGAGTAGGATACCTCTTATCATGCGGTTTCAATTGACGGCTAGCATAAGCAACTACTTTGCATCTTTGCATTAATACCACACCAACACCTTCAATAGAAGCATCTGTATATATGGTCAAATCTTGATTGCCATCTATAAGAGTCAACACTGGAGCAGTAATCAACCTTAATTTCAGCTCTTGGAAAGCTGCTTCACATTCTAGTGTCCAATTAAACTAAGTATGCTTCTTGGTAAGCTTCGTTAGTGGACAAGATAGCTTCAAAAAATCCTTCATGAATTTCCGATAATAGCCAGCTAATCCTAGAAAACTTCTGACTTCAGTAGGCATGTTAGGCTGCTTCCAATCTTGAATGGCGGTGATCTTACTTGGATCCACTGAAATTCCTTCCTTCGATACTACATGACCGGGGAACTTCACTTCTTCTTGCCAAAATATGCATTTAGAGAATTTGGATTTTAATACATTCTTTCTCAAAATTTCCAAAACTTCTTCCAATTGATTTTCATGCTCGGCAGTTGACTTAGAGAAGATTAAAATGTCATCAATGAAGACCAGCACAAATTTATTCAAGACAACACGGAATACTCTGTTCATTAAATCGAAAAAATAAGCAGGAGCGTTGCATAAGCCGAACGGCATTACTAACCACTCATAAAATATGTCTGGACCTCTGAAAGCTGTCAATGGAACACATTCTTTGGCAATCCGCAGTTGATGGAAACCTGTAGCTAAGTTCTTTCTAGAAAATACTTGCGCTCCATTCAAGCGATCTAATAAATCATCAATACGCGGTAATGGATATTTGTTCTTCAGTGTCTGCTTATTGAGGTCTCGGTAACCCATACACAATCTGGGAGTATCGTCTGACTTTGGAACAAACACTACTGTTGCACCCCAATTCGAAAAGCTAGGCCTGATTAGACCATTCCACCAAAGCTGTCGAGTTTGTTTACCCAATTCTTCTTTCTCTTTCCATGTCATTCTTCGAATAGGATGCACAACTTGCCTTACATTCGAAACCATATCAATCCTGAAGTCAATTTCTCTTTGTGGAGGTAAGCTATCAACTTCTTCAAACACATCCGCATAATTCTTAACGACAAGAATATCTTCAATGGCAGTGGGAGAAACCTCAAGAGCAGCCCAAAATTATTTTCTGTCTGAATCTGAGCCTACGCAGGGTATAACAATATTAGCAAGCTTCATTTTAATTCTAACAACTCTTTATGAACATTTAACTTCGGCCTCGTATTTAGTTAACCAATCCATCCCAAGAATGATATCAAATTCAGAAAAATCCATAACAATCAAATCAAAAGAAAACCAGTAACGAGAAAAGGAAATAGGCACTCTACAATACACACCGAGAATAAGAGAACCTCCTATCGGATTATGAACTCTAATCGATTCTTTAAGGTTCCTTAGCTTTAACTTTAACTTCTTATACGTATTGCTTGAAATAAAGCTTTGTGATGCGCCCGTATCAAACAATACTTTAACTAGAATATTGTTGACTGTAAGGGTCCCTTCCAAAACATCTGGCCTTTGCTGACTGGCTGAGGGTGTTGAGGTTTCTGCTACTTCCTTTACATGAGCTACTTCAGACTTCCTTGATAGCTGGCAACTCTTTGCAAGATGACCAGTCTGATGGCAACGATTGCATTTTCTATCTTCTTGAAACTTCCTCTTGGATTTAGATCCCTCATTCTTTTGTTTCTTTGAAGATTTGCAATTTATCGCCAAATGTCCTTGTATATTGCAGTTATTGCATATGGAAGTCGTTAACGGTTCTTCTTTAGATTTAACCTTTTTCTTATTAGCTTTAGGCTTCTTACTGACCTCAGGCTTTGTGCTTGCCTCAGGACTATCAGTTTCAAACTTCCTTTTGCTACTAGAACTGCCTTCCTCTTCATCTTCCAAACCATGTTGCTTATCAGGATACTCATAGCGATAAGCCATTTGTATCATCTTAGAGAAGGGAAGATTCACATGAGCAATTACTCTCATTTCGTACCTTCTTTGAAGTCCGTTGATAAATCTCAAATTCTTCCTTATAGGATCTTGAATTAGTTCTGAGGCAAAGCGGGAAATTTCATTGAATTTATTATGATATTCCTGGATGGTCATATCTCCTTATTTCAGATTGTAAAACTCATCATATAGCCGCTCAGTTGCTTCTGGAGGAATAAATTTTTCTATGAACATTTCTTTAAACCTATCCAAGGTAATATTACCTTCTGGATTATCCTTTGTAACAGTTTCCCACCAGATTAAAGCTTCGTCTTTGAGTGCCCAAGATGCCAGTAATCTTTTCTGATCATCTCTCAGCTTTAAGCCTTCAAAAATTCTCTCAGAAGAACGCATCCACGCTTGTGTTTCAATAACAGATTCCTTGCCTAAGAATGATACTCCACCCAGATTTCGATACTTCATTACAAGAGCTTCTAGATCTGGTTCTGGCTGTGGGAGCACAATTGGCTCATTAGATTGTTGAACCATAGAATTACCTCTTCTATTTCTGCCACTCATTTTCTACTATGTCTGCAAATAGCAGACAAAGACTCGGGCTAACAGGAAAGAAATTGTAAAGCATAGAGACATATATTTAAACATAAATGAATTTATGTGGGTGTATTTTATTCTGCTATACTCATTCTAGGGCATTGCTAGTCCTATCTATGATGAGTTATTCATCTTAGAATACTACTGATTCTATTTCTGATAAGTTCGTTAACATGTTATATTCCGAAGCTAAGGTTAACCATGGCTCTGACACCAACTGTGATAACCCAAAACCCCCGTGCCACGGAAGCAAGGATAATCATAGGAATATAACACATAAACAATAACAGCAGAACAGAATCATAGAATTACACCAGATAAAGTACATCAAAGTTACAATGGAAATAATATTAACATCAGCGTTACACATCATAACAGGATCATACTTAGTACAGAATACAGTTTCAACTTAATATAGAATGTATGCAGTGGAATTAAACATAATATACTAAATGAAGTCTAAACAGCATAATAGAAATGATAGGATCCATCTTCAGGTCCATAGCTATCTAGAATAAATCTGCTAAAATCTGAATACAAGGTTGCCCATATGGAAAAGTGGGCACCCGAGTTTGCAAAGTGAAACAAACTACGAGTCAGTCATGGGACTGATATGAGAAATCTTACTTAACCTATTTAATAATAAGGCTAATCACAGGACCACGCCGCTAATGCGGAACGGGTTTACTCCATTGGATTGCCAGTGCATGAAATAAAATAAATCATTGAACAACGCAATGCTTTTTAGAAAAATGAAGCCATTATAAGACTCACGTCCCATCACGCAATGCAACGCAAACCATAGGATAGAGTTTTACCTTATAATGGCCAAAAAATGCTTGATACGTATAAAACAAAGTTGATATTATTATTAATGTATATATGTTTCAAAAACACTTTCAATCATAATGTATCAATCATAGACGGCATCACTACCATATACTATGTCGACATACTAGTTTTACAATCAAAATCACACGGTGTCGTATTAGAAGTTGGATTTCCATCATGAACCAAGGCAAGGGATCGTCCTTACCGAATTTGAGACACTCTAGCACGTGCCTCAGGCTCAGAGCTCGAGTGAGCCTTGGAGCGCCATGGCCGGTCCATAAATATGTTAGCGGATTGGTTATTCCTGAACAGTACGTCTCCCCGCCCTATGGGACGTAAATCAAGAGCCACTAGGGACTCAAATCCGAGGTACCTCGCTTTCCATCATCCACATAAGTAAAAATGTCTGGGCTCCATACCATGACACCACTTCTCGCTAGAAAGAAACGCATGTTCTCCCTGGGGTCCTACTCCCGTTTTTGGTTCATACCGGGGTGTGAGGCTCGCGAAGTAACGCTATACACAAAGCTATGCTAATTAAAGTTGTGCTTTGATCATCAACCACAAGGCTCTGCTTTTCAACAATAAGCCTTGATCATTTGCATCTTGGCATGCCACACTGATAATTCAAGCCATGCGACTAATGTCTACCAATATATAACCTCTGAGCTCGTACGTCTCAGAGAAGGGTGTTAAGCAAGAGAATAAATTCTTTTCCACCAAACAGATATATATTTAATAGAAATCAATCAGCACAGAATAAAATCCAATGTCAGGCATACATCCATTTACAAGTCCGTTCTGGATCTAAAAGAAACCGGAGACACCTTATTCCTTGTTCCATATGTCCAATACGGAAGAGAGGCTTTCGCATATCCGGACAATCAACAAGTACGTTCGGACAACTACCACTGAAACCCTTTCAAGGCAGCAACTTTAATTAAAGGCATCAGTAGTCATCCATTCGATGTCAAGATCGTCGGTCTTCAACCACCGTCTTCAATAACTTCGACTTTCAATCGTCGTATAATTATTTGAAATGAGATTTTACTCGGCCTTTTCTAATAATTCGCGAATATATATAATTCAAATCAACTCTTTTCATTCCATACTATTTATAATATTTTATAACGATTTATCGCTATTTTTATTTATATAAAAATAGCCATTTTTAATTAAACGACGCTTCAGGTCATTACACGGCCCTAGCGCTGTTTTTATCAAAATTTGAATTACACATTTCTCAAAATCAAACCGTTGGATCTTAGCAAATTTTATATCGTTGGGAAGATCTTTCCGAAGCAAACCCAACGGTTCCAGTTTTGGAAAAATCCGATGGTCGAATCTCTCGGTATAATCGTTTGAAGTTACGATTCCAAATCACGAACTACCGCGCGTGATTCATTTTATTTTAATTTATATATATATATATATATATATATATATATATATATATATATAATCCGTTCAACGATTTCAACACCATGTTATCCAACTAGAGTCTTTTACATATGATTCATCTTTACATTAAAATGCAAATTTCTAATGTTAACACATTTTTTAAACAATGAATCTTTTTAGTGATTCCTATTTACATTAACAATGTAAATTTTAATGTAAAAAAAACATTTTCAAACAATGAATCTTTTTAAATGATTTATTTTTACATTAACAATGTAAATTTTAATGTAAAAACATTTTCAAACAATGAATCTTTTTAAATGATATATTTTTACATTAATAATGTAAATTTTAATGTAAAAACATTTTCACTACAATGAATCTTTTAATGAATCTTACTTTACATTAAAAATGTATTTTTTTTAATGTAAACATTTTCTAATCAAACTTTAATCTTTTTATTGAACCATTTATACATTAAAAATGTAAATTTTTTAATGTTAGCACATTCCAATCAAACTTTAATCTTTTTATTATACTTGAATCTCTTTTTAATATTCATCCTTACATTAAAAATGTACTTTTAATGTTAACATATTTCCTTTCAATAATGATCATTTTTGCAAATTCTTTTCTTTTACATAAAAATGTAACTTTTTATGTTAAACTATTTTCTTTCAATAATGATCATTTTTGCAAATTCTTTTTACATAAAAATGTAACTTTTTATGTTAAACTATTTTCTCTCAATAATGATCATTTTTGCAAATTCTTTCTACGTAAAAAAAATATAATTCTCTATGTTAACACAGTTTTAACAAAGCTTGAACCTTTTAATAAATCCTTTATTACATTAAAAATGTAATTTTAAATGTTAACACATTTTTAACAAAGTTTGATCCTTTTAATGAATCCTTTATTACATTAAAAATGTAATTTTAAATGTTAATAGTTTGATCCTTTTAATGAATCCTTTATTACGTTAGAAATGTTATTTTAAATGTTAACACATTTTAAACAAAGTTTGATCTTTTTAATGAATCTTTTATTACATTAAAAATGTAATTTTAAATGTTAACACATTTTATTAAACTTGAATCTTTTTATGTGTTTCATCTAACATTAAAAATGCACTTTTTAATGTAAACACAAATTTATTAAACTTGAATATTTTAACGATTCACTCTTGTATAAAATGTAAATTTTAATGTTAATACATTTTTAGTCAAACTTGAATATTTTAGATGATCATTCATACATAAAAATGTAAATTTCAATGTTAATACATTTTACATCATTTCCTAAAAACAATAAAAATGTAAATTTTTATATTTGTTAACTTTTCTTTTTCAAAACGATGATCATTTTGAATCATTTCTTATAAACAATAAAAATGTAAATTTTTATATTGTTAACTTTTCTTTACAAAACAATGATCATTTTTAATCTACAGTAAAAATGTATTTTTATTGTCAAACAATTTTTCTATTCCAAATAATGATCATTTTTAATTTGTAATAAAAAAAGTGAATTTATTGTTAAACAATTTTCACTCCAAATAATGATCATTTTTAAATTACAATAAAAATGTATTTTTATTGTTAAACAATTTTCACTCCAAATAATGATCATTTTTAATTTACAATAAAAATGTGAATTTATTGTTAAACAATTTTCATTCCAAATAATGATCATTTTTAATTTACAATAAAAATGTAATTTTATTGTTAAACAACTTCCACTCCAAATAATGATCATTTTTAATTTACAATAAAAATGTATTTTTATTGTTAAATAATTTTTCTATTCAGACTATGATCATTTGCATATTTTATATATACAATAAAAATCTAATTTTTATTGTTCAAATAATTTTAAATTGTAACATGAATATTTTATAACACATGAGTATTCCAGAAAATTTCGGCATTATAACGGTAGGGTAATTAAAACTGGCACCGTCCCTAGTACGGGTCCTCTGCTAACCTAGGCCTCGCGGCGATACAAGGGTTTCATTTTCCTAACACAATTTACTTTCACTATACAATGAATTTTCCACAAACACAATCGATTTCGTTTCAACCACAATCACAATCAATTTCACGCCACAATCACAATCAAGTCGTCCATGGTCTGTGGACGATGGTGTCGGGAGTTTCTAAACTCCGTCTGCAACCTAATATAATTTTATTTATTTATTTTGGATTCAGAAATCTCATATATTAATTATTTGAAAAATATAATCTCCTTCTTCACAAAAGTTTCAGGCCGACAGTTTCACGTTTGGGTTCCAACCTAGGGTTGCCAATCGCGCAAAATTCGTGGCGTTAGCTGACGATCGGAAGCTTCCACGTTAACGGCCTCTGTGTGCCGCGCCTAGGGCCCCCCTTCACGTTGAACTTGGTGGTGCCTTTGCTTCCAGAAATCGAGGTAGACGGCGCAACTTTGTATGCAAAATTCGAGCTAATTACACAACTAAAGGCGATCTCCTCCGTTGGATGTAAAGAGCTAAAGACCCTCTTCAATATTCCCTTAAGAAGCTGCTTGGATTATGGCGTGGATGTGGAGATTGATGGGGAAATGGTTCGGAGCAGTTATTGCCTTTGAACGAGGAAGAAAGGCGGCTGGTCAAATAGGATTAGGGTTTTGAAATGTTTTGTTTATAATATTTTAATTATTTAATTCTCTAATTTCCAAAAAGGCCCGTTAACTCATACTAGCTCCAAATTAATCCCAGCGACTGTCGCCCCTAGCCAAATACCCCCATTACGGACACAATGGCATAGGTCCCATCAGCCCATTTGATCGATTCAGCCCACTTTTCTTTAAATTAAATAATAAAACATTTTATTATTTAATTTGATCATACATTTTAATTTACCGGGGCCACAGACTGATTCCAAAATATCAAAAAATAAATCTAGCTATGTTTTGACGATACGGTCCTAACAAAATCAATTTCATAAAATTTGGAGACCGTTTGAAAAATGGCCATTTTCTAGTCGATCCAAATTGACTGAAATTGACAAAACATATTTTGATTTACCACGCCCACATATTAATTCTAAAAATTATGAAAATTGGAATCTTGCAATAATTTGACATTCCGGATCCAACCAAAGTGGTTTCGTGGAAAACGGAGGTCGTTTCCAGAATGGCTATTTATAAGGGCTATATTTTATATTAAATTCTACAGAGACTATTCTGAATATTTAACAGGCCATAACTTTTTATTCCTGTTATGAAATCTGGATTTTTCACATTCATTGAAAAATTATTTTTAAATAGATTTAAATATTTTTGGTTTTACTGAAATCCAATTTATTTTGAATCTTGTACATTCATTTGAATTTTGAAATCGAATTTTTAAACTAGCACGCCATTTCAGGCTCGTTACATAATTAAAATAAATATATTCATTCTAACTTCGATTTAAATAAATTTTAAATCATTATTATTTAAAATAAATCATTTTAAATGTTCTGAATTCATTAAAAATAACTAAAATAAAAAATTTAAATTGATTCTGTTTTTCCGGGTTGTTACAGATATTATTTTAAAATACGAAATCAAACTTAATGGATTATATAAACGAAATATTTTTCACATTCGGTGTGAATAATGAATTAAAATTAATATTTTATAAATTAAAACATTTATAAGGAAAATTGGGTTTTGAAATATGAATTCAAATGGAAATTTGAATAAGATAGGAAATAGGGGTAAAATAAAATTAGTTATCCGATAAGAGTTAATCGATTATTAGTTAATCGAAGAGAGTTAGTCGAGTATTAGTTAGTCGAATTGAGTTAGATTAATATTAGTTATTCGAATATTAGTATTCGATTAGAATTAATCGAATAGAGTTAGTCGAGTATTAGTTAATCGAATAGAGCTAGTCGAATATTAGTTATTCGAATACAGTTAATCGAATTAGAGTTAATCGAATATTAGTTATTCGAATAGAGTTAATCGAACTAGAGTTAATCGAATATTAGTTATTCAAATAGAGTTAGTCGAATATTAGTTATTCGAATAGAGTATCAAATATAGTTTATTCGAAGAAAAGAGTTATCGAATATGGTTATTCGAAGAAAGATTATCGAATATAGTTTATTCGAAAGAGAGTATTCGAATATAGTTATTCGAAGAAAGATTATCGAATATAGTTTATTCGAAAGAGAGATTATCGAATATAGTTTATTCGAAGAAAAAAGTTATCGAATATGGTTATTCGAAGAAAGACTATCGAATATAGTTAATTCAAAAGATAGGTATCGAATATAGTTATTCGAAGAAAGATTATCGAATATAGTTTATTCGAGAGAGAGATTATCGAATATAGTTTATTCGAAGAAATGAGTTATCAAATATAGTTATTCGAAGAAAGATTATCGAATATAGTTATTCGAAGAAAGATTTTTGAATATAGTTTATTCGAAAGAGAGTTATCGAATATAGTTATTCGAAGAAAGATTATCGAATATAGTTTATTTGAAAGAGAGATTATCGAATATAGTTTATTCAAAGAAAAGAGTTATCGAACAGAGTTTATTCGAAAGAGTGTCATCGAATAGAGATTATTCGATAGAGAATTGTACGTTGAAATTCGATTTTATCGAACTAGGGAAAGTACTATTCACTTTCTGTTTTTAATCAATATTTATTTATTTATTAATAAATTAGTTGTTTGTTTATTTACCCAAATTAATAAATAAAAGTTATATTTAAGTTATTATATTTTGGAAGCATGGGATTATAACACTATTGTTATAATCAAATGATTTCTGTAAAAGAATTGGATTCGTAAATAGAATCCGAGAGTTACGTAAGGAAGTTTTTAAAGATTTAAAAGGTGAACTTCGTCTATTTCGAGGTTAGAAATGTTGTTCGGTTAAGGTCTGAGAGGTAGTTATACCCCAACTTGATTGACTTCATTTTTAACTAAGGAATGGTTAAGGTTTGACAGTGAAGGTTGGTTAAGTGAATTTAGTTAATGAGTGTAATGGTTTGAGTTAGCATAGCGATGTTTCATTTAAACATCTATTTAAATCCAATAACGGAATTTTGGAAACGTTTTCCAAATAAGAATCAAAAAGGTTTTCAAGTATAAAAAAATAGAAATGAGAGTAAATATTGAAATGTTTTCCAATGATTAATAACGTATATTTTCTAAATTTAGAAAATAAGAATTTACGAAAATATGGAAAAACGGGAATAGGGAAATGAAATAAATTAATGATAAATTAATTTAAAGGGATAAATGTTGATTGATGATTGATCGATAAGATTTCCATTTGGAAATATGATCGTTGTTTGTACACATGTTTACCTTTGATAGTTAATCACCAACTATCAATGATTTTGACCATTTTCGTTGTCAATACGGAGAGACTGGGATCAGATATATTATCTGAAAATCACTCGTATGGCATTAGCGTTGCGAATCAAATATGATAAAGATAATTGAAGACGGATTTATGCAAGGGTTGTTCAGTAAATCCTAGGTAGAAATTGTCTAAGATGGATTTACAGAATAGTGCCTTCGAGTTGTCCAGTCCCAGGATAACTTGAATGGACGAATGTATGACAGAGTATATCTGGTAGATCGCATAAGTTGATCATTTCAAACGTATTTACGTTGGTGGCAGAGGAATTCGTTTATCTTAGCTTATACCCATTGTATTTTTGGGGAAATTAATTTGTGATTTGACGGGTATGATGATGTGGCATTCAAAATAAATGAAGGAGTGATCTGTTAAAAGATACGTTATGACCTATAGCCTCGTCAACTGGGATATGACAGAAATCGGGCAGGCAGCATGGCTAAGTGGGTCGCACCCAAGTAGGGTATATTGTCACCATCTAGAGAATATTCATATTTGTTACTTCTTTCAATTCTGTATCTCCCGGGAACGGTTATGTTGGTATACCAACCGTAAGGTGACAATATATTTGGAACATTCAAGCGAAATGAATGGCATGTCATGTGTGGCCGGGTTACAAGATGTTCTTGTTGAACTCCAGTGTATCTCTTATAGAGTAGACTGGTCGGAAGGTGGTTCCATACCTTGTCATAGTTGGAATCCATTACCCAATAAGAGCCCCCAGTTTAAGATTGTATATTATATATGTAGAGCGTGAGATGAAAACGTTCTACTCGGTTGCTATCTACTTGATTTAGACATTATTATAATATCAAAAAATATTGATCTTAAGAAATATTTTGGGTTATCGTATGGTAAAAAGCATCCGTATTTATGTGCGGATTGGTCTTACGATTATCATTGCTTTTGAAAAGAATTTGGAAAAGTTAAACCAAGTGTTTGGAGTTTACCCACACCAGTCACATAACTGACCCAGAGTTTATTTTGTTTTGTTTTCCCTAAACTCTTAGGTGTCCAAATTTGTATGGGCAGTCAAGTAGTCGGGATTTTACAGATATTTGGAGGAGCTTGGAGTAGGAGGCTTCAGGATTTTATAGCAATTGTTTATTTCCACTATGTTGTAAGTATTATACTCTGATAAATGTTATTGTATACATATATACTGGTTTTATTTCAAAGTTATGTTATATTTTATTCGTTCCGTTGTGAGATTTTCGTTACTCTGATTTTGTTGTTGTGATCTTCTTCTTTTGCTATTCTAATTTTCTATCTTATCTATTCTCACCCTCTAACCTCTTTCTATTGACGTTCCGGTATTTTCGATTCTTGGATAGTCGACATGGTGTTGTATGTCGATTACCGAAGTCGAAAATTTCCCGGGCCATTACAAAATTGGATACTTGATAGTGGTTACTCAAAACACATGACAGGAGACAAAGAAATGCTGACAAATATTATTTACTCAAAAGGGGGTACTGTCATGTTTGGAGATATCTCCAAAGGATACATCATCGACAAAGGCGATGTGAGCAATAACGGTATATCTAATTTACCTCTTATTACAGATGTTTTATTAGTTAAAATTTAAAACATAATTTGCTAAGTATCAGCCAACTCTGCAATAAAGGTTTTAAAATCTCATTTTCTAGAAATAAATGTAGTATTTTTTATTCAAATCAAAATCTTATTTTTGAAGGAAATCGAGATAAAAATATATATTTTTTAAATATGAAAGTTAGTAACAATCCAAGTATGTGTTTATTAGCCAAAGATAATGATCCTTGGTTATGGCACAAACATTTTTGTCATATTAATTTTAAAACTATTAACAAGATCTCGAAGAATGAACTTGTTAGAGCTTTACCCAAAATAAAATTCATAACAGAAAATTTATGCGATGATTGTCTACTTGGAAAATTAACAAAATCATCTTTTAAATCTAAAAAGGTTATTTCGACATTACAACCACTTGAATTGTTACATATGGATTTATTAGGACAAACACAGGTCCAATCTATAAACCATAGTAGATATGTGTTAGTAATTGTTGATGATTTTTCAAGATACACATGGACTATTTTTCTAAAAAATAAAAGTGACACTTTCGAACACTTCAAAACGTTCATCAAACAAATTCAAAAGTTAACTGATTTAAAAATTAAGAATATACGAAGTGATCATGGAGGAGAATTTGAAAATGAAAACTTCGATTTATTCAATAAAAAGAAAGTTTTTTTTCATAATTTTTCATTTCATAGAACTCCACAACAAAATGGAGTGGTAGAACATTACAAGAATGTGCAATAACATTAATAAATGGAAGTTCACTACCAAAACAATTTTGGACTGAAGCAGTTGCAACAGCTTGTTATGTTTTGAATCGCGTTTCCATTAGACCAATAACCAAAAATACCTCCTACAGTTATTAAACGGTAGAAAACCAAATATATCATATTTTAAAGTATTCGGTTCAAAATGTTTAATTTTAAATATTAAAGATCAACTTGGTAAATTCGATTCAAAATCTGATGAAGGAATATTTATAGGATATCCAGGTAGAAGTAAAGCCTATCGAATTTACAATAAGAGAACTCATAAAATCAAAGAATCTCTTCATGTATAATTCGATGAGAATGTTATTCAGAATTCTTTTAATAATGAAATTTTGAAAAATAAATTATGTCAAGATGATGATATTATTATTTGTAGAGAAGATGAAAACGTTATTCATAATAGAGAAGGTGAAAACATTATTCAAAATAACATAAATAATAACATTACAGAAAATCAAGAAATCTTAGAAAATCAACCTGAAAATATTAACATTCAAAGGAAAATAATCTTGGCATAAGATCACCACCAATAATATTAAGAGATCATCCAACTCAAAATATTATTGGTGAAATACATTCAAATGTACGAACAAGAAGTCTAGCTCAATCTAGTAAGTAATGTGGCTTTTCTATCAAACGCTGAACCTAAAAACTCAAAAGAAGCCTCTACAGTTGAAAACTGGATAATATCAATTCAAGAACAACTAAACCAATTTGAACATTATGATGTCTAGGAATTGGTTCCATGACCTGATGATCAAGCTGTTATTGGTACTAAATGGGTTTATAAGAATAAGGTTGACGAATTAGGTAATATAACCGGAAATAAAGCCATATTAGTTGCACAAAGTTATAATCAAGAAGAAGGCATAGACTACGAAGAGACATTTGCTCCAGTCGCAAGACTAGAAGCAATACTTATTTTACTGGCTTATGCTTGTTATCATAATTTTATATTATATCAAATGGATGTAAAAAGTGCATTTTTAAATGGTTTTATTAAAGAAAGAGTATATGTTAAACAACCACCATTATTTGCACATGAAAAATATCCTGATCATGTATATAAACTGAAAAAAGGCATTATATGGACTTAAACAAGCACCTCGTACATGGCATGAACGCCTTAAAAACTATTTAATAAGTTCAATATTTCAAATCGGAAAGGTTGATCAAACGTTGTTTATAAAACGAAATAATAAAGATGTTTTGCTAGTTCAAAGTTATGTTGATGATATTATTTTTGGGTCAACTAATGAAATTTTTTGTCAAGAATTCTCAGAAATAATGACAAGTGAATTTGAAATGTCGCATATGGGCGAACTATCTTATTTTCTTGGACTACAAATTAAACAGCTTCCAAATGGAATCTTCATAAATCAGGAAAAGTTTTACAATAATTTTATAAAACAGTTTGGAATGGAAAATACTTCAAAAACCTACTCCTATGAGTTCAATGACACATCTAGAAAAGGAAAAAAATGGTAAGAATGTCGATCAAAAATTATATCAAAGTATGATAGGTTCACTTCTTTATTTAGCAGCTAATAGGCCGGATATAATGATGAATGTTTGTTTATGTGCACGTTTTCAAGCTAATCCAAAAGAATCTCATTTACGAGCAGTGAAACGTATATTACGTTATCTTAGTAGTACCAATGATTTTGACCTTTTCTATCTGAAAGATTGCTCTTTCGAATTAGTCTCATATAGTGATGCTGATTTTGGAGGATCACAGATGGATCGCAAAATACAAGTGGTACTTGTCATTTCATTGGTAAGTCGCTAATATCTTGGTTCAGCAAGAAGCAGAATTGCGTATCACTTTCAACATGCGAAGCTGAATACATATCTGCAGCATTAGATTGTGCTTAAGTTATATATTTACAACAAACACTAAAAGATTTTAATGTTAATTTAAATAACTCAACAATTTATTGCGATAATACAAGTGCAATAAATTTATCCAAGAACCCAGTTAACCAATCTAGAAAAAACATATAGATATAAGACATCATTTCCTGAGAGACAATATTGAAAAACAAATTATAAATTTGGAATTTGTGAATTCTAAAAATCAGATTGCATATATATTTACCAAACCATTATAAGAAAATGCTTTTATTAAGCTTCTAAGAGAGCTAGGAGTTATTTCATATAAAGATTTATAAGCCTGTATAATGCTCTTTATATATCGATTACTATGTGATCATATTATTTAATGTTTTTAATCATTGACAAAGGAGGAGAATGGTATAAGTTCAAAGTGCTTAATATATTGAATAAGCTTACAATAATGGATTTACTCATTTATGCATTGAATATATATGTGCTAACATATTTTTGTAGGAATCCTCACGGTAAGTTTTATTTATGAACTAACAAAATGTGGAAGAAATTCAGGGGGAGCTAAAATTATATACAAGCATACGTTCAGGAGGAGAAATTCAATGTTTTAACAAGAATGCAAGATGTTGTCATCAATCAAAAAGGAAGAGAATGTTGATTCACGAGAATTTTGATTAATGACAACAAAAAGAAGATCAATGGAAATCATGTCAATGAGCTAAGTTTATATATATATATATATATATATATATATATATATATATATATATATATATATATATATATATATGGATACATGCATAGAAACTGCTGAAACTGGATTGGTTTCTGTTAACTAGTCTACTAGTATAAAAAGGAACAGTCGACTGGACAGAAACCAAAAGTCCAACAACGACTAGTTTCTGAACATATTTAAATATATATATATATATGATTTTCATTCTTAACCAGTTGACTAGTGATTTTCATACCAGTCAACTGATCAGAAATTAATAGTCATTTTTATGAAGAGTCGCCTCCTTTCATGAAGAGATCCCTCTTCGATTTTGAACGGAAATGGGTGAAACTTTCCGTAGGAACTCTTCGTGAAAGATTACTGTTCTTCTACAATTATATATACACTTCAAAATTGTATTTCCAAATCACCGGATTCTCTCCAAATCTATTCTGAATTCTTGATCTTATTTCTGCATTCTATTACTTTAAAAAGCTCTCTAATACTCAAGTTGCTTATTGAATCATTGAAATTATTTCATATCTCTTGATTCAATAAGCAATATACTTCCTTCAGTTTTCACATACACATCATATACTTGAGGATAAGATTATAGGAAGGGTGTACTTAAACGTTGACTATTCAGTGCTGAAGCAAGAACACATTCAGAAGTCAAAACTCTTTGTAATTGTGAAGTCCTGTGTTGATGCACAGGCGGGGACATCCTTGTTGGTGTTCGGGTGTATTGTGACATATTCCTCCGGGTGATGAGAGGGCGTTGATTAGTGAATTTCGAAGAGGAGCTTCGGGACTGGACGTAGGACGGGAAGTCCGAACCAGTATAAAATCCCTGGTGTCATTTTTCTTACTACATTTATTTATCTGTGATATATCATATCAATTCTTATTTATTCGCATATCTATTATATCATACAAGTTAGCTTATCACATACAATTCTGTAATATCCATATAAAGATCCTACTTAATTCACACCAACTTTTCAGTTTTCAGTTCAAACTGCACTTTATGTAAGCCCAACAAACATTATGAAAGCTCAATTTTCCACACAATTAACAAAGTATTTGCCTCTTACGTTCAACACAATCCACTTATGACAACCAAAATAACAAAGTAGACTCAAAGAAAGGATCTCTAGCTTTGGTGGAAGAGCAGAAGTAAATGCAACTTTTCCAGGAAGACTTCCATTTCCAAACGGTGTTGATTTTGTAGACTCACCGGTTCAGTCCATAAAGCATGAAAACAAAACACATGACCAACATACATCTTTGTTTAAATTGCTCCATTCCTTCTGCATGTTGTCTCTACGGTACACATAGATTTAGATATAAATGTTGAGGAAATTTGCATATGTTGTTTTTTCCGCCGGGTTGGGAAAACTTGTGTTAAAATATGAGTGGAAGGACTGTTGTCAAGTACAGTTAGGGCAGGAAATTAGAACCAAAAACCAAAAAACCGAACCGACCTGAAAAGACCCGAACCCTACTTGAACCCGACCCGATAAACCCGACCCGAACTGACCCGACTCGAAAGACCCGATCAAAAAGCATTAATATATACGTTTTTTTAGTGTTACTACCCAATCAAACCTGAACCGACCTGAACCGAAGCTTAGCTCGGGTCAGGTCTAGATTTTGAAAATGTATATTTTAAACCCCACCAAACCTGATCCGCCTAGATTTGAGACCAGTCGGGTTGGACCCGAGTCTATCAGGTCGGGTCTAATTATCACTCCTAAGTAGTAAACACATAATTAGGGGTGATAATTAGACCCGACCCAGTGGATCCGGACCCGACTCGGCGGGTCTCGGTTATTGGCGGGTCATATTTTGTCGGGTTTGAACTTTGCATGTCAAATTTTTTGACCCTACCTGAGTTTGAGTTCGGGTCGGTTCAAGTTCGGCTGAGTAATAACACTAAAAATACATATATTTCAATGCTTTTTGGTCAGGCCTTTCGGGTGGGGTCAATGTGGGTTGGGTTTGATCGGGCTTTAATAGTATTTTTATCACATAGACCCGACTCGAGAAACATTGGGTTCGGTTTGGGTCTTTTCAGGTCAGTTTGTGTCTTTTCAGGTCGGTTTGGTTCATGTTTTCGATTCTAGGTTCTGATTCCCAAGACCTACACATTATGCGTGAACATCTCACAATCTGTAGGCTTGTATTGAAATTCACAAACAATGTTAGATGTAACGCAATGGAAACCTAAGATGGACTAGTACTGGAGATGAATGAAATCTAATCGCATATTATTCAGTAAAAATAGGTTTAAGTTATTTCATCCATAGGTTTGTCATTAATGACAGATTAACCTAAAATAATCAAAAATTTATAGGTTTTCCTCTAGTAAACCAATGATAATTTTAAAGATAAATAGTTTGGCTTTTTTATCATTGGTGGAACCTAAACCCGGTAGATGTTTTCATGAGATTATCCCGAGCGTGTTGAATGTTTTTAGCAATAGGCTGATAAATATTTAAATTTGTTATATCATCCGGACATAAATTTGATCAGAATGCATCGCATGTTTAAACATCTGGATTTTCACCCCAAATAAAATAAATTTCCTCGTATAATGATCTAGTGCAATGTTCCTAATGGCGAGGGCTCTAGTAACATAATGAAATAATTAAAAATGATGTATTTGCTGACAACAAAGCTAAGTCAATTAATACATTGGAAGAGACCACATGTAGAGAAACATCATGCCATTACCATGTTAAAAGCTTCATTGCAAGGGAAAAAGAAAAATTCATTAATATGATAATAAGATCACTAAAATTTTGGTGGAAACTCCACCTCAAATTGAACCACTTTAATAAAATTATACAAAATAACATGTAGCAATACACAAAGTACAGTAGATGTTTTTTAACCATTTTTGTTTAAAAAAATAGTAGTAAAATAAACTTCAAAGTATCTAATTCTATTTTTCTTTCTATCTAAAATGTAATTTCGTACACCAACAAAATTTTCCTTCACATTTCGAGACTTGTTCAAATTTCCTATAAAAACCCAGTTAGATACTAAAATAAATTTTGCAAGCAAATATGATAGATGAATTCTCATGTAATGCAAAAAAATATCTAAGTTATTTGTTCTGTTTCATACTTCTAAGTTGTTGCGGGAGAAGATCAGAAACAAGTAGTTGAATTTTACAAGGAAGAAGGTTTTGTGTTGCTGACTAATGAGGTATCTATCATTTTTCTTTCATACTAATGTGATAAGCTTCAAAAATCGTTCTTCTAACACTTATATTAGACTCCTATGAAGTTTCTTAATTGACATACCTAAAATCATAGTAACGAACTTCTGATATTTGATTTAATTTTCACAAGAGGAATAAATAAAAAAAGGTTTCCTTTAATTATTACTTACCATTTTAAGGCATTAGATCATTCTCATTAAGCATCATCTAGTAGGCCTTTGAGTATTGACCGAGTAATCATGTTGTCCCTTTAACGGCTTTAAATATATAGATATCAAATATAACCAATATTATGAATCAACATATATAATCAATTATGCATAACATAGTAGAATGTATATATCCTTTTTACACAACTTGTCTTAATCATTACAAAAGGTTATCCATTTATAAAACTATCATATTTGTTGAATGTATTTTGAGTTTTCTATCATGTGGTCAATGTAGTAGAATGTATCTAATGTGAACCCGTGCTATGTACACGGGTTTAGTCTTATAATCTTTGTGTAGATTAAACAATTTATTTACTAGTATTTATATTTGTTGGAAATTTTGATAATTAAGATTGAGACTCTATAATGAAACCTATATTCACTACATAAAGGACAAAAAAAAGGAAATGGATAAAATAAATGTTGTATGTAATAACAATCACTTTGATTCTGATTAGCTCAACTATAAACCTTTTAAGAAAAATTCACATTCCTATTTGATTACATGCTTGACTTAATATTAGACACTTATTGCTAGAAAGCGTAGATTTTCTTTTAGCGCAAAAATTGATTTATTTATAGTTCATGCAAACGTTAAACATGCAAATGCACTTTATTCTTTTTTTAGGAATCGTGAAATGAGTTGATTATTTTTTATTCAGATGAGAAAAATGACAAAAAATATGAGGGCATAGGCCTACATACAGAGGCTTTAATAAAAGTAAACCCATGAACAATGACTACACTTTAATTTATCAGAAGCTCCCAAAGTTGACCTACAAAGTCGAAACAAAAATGAATCTTACAAATGCAATCTTTAAATGACAAAATACAGCAAGCAATTTTAAACCTTGATATTAGCTCCTTTAGATATGTTGTTAATAGGGTGGGCTACCACAAATCTTTAGCCTATTAACTAATGAAGCTCCAGACTTCCACATGTGAATTGTTGTTGAACACTACCTTGGTTCACGTTTTACTGATATGAAAAAATAATACAATTTCTTATCTAAGACTAAACTAACAAAAATAAAATAAAAGGAGCTCAATCAAATATCAGAAAGTTTTTAATGGCTCATGTTACTGAACTATAGTAAATTGCAAATCTAATGCCAATTAGGTCAAAAACATGATTGCATTGAACTAAATATTCAATCAACATAAATATCAGTCAATGAAATAAGTATATTAGAAATGTAGTTATGTTTTAGAATTTGTTATGAGATATCTATTCGTTTTTTCAATAATATCAGGCTTTGGTCTCTTCGGGCCTTGAGAAGGTCGGCATACCTGATAATTCTCTTCTGGGCGGCTTTCTTCCCCTTCATCGGGGAGCGGACTGTGACAGCCACATTTTCTCTGGCTGAAGGTTGAGCAGATTCCCCCCTTCCCCCGACTGTGGGCATGTTAGTGGTAGCGATAGAAGTCTCTTTGACTGGGGGCATATTGATTTGAGAAGCAACTGATGGGGAGGCTCGGCCTTCGGAAGATCCTATCATTTTGCTAGCATCAAGAAGGCGGTAGCGGTATAGTAGCACATCAGTTAAGCATGTCTTGATACTTCGACACTTTACATCGAGACCGGCTATGGTATTCAGGCACTCTTGGAACTTCCCACCTGTTGACTTAGCTGGCTTACCACCTACAGGAAAATGGTCGACATGAGAGATTTCCTTATGGCTCTCGGTTGAGATATAAGACTTACTGCATTTGATCCACTGGCGGAGGCACCCCAATTGCTGTGGGATGAAGAACAAGTCATGTTTAATATCCACCAGTTTGTTGGGTGTGTCTTCGATGAACTTTCTACGATGGGCAGCTTCGAAGAAAAGAAAGGAAGGAGTGTAATCTTCTCTATGCTTGAAGTTGAAGAAAAAGACGATATCTTCAAATGTTGGGGCCTGATGTATGTATTCCATATACAAAACATACAATGCCATATGCAATAGGGTGAAGCAGCATTGGCGCCAACCTCATACGCCTTAAGAAATCAACAATGAAGGGATAAATCAGAGGGATGATTCCTATGGATCACATTTGACGAGGCAACGCCATGAAGCCTCTTGGTGGATTGTGGGGGCGTTCGTCTTCTTGGGGAATTTGTATGTCGACCTAAAAAATGTTATGTTTGGTGCTTAGCTTTTTTAACTGTTTCTCGCTCATCGTACAAGGACAAGAATCTATGGGCTTCTCTAAAAATGTGGCACCGGGAAGAGTGACAGGTGCTTTCCTCATGACCATTGTTCCACTTGTATCTCTTACTTCTCTAGTAGGTGATGGATTCTCTTTTTGAGCCTGAGTTTCGACCTCGAGATGAGGATGAGGATTAGTTTCTTATTCAGTGGAGGGATCACTTTCTATGTCTGGGCGAGTAGGAAGAACCTTTCCCCTGCCTGCTCCGTAGCCTCGGGTTTCATATCTTATATTTATTTTTCGGTCATGCTATTCATGAAAGACTACTGGTTGGAATGTTAAGACCGTAACCCCTCAGTGTGTGTACTAGAGCATGTGCATGCAATAGAGACAATAGCAGAAGTAAGAAATGTTAAAGAATTAAAGTGTGCTTAAGTCTGTAACGTTTAGTTCATCTTCGAGTTCCAATTCATAAGGCCAGGGCTCTATCCTAATTGTCCAAAGTGTGCGAGCAAATACGGTTAGTTAATAAGGGCTTATATTTAGTCCTAGGTGTCGGGTTGACTAGTATCGGTTCGACCTCCGTTTGGTTTGATTAATTTGATTTTGTGTATTCGGATTCGAATCATTTAGCTGCAGTTGTCACGACAAATGCATATGTCTCCTAAGTTTTGGTTCGACTAACTGAACCAACTGTTTGAATATTTGTGAACAGCTCTCCTAGCTCCTGTCATCCACTCTGGTTCAATCCCGTAGGGTTTGATAAGTAATTCCACCGACCACAACTTGACACCATCTCTAGAAGGCTTGGGTTGATCACCGGTACTAATCGGATTCGCAGACAACACCTTTTTCTTCCCATGCCACCATCGTTCTGAATACTTAGACGTTGCCAATTCTATGTATACTGGATCGACCGCCTTGCCTCACCGATCCCGGAGTTGACTTTGTCTTCTTTTGCCTGTAAACATAGGGAGCTTTCATCATCGCCTGTCCATATCCAGTTTATCCCGCCTTCTCTTTTCGCCACGCGACATCGAGATTAACAATGCCTTGAGATTCAAAGTTTCTCGAAGGACTAGATATCCATTCATTTTATCACCCAAGCACGAAGACCATTCCACTTCCCTTTCGTCCATCGCCTCTTATCTACAAGCTCCGCTCACGACCGCCGCCATGCCTCCAGTTAAACTTTAAACGAACTCGACGATGGCGATTCTGACCATGAATCGCATCAAATATGGATTAAGACAAAAGGAAAGGAAAATAAATGATGAATTTATATTCAAAATCATGTGGAATTATGTTTTAAAATAAGAAAAGGAAGAATAAATTCCTATTTATATATTGATCGGATAAGATGTTATTGAATTTTCGACGAGAAAGGGGTTTTTAGTTTTCTGGAAAAGAATTGGGATCAGCAGCAGTAAAAAGTAAAAGTAAAATAATGAAGGTGGGCCAACCTTTTATAATAAAACAAGGTGACTCTTCGTGTTCCCTTGATATGACAGTTCGTAATGCGTTTTGGATTGACTTGTCGACCCGAAATATTCGCCGAGTTGAATGAATCATAGACTCGGAATAAGTCGATTCCTATGAACTAAAGTATTACCCTTTTGCTGACTTGCACACTACTTTCATATCTGATCGGACTAAAACTCTCAACTGAGCGATCTCCAAACAGAAAAATACAAAGCATACCCCATTCAAAATTTCAAATGGCTTTGACTCATTTTTATACTTAGATCTTTGGCTAGTTTGTGGTTATAATTTATTTATGCATATGGCTTTGATTTTGTTGTGAATGTTAGGAATATCATGTTATGTTATATGACTAGAAAGTGTAACACCCCACGTCCATTAATGTCACTCACTAAGGGAATGCATTAACATTCATGGAGTATTATAAGAGTATAGAACAGAATATCACAAGACAGATATATAAAATGGTACTTAAGAAAATTCAAAATTTATTCATTGCAGCAGAAAAGCAAAACATGTTTGGTTACAACATCAAAACCACATGCTAAAGCCGAGTACACGAATATCCATCTTGTACAAAATTATTATCAGAGTACATAAAAGTAAAACCATAATCCCACTCCAAATATCCATAATGAAAAAGTGATAAAGCTGAGCATTACTTTCAACACTTCCAAGCACATCAAGAAGAAAGAGATCCAAGTCAAGCTTCACTATTCCCACCCTGAGGACCTGGGAAAAAAAAGAAAAGAGGTGAAACAAAAAGGGGTCAGACATAAGTCTGGCGAGTCTAGTGACTTTAACAATATAATCAGTAAAGTAACAGGATAAGAACATAAACAAGATATAAGAAATGACTGTAACATAAGCAGATATGACAAGGTAACAAGATGAACAAGCTGTAACGTTGACTGCGCTTCTGATCACTATAAGATAATTCCTACACCGCACCAATGCTAGTTCCATACTGAAAGTTGATCCCTCTTACTAAATATAATAATAATAATGATGATGGTAGTTTCGTGTACTCCTAGCTGCTGTCATATGTGTTGCCTGCTCCTATCTCCACTAGTTGTACCCACTACCCTCCCCATTCGATCGGCTCCCTAACTCGTAGATACCTGTGCTGGTCCCACAGTAGGGTGTATCACTCCCTAAAGTGGCAACCCGATACTATTAAAATGCACGGCTTATACCTACATGATGCAACAACGTCTTACCTATCAGCCCAGACCCACGCACGCACATGACTCCGTTGGACTTGCACTGCCATCGCTAACTCTTTTGACCTCTTACAATCAAACCCAATAAGTGTGTCCCGTCCTCGACCTAGTTCGAGCTCACACAGATACTAAATGGGTTACTGGTTGAAAAGGGTCTCCACACTTGACACAAGCTTCCCTCCTAAGCTTGGTTCCCACTTAACCCCTCTTTTTCCCCGTGTCTAATCACATGTCTCATCTTGGTTAAGTGCTTCAATTATGTTTCACATGCTACCCATGTTACCCACTTAACCCTTTATCATTCCCATGTCTAATCACATGTCTTATCTTAGTTAAGTGTTCATTAATTTATTATATGCATAATCTTGCAAGACCCTTCACATTAGATTGTCGTTTTGTGGTTGCTGGATATGTCGGGCGGTTCCGGGCAGGCTTATACTGCAAACTGAATCTAACCTCGTGTCTTTGCATTATTACACATCTAATTTCTGCCTTTGACCTGTCACATTAGATTGTCGTTTGTGGTTGCTGGATATGCCGGGCGGTTCCGGGCAGACTTCTACCGCAAACCAAGTCTAACCTCGTGTCTTAGGCGTTCATTATCTCTTCTTGATTCAAATCCCAATTTCAAAATCTTGGATAAAAATGTATTCCAATTACCCATAATTTCCAATCTAAATTATGTTTATAATTTTAATCCAAATTAGGCCTATAATCTTATGTATACATGTTATGCCAAATTACGCCCAAATTAATTTGTGTTCATTGTTATTAACAATTTATGCCAAACCTCATGTATACAAATTATATCCAATTATGCCCAATCCAACTTATGCCAAATCTCATGTATACTATTTATACATAATTATGCCCAAATTGATTTATGCCAATAATCTCATTTTATTACATATTTCCCCAACTTTTCCCAATCCTTCAAACGTCATTCGTACGCAAATCTCAACGTAATATGTTAGGCTCAAAGTTATCCTAATCTCATAAAAAAAGGAAAAGAAGAGGAGAAGAGAATCAACATCAAAATTGGCGTAAACATAAGAACAGGCATATGAAACATAATTAGGCATATAACGATAAACTGCATCAGAAAGGCATATGGCAGATTTATGGGTATGAATCTAAGAGATAATGATTTACAAACTTGATAAGATTCATCTCAGTCACAGGCATATACATTAGATCCGATTTACAATCCTATCACAATTACTTTTTAATTTAATTATATGTGAAAGTGACATAGACTCACAGCGATAAGATTCTTAGAAAATTAGGCATTCTTGTAGCAATTCGGATCTTGAATAATCTCTACTTGATTGATGTAGATCTGATCTTCGAATTTGATTGTTGAAGAAGAACTATCTCTAAATCTGTACTTTGATTTTGGTTGGAGAAGAAAGGCTAGGTTAATTTAGACTAGAGCAGCATGGAGGCGCCATGGATGAATAACAATGAGATTAGGGTTAGGTTTAGGGGTATTTTATAGATGCTCTAGGTGAATTAGGACCCTTAGATTAGATTAGGATCCATCTGAACCATGCAAACCAGAAAAACACGTCATCCAGCTAATCCCAGAAGGACACATCAGCCCTAGACCACCCGAAACACGTCTGCCAGATCTGGGCAGATGGGGGTCGGCGCCCATGTCGACACCCCTAAGGGGGGTCGACACCTATGTCGAGTCCCCTAGGGGGGTCGACGCCCTAGAGCAGGAGATTTCCCGCTCACCCAGCTGAATCTGATTTTGGTTTTTGAATTCGTTTTTTATTTTTAATTATTATTTTAATTTAAATTCTGCTTAAACAGAAATCTTCTAAGCTTCATAACTTCTTCATATGATATCCGATTAACGCAAACTCGGACTCTATTCCAAGCAGAATTCTGAGACGAACGTAATGGCGCAACCCGTTTCCCTTAATTCTTCTTATGAAAATTAAGTACTCTTTAATTATCCCTTATGTCATGTTTTTAAAATTACGGGTTGTTACAGAAAGTAAGAACATTTTTATGGTTTATGACATGGAAATCCTAAGTTGAAAACATGTTATGTTTGAAATCTAAAATCATTAGGTTTCAATTTTTATTTTCGTTTTTATAAACATATGATTTATAAACATATGATTTATCATTAGGTTTCAACATTTTCAATAGAAAATAAGAAGAGTTGAGGGACGATGTTGGGGATGGGATGGGGATGGAGAGAACGAAGGAGGCGATGGACGTACGTAGGAAGAATAGATTATGCCTCGTCCTTCCATACTTCACAAAATACGGAAAACAAATAATTTTTGTTTTGTTTTGTGTGTTAGTGTCGTTTTCTAAAATGACCATTTTTAAAGAAATGCATGCGTCGTTCACATTTTTGTTTGGACAAAGACCCAAAACTAAAAATGGTTAACCAAATGGTACCTAAAATTTTGAAATTTTGGATTTTATAGCGATAATCGATGTAAGTGCAGTTCGTTAAACAAATTATTTTTAAAGGTAAGTTTGTTTTCAAGTTAACTAAGTTTTGGAAATGTTTTCAAAACTCGAACTTATCTGAAATGTAAGTAAGTAATTATTATTTAATTAATGATAATTTAATAGAGTAATTAGTACTTAATTACTTGTAATTAAGTATTTGTACTAAAAGTTCGAAAAGGACCCTTACTATTTTGGCCATATGTCACTCCAAACTAAATAAAATTTGGATTTTTTTTAAACAGTCGAGGAAATAAAATGCAATAAATTTCATTTGATAACTTTTTGGCATTACTTTGTTTTCATACCTGAAAATCAGGTTGAAAAAGACTAATTTTTTGGGTTCTACTTTTGTTGATTTGTTTATATTTCAAATCGTCAACCTCTCAGCACATCACTTAGGCCGAGCCACTTTGGCCATGAAGCCTTCAAATTTCATAATTAATTAAGGATTTGCATATACTAATGTTGGTTCAAGTTGTAGTGAAGTTAGAATTGGTTTGGATATGCATAAGGTGAGTAAAACTCACAATTTAAATTTTGAAAATTATATTTGTAATGTTTTTTGAATGTTTTATACTTAGATCTTTGGCTCATTTGTAGTTATGATTTGGTCATGCATATGGATTTGATTTTCTTGTGAATTTTAGGAACATCTTGTTGTGTTATATGCCTAGAAAGTAAGAACCTTTTTATGGTTTTACAACATGGAAATCCTTGGTTGAAACCATGATATGTTTTTAAAATCTAAAATCATTAAGTTTCAAACTTTTTTTCGCTTTTATAAACATATGATTTATGTTTTGGAAAGTTAGTAATCTTTGTTTAGCAAGTTTCAAAAGAAATTTTAAAAGTTAGGGTTTCGAAATTTTGAGTTTACAGCGTTAATCGCTGTAAGTACATTCATGAAACAAATTATTTTTAAAGGTACGTTTGTTTTCAAGTTAACTAAGTTTTGAAAATGTTTTCAAAACTCATTTGAAATGTAAGTAATTATTATTATTTAATTAATGATAATTAAATGGGTGTAACTAAGTAATTTGTACTTTAAGTTTTAATTAAGTTTGATTTTAGTTTGTTTATTTATTAGAGTTAATTATGTTAAAATGACTTTAAATTTAAGATCAAATATGATTAATTACTTAATAAAGATTATATAAATTAATTCACTATTTAATAAAGGTTTTGAATAATTAGTTATTTTAAATTAAGTTAAGTGTAATTTAAGAACTTAATTAAAGTTTGTTTAATTATTAATTGAGGTTTAACAAATTACTTATAAGAAATAATTATTATTTAATTATTATTTAAGGGTTAATCAATATCTAATTATTTTAAGTATAAAATAAATGTTTAATTATTTATTTAAACGGGTCTTAAATATTTAATAATTGATTTTGGAATTAAGTTATTTAAAATAATAATTAATTATTATTTAGAGGTTTAATAATTGTTTGATAATAAGTTTTATATTACATTAAATTTGAGTGACTTATTTCATAAGGATGTTTTCAAAACATGTTTTACTCTAAGGGATTTCTTTGTCAATTACCTTTAAAAAAAACCTTTGATTAGAAATCAGGTGACATATGTTTAGCAGAACAAAACACCATTCTACTATTAGTATAATTGATTGAATTGTAATGATAGGAGTTAATAAAATAAAACCTCGTTTAGTTACTAAAACTAAATTTGACCTTGGATATCCATTTAACAAAACAAATCGTCCTTACGTTACTCTATTATTATTGCACATGTTTATATGTATTGACATGTTATGTGTTGAATGATATTTGTGGATATTTACTAGTAGAATACATCCTCATTCTACTATAACTTGGTCGATAATTATGATAGACATCTATTGGTAGAATACAACCCCATTCTACTATAGCCTGATTTTTTATTATGTTGACATCTATTAAAAAGAACCAAAACACATTTTGCGATATTGTTGACTTGAACATCTATATGACAGAACAAATCACTATATGCTATTATCACTTGAATACTTCTTTTATGTCGATTGACTATTATTAGTTGATTCTTTATACATATTGGTTGTATGAAAACACTCATATTATAACTTGAATAGGTTAAACTCAATAAATTGAAGTCTTTTGGAAATTTCTAAGCCTTACTTCAAATTTGAAAATATATGGATTATTTCAAAATAGGCTAGTACAGCTAATACTTTACAATGTGATTTTAATTCGTCTTGGTTAAAGCAATGTTTATAAATGTAATTTTCAAATAAATTATTACTTGAATTTTGCAAATGTTGGTGGTCCGATAATTATTTTATATTAAATAAGGTTTGGAGTTATAAAATGATTTATAAACCTATATTAAAGGAATTTGATATAGGTTATTGAAAATTTTTATTTATAAATTAACTAGAGATCGTAAACTTTAAGTTATTTCGAAGGGTAAGAGTATTGTCAAGTCAAGGTCTGAGAGGTAAATAAAATACTCTAACATGATTTGCTTTATTGTTATCCGAGAAATTGTATTTGTTTAAGATTGAGAGTGAATGATTTAAAATTTGATATTTATAAAGGAATTTTGAAAAACTTGTGATGTTTATTAAAGAACTTTATTATTGATTTAGACAATTATAAACAAAGTTTGTAAATAATTTTGAATATGTATAAAGGAAGTTTATAAAGGATTATGTGATACCTATAAAGTGTTATAATTGTTAGATATTGATTTGAAGAGCTTTATAACTAAACTTGGAAGTGTTTTAAATAAAAAGATTTTATATATTAGTTTCAGTTAGAAATTTTATGGAATGATTTATCAAAGTGATTTGTAGAAGAATACGAAATTTAATTTTCTCAAGTGTGATCTTCTTAAAAATAGTGGTATGGACATTTGTTCCATACTTAACACTAGAGGAATTATGTTTGGGTTTATTCTTATATCTGTTTCTTTTTAAGTAACTTTGTTTGATCCTTTAAAATAATTAATAAAATAAAAAAAGCTTTACTAAATGCTTTTTGAATATACTTATATTGATAATATAAATTATGAATTTATTTTCTAAGTATTGAGAATGTAAGGGTTTTTGAATAAACTTAGGTAAGATAAGTATAAGAATAATTTAGTCAATATTCTTAAAATGTTGTTTTATAAATGAAAATTTCATTTTAGTGAGGATTAGTAATTACCACAGGTAAATAAATCTTTTTATTGATTTGTTGTTTGTTTATTTGATAGTTAAAAAATCGACTATCAAATCCAACCTTTTAACTCTGAAATTTATTCAACAAATGATAAGGAAACCCGTTCTCCTAAATGGTGAGGACATGAACACGCACTTATGCATTATTGGTTTATTCCTAAAGATCTAGAGTTGAGTTTTCCAAAAAGTATCGATTGTCATTTCAATGAGACTGGGATCGGGCCTGTTTACTCGAAAACCACTTCGATTTGGCCAATACGTTTCCAATTAGAAATATTTTGAAGGTGATTAAAAATGGATTTATTTGGTTTCATTAAAGCCTAGAACGAACTAGAATGGATGAATCATAGCATTACATATCTCTCCGGAAGGCAATGTTAGCATCCCAAGATATCTTGCTATTTATAAGGTAAGTGTAACATTTTGCCTCATCACCCGGTAAATGAATAAAGCAGGGGAAAGCGGCAGGGCTATATGGGTCGCTCCCATTTGGATATGATCACTCCACATCTAGAGTCGATTTTCCTTTATATGCTTTGAGGCCCATTATGGTTGTTTATCAAACGGGGTGATCATATTCGGTGTTCGCCCGTTTATGGGTGGGATCGGTCTTGAGTGGCAGAGATGCAAAACGCACCTCCCTATGGTTTATCTAGAGATGTACGGATTCTGTGGATAGACGATCCTTAACCTTTCGTATAGTTTGAGCTCATTCTCCAATACGATCTTTCGGCCTTGATTGTATATCTATTATGTTGTAATGTGAGATGCAAGCATTCCGGCTATTTTAATATATTTACTTGTGAATTGTAGACATTGTTATAATATAAATGGATATTTATCATAAAAGTGTTTTGGTTGTTGTAAGGTAAAAACTCCTATGTGTTTATGTGCGATGTGGTCTTACGAGATACCCTTGATTTCAAATGATTTCCAATGGCATAAAAAAACTACTTTTTTATGATTAGAGTTTACTCACACTGGTTTTCTAGCCTGGCCTTGGCGTTATTTTGCGATAATGTTCGGGTTAGACCGAGCATTTTTGTCAGGTTATCTTAGGTTCTTTGGAGTTTAGGAAAGGAGCTAGAGGCCAAGACGTAATTTCTAAGTTTAGTTTTATTTCCGCTATGTGTATTTGTATTTATCTTTCAGTATGTTTAACGACCCGGCTTTTTGCCCGATTTTCGCCGGAAATTAAACCAACTTAAACCGTTCATAAAGGCGGATTGTTAGGGGCACTTACAAATTTGCTCAAATAAAAAGAAGTTTTCCAGTATCATTAAAATAATATTACGTCAGAGTTACAAGAGGTACATCAGAGTACATCGGTTATAAAGCGGAAAAGATACTAAACTCAGCGGAAGAATGCGAATGCTCCAAGACATAATAGCTCCAACTAAAACCAGAATCCTGCTCCAACTAACTCAAAGACAAAATCTGCGAACCAAACTACTAGGCTGCCCGTGTAAAAATTATAGGCACCCAGAGTTTAGGTGTGGGAACAATAAACTCCAGGTCAGCCATGGGACTAGTATGAGAACTCAAAATAGTTGTTTTTAGGGTTTATTTTAAAGTTAGGTAATTCACCGGACCACACCGCTAACGCGGAAGGGGTTCACTCCATGTGAATTCCTGTGCATAGAAACTCGCAATGAATTTTCGAAAAAATGAAACTAACATAAGGTCTCGTGGCGCACACACAATGCAAACGCACACATGGGCAACGTTTCTCCTTATGCAGTCAAAAATGCCTTTGATACGTAAAATCCTCTTTCAAGACTATAATATATTGTGAAAAATCCTTTCGAAAGTAAATGTATCAATCTTAGCCAGCATAGGTACCATATACTATACTGACGTATGGTATACAATTAAAATCATATGGACATGTAGCAGAGATTGGGTTTCCAACAATGACCAGGCAAAGGTACTTCCTTCCGAACCGAATTTTGAACACCTCTAGAGGGATGTCGGAGGATCAACTCATGCTCCTCATGCCAATACAAGGCCGGGTTACCTTTGTAACTAGGTGACTTAGAGTACGCCTGAGTATGTCATCTCCTGGTCATTACCGACCTTTCCGAATGCGCGCCAACAACAACCACAAAAGCAGATGTTTTTACCACATAGGTTAATACCTAGGCTCCATACCATTATACACCTTTTATCTAGAAGGAGACAACACCCCATAATCTTACTGCATTTCTTCCTGTTTTGGCCATTTACCGAGGTGTGAGGCTTGTCGAGGTCACGATATACACAAAGCTACGCTTAAATAAGCCATGCTTTGATCATCCGTAGCTCATCACATAACTTAAGTATGCCACATTGTCCATTCACTATGCATCACTGATTTCCATCAATATATAACCTCTAAGATCATATGTCTTAGAGAAGGGTGTTAAGCAATAGAATAAATTATCCGCCACTGAGCAGATATATATTAATAAAGATCAGTGTTATGTAATCAATTACAATGTCAGACACACAATCCATACAAGTCCGTTCCTGGTCTGAACGAAACCACAAATCCGCAATTCCTTCACATACGTTTGGGCTTCTTGCCACTTAGCTGATATAAAATCCATCTGCAAATGGGAGCTACCCATTTGAGACATTCAGCAAGTCGTCCTTACGATATGAAGGGTCCCGGTCTTCAATACTGTCTTCAACGTCTTCAATTGCTCTACAACGTCTTATTATTACTTGGAATGGTTTTCGGACATACATCTGATCTCGGTCTGTCCAAATAATAAGTGCAATTTAAGAAACACAATTATAGAACACACAGGCTTTCAATCAAATCACCTTTCATCTTGGATTTTGTCAAATTAAACTTCTTTAACCCCATTCTCAAATTATTACAAAATCCATATTTTAACTTTTCTCTTTTAACACACACTCCTTAAATCAAAGATAATTTAGCCTCAAAGCCTTAATTAATTTTCAATTTGATAACTCGTTATCAAAAACCCGGTTCCTTTTAAAAATCCTTACCCCACATTTCAACCATAGCTTTCAACTAAATCGGTTTCCCAACATTTAATTATGTATTCTTAACTAAAAGATTAAACTTCCTTCCAAATTCTTTATTTTTAATCAAAAATTTGATTAAATCCCTAAATTACGATATGAATTTCCACAACTCAATCTCTTTGGGTTTCAAAAATGATATTATTGAAGATATGATTCACGATAAAACCCAAATCAATTGATATTGAAAATAAGTTACACGGAAATTGTATCTACTTATATTCGATATCAATTCTCATAATCAACGAACACTATAAGTGGAATAACGATATAATAATAATATCTTCCAAATTCCTCAAATAGTATACATTTACACCACAGAATTTCATATCAAATATCTGAAGATTATTTCTATCCAAATTATTCCAATCAACTTAGGAAACTCGTATCTTAATTAAAAGATTTATTCAACTCTTTGACATTAGATCTAGATAGAAATTCCATCAACTTATCCTCAATATTAATCTCTGTATCCAACTCACACTATAAGCAGAATAATGGTGAACTTCCTTTTAAATTCCTCAAATAGTAAGAGTCATCATCTACCGGATTAATATCAAACATCCGAAGATTTATCTCCAACCATATCCAGTTATTTAAAATTGAAAACCCGTATTAATATCAATTTAAATTCCATATAAAATATTTCCAATACTTTTAAACCTTTGAAAACATTCCACAAATCATTACTTATAGTTCGGAAAATAGTTTACGGGTTAAAACTTCAAAATAGATTGTTTTCGAAGAAAGGGTTACAATAGCGTTACAAAAGTGTTACAAGACAGTTATCTTAACTATTTTGATCAAAATATCGTTTATCTTAGCCAAAACTTAAACTTTACAATTCAAAGCACCTTTTCATAATTTGTAATGATTTTACAAATTTTTTTCATATTTTTAAAACATTTAAAAATAGTTGTTTATAGTTATGGTCGACAACTGTTCGTATATCGACCTTTTCCAAAACGGTTTCAAACATAACTTGAAAATTATAACTCGAATTTAAAATCTGCTTTCACTCATTTGAAAGTTCTTGTTAATGGAAATCAAGCGTTTTTTATTTCATGGAAATCCGATTTGAATAGCAAAAGTTAAAAGCATTTACAATTTTTAACTAAAATACGCGAATTTGTCATTGTGCGACAAGCCCTGTTTTGACCGAAATAAAAGTTATTCTTCAATACTTCAAAATACCTTTGAAGACCATTATATACTTATATAAACGTTTTAAAATAATTTAAAATAATTTACATTAACTTTCCAAATTATTTCGGGTTCAAAATTCAACTTTTATTTTTTACTTAATAAATCAAATTCCAATTCATTTCTAAATTCAAATAATTTCAAATTAACCATCTCATTCGTCCGATCAGTTAGGGATAGCCAGGGAGAGCAGGAAACTATATTTTCCAAACCCAAACCTAGACACTATCCTCTCTATCATCCTAGAACGTTCTGGTAATTATTTATTCATTTAAAGAGCTTTATCAATATATATGAATTCATACATATGGTCTTTCCCAATTATTAACCTTAAATTTCAATAATGATATTGCTTCTAATTACAAAGGAGATTTGTCGATCACCAATGTGATACCTTACATGTTGTGTCATAGTGTGTGCAAAACAACATCAACAACCATTATAAACATCTATAACAACCATCATCAACATAATTAAATAAATCATAACTGTGCACAAGCGTTATAGCACTAATGCTTAATAGTGTGTGTGTTCTAGACTACGCATCCATCATCCATCACAACAAACATCAATCATCATTAACCACTAATAATTCATCACTATATTTAAATTAGTCTAACTACTAATTAAATATAGAAACTGTGGTTAAAGAGTTCTCACCTAACAGCTTTCCAAATCTTCACGATAGGCGAGCCTAGCTGAGCGAACCGTCGGACATTATTTCGGCGCAACGTCTTCTTCACCAATATATATATATATATATATATATATATATATATATATATGCGCTAATCTCTCTCTTTTTATATTACAGGAGGAGGAGGATAACGACGAACTTTGGCAAGGTGGAGGTGGAAAAGAGGAAGACTTATGCCATGAAAACCATGGCCATAAGCTTAAGAAGAAAGAAGGTAGGAAAAATGAAAATGGATGATAAAAAATGAAGTAAAGAGCTCCTTATATAGGAAAGGAGGAGTAAGGAGGTAAAGACACATAAGGGGACGTGGAAACCATGCATGAAAGCTTACATGCAAAATTACAAGTGTCCATACACTTGTCTTAAGAAGAGAAGGTGAGCTTTTGGTATTATTTTCCTTAAATGCTATGAAAACTAAGGGCAACACTTAATTCTAATGCTACTAATTAATGTTATGGTTTGACAAATCCGATCGAACGACAAATATTATCAATAAATCCAAACTCATTAGTAATCATTCTCATTTATAATTCAAATAAAATCTATCATCTAACTTATCAAAATTATTAAATATTCTTAACATTATATATTTATGTCAAATTCAAATTAAGTAATAAGAAATTCCAATTTTAAATTGGTTAAATTTTTTGGATCATTACATTCACCACCCACCCCCACCCCCCCCATTTAAAAGTTTTCGTCCTCGAAAAGGAAAGGGAATCGTAACTACTCATTCGACAAATTCAAGATTAAAATTCTTTATACTAAAGTTCCATGTTCTCACACATATTAATGGATAATTATATCTACATGTCCTCCAACGATAACCTCCAGTTACCCATTATATTCGATTCATCGCTTATTGGGCCAATTACTTATACTCAACCATTTACTGCTTTCAAAAAAAATCAGAGTTAAAAATTTATTCTCTTAGATCTTATCTTGCAAATACAAATGTTATGAAACTTACTCCCTTTCGGTTCCATAAAATTACTATTATTCTTTATACGAAAAACTCGATCCTCAGAACTCAACTTATCTAAAAGTTTCAGTTTAGGAAATTTCTTCTTGCTATTCCTTCTTGCCAAATAACCTTCAATAAAATTTTGAAACTTAATTCACACAGTATCCATGAACAGTTCCTTTTATGACCGCAATATACTTTAAAACTTATTGACTGTCCAAAATTGCCGATAATTCCAAATTTCAGTTCCTTATGTTGTTTAATTTTGGCTATCCTCATTAATTATTCCAAATTCAAGGTTATGAAACTTATTTTTTTCAAACTTTAGAGAAACCATTTAGATATATTTTTATTAACATCATTAACCAACGTAGTCCTTAACCAAAATATCGTCAAATATCTTATAGTCATATTGAATTCTCAAGATATTTGCATTTCAAAATTTAATTAGTTGGGGAGGACTAATTATCAAATATCCTGATTGATTAATTCCAACTTGGCCTTTAAATCGTTTCCCGAACTACTTGGATTGCTTATCTAAATTACAACTTTATATAAACGTCTTTTAATCAACTAAGAAATTCAATCACAAGATGTCGTGCTCAAGTTTTAAATTCCCAAATATTTTCAAAGACCCTTTTTTCCTTTATATTGAAAATATATTCTTTCAGAAATCAATTCCAAAGTAACTGCCAATTCTTACTCAAAATTTTGATTTGAGTTTTCAAATTATACATCTTTTCAAAACCTTTTATATATATATATAACACAAACGCACTTTCTCATATACTCTTTACTTGCTTATCCTTATTACAGGTTTACCTGATATAATTCTTACAACCTATAAAATTTTCAAGATCTCGCTTACTTATTCTAATTCACATCAATTTACCAAATATTTTCAAATACTTATCTAAATTGGTTTTAAGTATATAGTGATGTTGGAATCATATAATCATCCCACTTTCGAAACTCGAAAATTCATACTGATGATGATGCAGTCATCAACAGAATCATCTTCAAGCGACTAGAGTGTGATTCTATATCTATCTAGTATACTTAAGACTTTGCATATACGTTGATCAGGCGTATACACAAAATCTTATTATACTTGATAGTCCAACCTCAACATCAAACAAAATATTCAAACTCTTATTATATTTTGGTTCCTAACCATGTTGATTAATGTCTTTGTAGGAGAATTACCCTAACAAATTTGACCCAAGTTTATCACTTAACAACTGATATAATATAATCTTATCAATATTTCGAAATGTTACCCAATAGTGAAATTAAATCCAAAAGGCATTTGTACTCGAATCATTTTCCTGATCAGTGGAAGGGGCTTAATTACCATGCCATAAGAAGTATTTTATGTGTAATTATAATCACAAAATGCAAACTTAACCTTAATCGTTTGATTAAGTGTCCAGGTTATAATTAACCATATATTTCCAAAATATGTTTCTTTCTTAAAATATAACTTTTCAAAACCTATTTCATATTTTCAAATACGCTCTCTCAAATATTATACTCCAAAATCTCATTCTAGGGCATTACTAGTCGTATCTCTAATGAGATACATATCTCTGATGAGTCTTTCCTTTTGTTCAAATGTGTCGTACCCCATTGCTTTTTATAAACCAAAGCTCTGATACCAAATTTAACGACCCGCTTTTTCCCAGGTTTTCACCGGAAATTAAACCAACTTAAACCATTCATAAAGATGGATTGTTAGGGGAACTTGCACATTTACACAAAATAAAAGGAACTTTTCCATTACCATTAAAATAATATTACATCAGAGTTACAAGAGGTACATCAGAGTACATCGGTTACACAGCTGAAAAGATACTAAACTCGGTGGAAGAATGCGAATGCATCAAGACATAATAGCTCTAGCTAAAACCAGAATCCTGCTCCAACTAACTCCAAGACCAAATCTGCGAACCAAACTACGAGGTTGCCCATGTAAAAATTATGGGCACCCAGAGTTTAGGTGTAGGAATAATAAACTCCAGGTCAGCCATGGGACTGGTGTGAGAACTCAAAACAGTTATTTTTAGGGTTTATTTTAAAGTTAGGTAATTCACCAGACCACACCGCTAACGCGGAACGGGTTTACTCCATGTGAATTCCTGTGCATAGAATTTCGCAATTACTTTTTGAAAAATGAAACTAACATAAGGTCTCACGGCACATACACAATGCAAATGCACACATAGGCGAGGTTTCTTCTTATGTAGTCAAAAATGCCTTTGATACGTAAAATCCTCTTTCAATACTATAATATATTGTGAAAAATCCTTTTGAAAGTAAATGTATCAATCTTAGCCAGCATAGGTACCATATACTATACTGATATACGGTATACAACTAAAATCGTACGGGCTCGTAGCGGAGATTGGGTTTCCAATAATGACCAGGAAAAGGAACATCCTACCGAACCGAATTTTGAACACCTCTAGAGTGATGTTCGAGGATCAACTCATGCCCCTCATGCCAACACAAGGTCAGGTTACCTCTGTAACTAGGTAACTTAGAGTACGCCTTAGTATGTCATCTCCCTGTCGTTACCGACCTTTCCGAGCGTGTGCCAACAACAACCATAAAAGCAGATGTTTTTACCACATAGGTTAATAACTAGGCTCCATACCATAGTACACCTTTTATCTAGAAGGAGACAACACCCCATAACCTTGTTGCATTTCTTCCTGTTTTGGCCATTTACCGGGGTGTGAGGCTTGTCGAGGTCACGATATACACAAAGCTACGCTTAAATAAGCCACGCTTTGATCATCGGTAGCTCATCACATAACTTAAGTATGCCACATTGTCCATTCACTAAGCATCACTGATTTCCATCAATATATAACCTCTAAGCTCATACGTCTTAGAGAAGGGTGTTAAGCAAGAGAATAAATTCTCCGCCACCAAACAGATATATATTAATAAAGATCAGTGTTACGCAGTCAATTACAATGTTAGACACACAATCCATACAAGTCCGTTCCGGGTCTGAACAAAACCACAAATCCGGAATTCCATAACATATGTTTGGGCTTCTTGCCACATATCTGATATAAAATCCATCTGCAAATGGGAGATACCCATTTGAGACGTTCAGTAAGTCCTCCTTACGATATGAAGGGTCCCGGTCTTCAATACCGTCATCAACGTCTTCAATTGCTCCACAACGTCATATTATTACTTGGAATGGTTTTCGGACATACATCCGATCCCGGTCTTTCCAAATAATAGTGCAATTTAAAAAACACAATTATAGAACTCACAAGCTTTCAACCAAATCTCCTTTCATCTTGGATTTTGTCAAATTAAACTTCTTTAAACCCATTCTCAAATTATTACAAAATGCATATTTTAACTTTTCTCTTTTAAAACACATTCCTTAAATCAAAGATAATTTAGCCTTAATCAATTTTCCATTTGATAATTCGTTATCAAAAACCCAGCTCCTTTTAAAAATCCTTACCCCACATTTCAACCATAGCTTTCAGTTAAATCGGTTTCCCAACATTTAGTTCTGTAATCTTAACTAAAAGATTATACTTCCTTCCTAATTCCTTATTTTTAATCAAAGATTTGATTAAATCCCTTAATTACGATATGAATTTCCACAACTCAATCTCATTGGGTTTCAAAAATGATATTATTGAAGATATGATTCATAATAAAACCCAAATCAATCGATATTGAACATAAGTTACACTACACCAAAACAGGTGATTGCCAACGAGTATAACTGTCGCAAACAATTTCCGCAACACTTATTAGCGTTGCTATGGGGGCGTGGCAATGTATTACCAACGCATATAAGCGTTGGAAAATATTCATTCCCAACGCTTATATCCGTTGGCAAATATTCATTCGCAACGCTTATATGCGTTGGCAAATATTCATTCACAACGCTTATAAGCGTTGGCAATATTATATTCGCAACACTTATAAGCGTTGGTAACATGCAATGCTAATATTTGCATATAAGATAGCACAAGCTCTATTTAATATGCATTCATTCAGCTATGGAATTATCTCAGCATAGCAGCATGTAACCAAATCAATAAGGAAAAAAAATCCATATTCATGATAACAGCAAAGTATGAACTAACAAAAAAATTCAATACATAAAGATACTAAATTTAATACATATACAATATCCGATTCCATAGTAATAACAATACAGAATTAACATAATGCAAGATGTTTTTCATATTTGAAGTCTACAAGTACCAAACGCGAAACTCCAACTATATAACGAACCATACATCCAAAAATTTGCATAGCTTGTACCACCAATTTTTCTCATTTTCTCTGCTTCTTCTACTGCTTTCTGCGTGCATTTAATTTAATAACATCAATTAAGTTTCAAATAGCAGAAAACGTTATAAGTTCAAAGTCATACCTTTTCAATTTTGACACATCTTTTGTCTATTGAGCTCGATGAAATCTTGCAATTTAAGCTCCTTTTTAAGCCTTTTGTTTTCTTCAAGAACCTCCAATGCAAATTCCACACCACGATCACATAATGGTTCGTCAATCCAGTGGATGAATCCACAATCTCTAAGAGTTCCAGTATTTGCACAAATAAAATATCGGCGACCAACATTTTTATTTAAATAGCATGTTCTGAATATTGGTTCAATGTTGCAACGGCATAACAACCTTCGAGATTGTGCTTCTTCAACATAGCATGTTGGTAGGGGTGGCAATCTTGTAGGTGTGGTCGATCTGGTAGGCGATGCCATATCATTCTGAACACTTAATAATGCCAAATCTCTTTCTAAACTTGACTCTATTCTCTCGTAGACGCTAAACGGAGTTGGTGTCTGAGATTCGGCTGAGCAAACAATTTGAGTAGGTTTGCCTGAATCGTCTGAATAGGCCGATGGACAATACCGTAGGAAGTAGTCATGATAATCGGTCGAAGGCCTTGAGTAGGAGGACATCTGTAGAAAATAAATAAACAACAACAGTCTCAAAATGCAATCACTATTAAATATAGATTCCAAGTGCAAAATTGTAGATGAATTACACGGTTCCACCTATTTTTCAAAGTTCAATGGTTATTTCTAAATAAGTTGGCACCTTGATGACGTTTCTAAATAAGTCGGCACCTTGTGCAAAGATGTATCCCATAAGTCCATAAGTGCAATAATAAAAGTAGCAAATTACGTGTTCCTAAATACTTCAGGACGCATGCATGGATTTTAAATGCTTTATGTATGTATCTATTATTATTTCAAACAATAACAAATAAAACAACACGTGACGCAACACAAAACTCAAGTAGACTGGTCCTGGAGCCGCCGCTTCTTTCTTTTCATTCCAAATTTTCTAATACGCTGGAAAAAAAACCTAGTTCGAAAAGAAAAAAAATGGCGAGTGCTTATGCATTGCAACTGAGTTGCAAGCATAAAGCTTGCAACTGAGTTGCAATGCATAAGCATTGCAACTCAGTTGCAAGCAGCAGCTTGCAACTCAGTTGCAAGCTTCAACTTGCAACTAGTTGCAAGCTAATGCTTGCAACTGAGTTGCAAGCTTATGCTTGCAACTCAGTTGCAAGCTGCTAAGCTTGCAACTCAGTTGCAAGCATTAGCTTGCAACTCAGTTATGATGACAATTTGATCTGGTGATAATTGACATGAAAGAAGGGTCTTACATCATTTATAATTGATTAGAGCAGACATATAGTCATTTAGGAAAAGAACTTGAAGCCCATTTGACCAAAAAAATGTTATATATTCTTTTTGACTAAAAGTTAGTCCTACAATTAGCCTTAAACTAAAAGTTAGTCCTACAATTAGCTTGCAACTGAGTTGCAAGCATAAGCTTGCAACTGAGTTGCAATGCTTGCAACAGAGTTGCAAGCTTCAGCTTGCAACTTTGCAAGCTGAAGCTTGCAACTTTGCAAGCTGAAGCTTGCAACTCTGTTGCAAGCTTATAGCTTGCAAAGTTGCAAGCTGAAGCTTGCAAAGTTGCAAGCTGAAGCTTGCAACTCAGTTGCAAGCTAATGCTTGCAACTCAGTTGCTGTTTGCAAATTAGCAACTCAGTTGCAAACATAAATTTGAAATCCTAAATATTAAGTTTGGGTTCTCATTATTTTATTTAAGTTTGCAAGCTCAGTTTTTTATTATTATATTTATATCCTACACTAAAAATTCTCTAAAAAATGAATACAGGTTATCTTCTTCTTCAATCTTGTTTAGTGAGCTTTTGAAGACCCATGGAAAAATGAATGCAAACATTCATATTTGGATGTGTGTTATTGTGTGTGTTACGTAGATGATTTTTGGTATTTGCAACAATTCACGACATGTATGATGTATTTGTGTTTATGATTTATGTAGTTTTAGGATATGACTACGTTAGTGATGTATTTGCTTTTTAGTTTTTATATGAAATTCGGATACGGATATTTTCGGATATTCAAAAATATCCGTATTCGTTGAAGATAACGATGTTTTTTCCAAAATATCCGTATTATACTTATATAAAGAAGACCTCTATGGAGCAAACTTCTATGGAGAACATGGTAAGCAACTTCTATGGAGCAAACCATATTCGATTCAGCAACTCTTTAGGAAACAAAAATTTAAATTAATAATACTACTGCTAAATACAATATAATATATAAGCATAGTTGTTAAATTTGGCATTAAAATGTATAATTCTAATCAATATAATATACAATTAACACAACCGCTACATTTAGCTAAATTAGTGGAATTATTAAAGACATATCGTTGTATAAATATCACATACTGTCACTTATACTGCAATGCCGAGGCACTGCGCATTGTAGTGCACATGCAATATACGAAAATTAAGCAACTCGTTTAAAAATTAGTTAGGCTACTGTAATTTTATTTCAGATCATATAAATTCACTCACCATATAGATTTGCATAAAATCAAGCATGAATTATCACACCTACTATAAAAAAGATTACTCACCTCACAACAAGAAGAGGATCAAAATTTGGCCATTATGAAGCTTCTTCTTCAGCCAACTTATGAAGCTTGTTTTGTTATGTATTTTACTTTCATGCTGCAAAGAAAGTATTATTTCATATAAGTTTGAAAATCAAATCCAAACTTAACTGAAAATCAATTAATTCGGTCAACTATCCCTGCACATATATAAATTAATGTAATTAGCTCAACCCACTTTCCATGCACAAATACGGTCATACAGAATTAGCTCACTTTCACTAATGTCCCCTAAAACAGTTCACATACATTGTTGCACAAGTATTAAGACAAAACTTTCAAAAAATCTAACTGAGGGGACACAGGGAGAAGTTATGCAATCAAAATCTAACTATGACTGACGCCTATATTTGAAAAACCATGCCATCTTTCTCAAACTGAAAATATAAAAACATTTCAATGGGAAACCAATTCAACCCCTGTAATGAATAACAGTGCTGCATTCACTATATAACACAGCAGTCAAAACAAAATCTTCCACCCCAGTTTATCTGATCTAATAATGTTAAAGGTAACCTTAGTTACTAAAGCATGATAATTCATGCTAAATGGTGAAGCAATCAAATGAACAAATCATATTGAAATTAGAATTAAGGGCAACAAAACGAGGGGACACAGGGAGAAAATTTCATACTAGTAGCAAGCTTACTGAGATTTGAATGTATATAGCCAGAACCTAGTTATCAGCCCAAAATACAAGTCCATCCCTTTAAGTGAAAATGAAACAAAGAGAAAAGAAATCAGCTTAATAAACAAGGACATTAAAAATAATATTGTGAGCCACTAAAAATGGTGGTTTAACCAAAAATGGAATTTAATATTCTTTTCCTTTTCAAATTTTTTCAGGTGAGATGGAATTTAATATTCTTTTCCTTGATTTTATCTGCCATGATGCCTTTCGAGAAGCAAAAGCTAATGGTTTTAATGTGACTGTGATTAAGAAAAGGGAAATGAAGCTAAACATAGATCAAACACCGAAAAACATGTGTTCTAAATACACTGTAATCAAGTTATTCATATTCAAGCATTTGTGTTGCAATACTGAGCCCTAGCTGTTGTGCAACAGCAGCTACAAGCTGCTGTGGCAACAGCAGCTTCAAGCTGCTGTGGCATTGCTGTTTGCACGGCAGCTTCTAGCTGTTGTGCAACAACAGCTACAAGCTGCTGTGGCAACAGCAGCTTCAAGCTGTTGGGAATCACCGTAACGGCTCAGTAATGTTGAGCCGTAAGGCCGTAAGGCTCAGTATTGCTGAGCCGTAAGGCCGTAAGGCTCAGTAATACTGAGCCGTAAGGCTCGGTATTACCGGTATACGAGCCCACATGAACGCACATGAACGTAAACAAACCCAGCAGATCCTACTCCGGACAAAAGGCACCCAAGTATTGGCAAACCCATAACTACTTCCATTACTAAAAGCTCTAGTGGAGTCGCAAACCCAGCTGCTTATATATTTATATATGTACGATATTATTATTAACAAAGGAAGAAAAAAAGGATGAAAGAAAAGAAAAATAAGTTCAAAACTGTAAATCAATGCAACTGTCTTTAGGACAGAAGAATCATTGCTATGCATTTTAAATATTGGACTAAGCTCACCAAATTCCAGCAGCCTCAAACTTGGATTTCCATCCAGCTTCGTAAACTTCTTGGAATATGTCCTTAAATCTGAAGGAAAAAAGATTAGAAATTGTTCAAAACAGAATGATATATAAAAAAAATTGGCAGTATATTGCACAAAATTCACAGACTACAACAAAATTAGTTGTCTGCTTAAATAATTTGTGAGATGGAACATGATAATTTGTGAGATGGAACATAAAAGTTTATGCATGCTCGACGGTTTGAAGATATTTGTCAAACATATAGTTATATATGGTGATGTTACTAAAAAGAAGCGGTATGGAGACGCACCATATATCTTACTAAAAAGAGCTATGTAAATGTTTATTGAACTTTACTGTGAGGTTACTCATCTAATTGTATTACAGTATCATGGCATGTCACTTGTGGTAGCTATGTAAATGTGATTATCTTTGTCATAAAACATGACAGCATTTTCATACAGCATACCATGACGCTTTACACATAATATGTACATAAGAAATGTACTAAAACAGCAGAAGAAAATGATAATGAATTATCTGATCGTGACCTAAGATCTTACTTCTTTAAGTACCTGCCAATAACTATTCTAACAATTAGAATATAACTATTCTATACAGTTCTTTAACTAAAGTTGCAAACCAGCCAATAACTTCTAACAATTGAATCCTAGAGTTGCACCCCTATAGTTTTGATTTTTGGATCCTCCAATTAGTTTCATATCAATCACATAAAAAAGAACGGATAATCCTAACTTTTCAACAATATAGATAATATAAATGAACAAAAATAAGCACAAACCTGAAAAACATCAATAAATATTTATTTGTAAAAGAAGGAGAAAAAATAATACCTCCAGAATTAGTAATCTGAATTACCGTGAGCTGGAACAAAAATACTGAAATATGGATGAACAAAACCAAGACTTTTGTCGTGTATTTGCTTAGATCATCGCCAAAGGAGCTGTTGAACTCGAATCTGACCTTGACCTCCTTGCTTCCAAATCGAAATCCTTGTTCCTGTTTTGTAATCAAAATCGAAATCCTGGTTAATGCTGCGAAATCGAAACCGAAATATTTCCCTAAATCGAAATCGAAATTTTCCCTAAATCGAAATCGAAATCGAAACTTTCCCTAAATCGAAACCGAAATAATTCCCGCTTTGTAATTCATGTTAAGCGGCCGAAATAGTGAAAAGCGTATGGGATGGAAGAGTATAGGGTTACAGAAGAAAACTGATGGGTGTTTACCTTTTTGCCCCCGCGAACCAAGCCTACCAACCCATATAAGCGTTGCCAATAAAAAAAATATAAATTTGTATTTTTGGTAACACTTTTTTAGCATAGCAACGCTTATTATTGTTATTACCCGACAACACAAATAAGTGTTGGCGATTGACAAAAAAAAGGGTTGCCAAATGGCCATTATGGTGTAGTGTTACACAGAAATTGTATCTACTTATATTCGATATCAATTCTCATAATCAACGAATACTATATGTGGAATAACAATATAATAATAATATCTTCCAAATTCCTCAAATAGTATACGTTTACACCACAGAATTTCATATCAAATATCTGAAGATTATTTCTATCCATCTTATCCCAATCTACTAAAGGAACTCGTATCTTAATTAAAAGATTTATTCAACTCTTTGACATTAGATCTAGATAGAAATTCCATCAACTTATCCTTAAAATTAATCTATGTATCCAACTCACACTATAAGTGGAATAATGGTAAACTTCCTTTTAAATTCCTCAAATAATAAGAGTTATCATCTACCGGATTAATATCAAACATCTGAAGATTTATCTCCAACCATATCCAATTATTTAAAATTGAAAACCCATATTAATATCAATTAAATTTCATATAAAATATTTCCAATACTTTTAAACCTTTGAAAACATTCCACATATCATTACTTATAGTTCAGAAAATAGTTTACGGGTTAAAACTTCAAAATAGATTGTTTTCGAAGAAAGCGTTACAATAGCATTTCAAAAGTGTTACAAAACAGTTATCTTAACTATTTTGATCAAAATATCGTTTATCTTAGCCAAAACTTAAACTTTACAATTCAAAACACTTTTTCATAATTTGTAATGATTTTACAATTTTTTTCCATATTTTTAAAACATTTAAAAATAGTTGCTAATAGTTATGGTCGACAACTGTTCTTACATCGACCTTTTCCAAAACGGTTTCAAACATAACTTGAAAATTATAACTCGAATTTAAAATCTGCTTTCACTCATTTGAAAGTTCTTGTTAATGGAAATCAAGCGTTTTTCATTTCATGGAAATCCGATTTGAATTGCAAAAGTTCTAATCATTTACATTTTGTAACCAAAATACGCGAATTTGCTACTGTGCGACAAGCTCTGTTTTGACCGAAATAGAAATTATTCTTCAATACTTCAAAATACCTTAGAAAAATATTATGTACTTTATATAAACGTTTTAAGATCATTTAAAGTAATTTACATTGACTTTCCAAATTATTTCGGATTCAAAATTCAACTTTTATTTTTTACTTAATAAATCAAATTCAATTCATTTCTAAATTCAAATAATTTCAAGTTAACCATCCTATTCATCGGATCAGTTAGGGATAACCAAGGAGAGCAAGAAACTATATTTTCCAAACCCAAGCCTAGACACTATCCTCTCTGTCATCCTAGAACGTTCTGGTATTTATTTATTCATTTAAAGAACTTTATCAGTATATATGAATTCATACATATGGTCTTTTCCGATTTTTAACCTTAAATTTCAGTAATGATATTACTTCTAATTATGAACGAGATTTGTCAATCAACAATGTGATACCATACTTGTTGTGTCATAGTGTGTGCAAAACAGCATCAACAACCATTATAAACATCTATAGCAACCATCATCAACATAATTAAATAAATCATAACTGTGCACAAGCGTTATAACACTAACGCTTAATAGTGTTTGTGTGTTCTAGACTACGTATCCATCGTCCATCACAACAAACATCAATCATCATTAACCACTAATAATTCATCACTATATTTAAATTAGTCTAACTACTAATTAAATATAGAAACCGTGGTTAAAGAGTTCTCACCTAACAACTTTCCAAATCTTCACGGTAAACGAGCCTAGCAGAGTGAACTGTCGGACGGTGTTTCAGCGCAACGTCTTCTTCACCAATATATATATATATAATATGCTAATCTCTCTCTCCTTTTACATTATAGGAGGAGGAGGAGGATGACGACGAACTTTGGCAAGGTGGTGGTGGAAAAGAGGAAGACTTATGTCATGGAAACCGTGGCCATAAGCTTAAGAAGAAGAAGGAAGGTAGGAAAATTGAAAATGGATGATAAAAAATGAAGTAAAGAGCTCCTTATATAGGAAAGGAGGAGTAAGGAGGTAAAAACATATAAGGGGACAAGTGGAAACCATGCATGAAAGCTTACATGCAAAATCACAAGTATCCATACACTTTTCTTAAGAAGAGAAGGTGAAATTTTGGTAGCATTTTCCCTTAAATACTATGAAAACTAAGGGCAACACTTAATTCTAATGCTACTAATTCATGTTATGGTTTGACAAATCCGATCGAACGACAAATAGTATCAATAAATCCAAACTCATTAATAATCATTC